>CM048744.1:590939218-592139218 GCA_026315105.1 Locusta migratoria
AAAAACATCGATTGCAAGGTTTTCTTTGGCCGTCAATAACATTTAGCGTTGTTTCCTCAATTCCAGTATTACATTATGACTTCCTACATAACAAATCGGCTTTTATAACCTCACTTTCAACATCGGGTATTACTGTTTGATTACGTTTATCGTCTGAACACGCTGCCACAAGATGTTGCTTGAGTTTGTAGTTCAGGGCTAGTACGCTAGGAGCGCTTCAGTAGACTATTACTATCTTGTTCACCTTCTTTCATCGTTTAAAAAGGGCTTAAAGCACCTCGCTGCGGAGCGCGCTGTTGCTCGCTGTGGAGGTTCCAGTACTCCTTGGGACATGGGTGCGTGTGTTTGTCCGTAGGTTAGTTTACCTAGGTATAAGTAGAAGCTACGGAATGATGACCACGCAGTTGTGTGTGTGTGTTGTCATAAGGACAACACACACACACACACACCCATGCCCTAGGGAGGACTCGAACCTCCGACGAAGAGCAACCGCGCGCTCCGCAGTAAAGCGCCTTAGACCGCTCGGCTACTCTCCAGCCCGGCTAATTTATGGGACGAAACTACTGTGGTCACCAGTCCCTGGACTTACCAACTACCTGAGCTAATACGTCATTTCTGGATTTCTCCCGGATACTAAAATCTAACCGATTCAATATTTCGACGGTACAACCGTACTTCATCTTCAGGAACCGTCATTGCTTCTGAGCCCCGCTGAATGCAGCGAGACTAAGCAGCAGCAACGTTTCCTGCAGATGACAGTTGTACCGATGAAATATTGAATCGGTTAGATTTTAGTATCCGGGAGAAATCCCGAAATGACTTCGGTTATAACTCCAGGAAAGGGAACGAAGACAATGTTATGGTAGTCTTCAGTCCACATACTGGTTTGATGCAGTGGCTGAATAATGGGCGGGGGGGGGGGCGGCCCCGGGCCTACGGTCTTGGGAGAGGGGGGGGCCTCAAAATACCTTGAAAGCATATTTTTTTTTTTTTTTTTTTTTTTTTTTTTAGCTCCCTTGGTCTCTCGTTCTGAGGCCTCCAAGTGGGGGAGGCCATCTCCCTTAAATTGGTCCGTTTCACTCATCCTGAGGAGGCCTCCAAATCTCTAAAGTTACTTTTTTACAGTAATACAAGTATTTGCAAGTGGACAGGGGTCATTTTGTTCTGCCACCGCCCCGGGCCTCCGACAGCCTTAGTCCGCCACTGGTTTGATGCAGCTCTCCACGCTACCCTGTCCTGTGCTAGTCTCTTCATCTGAGAATTCTTTCGGCAACCTACATCCTTTTGAACCTGCTTATTATATTCGTCCCTCGGTCTCCCTCTACGTTTTTTACCCCATACACTTCCATCTAATGCTTAAGTTGACGATTCCTTGATCTCTCAGAATGTGCCCCACCTATCTGACCCTTCTCTTACACAGGATATGCCAATAACACCTTTTCTCCCCAATTCCTCATTAATTACATGATCTAACCAGCTAATTTTCATCATTCGTCTGTAGCACCACATTTCAAACTTCTATCATCTTTTTATCTGAACTCCTTATCGTCCACTCGTCCACGTTTCACTCCCATTCATTGCTACACTCCAGACAAATGCTTTCAGAAAGAGCTTCCTAACATTTAAATTAATATTGGATGTTAACAAGTTTCGCTTCTTCAGAAACGCTTTTCTTCCCATAGTCATTCTGCATTATATATCTTCTCTACTTCGGCCATCAGAAGTTATTTTGCTACTCAAATAACAAAACTCATCTACTGCTTTTATTGTCTCATTAACTAATCTAATTCCTTCAGCATCGCCTAATTTTCTGACATTGCATTCCATTACCTTCGTTTTATTCTTGTTAATGTTCATCTTATAACTTCCTTTCAAGACACTGTCCATTCCATTCAATTGCTCTTCCAGATCCTTTGCTGTCACTGACAGAATTACTATGTCATCAGCAAACCGCAAGGTTTTTATTCCCTCTCCCTGGACTTTAATTCCCTCACAAAATTTCTCCTTGCATTCTTTCACTGCTTGCTCAATGTACATATTGAACAACACTGGCGAAAGGCTACAACCCCATCTTACTCCCTTCCCAACCTCTGCGTCCTTTTATTGCCCTTCGACTCTAATAACTGCTGCCTGTTTTTTTTTTTTTTTTTTTTTTTTTTTTTTTTTTTTTTTTTATAGGTTGAATATAACTCTTCGCTTCCCTTATTTTACCTCTGCCACCTTCAGAATTTCAAAGAGTGTATACCAGGCGACATTGTCACAAGCTTTCTCCAGATCCACAAATGCTAAAAACGTAGGCTTGCCTTTCCTTAGCCTATCTTCTAAGATAAGTCGTAATGTGAATATTGCCTCCTGAGTGCCTAAATTTCTCCTAAATCCAAATTGATCTTCCCAGAGGTCGGATTCCATTCGTTTTTCCATTCGTCTGTAAATAATTCGTATTAGTATTTTGCAACCATAACGTATTTAACTGATAGTTCTGTTTTTTTTTTTTCACACTTGTCTGCACTTGCTTTCTTTGGAATTGGAATTACAATATTCTTCTTGAAGTCAGAGGGTATTTCCCCTGTCTCATACATCTTGCATGCCAGGTGGAATAATTTTTTCTTTGTTTTTGGCCTCCTCCTTCGTAGCTGCAGTTGTACATTTTGAATAGGTTAGATTATCGTCTTTTGCAACTGAAAAATTAGTCTAATTCTGGCCAGAAGCGTTTCGCTTTAATTCAAAGCATCTTCAGTGGTCAACTGTTTAGGAAATATTTTTTGTTTTATATTTTTGTGTGGTTTTTACTGAGTCCGATCATGAACAGTTCATATGCTATGTGTTTCTTTTATTCTGAATAAAATTAACTATTGAGGTAACACATGTTTTTGTTTTGGTTTTCTTAGTCCTGTATTTGTCTTTTGTAGTTGTCATAGTGCCACTTATGCTGTCACTTTATTTCCAGCTAAAGTGTTTTACAAAAGTTTCCAAAAACTTGACTTTTCTGTACCCTGGCGGGATGCATTTTTTTTTTTTTTTTTTTTTTTTTTTTTTTTTTTTTTTAATCGTCTGTATGCATGTTAATTTTCTTATAAAATTCTTTGGCCCGCATTGTGAGATGGGTTGATGTTTTATTTCTGTCAAAATAAGCGTCTGCTAGCAATCTGTGTGTGGTGTTTTCTGACTCTATTGCGTTTGTGTGTGTGTGTGTGTGTGTGTGTGTGTGTGTGTGTGTTTATAAATATGATTTTGTAAACACACACACAACAGACTGTGTGTTCAAATGTTTGTAAACCTATGGGATTTAACTATTCTGGTCATGAATCCATAGGCTTATAAACTACTTAAACTAACCGAAGGACACACACGCGCGCCCTAGGGAGAACTCGAACGTCCGACGGCGAGCAACCGCGCGCTTCATAGCGAGGCACCTCAGAACACTCGGCCACTATGCAGAATGAAATACCCTAGCTGGAGTTCGTACGATGTTAGTACCAATGCCGTTTTAGTGGCATATCAGTAGTCAGTATGCCTAATTTTGACAGGCTGGCTGCTTTTAAATTTAGAAACTTGTCCACCTTGTCTATCTAATAAAATAAAACCCAGGATGTAAGGAGATATCCCTGCCAAAACTTTTATATAAATTTTCCTTGGATACCTATTTGTTGTAGCCTTACTTCCTTTCATACCATATGGTTACAGAAACGCAAGTCACGGTAAATCTTAATTGAGGTATAATCTCGATGTGTTATGTTCGCAAGAATTCTTTTATTTACTTTTCAGTTCATTTTACAAAGATTAAGCCAGCGAAACTAAAAAAAAATCTTTACTGAATTGTGGAACATTTTAACCCTATACCTATTTATTTAAAGGGCGTTTTTTGCTACTAGAATACAATGCAGTTTGATTACATTACATATTCTTTTCTACATTCTACATTTGTATCTTTTATTCTACTGATTAGAGGATTATTGTTTACTTACTTGCATCTCTTTTGTTACTGCTAAACTGTATTCTACACCTTGCAATGTACCAGTTCTGTATAAACCCAATGATTTTTTAGGCATGTCCGCCGAGCTAATCCCAGCGGACGTGCCCCTGGCACTGGGATGACCTACCTTCCCTCACTGCAGGTGTTACTTCACGTTTATTCCTCGTGATTTCTACACTGATGACCTATGTAGAATTTATCACAATCAAAAGTGATGATGAACGATCACGTAAGCCTCTCTCCATGTTGGCAGGAAACTAAAATCCAGTAACCTAAAAATATTATTTTATGTACACAACACTTTGACACACATTTTACCTAATGGTAAGGACAGCACACCAGCCTTGGAAAAGAGTGGAATATATAAAATCACTTGTGGTTGTGGAAATTTCTACATAGGTCAGACAGGCAGAGCTATTCCCACACGCCTAAAAGAACACCGGAGAAGTTGGAGACTCAGAAAGAGTGACTCCACTTTTGCAGACCACTTACTTAAAGAGGGTCACAGTTATAAAATCCAACATGAAATTTTATACCACATTCACAAAGGTAAGAAGATGAACTACCTAGAAAGGCTGGAAATCAATAAACACATGTTTGGTACTCAAACACCAAACATAGTTCTCATACTCTCCACTTCTAACTGCAGATAATACCAATACTCCCTCTTGTACATGTTTGGTAATAGTATTGCGATGGACACAGATTTATTTACCATCTCTTCCCAAATTTTTACCCAAGTTACTATAATTATTCCATGAGACCTCCTTTTACATAAAAAAAATGCAATTAATTTTTTTGTCGAATTGTCACTTTCTTTTGTAACAGATGTCAATTAATTCTTTCAAATTGTCGCATACAATACTTAATAATTTCGTACCACTTCTTTGCACATCTTCCTACAGTACATTTACCTATTGCCTATTTACGTATCCTTTGATGCACATTTTGTAAAGTCTTTGACATTACAGTAATCTTTTGTACCTGGGACTGATAACCGTAGTCGTTTAGTCCCTTTAAAAATCAAACCATCCATCCTTTTGTACCTGATGGTGTAACAGCCGAAAACTAGTTTTTATAAATCAATAAATATTGTAGAATATAAGTCTAGTGTCGTGTATGTTTTAGTGATTGTAAAAGGAATTTACTTACATAGAACCACATGAACCTGGTAATTAGGGGAAATATTCCCGAAACGTTTGTTTTGAGTGTCTTAAACCTTTAATGCATGACTTTTTATTTAAAGCTATAAAAACTGCCACGATTAGTGTCAAGTGCGTATATACTGAGAAAAAATAGAAAAAAAAAATCTTAAAATTATTATGCACTACTAGCAACAAACCGTTCATAGCTGGTCAGCTGTATAGTGCTTCCATGATGTACCCGATGCAGAAATGTCGTTATTGTGCCTCTCATCTTTCCAGAAAGTAGCTCATAATGCAACAGTAGTATGTGATTGACTACTTTTACGTGGCAAAGGAGGAATATTAAGGTAAACAAACGCACATGTTAGGAGTAACTCAATGAAGCTAACTGTCGAAATGATTCAGTAGCAATCTGCAATTAATAATTTCTAGGACGAGGTACTTGCATGTGTAACACTATGTATAGAAGCAGCTACAAGTAAATTTGAGGTAAAATGTTGATCAGTTTGAGAGATAATCGAAAAAATAAGGTATGTAGCTGATCAGCTGCACTATGCATTAAAGGGTTAACATAAGAATGTGAAGCATGCACTCTGAGAAAGGCAGTGGAGGCAATGCAAATGTTAATTTGGGGAAGGATAATGGAAACTAGGAGGCTGAATAGAAAAAAATGATCAGAGATTAACAGAGGTGATGAGAACAGACTTGTGATAAATTATATAGGAAGAAGAAACGTACCAGTGATGGGACTTACAATGAGATACAACCAGATGTAAAAAAAAAATGTATTTGAAGGAATAGTTTTAAGGGGAAAAAAAGGACAAGATGCAGGACAAGAGGAACTTTTTTAACAATTATAATTACCTGACATTCAGGATTTTTTGTAGGAGGCGATCTTTTAATGTAATAGTCAAGAAACACTTTATAAGATTTTTATTGCCATAGATCGCTTATTGATTTCTTTATGACTAGTTTCGACTGTTTAAAGAGTCATTATCAAATCTTACTTGTCCAGGCATGTTAAGAAATATACTTCAGATGAACCAACATCACTGTGGCAAGTTACAGATGGTATACACATCATCAGTTGAACATGCATTTTGGTCATGCAAATGCATGATGATGTGCATACCATTTGTAGCTTGCCACAGTAATGTTGGTTCATCTGAAGTATATTTCTTAACATGCCTGGACAAGTAAGATTTGATAATGACTCTTTAACGAGTCGAAACTAGTCATAAAGAAATCAACAAGCGATCTATGGTAATAAAAATCTTATGAACGGACTCTTGACTATTTTTTTTAAGAACCTCACGAAAGGCATAGGCCTAAAATCGTATGAAGAATTGAAGAGGATGGTAATGGAGAGAAGGATGTGGCTAAATAGACAAGGCATAACCTTCAGATGCTGTCCGACTTCCGGTCTCTATTCTTCCCCTGTTGATACCACTTTTATCCATTACCGTTCGCAGAGCCGGCCTGAGCCGCGGCCCTGGGCAGGCGTGGCGTGGCTTGGCGGGTCGCGGCTGGGTCGGCGGCCGCCGCAGACCGGTTCGCTCAGCTCAGCTCAGCTCAGCCCAGCGCGGCGTCAGCGTCAGGGCGGCTGGCACGCCGCCAGCTCGTTGCGGTAGCCGCGGGCCGCTTCTCCGAAACGTGCTGCTCCCTTTCCTTGTCTGACGCGACGAAAACAAAATACCGCACTCCTCCGCCATGTTGAAAGCTCAGGAGGGTTTGGCTATTCAATTTCAACAAATTATCCCTTATGATGTTGCCGCTCGGTTAGCCGTGTGGTCTAACGCACCGCTTTCCGAGACGGGGAGGCGTACCGGCCCCGGTTCCAATCCGTCCGTCGGATAAACGAAGAGGGTCGGAGCGCCGGCCAGCCCGGAAGTGGTTTTTAGGCCGTTCTCCACATCCCCCTAGGTGAATACTGGCCTGGTACCCAAGTCCCGCCTCGGTTACACGATTCGCAAACATTTCGTAACACTTTACAGTTTCACAAAAAGTCATCATCATCATCATTACAGACTGATTTTTCCTTTCAGCGTCCAGTCTGGACCATAGCACCTCTAATAAAATTCTTCCATGTTCCCCTATTCAATGCTAACATTGATGCCTCTTCTGATGTTATGCCTTTTACTTCAAAATCATTCTGCACCGAATCTAAGTACTTTCATCTTTGTCTACCTCGACTCCTCTTACCCTCCGCTGCCGAGCTCATGAGTCTCTTAGGTAACCTTGCTTCTCCCATGCGTGTAACATGACCCCACCATCTCAGTCTGTTCGCTCTAACTGCTTCATCTATGGTGTTCACACCCAGTTTTTCCTTGATTTCCTCATTATGGACACCCTCCTGCCATTGTTTCCATCTATTAGTGCCTGCACTCATTCTTGCTACTTTCATATCTGTAACCTCTACCTTATGAATAAGGTAACCTGTATCCACCCAACTTTCACTCCCATACAACAAAGTTGGTCGAAAGATAGAGCGGTGCACTGCTAACTTAGTCTAGGTACTTACTCTCATCTTGCAGAAGAGGGTAGATCTTAGCTGAGAACTCACTGCATTAGCTTTGCTGCACCTCGATTCCAGTTCTTTCACTATGTTGCCATCGTGTGAGAAAATACATCCTAGGTAATTGAAACTGTCTACCTGTTCTAACGTTGTTTCTCCTATTTGGCACTCACTCTGTTTAAATCTCTTTCCCACAGACATTACTTTTGTTTTGGAGATGCTGATCTTCATATCATAATCCTTGCACCTCTGATTGAGCTCTAAAATATTAATTTGCAACTTTTCAATCGAATCGGCCATTACAACTCAGTCATCCGCATATGCGAGACTGCTTATTTTGTTTTCACCTATTTTAATATCGCCCTTCCAGTCTACTGTTTTCAACATATGATCCCTAAATAGTATGAATAACAGTGGTGACAGGTTACAGCATTGTCTTACCCCTGAAACTACTCTGAACCATAAGCTTAATTTGCTATCTACTCTAATTGCTGCCTGACACTCTACGTAAAGCCCTTTAACTGCCTGCAAAAGATATCATAATCTTGTAGAACTGACAGCAGCTTCCTCCTGGGGACACGGTCATAAGCCTTTTCTAGATCAATGAAACATAGATACAATTCCCTGTTCCACTCTTAGCACTTTTCCATTACCTGCCGTAAGCTAAAGATCTGGTCCTGACAGTCTCTAAGAGGCCTAAACCCACACTGATTTTCATCTAACTTGTCCTAAATTAATACTCGCAATCTCCTTTCAACAATACCTGAGAATATTTTGCCTACAACACTAATTAAAGAGATACCTCGATAGTTGTTACAATCTTTTCTGTTTCCATGTTTGAAATTGGCGTGATTACCGCATTCGTCCAGTCAGACGGAACCTGTCCCGACTCCCACGCCTTCTAAGTTATCCTGTGTAATCATTTGAGACCTGATATTCCACTGTATTTGACGAGTTCCGGTTTAATTTCATCCACCCGATCCGCTTTATTGCACTGTCATCTACTGTTTCCATCGTCGTTCCTATCCCATTCTACCTGAAAATCTGACCTATCATTGAACGTTTCACCTACATCGAGCAATTCTTCAAAATATTCCCTCCATCTGCCCAAGGCATCCACAGCATTGACTCGCAGATTTCCTGACCTGTCCAAAACACTTGTTAATTCCTTCTTTCCTCCCTTTCGAACATTGCTAACTACGCTCCAAAATGGTTTTCCCGCGGCTTGACCCAGGGTTTCTAGCTTATTTCCAAAGTCTTCCCAAGATTTCTGCTTGGAGTCTGCAATTATCCGTTTGGCTTTATTTCTTTCTTCGACATAATTTTCTCTGTCTGCCTGATTTCTGGTATAGAGCCATTTTTGAAAAAAAAAAAAGTTCATATGTTTGTAAATCTAAGGGACTTACCGGCGTTGATCATCGGTCCCGAGGCTAACACACTAATTATGTTAAGAACAACACAAACACCCATACCCGAGGGAGGACTCGAAGACGGCAGGCAACCGCGCGCTCCGCTGCAAGGCGCCTTAGAACACACTTTCACATATATAACACCTTAGGCAGACATTTGGATTACATATTTCCTCACGGGGCCATGGTGTGGCGACAGGGTGTGCATCCGGAAACCCCGTAAATATTAACACGGCGATCCACGATTTAACAAAGGCGACCCTGCATGTGCGCGAACATGGCTAAAGAGAAAGAATGAAGAAGATACATTTAAACAATGTACTCATAGGCCACAGTCGATTATTTACATTTATGGTTTGTCCTTTTTATGTACAACTAGTTTCGGCGAAACTATGTCGCCTTCCTCAAGTACCTGTACAACAACTAATAATTTTTTATAACAAATGATTCATACTGAATTTCTAAATTTCCTTTACTTCAAACACAATAAACATTTGCTTGTTATCTTTAGTGGTCAGTCAGTGGTCAGAACAAACAAATGTACAATTTGATCAAAAGCTAACAGTGGCTCAGACCAGACCTATTTCTTAACTGTATGAATTATGTAACATCACCGTAGCACATGGAATATGGTTATTTTCTAATTACTTACGGCAAACAGTCATTATTTAACTTCATTCTTTTTTAAGTAACGGAAATTTATAAACTCAATATGAATGATTTATTATAGATAATTTTTAGTAATTATACAGGTACTTGAGAATGGCAGTATAGTTTCGCCGAAACTAGTTGTACCTAATAAAGACAAACTATAAAAGTAAAAAAGCGACTGTGACCTGTGAGTACTTTCCTTAAATATCTCTATCATACATAATTACATCAGTCGCACTCGTTGCAGACAATATGTCTGATATTAGAAATTTTTCCTCGTTAAAAAAGAAAAGAGATTCCAAGAAACTTTTTTTTTTTAAATCGGATTTCACAAGCCTCCACCACCAAAGTCTCTAACGAACATTACGGCGTTGGCACTTGAAACGGAGTAAGTCCTAAGAAGTCTTCATGGATATTCTGATATACACTTTTCTTCCTTGGGCAGTAAAATAACATTCGTGATCGCAGTACAGAGCATATAAAATACAGAATGGCATTAGGAAGAATAGTGTTTCTGAAAAAGAGAAATTTGCTAACACCGAATATTAATTTAAGTCTAAATCTTTTCTGAAGGCATTTGTGTGGGGTATAGTCTTGTAGACAGTGAAACATATATAGTCTGTGTTTCTTGGAACCTCTTTTTTTTTTCTAACGATGACAAATTTGTAAAATGAGACATATTGTCTGCTAGGAGTGCAACAGATATAATTATGTACGATAGAGACATTTAAGCAATGTACTCACAGTCCACAGTCGCGTTTTTACCTTTATATGTGTATATACAATTATATATACATGTACGTAAAATTCTCAGCAGACAGTTCTTGGAACCACTTCCGTACTACTTTCGAAAAGCGAGCGGAAAGAAAGGATAAGTAAATCTCTCCGTTTTTCTCGATAATTTCTCACCATGTAGATAGGAGTCATCAATATGTTTTCATTTTGTTGTGGGGTTCAGTCCGGAGACTGGTTTGCTGCAGCTCTCCACCCTACTCTATCCTGAGCAAGCCTCTTCATCTCCTCATAAGAACGGCAACTCACATGCATTTGAATCTGCTTACTATATGCGTCTCTTGGTCTCCGTCTGCAACCTTTACCCCACACACGTCCCTCTAAGGATAAATTCCAGATTACTTGATGACTAAGAATGAGTCATACCAATCGAGCAATTCTTTTACTCGAGGTATGCCAGAAATTCCTTTTCACCCCAATTCTGTTCAGTACCTCCTCATTAGTTACTCGATCTACTCACCAAATCTCCAGAATTCTTCTGTAGCACCACATTTCAAAAGCCTCTATCCTCTTCCTGTTTCAAATACTTATCGTCCAAGTTTCACTCCCGTAGAAGGCAACACTCTACACAAGTGCCTTCAGAAAAGACTTCTGCCGCGGCGGAGTGGCCGAGCGCATTGAGGCGCTGTGCTCCGATGCGCGAGGCCATTTCCCGTCGGGGGTTCGAATGCTTCCTCGGGCATGGATATTTGTGTTTAGTATAAGTTACTTCATAAGTAGTTTGTAAGTTTAGCGACTGATGACCACGCAGTTAAGTCCTTTAAGCTTAACAAACATTTGAACATTTTTAACATTTGAATATTTAGAAAAGACTTTCTTACACTTAAAGTAATATTCGATGTTAGCAAATTTCTCTTTTTTAAAAAAGCTTTTCTTCCCACTGCCATTTTGTATTTTATATCGTCTGTACTGCGACCATCATAAGTTATTTTATTGTCCAAGTAACATAACTCATCTACCACCTTTATTGTTTCCTTACCTAACCTAATTACTTCAGCATCGCCATTCAACAAGAGTATCAAGAAATTATTATTTATTAAGTTTGGGATTTCTTTTCTTTTAATTGTGAAAGATCTGCAAGTAATTTTCCTTGTTAGGATAACAACGTATGTACAATTCCATTTACTTGTAAAAGTTTTCACAAGATTATACAGATATAATAGTTGTTCAAAATAACCTGCCCCCAGCGTCAATGTTTGCATGACATCATCGCACAATACATAACGACAGTTTGAAGCCCTCACAAAACCTATGGGTATTATCTTGCGGGATTATATTAACAACAGTACTACCACATAGGATATTCCGTAATGATGAAGGCAAGAGACCTTAGTCTCCATCAGCCACTGTTTTATGGTATTGCTCACGGAAGATAAGGCACCACGTTCATTGTTTACTGCCCAAGTAACATAACTCATGGTTTGGTTATCTAATCTAATTCCTTCAGCATCACCAGATTATCTGAGTCCATTCCATTACCCTTTTTTGCTCTTGTTAATGTTCATCTAATACGCTCCTTTTTGCATACGTGTGAGAAAGTTGGTAGGGACTGATAACCCCGCCGCAGTTAAGTCCCATAAGCTTTACTAACATTTGAACTTTTTTTTTTTTTTTTTTTTTTAGAAAGTTGGTTACCGAAATTTCCGATTTCCGATATCTCACCGCTATAATGCTACCTGCCAGCCTGTTGTTTTGGGCGTTAGCATAGAAACGTGAATTCTGAGGTTGATTGTTTTCGTGCAAGCGAAAAAATCAATTTCGGCATACGTCGAGAATAAAAGTCTGTCAAAACTTACTGTTTGAATATGAATGCATTTAGATTTGTAAAAGAGATACAACGTACGCATGCAGCGAGGGAAAACAGTATTTTACATTACCGTGTGAAGAGATGCATTTGAAATTTCCACACATTGCTGCTCTGTAATAATAACCATAGTTTCCTCGTCGGTAATGAAATATTTCCGTATTAGACCGTGAGAGCAGTGTTTTGCATTATTCCGCTTTACAATAAAAATTGTAATGTGACTGAATCAAACTTCCTAAATAAAACGTATGAAATGCAGATGCCGATTCTATGCCGAAAATTGAAATCATTAATACGTAAGAATAAAAATGCTATGAAATTTCTCTGTTTAAGATTTGCTACGTTAGCTTCCCTTAATAATGGTATACGAAACACACAATCACTGAAATAAGATGCAGCTTGCCGAATGATGCACTTCAAATGGAATGCAAGAAAATGCAAATTCATTTTAACATATGTATTTTAATAGAAAAAGTGTGACAGCATAAAAAATTTTCAAATATTTGTAAATCTGTGGAACTTAACTACTGTGGTTATCTATCCCTACGCTTACAAAGTACGTACACTAACCTAAGGAGAACGCACACACGCACGCACACACACACACATACACACACACACACACACACGCACGCACGCACACGCACGCACACATATGCCCGAGCAACCGCGCGCTCCGTAGCAAGGCACCTTAGAGCTCTCTGTCATTTCACTACTGCTCTGACAGAATGCACACATACATTGCAGACAGCATGACAGTATAATAGTAGGACGCCAACACAAAAGGAATTATTCGTCCTAACAGTACGACGTCGAGACATAGATGAATTACAAACTACTTTTGTAGACAGAAGGAGGTGAAAAGTCCTGTTTTCTCTTTTTCACCGAAGTTCTCAAAGACATTACTCTTTAATCTTTGGATCAATGTTGCCTATCTACGATTCCTACATACGATATGCTAAGCCTCAACGTTTTTGTAATGAACCCCACACCAATTATCATATAGTTTCCTTCACGATCTCTCACCTGTATCGAGATAGAACCAGATGAGCTGTCCTCCTTTATACTCCCTCGAACAATCCTATTTCATAAACGTCCAAAAACTGCGTAAATTTAAAACAGGAGGGAACTTGCATATTATAGTATTTTTAGCTGTTCTGTTCCATCTTCTAAATGTTCTGCCAGTGAAACGCAGTCTTACGTTCGGCATCCCCACAACATTTTCCGTCTTCTTTCCAATTTAAGTATGTCGTAATTGTAATTTCTAGGTATGTAATTGAATTTACGATCTTAGTTTTGAATGATTTATCTTTTCTCGACCTTTTCGAACGTGCGACACACTTCGAAGCACAAATATTCTGGCGAACCCACCCCTCCTCACTAACCGTAGCAAAACCACGTTATCTCAAAGGAAATAAATTTAATCTTCTTTCTTTTGCTTCAGCTTTCTTTTAAATACACTACTGGTCATTAAAATTACTACACCAAGAAGAAATGCAGATGATAAACGTGTATTCATCGGACAAAGATACTAGAACTAACATGTGATTAAATTTTCACGCAATTTGGGTGCATAGATCCTGAGAAATCAGTACCCAGAACAACCACCTATGCCCGTAATAACGGCCTTGATAAGCCTGGGCATAGAGTCAAACAGAGCTTGGATGGCGTGTACAGGTACAGATGCCCATGCGGCTTCAAGACGATACCACAGTTCATGAAGAGTAGTGACTGGCGTATTGTGAGGAGCCAGTTGCTCGGCCACCATTGACCAGACTTTTCAGTTGGTGAGAGATCTGGAGAATGTGCTGGCCAGGGCAGCAGTCGAACATTTTCCGTATCCAAAAAGGCCCGTAGAGGACCTGCAAAATGCGGTCGTGTATTATTCTGCTGAAATGTAGGGTTTCGCAGGGATCGAATGAAGGGTAGAACCTCGGGCCGTAAGTCATCTGAAATGCAACGGCCACTGTTCAAAATGCCGTCGATGCGAACAAGAGGTGACTGAGACGTGTAACCAGTGGCACCCCATATCATCATTAAAACTGCCAGTATAGCGATGACGAACACACGCTTCCAACGTGCGTTCCCCGCGATGAAGTCAAACAAGGATTCTACCATCATGATACTGTAAACAGAACCTGTATTCATCCGAAAAAATGACGTTGCGTACACCATCGCAGGCGCTTCTGTCTGTGATGTACCGTCATGAGTAACCGCAGCTATGGTCTCCGAGCTGGAAGTCCATGCTGCTGCAAACGTCGTCGAACTGTTGCTGCAGCTGGTTGTTGTCTTGCAAACGTCCCCATCTGTTGACTCAGGGATCGAGACGTGGCTGCACGATCCGTTACATACATGAGGATAAGCTGCCTGTCACCGCGACTGCTAGTCGCTGGGATCCAGCACGGCGTTCCGTATTGCCCTCCTGAACCAACCGATTCCATATTCTGCTAACAGTCATTGGGTCGCCACCAACGCGAGCAGCAAGTCGCGATACGATAAACCGCAATCGCGATAGGCTACAATCCGACCTTTACCAACGTTGGAAACGTTATGGTACGCATTTCTCCTTGTTACACGAGGCATCACAACAACGTTTCACCGGTCAACGCCGGTCAACTGCTGTTTGTATTTGAGAAATCGGTTCGAAACTTCCCTCATCTCAGCCACCGGCGCCAACCTTGTGTCAAAGCTAATAATTTGCATATCACAGCATCTTCTTCCCGTCGGTTAAATTTCGCGTTTGTAGCACTTCATCTTCATGGTGTAGCAACTTTAATGGCCAGGAGTGTAGTTGGACGATGTTTTCATATGTATTTTACGGAATTATTCCAGACAAAAAAATATTGCGATTTACAACTTTTGTCCATTGCAGGCAAGACACAGAAGCGTATTATGCTCTTTAAGTAAGGTCAGAATTATAAAAATTCTTAAATAAGTAGATCTTTTCTCCGAATTTTTGAGAATTACTTACTGTATCAAATTCTTTTACAACTCGATTGGTTCCTTAAAACAGGTTTCAGACATTGCGCTTATTCACCATTAACACACTGCGTTATAAAACAATATACATTCAATGAACCCCGTAGTTTCAACATTAAAAATATGCGAGTTGGGCCATACGTTTTTGTATTACTGAACTTTTAGTTATTTTATGGCAACTACTTCGTGCTGTGACGGCGAACCGCCGGAGCAAGACTTTTCGGCCCACAGGTTAAAAAATACTACACTAGGAAGAAAACAGAAGACCTATAGCATTACTTTGAAGAACGCCAGATATCACTTCTGTTGCCTCGTTAGTTGCTACGAACTGTGTCCTCTGACAGAAAATCACGAATCCAATCACAAAACAGGCAATTTGATTAAAAGCCATTTTGAAGTACGGTGTCAAATTCATTCTGAACATCTAGTAATATAATTTCAATTTGAGACACCTTATTCATAAAATTATTAAAATATCCTGAGTTATTCTGTCCGGTATCATATATTTAATTATTGCTCATCGGTGTTTATTTGTGGGTACGCCACAACTCCCGTATTACGTATCCAAAATTAATGATTGAGGTGTCATTTTCAAGGTTGCGTTCTCCACTAATGACGAAAAATATACAGACAGTTTAAAGTTCTTGTTTTCACAAAATACTTTATTTTGCAAAAATTGGTACGGTTCGTACAATTTAAGTTGAACGTGGCGAACGATCGTAAATGGGACATTTACGCTTGCTCCCATCTGCGACCGCGCCGAGTGTCACCTTAGTTTGCACGGCCAATGCAAAAGCAATGCAGAAGGTACCAACTATTGACAATCTGTTTAACTAATATGATCGACAGTTGTTTAGATTCTTTATGTAAGCCAAAGATCTTCTTTGATGCAAGCAGTTTATCACACGATTTAGGTTATACATTTAAATGTAAAGCAGAGGTTATCACAAGATTTCGGTTATACACGTCGATATAAAGACGAAATATACAGAAATAACTCCCTCGTCGGAGGTTCGAATCCTCCTCGGGCATGGATGTCTGTGTTGTCTTTAGTATAATTTAGTTCATAAGTACTTTGTAAGTTTAGTGTCTGATGACCCCGCAGTTAAGTCCTATAAGCATTACAATAATTACATACACAAATAATGTAAAAGGCACGACAGCTCTTGCAATTGTTTAGTTTCTTTACACAACTGTAACTTATCACGAGATTTCTGTTTCACATGTCGATATACAACAGCTGTTGGAATAGTTCACTTTGTTCAAGCAAGCGTTGCGTACTGCGCGATCACCTTATAACCACTAACATTGTTTTCAAAGATGTTTAGTAAAATAAACAAGTTTTCAAAACATAAAATTAACATGAAAAATTCAATATCTAATTTTTTAGATGTGTCACAATCATATTGTATTTAATTATATAATTTTACAATGAGACTAATATTTGTTATTACTATTTAAAGTTTATCATCTTTTATACATATTTACTTGCATTTGCCCTTTCTCCATTACTATCTTACGTATCTTTGACTCATCAGGATAGATTGCGAATTATTCTCAAGAGGTAACTAGTTATGGATTTATTATTAAAACCCAACGGTTCGTCTCCATCTGCGGAGGACACTTTCAAGGGGGATTGTAGCATGTCCGAATCGCACCGTGGCTCGCTGCTAACTGCAGCCAAATTCTGTTTTCGCGAGATCTCGCGCAGAGGTGTGACGTCACAGGTTTTGATTTTCCACAACCATTCGCCGTTGTCGGCTGCCGTCGCCTGCTGTTGTTATCGCCACGTCCGTGGTGGAACACTGATGCACGTTTTCTTATCACCGGAATCCAGGTGTCGTCTAGTTACACGCCCTCTTCCTTCCTATTGAAATTCTTGTTTTTTTTTTTTTTTTTTTTTTTTTTTTGACAATTCTTATGGCCTCTCTGTACCGCCTTTCATGGTACCGGCTTGTGACAGCCAGTACCTCAGCCTTATCGAATATCTTGCTCTCCTGGCTGCAAAGCACGTACCGCAACAGCTGATCCGCAACACACTTCCATTCTACACTTACCCTTGTGCTCTTCCAGTTGTTTTTCACCTTTTCGTGGTATACACGTACACGTCTCCAAAACTGCCAGGAATCCTATAAATTCCTACCTGTTCCAGCGGTTTGCGAGCATCCTTTTCTAACTTAAGGTGATTCGTATCTTGCGGGTAGGTTTGTCTATTACGTTGTATCGGTAACGTCCTTCATGAAAGGCTGTCGATTTCAGTGGAGTTTGCTATGATCTTTACGTGGTGGCTTAGCGCTCTACCGAGCGAGGTGGCACAGTGGTAAGACACTGAACTCGTATTCGGGAGGATGGTGGTTCAAATCCACCTCCGGCCATCCAGATTCAGGTCTGCTGTGCTTTCCCTAAATCGCTCCAGGCAAATTCCGGGATGGTTCATTTCAAAGGGCACGGCCGATTTCCTCCCCCACCCTTCCACGAAAATCCGAGCGTAAGCTCCGTCTCTAATAACCACGCTGTCGACGGGACGTTAAACCCTAAGCTTCCTTTTTCCTTAGCGCTCTCTGTATCTTAGTAGATGAATACCCATTCTTGAGCAATGCATTAGTGAGGTGTTTCATTTCATCGTCAAGTATTTCCGGTTCGTAGATGTTCCTTACTCTATCGGCCAACATCTTCATGATGCTTTGCCTTTGTTGTGGATGGTGGTTCTAATCCCAGTGTAGATAACGGCCTGTGTGCGTGGGTTTCCGATGAGGCGTGTGATCAAAGCTACCATCCTGCTTCCTGAATACTAGAACAACTATGCAGGCTACTGTGGTCATTAAGCGCTCAAAAATGATCTTGTTCCTCTCTGCCATACCAAAACAAAGGTATCGTAAACATATCTTTTTTTCCCTCCACTACTCAACATCTCTGTCTCGAACTTATCCATGAAAAGATTTGCTCCATATCCATATTTCCATTGCTTCCAGTCTCTTTTTCTCTGCCTTTTCCAGAGTCCAAGTTTCACATCCATGTGTTAAGACACTCCAAACAAAATTTTTGGCAAACTTTTTCCTACTTTCTAAGCATATATGATTGTCTGTTAGTAAATTCCTTTTATTTCGGAAAGCTTGCTTTGCCAATGTTCTTCTCTTTATATCTGTGATACATTTATTGTCGTCAGTGATTGTGCTCCCCAAATAACAGAAGTTCTCAACCTGCTCTAGAACATTCTCTTCTAGTTTAATATTAACTTTACCATTTTCTTTTGTCTTCCCTACTACCATAGTTTTTGTTTTCTCCTTATTAATCTTTAGATTAAATTTTCTTAGTATTTTGGCAAATTTAGCAACATAAACTCCATTTCCTATACTGAGTCAGCAAGTACTACTATATCATCTGCAAAACGGATACAGAGTATTCGTTGCCCGTTAATTTTAATTCCTTTGGTTATTCTTCTCAACTTTTCAGTGGTTTCTTCAATAAATAAGTTCAACAAACATAGTGATAGCGGGGGTCCTTGCCTTACTCACCTCCTTCTTTTTGCTTTCTTCTTCACACCATTCACTTGTATCTCTGCTTCCTGTCCTTTATACAGGTTCCAGGTTAATCTTCTGTCCCTCCAAATACGATTTATTTCCTTCACTGTTCGGAATAACAGTTTCCAATTAACCATGTCAGTGCTTTTTGTAAATCTATAAAGGTCAAGTATGTTTTTCTATGAACTCCAATTCGTCTTTCTAATACCATCCTCAGAGCTAGTATTGCCTCTCTACTACCCTTTCCGTATCTGAAACCAAATTGGTCTTGTCCTAGGTTTGCCTCAATTTTCTTTTTTATTCGATTTTTTTATGTTTAAAACTATTTTGGATGTGTGGGATAGCAAGGAGATAGTTCTATTGCTCTCACAGTTCAGAGCCTTTCTTTTCTCTCCTTTTTTTTTTTTTTTTTTTTTTTTTTTTTTTTTTTTTTTTTTTTTTTTTGAGTGGGGGCGGGGGGTGGAATTGTTATTGTTTTGCTGTTAAGCAAATCTGTCGGTGGTTCTTTTGCATCTTCATAGTGCTCTTTAAAATGTTTATGAAGTACTCTTTTGTTGATTCTCCAATTTCCTTCAATATTTCTGCTGGGATGTTATTCAAAGCATTGTTGAATTCCTCTTTAGATATAGGTGGCCCTATCATGTCTATATCCACACCGATCTCTTCTTCCATAATTTCCCTCTCATTAGCAACATAATTGATTGGAATAAACTCCTTAAAGTTCTGAAGCAAGCAGGAGTAAAATATAGGTAAAGGTTATTTACAACTTGTACAAAAACCAGACAGCGGTTGTCAGAGCTGAAGGGCATGAAAGGGATGCAGTGGTTGGAAAGGGAGTAAGACAGGGTTGTAGCCTTTCTCCAATATTATTCAATTTGTACATTGAGCAACCTATAAAGGAAAGCAAGGAGAAATTTGGTGAAGGAATTCAAGTTCAGGGGGAAAAATTAAAAACATTGCGTTTTGCCGACGACATAGTAATTCTGTCAGATACATCAAAGGACTTGGAAGAGCAATTGAATGGAATGGACAGTGTCTTGAAAGGAAGATATAAGATGAACATTAACAAGAGCAAAACTAGGGTAATGGAGTGTAGTCTAAGAAAATCAGGTGATGCTGAAGGAACGAAGCAATAAAGGAGGTAGATGAGTTTGTTACTTCGGCAGTAAAATACAAATGATGGTCGCAGTACAGAGGATATAAAATGCAGAATGGCAATGGGTAGAAAAGCGTTCTTGAAAAAGAGAAATTTGTTAACATCGAATATTGATTTAAGCCTAAGGAAGTCCTTTCTGAAGGCATTTGTATGGAGTGTTGCCTTGTATGGGAGTGAAACATGGACGATAAACAGTGCGGAAAGGAAGAGGATTGAGGCTTTTGAAATATGGTGCTACAGAAGAATTCTGAAGATTAGGTGGGTGGATCGCATAACTAATGAGGTGGTACTGAACAGAAATGGGGAGAAAAGAAATTTCTGGCAACCTTGACTAAAAGAAGGGCTAGATTGGTAGGGCACATTCTTAGACATCAAGGAATTGTGAATTTAGCGTTGGAGGGAAGTGTGTGGGGTAAAAACCGCAGAGGAAGACCAAGAGATGGATACAGTAAGCAGATTCAGACAGATGTAGGTTGCCTTTCTTATCTGGAGATGAAGAGGCTTGCTCAGGGTAGGGTATTGTGGAGAGCTGCATCAAACCAGTCTCCGGACTGAAGACCACAACAACAACAACAGCAACATAAAATATTCATGAGGATCAAATTTCGAAGATACGCTTCTGTCATCCATTAGAAGCTTAAAATAATTACTTTAAAATTTTTAAATAGCTAAAAGAATATCTCAAAGTTGGACCAGAGTATCAACAAAAGATATAAAAAAGATACATGCAGTACGTATTACAATTTACTATAATGTAATTTAGAGCCAAGACAACAATATCGTACACGGCTTTCCAGGAAATGGCAGCTCAATAAAGTCGCAATATCTATATAAGGGGATGCGCTGTCCCTGAAATTCAGTCCGGTTCAGGAGCGAGGGAGAACAAAACGGGGTGACAGCAAAGGAAAACGGCGAGAACTTATCACGAGATTATATGCTCGACAGTCTGTGATCAAACACGTTCGTCGAACACGCATTTCCGGCTCTTCACATCTGCGATTCTGCTTACACATTGGCGCCTTCTGGGAACGTTGCGTGTCCGTACTCTACACGGCTGCCATTTACCTTTGCTGAGACCCTACACCACATGACCGCGAGTCTAAGCTAAGCACCCGTGGGTATACACTTCGTATCAACGAGACTATGCTGCACATCTACGAGATTAAGCTACACGCCCGCGACTCAGAGGGTGGCAGTAGATTAACCGGTGCAGGGTGCAAGGTGCACGGCCGAGTTAAGCTCCCTGCTTTGTCCGGACGAGGCGCCACGTTGGCATGTGTAGGCCACGTGCGGGCCTTGTCAGGCCGTATTTCTGCTGAGGGGCGGCACGCGGCCTTTCTAGACAGTGCGGTGCCCACAAGCAGGTGATAGCTTCTGGCCGCAGACGAGTGGACGCAACAGAATCCCGTGGACGTGAAGAGTCTGCAAGCTGACGTACCATGTCGAGCCTACCAGCAGCGTGGACGAGTGGATGCAGCCGCGACCCTTCTCTATGTGTCGCTCACACTACGCAGTAGAGACTTTACCTACTCTACGCGTCTGCCACACCATGAGGACGCTCTGCTGAGGCGACAGCCTTTTTCTCAGTCGCTCTCCATCGTTCTCAGTTGCTGTTGAGATCTACTAGCATCATTCTGTCTAAGTTAAACAGATTTTTTTTTTTTTTTTTTTTTTTTTTTTTTTTTTTTTTTTTTTTTAGTTAGCTAATGATGAGCTGTAGTTTATGCCAGTTTTGTATGGACCGCGAGCGTGTAGCGCACTGATGGTTACTTGCTATTAAAATATTATGTTCTCGGTTTCAGACAGTAACCAACTGTACTTAATACTCCCCTGTTCCAATACGTGTTAGCCTGTCCCGAATCCATGGCATCGAACCTCCAATTTTATTAATCACCGTGCTAAATACGGGCTCAGGGGCATGGAATTGTAAGGAAACGGCTTTGTTGCCTTCCACACGTAACTAATGAGGTAATTATGTATTTTTACGGACAAAGGGGTGTTATACGACCAAGGTTTTCGGGAAGTTATTCATCGGTTGTAAGGCGAATACCGGAACGGCACCCCCCCCCCCCAACTATATCGAAAATTCCTGTAAATATGGAACTGCGAAATAAATGCTATAAAGCTTACTTTGCTTTGTCTTTAATGAATATTTGAAAACAATTATAGATGACATCATCCACGTGCTATGCCTGAGGTGGAATGTTTCAGCTGAGCGCTGTGGTCTATAGAGACGGTAATCAGGGGACGTCTGAGGCACAGAGAAAGAAAGAAACCATTTTGGCAAATATAAAAAGTTGCAAAACAAACACATAGCAAAATTAATTTGTTTTTATATCCTATGTAAATGAGACAGGTTTATTGGTACATTCATTGAGACAAAGCTGCATAGTACTTACCAAGGAGGTTAGAATCTTTGCAGATGCCCGAACTAACCTGCAATTCGTCAATTTTTTTTTTGCCCCAAAATATCGGTCATTGTGTGTGTGTGTGTGTGTGTGTGTGCGTGCGTGCTTGCGTGCGCGCGCTCGCGCGTATCCCAATTCTAGTCCCTGAAAGATACGTCATATCTAAGTACACACTCTGATGTGCCTGTCTGTTTAGTGGCTTTAAGTAAGCCGGACAAGATTCAAACATGACTTTAAAGAAAAAAATCCTTACTTCGGGCACAATGACATGGTCCCCTGGCTTCAACAAATGCCTGTTGTCAGCATACGTAATGTTATCTCTTTTTAACCTAAGTTCTCTAGTACCAACCCTCAAGTTATCCAGGAAGACCTTACTCTACTATCCAGCTACTTAGTTGTTAAAATTTTAGGTTCTAGGCATTTCTGGCAGGCTGATTAAAAAAATCATTGCTCACTGAGTTTCTTAATGTTCAAAGTATAAGAAATGGCCCCCTGAAGTTAAATGCGAAGATACGTACAGATCCTTAGTCCAAAAGTCGAAGGAACATCTGGGCATACAGTTCACATCTGTCCATTCGGCACAGCTTAATAACTTGATAGACAGCACTCACCTTTTGCAAACAAATTATTCTTGGAGGCTTAAAAAACAGGCACTGTCCGATAAGATATTTCAGTGGAATATCACAGCAGTGTCTTTTCATTAATTACCTTTACCAGAAGATTACTGCACAACGACACAACAACGCAGTCTGCATAGATTATGTCCCGTTTTACCCTCATAGAGTTTTCAGTTTCACTCTTATTGGTGAAACAGTGAATATGAAGTACATGAAATGATTGCATTTACAAATCAATAGCTCAAGCGGTGCTAAGTTGCCACGTGACAAAACAAGCCTTCACATTCGACGCTGATTCTGACCTCCGTTCGATCATACAAACGGCGAACACGGCCTTCCGATACATTATTCCTTACTGTCAAACCTGTTCACGTTGTTCTTCAAGAGTTATGGACTGACGAGTTGTAATTGTCAATTGTCACTCCATCATGTGCTCGATTGAAGAAAGGTGCAGAGATCGTGTTGGCCTGGGAAGTTACCTCACATCTTGCAGAGCACACTGAAGTTCACGTGCTGTTTGTGTACGAGCGATATCCAAAACAACACATCACCTTCCTGTTGCACGGATCGCAAAATGTCTTACAACATACTACACGTACCGAGCGCTAGTCAGCATTCCCCTCCACAAACACCGAAGTTACACGAAAGTTGTAGCTTATCCCCTGACCGAAGAGTCTTGTGTGGTGTATCTTGGAAGAATGCAGCTTACGAGACACGGCTCAGCAGGTCTAAGTCCTGCGCGTGAACGACTATCACTTACATGCAGGGAGAATCTGCATTCATTATTGAATACCATGGTCGCCAATTCATGTTTCCCAGAGACCCTCTGACGTCACTAATCGATCCGTGTACATCGATGTTGCCTAAAGGTGTGCGTGTCCGTAGTCCAACTGCTGGTAAATGGTTGACAACAGTTCGTGTTAACCCTTTTGGACTTACAAACCCTGTTATTCGTGTTATGGCATGTGCCCTACAGAACAACGATCTTGGCGGGTGTCTCTATTACTGGTCGTCCAGAACTTCGTAGACGGGTGTGAGAATGTTCACGTGACCATAGCAACCGCAGCGTGTCCAATTCTTGACCATCCGACCACTCAGAAAGATACAAATTGACCCTCTGAAAATCGTTCATTTGGCCACAGTAAGCACGAGTGCATCTCTGAGACATGGCGCATGTCTGCTATCCGTGTTGATATCACAATGAGCATTTGGCTGAAAACATTCGCTATTAAAAGGTACACAGTGATGACGCTCTGGTAGCTACGTCACCATCTGTTGGCGGACGACATTGAAACTATTATCGGCACATTTATTATCTCTCAGTTCACTACGCTGTCGCAACTTTGACGGGAGCTAGTACCGCGATACAGATGGTATCTCTTGCAGCGACCGCACTGGAGTTTGTCGACTCTCTCTGAACCGCTTTCGCGCTTACTAAATGAACCTGTAAGGGAGCGTGCTGCTCTCCGTTGGATCTTCTCGCCTTATCAATCCTATCTTTCACGGACTCCATACTGATGAGCAATACTCAAGCATTGCCCTACGACTGTTTTGTTACCTACTTTCTTTGTTCTTCAAATGTTTGTAAATCGATGGGACAGAACTACTGTGGTTATCAGTCCCTAGGCTTACAAACTACTTAAACTTCAACTAACCTAAAGACACACACACACACACACACACACACACACACACACACACACACACATGCATGACGGAGGACTCGAAACTCCGACGGGGAGAAATCGCGTGCTCCGCAGTTCGGCGCCTTAGAGTGCTCGGCCATTTACCGCAGTGAACTGCACTTCCCAAATATTTTTCCAGTAAATCTGTCTGGCTATCTGCGTTACCCACGATTAATTATGTATGGTGGTTCTTTTCAAACCGCTCCATATGCGACTCAACAAGTTCCATGTAAAGTCTGTTGGTGGCATGTGAAAGATCACTTACTTTGTAACATCTTACGTCAGACGTGACATGTCATGTGACAAGTGCCAGTACGTGTTTTATGACTGCGTTCCGGTGCGACGCATGACAGCATTTTGTGATTTACAGCGTGATATATATCAGAATGTAGTACAAAGTAGCACAGTGAATCACGTCGTGTCTAATGACTTAACATGTCTCTTCGTCTGACATACTGCAATACATAATGTTGTCTCGTGATATATATGACACAAAAGTGTCAAATAGAGTAACATTGGACTTGATGTTATAATTATGACATGACCATGATATCCAGCTTGGCATTTTAATGTCGTGCAAAGTAACACTACATGGTCATGAGTATTTAAATTCAGAGACACTTGCTATTAGAAATGTACCTCTCTCCATTAACAATTTGGATTAACTCATTAAAAATAATAAAAAATGCGAATATTTCAAAAATTTGGAATTTAAATATTTTCAGACTACCAGATAAGTCGAGAAACTAGTTTCCCTCTTCTACATATTTGACTCTTGTCAAGACATAATTGCCTTATGTTTTACTCTGATGACAGAATTTTTCATTCTGGTGTAGTACAGGCTTCAAAATCATACTACAAAGCGACGTCAGTGATGTGGGTCTGCAATTCAATGAATTACTACTACAGTACTTACTCTCCTGAGAACTGGTGAGACCTGTGCAATTTTGAGGTAAGGATCATTAATTAAGGGATGCGGTAATATATTACTACTAAGTATTGGATTATTATATCAGCATTTCTGTAAAAGGACTTAGTTTGTTTAAAATATGTATCGAAAGACTTGTCTTTGTTTATTTATTTGTGTTGCTTTACAACACCTGAGATCTTTTTTTTTTTTTTTTTTTTTTATGTCACACATGCTAACAGTTATTCTTATTTCGAAACCTTAACTGTTTACTTCGTCTTGTTTCGTGAAGGAATTTCGCAAAACTGAATGCATCAACTCCAATTAGCAGCACTGTCATCGGAATCATTCCCATACCTATCGTGCAGTGAAGGTATTGACTGTGCATTGCCGCTCGAGTACCTTACAAACTACCGGAATCTCTTTGCATATTCTACCACATTTCGAGGCAATGTTTCGTTCTGGGAACTGTTAAAACGCATTCGACGTTAATGTATGCTTTAAATTTACAGCTTCTGTAAATCTTACCCAGTCTTGGCGATTTTGAGTTTCTCAACATTTTTTTACCTAAAGGAATTCGACTAAATCTACATTTTTATTTCAATCTTGGTGAAATTACGATGAAATTGGGCTCATGTATAGTACGCTTCATGATGAAGGTTTTAAAAAATACATATGTGCATCTTTGTAAAAAAAAAATAAAAAAAAATTGGAACAATCGTAAAGGGCGAAATTAAATTTGAAGGATTCGTGCGTCGCAAACCAGTGCAGCGCGTCATTCAACTAATGATCCTGCAAGTCTGAAACCAGCTGTTTTCAGTTACGAGAGTAAGATCACTGTCTACATAAAATTTCATATGGAGCATACGTGGTAGGGTACTTTACTCACATACTTCGACATATTATACGGTACCTGCCGTTTTGTTCCGGAGGAGGAGGACTGTCTGCATAATGTTGCACATGGTCATCAGTGTTCAAGTATCAAGACATGTGAGTCGCTGTGCCTGTACCAAAGCAGAGCTTATAGGTTATATGTACCTGCTCTGAAGGCTGAATTCTCAGTAAGCAAGCTAGTGTGCTGTTTACTTCCGTATATCGGAAACAGGCGGCTGCCCGAGGTCGACGACTGCGAGCGGAAGCAAACATCCGTGACGGTGACACTAATACTGCCGCGTGTGGCCAATGTCAACAGTCACTTCCATCACGAAATGGCTACAGAAAAAAATGCCAAAGTATCGAAAATGCTGTCGGAACAAGAGATTGTGCATCTAGATCAGTCACAACAAATTAAATTCAAAATTATTAACACTAATAGGATAAGAGGAATTTTGTTGTTAATAAATATAATTGATTGGATTGGTGGATATAGTAGAGTCCTCAAAACAACTCGCGGGACAGGTGAAATATCATATACAATATACTTATGGTACCGTATTTTATTCCGATATTGGTTACAATTGTAATTTGTGTGTGATTCAGTACGATATTTTGTGCCTCAGCTTTTTACCGGAGGATGACATGGCGTTAACTTAGAGCGAGGTACCTTGGGGCTACCATAATAGTGAAAAAGTCATTCTCGTTGCCCTCTAATATGACGCTCGGTACAGTTGCACACTTTCTTGGCATGGTCAGTTTGAGGTTATCAATCAGCTCTTGAGGGATATTTGACCATTCTTCCGTGAGTGCAATGTCCAGCATTACATCCGTTGCAGGGAGTGCTAGCCTGGCTGCAATAAATTTGCCAAGTACATCCCAGATATGCTTAAACACGTTTAAGACCAGTGAACAAGCCAGCCACTCCATTCGTTCAATTGTCTCAGCTTCAAGCATGTTGTGCAGCAGTACAACTCTGTCCACCAGAAGGAACCCATCTCGTATCGCACCGGCTTAGGGAACAACGAAATGTCAAAGGATCACGTCTCTATACCTCTGAGCGTGTCAAAGCGACATTCTGAACGACACAGAAGTCGGTAAGACCGCCAGTACTGACTCCTGCTCACACCATTCGTCCTCTACCATGATATGGTGATGTTTCCTGCACATGAAGCAGTATTGTTCCGAGTTCCATCTTCTCTGCACATGAGGGAACGACGTTTGTCCAGCTGAACACAAAATCTTGACTAATCTGTGAACAAAACCTGGCACCATTCGTTACGACTTCAATCCCGATGTTCCTCCGTTCAGTTTATGCGGGCTAAACGGTGTTCTGATTCTAATGGGACACACATCATAGGCCTGATGTGGAGGCCACTTTTCCGAAGGCGATTTCGGACTGTTTGGTTTGATATTGCGCGTCCTGTTGCTGCCTGGAGGGTGTGTTGCAGCTGAGTTGTATTTAGCCTTCTGTCTCGATCGGAGGTGACGCTCATCTCTTGCTAACGTTACCAGTTGGGGTCTTGGAGGTCCGGATCCCCCTTCACCAAACCGATAAAATACTACTCAAACTTATGCAAAGGACAACACACACACACACACACATACACACACACACACACACACACACACACACACACACACTTGACCATTGTTGGCCTTACACCATTATTGCTATGTTAAGCGCTACAGTGGAATGCTGCCTTTGCCATTTATTTCTTTTGCGCTGTTAAGATAAGTTTCCAATTATGAGTAAGTTCATAACAAGAAAAAAGATAAAAACCGACTTTCATTTGTCCACTAGAAGTTACGGTCAGCACGACCACTACGGTCGGGGGTTCGAATCCCCCCTCGGGCATGGATATTTGTGCCGTCCTAGTTCGTAAGTAGTTCATAAGTAGTTTGTAAGTTTAGGGACGATGACCCCGCAGTTAAGTCCCATAAGCTTTACAAACATTTGGACATTTGTCCACTAGCGTTATAGTGAGTGGCGTAGTTACCATAGGGCTAGGCGGGGCAGTGCCCCGGGGCCCCCAAGCTCTAGGGGCCCCTCGGCCTCCATGAGCGACGTTCGAAAAAAGGTGCAGTAGAGCGCGAATTTTTTATTTTACTTTTTTACTCTCCCATCCCAGCGTCCACCACCTCCTCTTCTCCTAAAACCAAGTTTCCCATAGTAGCCACAGGGTGGCGGAACACTGCTTCTAATGCGGCCTTCACACGACGCCACTCGTGAAGGATCTCGCGCCTCCGAATACTGTATAAATAATATATTTAGAAGTGTACAGCTCGATTATCCGAATAATCGGTTTGCCGAACATCTCTGTCCTCCAGTTACTTCGGATAATCGACATCCTATTGTACATAATATTTTAGTAGAATGAAGGATTTTCCACTTTTAACTTTTTTTGAACCCTGACAAACAAACCTCAAACGCACGAAGAGAAATCAAAAAATTATTCCCACCTCAGAATATAAACATAACAAGAGTGCTTGTCCGCTTAGACATGGACCCTGCCACCGTTAGCCTGCTGTCGGTTGAAGTCAGAGTTGCCATGGCTGCCAATCTTTGTGAAATAACTATCAATGGCACTGAATTACTAGCAGTGTGTTTGAAATTACACGATGTGACCACACTTGAATATGAAGTATGTACAATTTATTACAACAGAATGGTGTTCTTATGTAACTCAAGTGTTTGTGTAGTGAATTTCCCCAAGGGAGTGCTCCTTAATCACGGATCCCAATGAAGTGCTGTAAGCAAATGCACTCTGAAATTCGTGCAAGAAGATGAGAAAATATGGTTACTTTGTCACAATAGTGAATTGAGCGTTCAAGACTTAGTTTACTTAGGCCTATTACTTTTTCCTGGCTAGACACGTATGCCGGCCGCGGTGGCCGAGGAGACTGAGGCGCTTCAGTCACGGTCTGCACGGCCACTACGGTCGGGGGTTCGAATCCCCCCTCGGGCATGGATATTTGTGCCGTCCTAGTTCGTAAGTAGTTCATAAGTAGTTTGTAAGTTTAGGGACTGATGACCCCGTAGTTAAGTCCCATAAGCTTTACAAACCTTTGAACATTTTTGAGACACGTATGCTTTATGAAGCCTGGTAGGGGCACGGCAACCATCCTAACGAATATATCCCCTATTTTCCTTCTTTGGCTGGGCCATCAACGAAATTACGTTGCTCGATACGGAGCAATGAGCTAAGGTTATGGTCATAGTGGCTCCGATATCGGTGGGTTTTATCGACGACAGACATCGGCGGAAAATGGCCGATCGTTTCAAATCAGTACTCCACTATGGGCACGGTCTGTGTAGCCGATCTCATCGCCCGAACATAGAGACTTCGGGTGACAGTCGGTGAAATTCAAATCAGTTTGTTTTCTTCGGTCAAATCGACCGACGTTCTCACATGCTAGATATGGACTGTGAGAAACTGATATGCTTAGTGAAAGAAAGAAAGAGATTGTGGCACCCAGAAGACGATAAATATCACAATCTGGATGTAATTCGGAGACTATGGTCTGATATTACAGTTTATTGGAAATTCCAGATTAGTTAAATCCTTTATCAGAAGTTTTAGGCGTAAATTATAATCTAAAAAATGTGCTCAGTCCGCGATTGTGGCGTATCTTAATGTTTTTGTAGTGGCTCTTTTACGTTGTTTTGCACTGTGATAATCGGATATTAGCTGTCTACAAGTTATTCTTACTGGTTCTTGCGTTCTTTAACAAGGTGATGAGTCTGTTCTATGAAGTGACCTGCAAATCTGATGCAGATCTACGTGTGCTTCCGTTTTTCAGTGGTTTTTGTGTTCAAAATTATTCTTCATTTCACACTTTTCTTTCACAAATATATTGAATGACAGTCATTGAAGTTCAATGTACCGTAAATTCATTTCGTTCATCATAATAGGATGTTTCTGGATGGCCTATAACTGTGTTCATCATGAATTTAAATTCTGAAAAACTGCATCCGTTATGTATTTTTATGCTCAGCACAACGCATTTCGAGAATTTTTCTCACTGTTAATGCATTTGTTTACATAAATACGTCGATACGTTTCCATGTGTGATTTATACAGCTCTTGCACAGATGTAATCTTTTTGAGATTACTGTAATGAGGGAAATCGTAGCATACGCCTACATAATAAAATCTTGGCAACTTTTTTACATACTAACTACTAAGTCTGTCTATACTTGCAGGTATTATGTCTGCTCCATTAAATTGGGTGTCACAACACAAAAATAGTCACACTGTTTTTTGTACTCTGGTAGGCTCCAGTAGGCCTAAGTCACTATTATTATGTTGCATTTTCTGAGTAACGGAAGAGGCACAATATCTTTAAGCAGACAGAAAAAGTTATGGTTTGTAACATTAGGATAGAACATACACCTCAATATTTATTCTGTCCGATTTTACCTGAACTTCAGTAGATAACCTAAGAGAGACAACTGCAGTGCAAGTGTGTCAGGAAATCATACATTGAAACGTCGAAAAAGTACTTATGTAAACAAATTCACTGAAAATGCGAATAAATCCTCTAAAGTCGTTGTGATAAGCAACAAACTTCCCCAAATGGTGGTGTTTTTCATTATTTAAAGCATGGAGGCTAACTGGTGTATGTCTGCACAACTTCAAATAAATTAAGCAAAACTGAAATATTGCTTGTCAATGACACCACGAAATATCACAAGTATGTAACAGAAATTTCTCCTTTGTTTGGGAGTAGCAATAATGAGGACAGTGCACAATCCTCGCCACTTTCTTCTTTACAGACAGGTGTATCTCATTCGTATGCATTCGAAGTCTTTATTAATAACGAAAGCCGCATTGTAGCACTAATTTGGAAGCATAAAAATGCTTGTGTGACTGGAAAGCGAAGGGTCGCGGATTCGGAACCCGGTTGGACCTTGAATTTTTTCAGCCTGCACTTTAACCCAGCCTTCACCTCCTAATGATGTGAGGAGTCGCCAGAAACGACACGCGGTTCGGCTTTCACGTTAAGCTGTAAGTCCCCTTTCCCTGGCTAGGTAACTTGGATTGGCTAGAGCCAAAAGTGGCGTCCAATTCAAAGACTTGCACCAGACGAATGAGCCACACGAAATTATTATTATTGTGTTTTCGAAGTTTAGTAATATTTCTTCATTGTTTATTTTTTACTAACTTCTGCTTGGGACTTCATTTACCTAGTATGGAGCAGCTTAGGAAACTATGGGGTCGTTTTATGTGTATGTCCACCCAGGTCCAACTCTATCCCTCTGCAAAATTTTATCCAAATCCACTCAGTAATTTTTGCGTGAAAGCACAATAAAGTTTCACAGTTATAATTATATTAGAGACTACGTTTAAATATTATATTCTGCATGACACATAATAATTTCCTTAGTAGTATTTAGGTTTGCCTTATTATGTCGAACAGTGGGCGATAAGGACCTGCTGATGAAGTAGTTTTGCACCTGTCTAGTTTTAAAGAGGGCCCCAATGTCATTTCTGCCCCGGGGCCCTTAGTGACATAGCTACGCCACTGGTAAGTTAAAATAAGTACTACTACAATAGCTTATTTATCTGTTTACAGCAGTGGAGTCGTTATTTGGAGTGAATATATCTCAGTATATCATAAGGCACCTCACTCAGTATGTTTAACACTTTTTAAAGTTAGGTTTAAGAGTAATATTTTATGTAGAGGATGGATACGTTGCAACGCCAACAACAGTGAAAGAACCAATAATCTTGGAAATAAAATGATAGACTTACGATTCTTAAATCAATATGCAAGGTATTTATGCTGATGGAAAAATTAATGCAAATTTTGCGAAACACCAAGCTACAGTCGTGCCTGACAGGTAGCGAGCTTGGTGACGTGCAACCGTGTCGTTGCCAGTGTTCAAATGCAAAGAAACACTTCTCACTCTGATAACCTGACTTCGTTTAGAATAACAACTGAAAGTTCTGCTGGCTTGTATTGAAACAATTTTTAAGAAATGTTTTCCTCAATTTTGTATATAAAATATTGCAGTATTTGTAAGAAGTTCTAAAAAAGGCATACTATGTGCATAAAACATAAAAAATATGTTAGCCTAAGTTTGTTTTTAGAATAAATTAACCATTCGGACCCCCCCCCCCCCCTTTTGACAATATCCTGGCAACGTCACTGGTCGACTACCTTGGCCTTGCCTTCTTTTAACTGTTCCTGTTCTCTGAAATCGCGCCCAGTTCCTTGAAATTATGCTTTGGCATACCTTCCTCTGTGTCTGTCACGTTGTTGTCGCATTGCACTACCTGCTCACTACACTATCTGAACCCAACTGCTTGTGTAATTCGTTTGGTAGAATAAACACAAGTCAACGCCAACCCCACTTCTCAACAACTTTCTGTTATTACCACTATCTCGTTGGGCGTAATGTTGTCTCCACTCCGTTGAACCGACAGAAAGACGTCGAACCATTTTAGTTCATTTTGCCGTTGACAGTACTTAGAACATAGATATCTCAATAAATTCCCTAATCGTTTTGACCAGTGTATACAGGTGAGCTGTCTGATGACTGCTAGAACAAGAAATGGGAGTCGATTTGGAAGACATGAATGGTCTAGTAGTTCAGTGAATGTTCGATATAGTAAACCAAAAACAAAAGATAATACCCCTTCGGAATTTTTTAAAATCAGAATGCAGCATGTCATATTCAATGGAGAGAAGTCTTCCGAAGTAAGAGTGATGTCAGGTTTGCCACAGGGGAGTGTCGTGGGTCCGTTGCTGTTCACGATATATATAAATGACCTTGCGGATAACATCGGAAGCTCACTGAGGCTTTTTGCAGATGACGCTGTAGTATATAGAGATGTTGAAACAATGGAAAATTGTATTGAAATGCAGCAGGATCTGTGTCGAATTGACACATGTTGCAGGGAATGGCAATTAAATATCAATGTAGACAAGTGTAATGTGCTGCGAATACATAGAAAGAAAGATCCTGTATCATTTAGCTATACTATAGCAGGTCAGCAACTGGAAGAAGTTAATTCCATAAATTATCTGGGAGTAGGCATTAGGAGTGATTTAAAATGGAACGACCATATAAAACCTATCGTCGGTGAAGCAGATGCCAGACTTAGATTCATTGGAAGAATCCTAAGGAAATGCAGTCCGAAAACAAAGGAAGTAGATTACAGTACACTTATTCGCCCACAGCTTGAATACTGCTCACCGGTGTGGGATCCGTACCAGGTGGGGTTGATAGATGAAGTAGAAAGATCCAACGGAGAGCTGCGCGCTTCGTTACAGGATCATTTAGTAATCGTGAAAGCCTTACGGAGATGATCGATAAACTCCAGTGTAAGACTCTGCAGGGGAGACACTCTATCGCTCGGTACAGGCTTTTGTCGAAGTTTCGAGAACATACCTTTACCGAGGAGTCTTGCAGAATATTGCTCCTTTCTACGTATATCTCCCAAAGAGATCATGAAGTTAAAATCAGAGAGATTAGAGCCCATACAGAGGCATACCGACAATCTTTCTTTCCACGAACAATACGTGACTGGAATAGGAGGGAGAACCGATAGTGGTTCTCAAGGTACCCCCGCCACACACCTATCGGGTGGTTTGTGGAGTATGCATGTAGATGTAGATGTAGACGTCGCAACCAAACGACCAGGCTGGTGCACACACAGTCTGGGTCTGGGTCTCGAGACCACCAGACATCTGTAAGAAAATCTACACATTCTCCTAATAAAACGAAGTCAGCATACATCTTCGCAATTATAGACCTTAGGTACCAGTTCCATTTCATATCACTTTGCAACCTAGCGCCTAGAAATTTAATCTCGTCTTTATAGAAAGAACATTTTGCTTGCAAATCAATGATAAAAGGTCCGATACCCCAGTTAACTTTCGTCGATTTCTGCAATACTAACTGTACGCCGAATAGTATAATATTCTGAGTGCTTACGTAAACCTGTGCATCTCTAATACCTTTAGCAACCTTAGCAACAAGAATCGCACAACATGTGTGCTGTCAATTCTACATTCACTGCACCTGCTTCCGTCAGAGAGCACTGGAGTTACGTAAACTCTTCGTGAAGCCACAAGTGCAATTCTTCTTGCGCAGTAAACGCAAAGAGTAAAGACAAGGCTTCAACTTCCGCGATATGTTCTTGGATAAAGGTCATCCATTTGCATCTTTGGATTACAGGTCTTTTATTTATTCTTCCCACGAAAGGTAAATTTATAGGATTTAGTTTCAGGATAACTTTTTTCTCAAACGGTCGTAATCAAGTTGAGTGTTTGAGTGCGAATGATTCATTTCTCTAAGAAGTAATAAAGGTGACATTTTCATTCAGCTATGTAATTCTCCGCGCTGGTAATGAGACTTTTACTAGCGTGATGAGGAAAGTTTTAAAAGTAATTAGAAATCTCGAGTCGAACAAAGTGACGTCCGCTTTCCTTTCTGACACGCGACTAGGACTAACCAGAATGCTCGCCGCTATGAACCGAGGCATGCTACTAAAACGACTAAAAACTAGACAGAGAACATTACTGTTCAGACTGTCTGCGTAAACCTGTGCAGCAGTAACGCCTGCAGCAACATTAGCAACACGAAGTCTCACTTTTCAGAAAAGCACTACTGCCATTTCTATTACAGTGTTACCGCAGTTTTCTGATTATGAATGGAGCGTCACTAGACTTTTTCTACGCCATTGAATAGATAATGTGGTTTCATATGGACCACTGTTTACGATAAGCACATATGAGCGTTTTTTGGAGAGTAAGTTGTAGCTCTTATGTCATGCGAGTTTGTGAAGGTAGCATAGCCAATTTTATTCCATTGCATACCTTGTTTCAGTTCTTTCACGGCAGTATAACTGGGATTCAATCATTTCTCTCATCAGTAAAGGTGTTTCAGATGTGAGATATCTATAGCAATACAGTTTATGCGGGCAAAACTAGTGGTACCAGAAGCAATTCATCCCGAAATTACTGAAGTGACGGTATTGTTCGTCTTTTCATTTCGTGTCCGACGTCCAGTAGCGTCCATGATGAAGAAAAAATTGACCGACCGTCAGTTATGTATGATTATTTTGTTAAAAAATCGCACAGGCGTATTTTATGGCTCACTTTACGTTTCCCTGTAGTTTATGACTCTTGCACATATTACGAAAAAAATATTTAAAAAATGAATAATATAAAATTAAATATAAATATGGTTACTAAAGTAATACAAAACTAAATATAGCAAAATAATACAACATAATATGTAATATTTCATATATGTAATTTCATATAACATATTATTCATATTTTTATTATTTTTCTCGGAAATAGTAGCAAAAGTGAGCCTCTAAGAGGCCAATACTATTTTAATTTTAATATCTTCCTTAAGGGAAGTTGTCTTTGACTTGTTCCAACAGTTTTATTTGTAGCTAGATTACTTGGTCTATTATGCGAAATATTTTATATTTGCATCTTTATCTTCTTCCTAATATTTAAACTTTCATATTTAAAGAGGACACTTCTCTACCCTGCTGCTTGCTTGTTATCATTATCATTTAATTTGGCGACTTACTCTTTTACTTTATCATTTACATTCCTGTATTCAGTTACACATTTTCTTGAATGTGAAAAATAATTTGTTTTTGTTCTGGTTTACATCTGATACTTTTGATAAAATTGTACAGACAAATGATTTTACGCAAAATGTGAATTTTATACTGTTGAAAATAGAAAACAAGACCGAACTGTATCAAACTGATCCTTCAGTATTTCTATGTCTGTGGGATACGTTGATTAAAATTCATTCTTACTTGTACTTGTTTTCAGTCTGTCCTAAAAATGAAGGATCGTATTGTTACATACGGGCCATTCAATGTGTCCATCGTTAATGGAACTATTGAGGCGAATATGGCAATTCAGCGCGCTCAGACAACTTGCACGTCGAGTTTATTGCAGTTTTTCGGTCTTTCAGGAGGTTTCGTTTACTGGCATGGGGGACATGGGAACATCACACTGACAAGTCCCAACAGGTAGCTGGATGTGGTGCAGTCCTTGCCCGAGAGGTGTCCAGATGGACTTTCTTCCTGAAAGACTGCGTCAGGAGAAGATCTCAGAACTGTCTGATTGACAATAGACTGATGACAATATTTGCAATGCGTTAGGCGGACGGCATTGGCTGGAATATGAAGACATGTTATGGATAGGAAAGTCGTAACGAACCGTCAAGAAGAAGTTACTGGTTGTTGGAGTGAGATTCCCGGGTGATCCGCGTCGTTTTCGTTGACAGCATACAAGAGACAGTAGAGAGTTGCATGATATCGAGCCGGACTGGGCCACTGACTGGCATACTGCGATGTTCAGCAATGAGTGTTGCTTCAGCCTGCAACGGTCTGATCGACTCCTAAGTGTACTTAGACGTAAGAGGTCAAAGGGTCAACAGACATCAGCAACTCTCCAGATGTGTAACTCCCCTACTGCTGGAGTTGGGTACTATGGCAACAGCACTAACTTGATAACTGTGCAAGTGTGGCAGTACACGCTGTAGTATATTTCATGAAGAGGGAAATAAATAATATATTCTGAAAAGAGAACTATATATTCCAAACTGGAATTCCTGAAGTGGCTTCTGCAAGTCTCTATTTCTTCACTCACAGGGACAGGAAAAAATCGTTTCATTTTATTGGCATATTCGGTGGAATATTTTTTCAGTTTCGGTATTATTTATTGTGTCCTTTGTTTCCTTATTTCAGCGCCATTTTCGGAAAATTCTGTGTTCTTTTATTAACAAGGTTTTTTTTTTCTTTTGCAGTTTCATTCTAATTTAAATGATGCAACTTTCGGTGTTTTCTTTCGTTTTCTGAATAATTACTGATCCATTCTCACTGTTATTTTTTTCTAATTTCAGTGTAGTCTTTCGCCTTTTTCCATGTTATTTCTCACAAATAAGGTGTTTGTTTTTACCGATACGCTGTAACACTTGGCCAATAACCTGTATTTTTTTATTTTTTATTTTGGTATTTGTTTTACAAATACAAGTGTAATTTGCTACTTATCTATTTCGTTATTATTGTTTGGATATTTCGGTATTATTATTATTACCATTTTTGCAACATTCTCAGCTAATTTTGATGTTTTGTTTTTTATTTCCATGTTTGCTTTTATTTCTTGTCATTTCTCGCATTACATTTTTCCCTTTACTTTTTTTTCGGAGATTCTTCGGTTTTTTTACCACATTCGGCAGTTGTTATAACTGTGGTGCTTTCTGCTAATTTTCATATTTCTTGTTCGAAATTTGTTGCTATTTTTTTCATTTTTGGTATTGTTTACTCCTAGTCTCGTTGTTACTCTTTCATGCATGTTACCTTATTTCAATGACACGACCTTTCTTTTTTCTGCTTTCGATATACCTTTTCCAAATTCCTTGTTCCTTTTGCCAAATTCTATATTTTTGACAAATTCGGAGTTTTTCGCTGTATTCGCTGCGTTAATTACCAAATTCTGTTTCTTGTCAATTTCTGTGCATTTTATACCATTTTCAGTGTAGTTTTTGACGTCACTTCATATTTCGTTATGCGATGAATGAACCATCATTATAGGATTGTACATGAACCTGCACTTTGAGGAAGATAGAAGACAAAATGTAATTTCCAAGTCGTTTAGTTACAGTCTCTTTCGAATTTTAGGATCTTTCGTAAAAATTACTGAGTTCTTATTTCACCAAAAACTGCCACTTTGGCGTCATTTTTGCACCATCAGTTCGCGAAATTTGTCTATCCCTACCCATGGAGCTTGTCCAGGATGAAATCGTTAAAGTAGGCCTATATTTGCATACCTTTTCAACAGGGAAACAGTCGTGTCACATACTTACGAGTATGAACTATTTTTGTCCTTGTTCTGAGCATGTTAATATTATTTCCTAGAAATACAGGAAACACAATTGTTTATCTGGGTGGATTCTGTCTTATACCAACATGCTTCAAAAATCTGAGCTGACTGTGAGTAATACCGCAAGTTCCATAACTGATATTTTCAAGTATTCTGAATTGTAATCTCCTCTCCACTGATATCACACTTCTCAATTGCTCCACTTTAGCACATTAACAGTCATGACACACCATGCATCTTAACTCGTTAATTTTCCATCCTGGAGTAACGCCCAAATCTTCTATCATGTGTGGGAATATCAGGAGAAATGAAGATTTCTTTGCAGTCTTGGTTTACGGTCCACATGCAACATCTCCTGAAAAATAATGATTATTGTTCTTATTTTTCTGCCATCTATCAGTAAAATGCATGAAAAGTTCTTCGAGAAAGGTTAATACGAGACTTCTGTCGATTAGACACACAAACGACTTTCACATCTTGTTCGTGGTGAGACAGTGAACAACGTTATTCTATGGGTATCGTATATTTTAAGAAATAGATAAAGCACTATCTCTATGTGTGCGAAATCATGAAGAATAACACGTTTTACAATTCTACGGAATTTGTTGTCTATTCATTGTAAGCTCGTTAATTTAAGAACAGACGTACTGAAACATCGACATGCCAAGGCGTAGAAGTAAGTGTCTATTGTAGAAAGGCGTGACACCTTACCAAACAGACTATAAAATAAAACAGAGTGAAAAATCTCGTATTAAAACCTGAGGCACTCATTGATGATCCGCAGTAATAATAATATAGTAGTCGTGGTGGACCGCCTTCTTCTTTATTACGTAATCCTTAGACAACTTGATTCCAAACAGATAGTCCAAACAATTTAGTGGCTGTCTAATCCAGTACACAAGTGAGTACTGGAACAGACTGTTGGCAAGTACAGAAATCCTCTATATTATATCGTCGATCCCACATCATCCAGAAGGACATATCCACGCACTCAATTAGTATGTTGCGGAACAACTCTGTAAGATGAGCTAAACACGCCTGACGGAAACAATCATCTAAATTCGTAATTCCTCCACCACTGGACATGTATTTAGCATTATGGGACGTTATGTGGTTTGTTCTGTGTTAGCGCCAGAGACTCTGCAACAATAACAACAGGTGGATATACCACTTCTTCAGACAATGTCCGACACCTGTACGCTCCCTTTCGAGCTCGACTGCAGAATTTATTTGTAGCAATAAGGATATGTATGAAATAATGCTCTGTACTTGTTGCCTAAGATATTTCTCCAAGATTATGACGATGTACCATGTAAAAATTACGAGGATTCGAACCTCCTGCGGGAGCGCAATCCGCGACGTACTGCCTCGGGCCGAGCAACCAGCCCCGCGGTCCAGGGAACTATTTCTGTAAATTTGTGAACACGGTCTTCAGTTTTTAAAAAAGGCGTTTAACAACCTTCTTTGATACGACGCTTTTTCTGCCTTTGCTAGCTCCACGTAAATATACTTGCAGTCAGTAGCAGGAAGTCCCAGGTATACAGTGGTGTAGTGCAGTCAACGACTAAGTGCTCGACAAGAATAAATTTTATGACGCGAAATCTAGTGGAAACGTTAACTTGGTGCATTTCCAGCAGCAAATCGTCTCCAGAGTGTAACTGCTACTGGTTTAAGGTTTTTTGAAGGTCAAATGTATGTCATAATTGGTCACGCTACAAGTCCTGCAAACACTGCTGCCAAGGACGCAGTGCGATGTCGAGATGCTGGCTGCTACATGGCAAATGTGAGACGTGAAGATACTATCAAGCGTTAACTGCTCGCTACTTGTAAGTCTATAAAATTCAATTTCATGTTTTTGTTCTTCTTAGAACTACAGAAGAGGGTTCAGATATGTTAGTAAACGTTGATGTTCAGATATTCTTGTTGTCATGATCTATAATAACACAACGCATTAGCTGTCCGAACCTAACCTAGCCTAACCTAAACTAACCTAACCATTTCCTTTCTGAATTAATATTGTTAATGAAAGAGTAATTACAAGTAATATAAATGTTTTTGCAGTAATACTGACGTAACGTAAAATACAAAGAAGGCATAACCGACAAAGTGATTATTTAACTTTTTACTGGCGGAAGTAAAGTTGTGAGGCGGCATCGTGCGTCTTGCCGGCATAGCTCAGTTTGTAGAGCGGTTGCCAGCGACAGGTAAAGGTCCCCCGTTCGAATCCCGGTTCCGGCACACAATTTTAATCTGCCAGGAAGTTGCAATAATGATAATCATTTATTAGAATGGTCTTTTTCCATCGTTAATTTGAATTTCGGAATTTTTAAAGATTTATGATAAACATCAAATCAACACATGCTACTTTTTATTATTTTAATATTTCAGCAATGTTATTTTTAAAAGTACAAAAAATTGAGGTTGTATGCCTAATTTTTTCATTAAAGTCAGCTACTTAAATTTTAAAAGAATCGTGTTAACGATAATGAGTGAATATACAGAAACATCCCCATATATTTTACCTTGAGAATGAGAACCGTATTCTTTAGCAAATCGTGTTACTTTTTTAGGGAGAAAACAAAAGGTGACTTTTGCTGTTCCTCGTTCCATTGTTGAGAACAATCACTGTCGTAGTGGATATCTCTTAGAGATGAAAGTAATTACCAAGGCAAGAAGTGTGGTACGTGAAAAGTGATTCCCACTGAACGTATTATTATAACGCGTTTGCCTTAACAATAATACAAACTGTTTTACTTCACGGTTAATCAATATATACAATTACTTACTAGAAATGACCTATTTCAGTGCCTGGTTGACGGTGTGTCAACTATTTTTATACAGAGTTAATAAGCGTAGAGCATTACGTAAATGCAACTAGCTCACGTGAGAGTTCAAAAATGTTCAAATGTTTGTAGAGCTCATGGGACTTGACTTCGGGGCCATCAGTCCCTAAACTTACAAACTACTTATGAACTAGCTAAGACCCCCGTAGTGACCGTGCAGTCCGTGAGTGAAGCGCCTCAGTCCCCTCGGCCACCGCGGCCGGCTCACAGGAGAGCGAAATCGCGAGACCATACCCGCAAGTTTAAAACCTCGTTCAAAATTGAAATAGTCGTGATACAACCTTTGCGTCATTTGTTGTTGTTGTTGTTGTGGTCTTCAGTCCAGAGACTGGTTTGATGCAGCTCTCCACCCTACCCTATCCTGAGCAAGCCTTTTCATCTCCTCATAAGAACGACAACCCACATCCACTTGAATCTGCTTACTATACGCGTCTCTTGGTCTCCCTCTGCGATTTTTACCCCACACACTTCCCTCCAACGCTAAATTCACAATTCCTTGATGTCTAAGAATGTGTCCTACCAACCTATCCCTTCTTTTAGTCAAGGTATGCCAGAAATTTCTTTTTATGGATCTAGAAAAAACGTCACGCAATAAGCGGCGGGAGAAGATGTTAAGAATACTTAGAAGACTGCAGGTACAGTACATTGGCTGTAGAAGAATCAACGATATCCACAAAACTTAATATCATGCAGCGTCCCCCCCCCCCCCTTTTTTTCGAATACACTACGTGTATTGAAGTGAGTAATGTCGGAAGTATGCTGGAGGGAATGGGCACGATGCATCCTGCAGGGCTATCCATAAGAGTACGGGGGGACGGAGATCCCTTTTGAACAGCCCGTTGCAAGATAACCCAAACATGTTCAATAATTTTCATGTCTGGACAGGTTGTTGGCCAGCGGAAGTCAGTAAACTGAGAAGTATGGTGTCTCATTAATGAATTGGTAGTGCTGCGAAAAACTGTTTGAGTCGCAAAATTTTGTTATTGGAGACTACACTTCATATGCAGAGCGACTTCAGTGACGCGTTTCGGTACTACCATGATCAGATTGGTATCTACGAAAATAAAAACATTTTACATATGGAAAATAACAGTAGTAGGTTACATATCATAATATTAAAGAAGTTATGGTTTATATTATGTTATACACACATATTTGCAGACTACTAACTTGATTACAGTAGGCTCAGACGAAGGAAACATTTCTTGCCAGCTGGTGGCATTGTAGAGCATATAGTGCTCAGGATTATCTGTATTAAATATACAGGATGGCTAGAACTTAACGTACAGAATGTAAGAAAATACAAAAGTATACAAATAAATGAAAGATATCAGTAATTTGACAGATGTTGAACATTTGGTGGTTAGTTATAGTCATGATACACAAGAACTAAACAGTCACAGTAAAAACAACATCATTACAAAATAGCAAAATTGTAAATTATCGGTTATGAAATTTGTCATATGAACAACTCTAAGTGACGTTGCTCTTTTTAATTATTATTTTTTTCTCTCAGGAAGTTGGGGGGGGGGGGGGGGGGGGGAAGGAAGGAGGAAAGCCGAAGTACGGAGGGCAGAATGATCAGGGAACGGGTGAAGGGAGAGGAAAGGAGTCAAAATACAAGTTAAATACATGTGTACCTGACGCTAGCATAATATAAGAAGTAATTCCAGATATCCTCATACGTCTTAAGATTAAGAATTGATATAGAACAGGAGCAAAATATATTTATATTAGTCGCAGTAGGGCACAATCACACCCACGTACATAGCAAACATCTCAAACTTATCATTGTGCAAAACACAATAGGAAACAACATAACATTTCATTTAAAAATACGATGGACAATTCGATAAATCCAGAACATTGGCATTTTCAAGAGTATGATTAAAGTCACTGTTCTCAAAGATAAAATACTTAAATATTAGTCACAAAGTTTTACATAAGGCATCGTACGTCAATTATAGCGATGGATTAATTAAACTTGCAGATTCACAGCGGTAGTATTCATTACAGTTAAATGCAAGCCACAAATCTTATTTCTACAGTTTTGGCTGCTTGAAAATATGAGAGAGAATTTTGTGTGGGAACGAATTTGCTTGTTCAGAACTGCATCCACGTTTTCATTACAATATTTATAAATTTCAATATCTCCCAGAATGTCATGGTCCAAGCCTTTCGGTTCTACATGAAGAATTTTTAGGGATTTTTCAATCGTATCTAGCTTATGTTTTTTATCTTCGAGATGAAATCCCACGGTCTCCTGTGTCGGAGGTTCGAATCCTCCCTCGGGCATGGATGTGTCGTCTTTAGTGTAAGTTAGTTCATAAGTAGTTTGTAAGTTTAGGGACTGATGACCCCACAGTTAAGTCCCATATGCTTTACAAACATTTGAACATTTTGATGAAATCGCATTGCAGTATTATTTTTATTACAGTGCTCCCTAAATCTGACTGAGAAGTGACGCCCCGTTTGTCCAATATTTCTCATTGTTCTGCTGGATTTTCCCAAGTCCTGTCGGAAAGCACAATGGACATGAATGGGAGCAAGTAATCTGCTAGGATGTGTACGTACGAGTCAACTGTCAGAGTCGTATCTAGACGTATCAGGGGTTTCATACCACTCCAACTATACATGCCGCACACCATTATAGAACCTCAACCAGCTTGAACAGTTCCCTATCGCAGAGGTTCCAGCTTTTGAATATGGCAAATAGTAATGCGACCTAATATCTATGAGTGGGAAGGAAGGGGGTTGGAAGGGGTTCTGGGGAAATAAGTGAATAAGGAGGATCAAAACTATGAAAATAGTTTATGTTCGAAATGAGCCAAATGAGATAGGGGCACCATATTACTGTACTTATATGTACAGTAGGAATCAGGTGGTGGGAGGTCAACAAAGCTATTTTCTTCCTCAGAACCGAACACTTAGATATTGTTATTTACTCATTAAAAATTGCACTCGGACACAAGATAACGCAAAATCATAACTTACAGTAACAGTGCAAGTTAAGATATTTCGTTGAGTGTGCAGGTTAAAAAAAACCTACGAGTCAAGTGGAATGTCGCACTTTCATTGGCTGCTGCTAGATCCCACAATGGCGCGCTTTTGTGGATTCTTCCCTTACGGCATATTACGCAGTTTTCGAGTTTGTAGAAATTACTGTCAATGATGGTGATTTCCACAAGCACATGCTAGAAGATGTTGTTTTTGTCGAAGATATCACACGAACGAACTCGAAAGGAACTGAGTTTTGCCACTGTAAACAAATGACACCGATTTGTTCAAAAATGTTTGTTAAGCTTATGGGACTTAACTACGGGGTCATCAGTCCCTAAACTTACAAACTACTTATCTACTACCTTATACTAGGGACGGCACAAATATCCATGCCCGAGGGGGGATTCGAACCCCCGACCGTAGTGGCCGAGCAGACCGTGACTGGAGCGCCTCAATCCACTCGGCCACCGCGGCCGCCCACCGATTTGTTATTTAAACCTAAAAAATTTGAATTCGAAACACTCCAATCGTAAACTCATAATTTAAAAACATTTTCGGAACAATTGCGATTAAATCGTAATGGTTGGTATACTTCTGCTACCGACATGCAAGGCCCATGGACTAATGAAGTTGTCACTATACCCGTAGACGTCCATTCGTTTGATGTAATTGGTTACGAGACTCGTCAGACCAGGGAGCATGTTTCCGATTATCAAGAGTCCAATATCGGTGATATCGGACTCAGGCGAGGCGTAAAGCTTTGTGTCGTATAGTCAGCAAGGGTATACAAGTGGGCTTTCGGGTCGGAAAACCCATATGGATGATGTACCGTTGAATGATTAGCACGCTACACTTGTTAATGGTGCAGCATTGAAAATCGCATCAATTTGCGAAGGGTTGCACTTCTGTCAGATAGAATGATTCTCTTCAGTCGTCGTTGGTCCCGTACTAGCCGGAACTTTTCCGGTCGCAGCTATGCCGGAGATTTGATGTATTACCGGATTCAGGATGCACTGGTGAAATAGTCGTACGGAAAAATACGCAGTTCATCGCTACCTAGGGGATGCTGTGTATCTACTTGTGCGGCAAGACTACGCCCAAAGTCACTTAAATGGTGATAACGTGCCATTGGAGCAACAGTAACCGATGTAACGTCTGCACCAGACACTTGTTGAATTGCATAGGCGTTGCCCTCCGAGTGTTTAATATCACTGTGTTTCCACACGTATTCTATATCAGTTTCTTTGTATCTTCAGTGTTGAATGTTAGTAATAATAGAAATAAAAGATTGAAAGAAAGTAAATTTTAGGTAGCGTTGTATCTTTCCTTGGCTGTTGTTCAGCTAGGAAGCGAAAGTAAATTTCAGATGAGAAACATAATTAGACAGGCAACGGCTAGCGGTCTAAGACTCGCTGGCGATACAGCGCCGCGGTGAAGTAGCCTTGCTGCGGAGCGCGCGGTTGCTCGCCGTCGGAGGTTCTAGTCCTCCCTGGGACTTGGTGGTGTGTGTTGTTCTTAGGTTAGTTTACCTTAGTTTGAGTAGTTTGTAAGGTACGGACTGGTGACCACGCAGTTTAGTGCGACAGATTTACAAACATTTGAAGATTTTAGCGATAAGGCCATGTAAAAAAACTTCGGAGACCCACTGCAATAAACTGACAGCGCACACTAGCAAGTAGAAGGATGGGACAGATCTTAAGACTTCAAGGATGAACTTTCAGAGTACTAGAGGAAACTGTAGAAGGTTAAAAACTGTAGTGGAGGACAAAAGTAGGAAGAAATCCAGCAAATAATTGAGGACTGAGGGTGCACGTGCTACTCAGACGAAGTGAAGAGACTGGCGCAGGAGAGGACTCGACGGCGGGACAGGTCAAAACAATCACGACAGATGACTCAGAAAACATTATTTTAGGAAATATAGAAACCAGCGACAGACGATTAGCTGTGGAGGATGTTGGCCTTACTATTAACGTAAAGATGAAAATGTTAGCATACGATGAATGATTCCATCAATCCATCCGGTAATCAGACCACAAATGCACTAGCATATTTACACATTTGGGACAGTAAATCATAGAGTACACCGGCAGAAACGAGTGACCAATCACGTTGTCTGATCGAAATTCCGGAGGCAGCTATGATCTACGACACTGTGTGTGGAGTGGCAGTAGAATCTTCCGTCGAGTGGTTAAGCGAGCAGCGTCGTCTGCTGGCAGTCCCCATGCCCGTCGCTTAAGAGCCGCGAAGGCCGCAGGCGCTATGCACGTGATCGGCATGTTTGCGCTGCCTTCTGCGTACTCCTGCTGGCTGCCTCTCCCAGCAGCAGAGTGGTGCAGGTCACGAGGCAACGACCGCAACCGGCGGCCCGGGTGGCGCAAGCGAACACTATTGCCACCAAGGCCAGAGCCCTGCGCCAGCAAGTGTTCAACGGGCGAGCAGTAAACACGCGCCGTATCATCCGAGGGTCATAACCGTCAATATTCACACTCCCCAGCTCCGAGACTGCAGACATTAACATCGCTATAAATACTCCCGTTGATTTACTGAAGTAATTAACACGTGGACGAAGGAGAACGCTACCTAAAAAATGCTAGGTACTTTATAACTATAGAAGGTACATCCAATTTCGTAAAAAATTCTGTACCTTAAAAATTGAGTATTCCACGGTTGTAGAATTTTAATCACCTTTTTTTTATATAGAAAATTTGAAACTTCACCAGTTACTGATTGCTCTATTATATTTCGGGAAAACTGCCGGATGTCCATAACTTGCTGGCACGATATTTCAGCTTAGATTCTTCTGCCCATCTTCAGGTAAAGATGGCCAAAAGACTGTGAGACGAAATATCGTAACAGCAAGCTACGGACATCCAGCAGTTTTTTTTTCCGAAATTCAATAGAGCAATTTTCTTCTTCTTCTTTTTCTTCTTCTTCTTCTTATTATTATTTATTGGGGTATGGGTGGCACATGCACCATTCGTTCAATTGTTACTTAACTGGAAGAGTGCGCAGGTTAAAATAAGTGTTTTACATAATGCGCAAAAATCGGTTGTTTCTTCAAAATGGGGAGTTATCAAGAATGTTGTCCCATGCGGATCGATATTGGGTCCTTTCCAATTGTTAATATATATTAATGACTTGCCGCTCTATATTGACGAAGATGCAAAGCTATTGCTTTCTCTGATGCTGCAAGTATCACACCTGATCTGTTGTAAATAATGTCTTTCAGAAAATCATTAACTGCTTCTCTGCGAATGGCCTCTGATTAAGTTTTGATAAAACACGGTACATTCAGTTCTTTGTAGTAAATGGCGTGGCACCATTAATTAACATAGACTTTAAACATAAGTCTGTGGCTAAGGTAGAAAATTCGAAATTTTTAGGTGTATGCATTGATGAGAGATTGAACTGCTGAAACGTTTGAGTTTAGCTACTTATGCCATTACGGTTGTTGCAAATTCTGATAATAGACATCTCAGTAAATTAGCATACTTTGTCTACTTTCATTCACTTCTCTCACATGGCATCATATTTTGGAGTAATTTATCACTGATTAGAAACATATTCATTGCACAAAAGCATATTATCAGAAAAATTTGCTGGTCCACCCAAGATCATCCTGAAGGTATTTATTTAAGGAACTAAGTCTTCACAGTAGCCTACAATACAGAAATATATATTAACTTACGAAATTTTTCATTAATAACCCAACGCATTTCAAAAATAACAGCAACATGCACAACTAAAACACAAAGAGAAAGGATTATCTTCACTATTCAAGGTTAAACCTAACGTTGGCCTAGAAAGTGGTGCCACAAAAGTCTTTGGTCACTTGCCAAATACCAGCAAAAGTCTGACAGATAGCAAATTACCATTTAAAAATAAATTAAAAATTTTTGAATGGCAACTCCTTCTACTCAGTAGATGAATTTTTAGTTATAAATTAGTAATTTTGGAACAAATGAAAACAGAAAATAAAAGAATAAAAAAGAAAAAGAATGCTTATCTTCAAATATCCTGTGAAGATACATTTTATTAACTGACGTGTTACACGTCATTACGAAATTGTGTGTTCATGATCTGTGGAACGAGCATTAATGTAATCTAATAAATAAAAATTAAATATCGGCAAATGTCGGCTAATTTTTTTTAATTATTCAAATAGTTGCTGAACCAGATTCCAAAAAATGTGTGAAATCATTATTAATTGCTTTATAATCATTTATAAAAAATACCTACTAATTTTATTTTTATCTATTTATTTATCTATATTATCATGTGACGGTATTTTACTCTATCGTATCATGTCATTCTCATTTACAACTAATTTCCCCTGTTGGGACAACAACAAACGTATAGTCATGTCACACATACTGAATATTCTAAGTGTATGGTACAGGAATAATGAATTCCATTTTCTTGTAGAAGCTTCCACAAGATTCTATATTTATAATATTTTTTCGATGTGGTGTCTTTCCAGCGTTAATGCATGTATGACATCATCGTACAATACATTATGTCAGTTTGCTTGGAACCCGGGGGATGACATACATAGTTCCTGCTGAACAATTTGACAGACCACTGAAAGAGCTAAGTCGAAACAATGTTCTTGGGGTATAAGGTTTCTGGAGTAGACGACATGCCCTCAGAGCTGCTGAAGTTTCTGTGAGCACCAGCCATACTAAAACTATTCCACCTAGTGTATTCCAAGGAAAGCAGGCACATACAGATAAAATTACATAACCATCAGTTTAATAAGTCAGGATTGCAAAATTCTAACACGAATTACTTACGAAAGAATGGAAAAAGTGGTAGAAGCCGACCTCGGGGAAGATCCGTTTGGATTTGGGAGAAATGTGACCAATACTCAAGATTTGCCACAGAAGATAGATTAAGAAAAGGCAAATCTATTTTCTTAGCTTTTGTAGAAATGGAGAAGTCAGCAGTGGTGAAGTATAGGAAACGAAATGTCATACACAAGCTGTACAGAAACCAGACAGCATTATAAGAGTCGAGGGCGTGAAAGGGGCGCAGTAGTTAGATGTAAGTAAGACAGATTTTCCGCCTTTCCTTAACGTTACTCAATCTGTACATTGAGCAGACTGTGAGGGAAAGCATGGAGAGATTTGCGAACGGAACTGGAATTCAAGGAGGAGAAATGAAAACGTTACGTTTTGCTAATGACATTATAAATCTCTCAGAGACAACAAAGGAGCTGCAAAAGTAACTTAATGGACATTGCTTTGAAAGGAGGTAGAAGATGGACAGTAACAAGAAAAAATGGTAATAGAATATAGTCTACCGTAAGAAAAACAGACGATGCTGAAGCAACTACATTAAGAAACAAGTCAATGTAGAGTTCTAGATGAGATTTGTTGTATTGGGAAGAAAAGAGATTTCAGGCTTATCTTGACTAAAAGAAGAGTTCTATCCTTATGATAGAAGACGTTTACTTACTTTATTTTTATTATCTCTACATATCTGAAATGTTCCTATAGAACCAAAACAGTCACAATATTAGATTTAGACTGCGCAAGAAATTAACGATTACTTTGTTCGAAATCCCTTAGTAGTTTCCCATTACAACCCAGAACATTGAAATTTGGCTGAAAGGTTTCTACAAGTTTTCTCTGGAATCGTGTAACAGCACTCTGCCAGGGCACTCTCGGTGTGGCGTTTCGAACAGAAATGTGTCGGCACTTGCGAGGAGATAGGGTGGATTAAAGACGTCACATTAGTAACTAATTTAACCAAATTTCTGGCTATTGCCACCATGGACGCGTTATATCCCTCTTACCTACATTTCGTTCCCTCTTTTGATACATTTAATAACTGCGTTTCCTGTGAAAACAGGGAAGATACCTCACAACGAACAAGTGACCAACGCTCCCATCAAACAACCAGAGGCGATAAATGTCAAAAGTATCACAAATAAATGTCAGTAATCTGCAAATGAGGCTACATCAAATCTTATTTTGACAAGAGAAAGAGCAGGATTTTACGCAGAATTAACCGAAAATATTCATCTCAATTTCTAAGATCATTCGCTAGTTTAATTTTAAATGCTTCCTTGATAATACTAACGCAACAGAGTATGAGATAATCTCCATGGTTTTTTTAACTGTCCACAGGGTGACCTGCGTCTAGGCAATGTTCTACAGTATCAGATTTGCTAGGTTGTTGTAAACGTGTGTGTCGCTTATGTTCAGAACAACCGTTCTCCACAATCGTGGTCGTCTGACTAATATATGACTTCTACAACTGCATGGGGTACGATAGACAGCCGCCTATTAGATCATAAGTTAGCAAATATGGCTATTGCGGAAAATTGCGTACATCCAGGTCACCCTATGGAATATAACGACACAGAGATTTTAGCATGCATATCTAATCTTATATATTAAAAGAATCTGCGAGAACTAAAGTCAGTCGACCAGACCAAACTACACAGCAGATTTCCTTCATTTTTTTATCTTTATTTATTTATTTATTTATTTTTTAACGAAAAGTATTCATCCACGGATTTGTCATCAAATATCAGAATGTATATAGCTCTCTCCTTCCTATTTCTATACTCAAACACGATTAAGTTCTGTACGTTTCTTGTGGGTATGTCCTTGCTGTAAACTAAAGTCACTCAGTCAGGTCGTCCTATTCGACCGATTTCCTTCATTTTGGTTTAAACAAAAGGTATTAATTCGCAGATTTGTCATCAAGTATCAGAATCAACTTAAGTCTCTCCATCCTTTACTTTTATACAACCGCGGTAGCCTAGTGTCCTTGCATTGAATATTTTAATCGTTTATTTTACAATATCTTCGGTTCTAATTTACGTACATAGTTCTTTTCACCTAACAACACTAAGCGGATTAAGGTCTTTCATTTGCGTTTCTAAATACTTCTATTGATTGATTCTGAAGAAAGCTATGTGTGAACATTCAACTTTACTCAGAATCTACGAAAACTAAATTCAGTCGACCAGACCAAACTACCCAACCGATTTCCTTCATTTTTGTTTTAAATGAAAGGTACTCATCCACAGATTTGTCATCAAGTATCAGAATTTACATAAACCTCGCCTTCCTTTTTCTATACTCAAACGCGATTCCAGTCGGTCAGGCAGTCCTATCCGACCAATATCCTTCAGTTTTACTTTAAACGAAAAGTATTCATTCGCAGATTTGTCATCAATTATCCTTTATTTTTATTCAAAAGCGGTATCCTTCTGTCCTGGCACTGAAGATTTTAATCTGTTTGCTTTATGATATCCTTGGTTCTAATTAAGGTACGCAGTTATTTTTGACCTAACAACACGGATCAAACTCTTTCAGTTGCGCTTCTAAACACTTGCAATGATTGATTCTGAAGAAAGCTATGCGTGAACATTCAACTTTACTTCCATTTTTCCCAACTTTTCTGTCATTCCACTAACGGTGCGAAGAATCCGCATGGGTCCTCTAGTTATTGCGATTCTGCTCTATAGGAAACAGTTGATATTAAACTAACGAATAACTTTATGAATAGAGACGAAGGTTTTGCTTAAATTCACCGTGGAACTCTGCTGTCAAAAACAGAGGGAGAGCTGTAATGTCACCTTACGCGTTGATTACAGACATTTATCATTTTTGTCTGTGTGGTAGCGCTGTTGCTTACTCGTTCGTTGTGTGCTACCTTTCGTATTTGTAGATAACCTGGAATAGTCGAGTTTGGAGGCGATCTGAACGTTTTATAGTTTTCAAAATGAAAAGCCAAGATCGAACGTTAATAATTTATTAAATGACGACCGGTTTCGGTGCACTGTGTCACCATCATCTGGTTACATATATGTTATAAGCTGGTCATCTTGTTAGAAAAATTTGGTATAAAATAACAAGTGCAACATTGCACCTAGTCACTATATAAAAAATACACAAGTTAAAAACATGTTGAGCCACACACTTGCCCTTTATATTTGTACGGTAAAATATTAAAACGGTTGATTTGCATCTGCTGCTACGAGCGTGGAATAAAATTCGTAGCCATTTTTCTTGAGAAAAGCTACACAACTATAGTAAAGACTTTCTTACTATCCATAGTGATGAGCAGCAGCAAGTCCTTTCGAAAAATGTAGAGGGAACACAGCGCCGCCGTGGCAGTTGCTACTGGTTACCAGAACGATAACTGACATTTACGACGCATGTGGCGTTCAGGGTCAGACAGTCTGCCAAGACGTCAGCTACAAAACAGTTACTGGGCGTAACAGTTATTACCGGTGTGTCCAAAAGTGAAATACATTGTAGTGCTCTACCATTACTCTCAATACTTTGGCACTGAGGAGAAAAGTCGCTAAAAATTATGGAATGGGTGGACTTACCCGTCAGTCGTGGCATTTGCATGAGACACGTGTAACGCCTAGACCACAGGCATAGGGCACAGAGCAGCAACTAAAGCCGAGAGATCCTCGAGGAACTGACACAGCCTAAATGTTGCCAGCTTTTGAAGATGACTGAACTTAGAAAATATTATAACTATAAATGTATATACACAGAGACTGTTTTGCGCCCCAAAAATGTCAAAGACATTAAAGTTGAAGGTGAATCGTTGAATTAAAATTTGTACTGCGACCGGGAACAGAACGCTGACCTCCATGCTCACGAGACGGACTTCTTAACCACTACACCACCGGAACACTAGCGAGTAATGCACCTCGGGAAAGTCTAAGTACCACCTCCCTCCACGTCACAAACTGTAATTCAGCTTCTGTGTTCCATGAAATATTTCCACAACCGCCAAGGCTCTCCAGTCAACGGAATAGCACCTCAGCCTAGGGTAAAAGGCAGGAATGTTCCGATATGTCCATTGCCTAGGTGCTATTCTGATGCATGGAGAGCCTTGGCAATATTTCATGGAACACAAAAGCTGAATTAGTTTGTGACGTGGAGTCGTATTTAGATAATTCCAAGGTGCTTTAATCGCTAGTGTTGCGGTGGTCTAGTGGTTAAGCATTATTTTAAATATCGTTTAGCAACATATTTTACTTGCCACATACATTAGTCACAAGTTCTTGTATTACCGTGTAATTGTGAAAATTGGACAAGAAAGGAATGCATATTAGTTAAATATGCTTGAGATTTTTCAAGCAAGAGAGCGATCTAAATTCTTGAGATCATGTGTGGAAAGATCGCTTGTTGAATATTTTATTTTAGATAACCGTTTTCGACTATCTTACTTGTCACCTTCAGATCTGAAGCGAGCTTTCCACACATATTCTCACAAATAATCAATTTTCTCTTCGAAAACATGGTCGTTAGAACGAAGGAGAGAAGAGTAGGACGTAACTTGCTATACTTCCTGTTGTCATTAGAAGATGAAACACAAACCCTAAATGAGAGTTCAGTGTGCTAACCACTGCCCACCCAAATGACTGAGGTAATAAGAAATTGGGCAGGAAACAGACCAGGGTCGTCTTCATAGAAACTGAACCACAATTAATTTGAGAGTAAACGACGTAAATTTTAATTAGGCAACGGAAAACTAAATTTGAATCACCTGCAGGGACTCCGAAAAGCGTTAGCTTCAGAATATGCCATCATCACGCTAATCATCTAACTTCTTTTTAATGGGCAGACTAACGGCCTTAGACTGGTTTTTACCGTTATTGTGGTCTTCAATCCGGAGACTGATTTGATGCAGCTCTCCACCGTACTCTACCCTGAGAAAGCCTCTTCATCTCCTCATAAAAACGGCAACACGCATCCAATTGAATCTGCTTAATGTATTCGTCTTATGGTCTCCCTCTACAATTTTTTATCCCACACACTTCCCTCCCATACTAGATTACTTCATCTCTCAGAATGTGTCCTACAAATCGAGCCCTTCTTTTAGTAAGGTACACCAGAAATTTCTTTCCAATTCCATTCAGGGTCTCGTCATTAATTACGCGACCTATCCACCAGTATTCACAATTCGTCTGTAGCATCAAATCTGAAAAGCTTCTTTTTTGTCTGAACTATTTATCATTCGTACAAATGCCTTCAGAAAAGACTTCCTAACACTTAAATTAATATTCCATGTTAACAAATTTATCTTTTTCTGAAACGCTTTTCTTCCCACTGTCATTCTGTAATTTATATCGTCTGTGCTGGCACCATTCTATGTTATTTTACTGCCCAAGTAACAAAACTCATGTACCACATTTAAGGTTTCGTTACGAAATATAATTCCTTGACCATCGCCTTATTTTCTTAGACGCATTGCATTATCGCTGTATTGCACTTGTTGATGTTCATCTTATACACTCCATTCAACAAACTGTCCATTCCGTTCAGTTGCTCTTCCAGGACCTTTGCTCTCTCTGACAGAATTACAGTGTCATCAGCAAAACACAATTTTTTTATTTCTTCACCCTAAACTTTAATTCCTTCTCCGAATTTCGCCTTACTTTCCTTCATAGCTTGCTCAATGCATAAATTGAATAACATTGGAGTAAGGCTACAACGCTGAGTTACTCCCTCCCCAATCAATGCTTCCATTTCATGCCCTTCTACTCTCATAACTGCTGTCTGGTTTTCGTACAAGTTGTAAGTAATCTTCCGCTCTTTTATTTTACTCCTGATGACTTCATAATTTGAAAAGGGTGTACTCCAATCCACATTGTTAACAGCTTTATCCAAATCTACAATGGAAAATTATATTGAAATGCAGGAGGATCTGCATCGAATTGACACATGGTGCAGGGAATGGCAATTGAATCTCAATGTAGACAAGTGTAATGTGCTGCGAATACATAGAAAGAATCATTTAGCTACACTATAGCAGGTCAGCAACTGGAAGCAGTTAATTCCATAAATTATCTGGTGGTAGGCGTTAGGAGTGATTTGAAATGGAACGACCATATAAAATCAATAGTCGGTAAAGCAGATGCCAGACTTAGATTCATTGGAAGAATCCTAAGGAAATGCAGTTCGAAAACAAAGGAAGTAGGTTACAGAACACTTGTTCGCCCACAGCTTGAATACTGCTCACTGGTGTGGGATCCGTACCAGATGGGATTGATAGAGGAAGTAGAAAAGATCCAATGGAGAGCAGCGCGCTTCGTTACAGGATCATTTGGTAACCGAGAAAGCGTTACGGAGATGATCGATAAACTCCAGGGGAAGACTCTGCAGGAGAGACGCTCTGTCGCTCGGTACAGGCTTTTGTCGAAGTTTCGAGAACATACTTTTACCGAGGAGTCTAGCAGTATATTGCTCCCTCCTACGTATATCTCGCGAAGAGATCATGAAGATAAAATCAGAGAGATTAGAGCCCACACAGAGGCATACCGGCAATCCTTCTTTCCGCGAACAATAAGTGACTGGATTAGGAGGGAGAACCGATAGTGGTACCCTCCGTCACACACCATCGGGTGGCTTGCGGGGTATGGATGTAGATACAAAAGCCAGAAACCTAGGTTAGCCTTTCTTTAACCTATCTTCTAATACAATGTGAGTATTTCCTCTCGTGTTCCCACATTTCTCCTGGCCTTCCCCGAGGTCAGCTTCTACCAGCTTTTCCATTCTTTGTGAATAATTCTTGTTAAAATTTTGCAGCCATGAATTATTAAACCGATGCTTCGTAATTTTCTCACTTGTCTGCTCCTGCTATCATAATAGGAATTATTACTTTTTCTTAAAGCCTTAGGTTATTTTGCCTGGCTGATATGTTTTACACACCAGGTGAAATAGTTTTCTGTTGACTGGCTCTCCCAGAGATTTGAGTAACTCGGAAGGAATGTTGTCTATTCCGGGAACCCTGTTTCGACTTAGGTCTTTCAGTGCTCTGTCAAATTCTTTTCTAAGTGTGTTATCTCCCATTTTATCTTCGTCTACTTCCTCTTTCTTTCCTACAATATTGTCCCGAAGTTCATTTTCTTTGTAAGCGTCTCTGTGTATATTCTTTCCACCTTTCAGCCTTTCCTTCTTTGCTCCGAACTGGTATCCCATCTGAGTTCTTAATATTCAAACAGCTACTTTTCTTGTCTCCAATGTTTATTTTTTCATGTAGGCGTTATCTATTATTCTCATAATTATACATTCTGCTACAGACTTGCCATCTAGCCACTGCTGCTTAGCCATTTTGATGTTCCTGTCGATATCATTTCTTAGTCGCATGTACTCCATTGTACCTGCTTCATTCCCTGCATTTTTACAACTTCTCCTTTCATCAATTAAATTCAGTATTTCCTGTGGTTTCCAAGGATTTTTGAGGGTCTTGCCTTTCTACTTATTTGGGCCAACAATATTCAGTTTACACTTCCCATTAGTTCGACTCATACTTCAGTGTCTTAATCGACTTTTATGCCACTGGAATTAATTTAAAAAACATTGTTTGACATTGAAAGTGGTACTCAGGCCACAGTCATTACAGTAATCAAATTTTATCTTCTACAAAACTAGTTTAGATCTTATGAGTCGCCATTCATAAATGTGTAAATGTTGAAGTAAATACTGAAATATAACAAAATCGGAAAATTGCATTGTATTTTTCTAAGTTGCCATGCAGAACACAATCGACCCAGGAAACTGACGCAAAAGGAGCGTAAAGAAAGCACCTTACGACAGCCCCAAATGTATTGCCACTGTGATATCTAGACAACAGAACACAGTACTATTGCGTGCTGTGTTACCGGTTTGTACTTACAGTTTCTGCATGTTATAAGATTACGACATGTTAGATTTTTCAAATTGGATACCAGCCCAGTATTTGCCTAGTGAGTTGTGAGAAACTGCCTAAAAATCAGATCTAGGCTGGCTGACATGCCGACCCAAGTCGTTAACTTACCGGGCAGATTCGAACCGGGCGCGGCAACCTCTCCGTCCCGGAAAGCGACTCTTTAAACCATGGGTCAATTTCTGTAGTTTTGCGCTGGCGCGTTCTCGTAATTGCACATGTGCGAAGGCCTGACGGACGCACTCGACAACGTACCGTCAGTCCAGCAGGGTTTGAAGGGAAAGCGTTAGAACTGCTGGAAAGCACACCCTCAACGAGCTCGCGGTATGTTGCACGATAAATGGGTGTAAGCCATTCCGTTTTTTTTTTTTTTTTTTTTTTTTTTTTTTTAATGTGTTCTATTCAACCCGTTATTTTCGAATTGTGTAATTTTTACTGATGAAGCACGAGAGGATATGTTCAACAGCCACAAACAACACGTGAGGCCATGGGAGAATCTGCACGTCGCCCTTGTCCGTGGACACGAAGATAGGTTCACTGTTCTTTGTCGGTATTTGGCCTGGCTTCGTAGGCGATAATCACCAAAGAATGTTCCAGATTTCGAATTACGAACAGAGGCGGGAATGACAAACGCAGAAGTAGATATCATTGGAGTAGTGGAGCAACTAAAGTCACTTAACAAGTCTTCTGGTCCGGACTGTATACCCACTAGATTTCTATGTGATTATTCTGATGCAAAAATGTTCAAATGTTTGTATAGTCTATGGGACTTAACTACGGGGTCATTAGTTCCTAAACTTAAAAAACTATTTATGAACTAAGACTAAGGACGGCACAAATATCCATGCCCGAGGGGGGATTCGAACCCCCGACCGTAGTGGCCGTAGAGATATTCAGATGCGAGAGCTCCTTACTTAACATCCATATACATCCGCTCGCTCAAAGAAGGATCTGTTGCACAGGTCACATCTATGTTCAAGAAAGGCAGTACGAATAACCAACTACAGGTCTATTTCATTAACGTCAATTTGCAGCAGTGTTTTGGAACATACCCTGAATTGAAATATTATGAATTATCTCGAACAGAAAGATCTATTGGCACTAGGTCAACAAGGATTTAGAAAATATCGTTCATGTGAAACACAATGGATGATGGTAGCTATCGACAAGGGTTCTCAAGCTGATTCCGTATTTCTAGATTTCCAGAAGGCTTTTGACACCGTACCTCACAAACGGTTTTTAATCAATTTGCGACTGGATAGGAGATTCCTGTCAGAGAGGACAAAGTTCGTAGTAATCGATGGTAAGGCATCGACTAAAACAGAGGTGATATCGGGCGTTCCACAGGGTAGTGTTATTGGTCCTCTGCTGTTCCTTATTTACATAAAGGATTTAGGGGGAAATCTACGTAGCTCTTTTAGGTTCTTTGCAGATGAGGCCGTCATTTACCGTCTAGTAAAATCATCTGAAGATCAAAACCAACTTCAGAATAAGATATTAGTATGATGTAAAAATTGGCAATTGACTCTAAATAATTAGAAGTGTGAAGTCGTCCACATGAGTACGAAAAAAAATCCGTTAAACTTTGTTTACAAGATAAATCAATCAAAAGTGAAGGCCGTAAACTCCACAAAATACCTAGGAATTACTGTTATATCAAAATTAAACTGGAAAGAACACGTAGATAATGTCGTAGGAAAGGCGAACCAGAGACTGCGTTTTATTGGCAGAACGTTTAAAAGAGGCAACAGAACTACAAAAGAAACTGCATACACTACGCTTGTCCGTCCATTTTTGGAGTATTGCTGCCCAGTATGGGATCCTTATCAGGTGGGTTTGACGGAGGACATCGAAAGAGTCCAAAGAAGGGCAGCTCGTTTCGTGTTGTCACGGTACAGGGGAGACAGCGTTACAGAAATGATACAGGATCTGGGATGGGAATCATTACAACAACGGCGGTTATCGCTGCGACGTGGGCTACATACGAAACTCCAATCGCCAACATTCTGTTCCGAATGCGAATATATATTGTTGACTCCCATCTATACAGGAAGAAATGATCATCAGAATAACATACGAGAAATCAGAGCTCGAACGGAGAGATTCAGATGTTCTTCCTTTACGCGCGCTATTCTAGAGTGGAATGGTAGATGAATAGTATAAAGGTGGTTCGATGAACCCTCTGCAAGGCAGAGTATCCCGTGTAGATGTAGAATCTTGTCGGGCCATGCATGTTTCCCGGTGACTGAACACGAACATCTACCTCACCTTTTACGAGAAACTGTGCCAGAGTTATTGGAACATGTTCCACTCAATGTGCCACAGAAAATGTGGTACCAAGACCTTGGTGCATCTGCGCATTTCTTGCATGCAGTAGGAATGCATTTGGATGAAATCTTTGATGAGCACTGGATAGGGCGCAATGGGCCCAATGGCTTGATGGCCACTGAATTCTTCTTCTGGGGCCACCTGAAATCTGTTGTCTAGGAAACCCCCAATGTGACTGATGAAGAGCTGGTAGCGCGAATTATGGCAGTCTTCGATGCAATATCCACTTTGGCAGGAATGTTTGAAAGAGCGCGACAATCACTGCTGCGTCGTTGCACGGCGTGCATTCAAGCAGCAATTTTGTAACTATTTCCAAATAAAAGTCACAGTTCTTCAACCCGACTTTTCATTTACCTTGTTGTTACAAATATATTAAAACGTTGGCCTGCGAACCCTCTATTGAGACGACTCGGATGGCATGTTGTGTGGGTACCTTCTTGGCGGCGCGACGCTATTCAACGACGCCTAGCTATGTGAAATATGATTTCTATGACCCAGTATACCAGTCCTCGCATATTATACTTTCATTTCAGATACATCCTGTCTAAACAAAACTCTCTAATGTATCTTTTGCAGACATTATTTCTTCATCTGTTCCATTTGATCTTCCTGGCTTTTAATTTTAATGTAAGCTAGAAGAAATATTAAATATTTCACGTCCCATCAACGACCAACTCTTTATAGATGGATCAGAAGGTCTGAACAGAGGAGAACAGGAAATAGCGAGCCGCAGTGGCCGATCGGTCTGCAACGCGCCGGTCACAGTCTGCACGGTCGCTACGGTCGGGGGTTCGAATCCCCGCTCGGGCATGGATGTTTGTTTCGTCTTTAGTATAAGCTAGTTCATAAGTAGTTAAGTCCCTTAAGCTTAACAAACATTTGAACATCTGAGAACAGAACGTGAGCTGTCACGAGTTTAAGTTACCACGAAAACAATAGAAAAATGTAACATCAGGATGGCGCAACGGAGATATCGATGTTGATTCTACAGTATCCAAACCACTTCTCCAAACTAAAATTGTGTGCCGGAACCGGGACTCGAACCTGGGACCTCTGCCTTTCGCGGGCAAGCGCACTGCCGACTGTGCTATCCCGACACGACTCACGATGCCGTCTCCCAATTCCACTTCCGCCAGTACCTCGCCCCCTACGACGACGTGTCGGCATAGCACAGTCGGTAGTGCGCTTGCCCGCGAAAGGCAAAGGACCCAGGTTCGAGTCCCGGTTCCGGCACACAATTTTAGTCTGCCAGGAAGTTTCATATCAGCGCACACTCCGCTGCAGAGTGAAGTTTCATTCTGGAAACATCCCTTAGGCTGTGGCTAAGCCATGTCTCCACCATATCCTTTCTTCCAGGAGTGCTAGTCTTGCGTGTTTGCAGGAGAGCTTCTGTGAAGTTTGGAAAGTAGGAGGCGAGGTACTGGCGGAAGTAAAGTTGTGAGGCGGCATCGTGAGTCGTGTCGGGGTAGCACAGTCGGTAATGCGCTTGCTCGCGAAAGGCAAAGGTCCCAGGTTTGAGTCCCGGTTCCGGCACACAATTTTAATCTGCTAGGAAGTTTCATATCAGCGCACACTCTGCTGCAGAGTGAAGTTTCATTCTGGCACTTCTCCAAAGTTTTTATTATTCTTTATGTCTGATGGAACGCTGTTTAAGGGAAGTAGGTAAGAAACTGTCACTGAGCCAACTAAAAATGCATCAAATTCTCTTGCCATTCGATTAGGTTGTGACGTTTCTCAACCTGTAACAGATTTCCTCGTTCTGTCGGGACAGATTTCTGAGAACTGATTCTAGCTGTGATTCTGGCAGACTAGATGGCGGCTGCTGCATCTTTCGTGTCAAAGGCCACACAGATAGGGCTTTCCGATCCGTGTTGCTCTGACATTCAAAAAAGCGCTTACGTCGACAGCCGCAAATCGTAGAGGGGGTTTTGGCAGCTCGTAATCGCCAGGGTCACGACACGTTATTTTATCAAGAGAAGGGAAATACGTAGCAGACTTCGGCACCTAATTTTCCTTGTTTTGTTTATCTATAGATTTTCCTCATAAGTTAAAGAGCAAGATATGCATATTAGATTGTGATACGGAAATGCAGTATGAGTTGCGGAGGATGATCAGAGTCCAACATGTGTCTGCTGTTGGATAACTTCTAGAATCTAAGCCAAGAGGCGATTAAAAATTGCGTCAACGTGCCACTTACAAGTTACGGGTGGTCTGCAACGTACAAACAGCTACAAAACTTGCGTTCCCCTGTGACATAATTTTGGGACGTGTAATCTTTCATAGTTTTGTGTTCTGACAATAGTAAAAAAGCAAAATAATACATAACATTAATTCACAATCAAACACTGTGTTGTTGTTGTTGTTGTTGTGGTCTTCAGTCCGGAGACTGGTTTGGTGCAGCTCTCCACAATACCCTATCCTGAGCAAGCCTCTTCATCTCCACATAAGAACGGCAACCTACATCTGTCTGAATCTGCTTACTGTATCCATCTCTTGGTCTTCTGCGATTTTTACCCCATACACTTCCCTCCAACGCTAAATTCACAATTCCTTGATGTCTAAGAATGTATCCTACCAATCTATCCCTTCTTTTAGTCAAGGTATGCCAGAAATTTCTTTTCTCCCCAATTCTGTTCAGTATGAACCACAGACATTGCCGAAGTGGGGAGGCTTGCGAGCCTCAACGATACAGATAGCCGTACCGTAGGTGGTATCTGTGGAAAGGCCAGACAAACGTGTGGTTCCTGAAGAGGGGCAGCAGCCTTTTCAATAGTTACAGGGGCAACAGTCTGGATGATTGACTGAGCTGGCCTTGTAACATCAGCTAATGTGGCTTTGCCACACAGTTACTGCGAACGGCTGAAAGCAAGGGGAAACTACAGCCGTTATTTTTCCCGAGGACATGCAGCTCTACTGTATCAAACACTGAATGTTAAAAATATCTAGATATTTTTCTGATAAGATTTCTTTCCATACAAACAGTATATGCGTCACACCAGTTTCGTGTAACTTCATAACAGGGTAGTGAAACTTACACATTTCATTACAGCCGATCCAAATTTCGGCCAGTAACTAGCTACTCTCAATTCAAAATATCAGTATAGCATATTAGATATTTCCTGTCACGGTTTACAATTAGACATGTTGTTACGCACATGTTATAGCTAATGCACATGTCTAAAGAATGCTTGGAATGTATAATATACTATTCGAAAATACACGCATTTAGAATGGCTAGCTGCTAACTGAAATATTGATGTGCTGCAATAAAGTTTGTGAATTTGAACATTGAATGATTGATGCACACTATCTTGCTTTGAGGTTTTGTGATCGATCATGTGGGAAGATGTGTCTCCAGTAAAATCGAGTGCCACCTCGGTTCCGCCCACAACCACCTTAACACTGTGTTTGCTGTACTGGAAATGAAATTCACATTTCCTGGTCACACAAACTCAGTTTTCGGTTACAGGTCATATTTAAGATTAACTGTAATAACCATAACTTTGAGTTTTTTGTTCAAAATAGAATGTCATTTAGGGTATATAACCCTTTATGATTCAGAAACACAAATATTGAGAAGAAACAGTTATTTTTCGCTATATTTTAATTGAACTAGCTTAATTCCCGCTGCTTCGCACACGTAGAGTGGACGGTCTGCATTGGTTGTTTCTACTTCTACATATAAATTTTCATAGATTTATCTTTAAAAATGCTTTTCTAATCAAGTATTTTCATAAAACTCGCCACCCCATTTTGCACCATTGATGGCCGAATTTAAAACATCCGAAACATATATATTTTTTTAATTCTAACCATGGTTCCAAATTAAAATTTTCGCATTTCTAGCATCAAAATACTATTAGTAAGCACCCTCAAAACATTTTTCTCTTATTCAACCCGCTTATTGGTTGAATTTCCAAAAATATCGAAACAGATATTTTTAAAATTCCAATCAAAAATCTGAATCCGAAGTTTTGTATTTCTTGCTTCAAAATTGCCGTAATAGCATCTTATTTTCAAAAAATCGTTCACCCATATTTCACTCCCTTACTGACGGGAATACCGAAAAATCGCTGATAGCTACAGATAAACAACGTCTACAAATTTCAAGTTTCTATTGTCTGTAGAGTCACTTTTAATCGCCGTTTTCTGTCTTTTAGAAACGGACCGAGAACGCGAAATTTCTTTTTACGCTTTGGCATCTTCCTTGGTAGTTATACATTTCAAACAACAATATGCACTTATTTTTCTTTATTCGTACGCTGTTCGCAGAAAACCAACTGAAAAATGTATATCACGTTTCACTGTATATAACCTCTTTGCTATTATACTGTCAAAAGTCATCGCTTATCTTCAGTCCGAACTCTATGTAAGTTAACGACTTTCAACCACTGCAGATTCCACTCTCTTACAGTTTTCGATACGGAACTGATATGGCGTACAGGGAGGACTTTGTACTACAACAACACAGAGTGTTTGTTCGTCTCCATCGTGTAGTTTTTGCTGACGAGCAAAATATTATAGAATATTATATAAGTCGGTAACTTTCAACTCCCATATATTCCACCACCTTATCATTATCAGCCCTCTACCACCATAGTGCACAATGGGAGACTGATACCTACTACCACATACAAACACTATTAGTTTGTGATGTGTAGCTTTGGCTGCAGAGAGAAAACAGGCACAACACCTCAATTTTTATATATTATATTAAGATATTAACTTTTACAACTGTAAAATGTTGTTATTGACAACTATTACAAACAATACATGTCATTCTCGTAAAACTTTTTTCCCCCTTGCCCTACGTGACTTTTCTTTCTGAGGGTTAGATGCAGCTGAAGTTGAGGATTGCGAATATTTGACTCGTAAAAATGGTTCGAAGTCTATCGGGAGGCGGAAAACATATTACTTTTCATTAGTTCACGGGACAATAATTTCAAAAAATTTCTTACCAAAATGGACCTTTCATTTTATTTCAGCGTGACATATATCACTTGTGAATTGACGCCGACTGTATCTGCTAGGTCTCTGAAAAATCAATAACGGCAACCTTCTTGTCCTGGCTACTGCGAGGGTTCCCGTCGGTTTTCGGTTACCTTATTTTGTTTTATATAGAACCCGAGTCTCTTCCACAGTTAGTCTTCTTTCTGTTTGAATTTCAACATCTGCTAAGGCAGAAACACATTACTTCGATAATTTCAATCGAGTTTTCTTTTCTTAATTTCGTTGCTAATACAGTGTTTTACTAGAATACAGTATAGCTTTTCCTTTTAATGTAATCAACTCAACAACAACATCTCTCTTAGCGTCCCCAGAAAATATATATATATATAAGGGTGTTTCACAAAGTGTGTTTGCCTCTGTAACGTATAAAATAATAGGTGTCGTGAAATTTTAATGCGGTAGGTCAACACAAGAAATGTTACACTTTCTGTGGAGCTATGAACATAGTATATTGTATCATTTTCCAAAGAGTTACACCACAAAGATATAATTCTTTAAATGGAACAATAGGTATATATATATATATATATATTCCTTGGTCCAACGTTGACTAGACTCTTCTAGTAACTATGCTAACGAAAAACCATATGAAATATCTAAAACAAGATATTTTTAAAACTAATCAATACAAAATAAAATATGCTTTCCTACATCAAATATTAAATGATAAATTATCAATTCTCCTCACATCACACTATACGTAGCACATAATTTGTCCCCTGTGTCAACTACACTACATTTTTATCCATAATAATACGTGGCTTTTCACTTCGCAAATATCGATAATACATCAGCCGGAGAGACTAAATCACTTTCGATTTGTCTTACTTAGGTAAAATTGTTACTATATTTTTCTTCTTCATGTCTGAAGATTTCAATAAATTTGATTTGCTCCACTTCGTAATTATCCTTCCCTCTATAATCAATCAAGCTCGCCTCACCCTGAACAGTTTTTTACCTCCTACACTTCCTTACATCACCAAACTGACAATTTCTTGATATCTCAGGATCTGTCCTGTCAAGTGACTGCTTTTTCAGTCAAGCCGTGTCACAATTTCTATTTTCCCCAACTGGATTCAGTATCTTCTTATTTTTTATTCCATCTATCCACCTACTCTTTGGCTTTGCTCCATAACAGCACATTTCAGAAACATGTAATACATTCCTGTCTGTTCTGTAGTTCGTCCCTGTTTCACTTCATCACAAAGTTACTCTTCAGACAAATAGTTTAGAAAAGACGTCCTCTCAATTTATGTTTGATATTAACATATTTCAGTTCTTCAGAACTACTTTTGTTGCTATGAGCAACCTGTATTTTATATCCACTCTACCTCGCATTGTATCAGTTATTTTACTGTCGAAGTAACAAAACTTATATACCACTCACAGTGTCTCTTTTTCCTATTATATTTCCCCCAGCATTGTGGCTTTTTTATTATATATATATATTTTTATTTATTATACTAGACTACACTTGCCTTACTTTTGTTGGTGTTCATCTTATAATTTCATAACAGTATCCGTTTTATACAAGTGTTCGTTCTTGAACTTTAATTCTCTATGAGTTTCGTTCATTGCTTACTCAATTTCAATGAGGTAGGGCTACAGTCCTACTTCCTTTACTTCTCAGCCACTCCTTCTCCTTCGTGTCCTTCAGCCCTTATAACTGCCGCATATTCTCTGCATATTTTGTAAAGAACCTTACGCTCCCTTTATTTTAAATATATTTTATTCATAATTTTAATTAGTGTGCACCAGCCGACACTGTTACGAGCTTTCTTTGAATCTACAAATGCTATGAAAGTAGATTTGCTTTTCTTCAACATATTTTCGAAGATGTCGTACTGCCTCACGTGTTTGTATTTTTCTCCATAACCCAAACCGATCTTCCTCTACTTAGTTTTCTGTTAAACGTCCTTCTGTAAAGAGTTTATCTCAGTATTTTTCTACCAGTATAGTTCAGTATATTCACACCTACGAGCACTTACCTTCTTTCGAAATGGGATTGTCACTTTCTTCTTGAAGTCCGAAGATATTTCACGTGTCTCAAATATCTGTACCTAGTATTCGTTCCAACTCTATGAACATTGTATCAATTATATTATCTTTCTGTAAACCTGATGAACAGTTGTTTAATGAAATCAGATGGAAATGTCTTAAATTTTCTGTTCGACTTTTGCAGAATCAACAGTGCAATTTCCACAGACATTCATTACAGCGCTGTATCGCTATATATATTTTGTATATTTCTCGATTTTGACATGGAAAATGGCTTTGTAGTATTGTACATATAATTAACTATTAAGATTACTCACGTTTTCTATGTTGGCCTATTCTTCCGTTTCTGAAGAACTACCACTGGCACTTAAAGAGATCTGTTCATGATCAAAATCAAAACATCAGACAAAATGTAAAACAAATATGTCCTAACAGTCGACCACGGAAGAGTCTTTTAAACAGAGTGAAACGCCTCTGGTCTTAATTAGACTATTATCAATATAGTTTGAAAATAGGGCTAAAATTATCCTATACAGACTATATACTGTAACTGCAACTGCGGAGAAGGAGGTCTAATAACAAAGAAGAAACTTAGGAGCCACATCGCTGGGTGGTTAGTGTGCCGAAAATTAGTACAACAGAGTGGGAGTGAAATCCAATAGCACCAGAAACTGCAATAGTCGATTCAGAACCAGTATGGCGATGTATAAGGCAAAAGCTCAACAATCTCTCAGCACAATATCTTCAGACTGTAATCTGACAATCTTGGTGCAGGCAGAAATGTGATTTGTCTGTAGAAAAATCTCACTGACATGTTTTACTGCCCACTTTCGGTTTTCCTGTAATATTTGTCTTCGCAAATCCAATGTTAATAATCTTTATTTTAAAGTTTACGTAAATTTGTATTAGTCAGAATCCATATTGTTATTGATTTAACGTATACGAAAAATATATCTTTGCTGCTGTTGCTAGTCAGCGATAATATCTTGTGGCGATCTTAAGTTTGTGTGTTCTCATAATGACAAGTACGCGTGTGAGTAACCTCTGTGGAGGATAGTAAGTTAACTGATCTTTGCCGTTATTTTCTGATGATAATTTCTATGGATTTTTACGTTGCTATATCAATAAACATGTGTTATTCTCTGTGGTTTTGATGTCGTGTGAAGTTTTAAATAAAAGTATTCTTGTTAGGCATATTAAGTTTGTTTCACTAATGTGTGGTAGAATTACGACTACATAATTGGTGACTTCCGACTAAGGTTTTGAAGAAATAAGTTTTTCTTTTCTTTTTTTTTTTGCCTTCCGTCTAAATACTTAATTTCAGGCTTTATGATGAGCGACGAAGGCATATCGGAAGAGATCAAACGGCTTCAACATGAAATAAAGAATTTGGAGTTACAGATTTCAAGAAATACGAGTAACAAGCATGTAATGATGCACAGAGAAAATGTTGATTCGACAACTCGGCCGCAATCTGGTGGAAAGGAACTTCCATACAGTACGATGGTTAATTCAAGCGAGTTACAACTTGATACAGCCAGACAAAATTCAGAGCACCTCCATTTATGCCTTTACAACCACGCACGTGGTTTGCAGTAACGGAGAATATATTTCGTCAGCAAAGGGTTGTAGACGATCATGAGAAATTTACCTTGGTGATTAGTAATCTTGATCAACAAAGCACGACGTTGATATCAGACGTGATAACCGACCCACCATTAGAAGGAGCCTACGGCAGATTAAAAGAAGAGCTTATCTCTCGGTGTTTGAAGTCAGCAGACATAAGAATTAAGCGAGTGCTGTACCAAGAGAGAAGAGGGGACAGAACCCCGTCTGAATTCTGGAGACATTTGCGAGGTTTAGTAGATAGTACTACTGTATCTGACAACGTATTGTTACATGTGTGGCAGCAACAGCTACCAGTACAAGTAAGATCATCGCTAGCAGTGCTTGAAGAGAAGTCGACGGACGAATTATTACAAGCAGCAGATAGAGTCTACCTGACACAAGAATCTACTGCAACAATGGCAATGACGTCGATAGATGCAACATGTGATAACACACGTTCTCAACACAATTCAGCCGGTGGAACCACTGCAGACTGTGCAGCAGTCAGCCCACGTCACGGATCAAGCATGTCAGATGAAATTAAAGGCTTAAAAGCTTCAATAGAGGCACTGGCAGCACAGCTAAGTACCAGTGTACGACAAAATGACCGAGATGGAAACAGCAGAAGGAGAAGTTGGACAAAGCGTGAAACACGAAGCCAAAAAAGAGAATTCAGCGGAGTCTGCTGGTATCATAAGCGATTTGGGAGAGACGCTACAAGATGCACATCACCATGTGCTTACACCACGAACCAGAGAGCATACAATAACAGCGCAGTCTCTACGAGTCAACCGAGTCGACGGTCAATGTATGAAGACATCAATTCGAAAAGGCTGTATGTATCAGATATACGTACCGGTACAAAGTTTTTAGTTGACACAGGGTCTGATATTAGCACGCTTCCTGTCAGCTACGCACCTCACAACAAGCTAGATGGACAACCGAGATTAAAGGCCGTGAATAACTCTGCGATTAATACCTATGGACGTAAAGTATGTGACGTTGATGTAGGATTTCCTAATAAATTCAGCTGGTCTTTCGTGATTGCAGATTTAGGAGAGCCCATACTAGGTGCAGATTTCCTAACACTTTTCAAGTTGGCAGTTGACTTGCAAGGAAAACGTTTACTGAATTTAGAGAAGAACATTGCAACATCAGGCAACAGAGAAAGACAAACTTCTGAGAATATGCAAGGAATTGATAACGGCCTGTCGACAAGTCAGGTTAACTTTACACGAGTTAAACATAATACAGTGCACTATATACGTACCACACCAGGGCAACCCGTCGCGCTCCGAGCGAGAAGAATTGCACCAGAGAAACTGACAAAAACAAAGGCTATCTTTGAAGAGATGTTACAGGCTGGAACAATCCGTCGGTCAGACAGTCCGTGGTCGTCACCTCTCCATCTGGTTCGCAAGAAGGACGGCTCATGGAGGCCATGTGGTGATTACCGGGCATTAAACTCTCGAACAATTCCTGACAGGTACCCAGTACCTAATATACAAGACTTTACATACGCACTAGCAGGCGCAAAAGTTTTCAGTGTCCTTGACTGCAAGAAAGCGTACAATCAGATTCCGGTAGCCCCGAGTGACGTACCAAAGACAGCTGTAATTACGCCTTTCGGACTATTTGAGTTCTTATTCATGCCTTTTGGTTTAAAAAACGCTGCTCAAACATGGCAGCGTTTCATTGATGAAATACCAAACGGACTTGCATTTTGTTTTGCTTACTTGGATGACATTTTGGTGTTCTCTCCAAACGTTCAAGTGCATGAACAACATCTATACCAGGTTCGCAACCGATTATCTGACCACGGAGTAGTTTTGAACCACGATAAGTGCATCATAAAACAGGCTGAAATCACATTTCTGGGTCATATTGTTTCAGCAGAAGGCGTTGTGCCGAATGCGGAGAAAATCGCAACAATACAGTCGCTACCGAAACCATCAACCTATCGAGAGCTAAGACAGTACTTAGGAATGATAAATTTTTATCGACGTCATCTGCCAGGAACCGCTAAAGTACACGTACCACTTACTGATGCGCTAGCTGGACACGAAGCTACAGGTCGGCGCCTTGTTAATTGGACGTCAGAGATGAATAAAGCATTTAATGACTTGCAGGCGAGTTTAAGTCGTGCAGTGTTGCTTGCACACTCAGTTCCTTACGCACAGCTGGCTATTGTTGTGGACGCAAGTCAGGTAGCAATAAGGGCAGCTCTACAACAACGAGTACAAGGACATTGGCAACCACTAAAATTTTTCTCCCAGAAGTTACAACCAGCGCAACAGAAGTGGAGTGCATACGAGAGAGAACTGCTGGCTATCTATGAAGCAATTAAACACTTTCGTCCACAAATTGAGGGTAGACCAGTTACTGTGTTTACAGATCACAAGCCCATAATTGCAGCATTTAAAACTACTAGTGACAAGTGCTCTCCAAGACAGTTTCGTCATATCGAGTTTGTGAGTCAATTTACGACCGACATTAGACATGTGAATGGGACAGAGAATATAGTTGCTGACTATTTTTCACGGATTTGTGGCATATCAGAAGTTATAGACTATCATAAACTTGCAGAAGAGCAAACCAGAGACCCAGAACTGCAACAACTTTTAAATGATCCATTAACTGGGCTTAAATTTAAACAGATTACCGTACCCAACTGTGATGCTAGACTGTGGTACGACATGTCACAAGGCAAACTAAGGCCATTTGTGTCTAGTAAATTTCGTAAAACAGCGTTCAACAGTGTTCACGGTCTTGCACATACGGGAGCCAATTCGACAGTTAAGTTGCTGACAGATCGTTTTGTGTGGCCATCAATGAAAAGAGATGCACGTGTTTGGACACGTACATGCATTCCCTGTCAGAAAAGTAAAGTGGGTCGTCATGAGCACGCAGAAGTAGGAGACTTTCAAGGAAATTCAGCTAGATTCTCTCACGTCCATGTCGACTTGGTAGGACCTCTACAGCAGTCAGAAGGTTACAGGTACTTGCTTACAGTCATAGACAGGTGCACAAGGTGGGCCGAGGCGGTTCCTATAGCTGATATATCAGCAGAGACGACAGCGAAGACGTTTATAGGGACATGGATCGCACGCTTTGGTTGTCCACTCCATGTTACCACTGATCAGGGAAGACTATTTGAATCTGTACTGTTCTTAGAGCTCGCAAGAATGTGTGGTTTTCAGCGGCATCACACGACCACTTACCATCCAGCCAGTAACGGGATGGTCGAACGTTGGCAGCATTAATGTGTCACCAAGACAAGTGGACAGAAGCACTGCCTTTGGTGCTGTTAGGGCTGCGGACAGCATTTAAACCCGACATAGGTGCATCAGTTGCAGAAATGGTTTATGGTGAGGCTATTCGCATCCCAGCAGACTATTTGATACCAGTGTCACTACCTAGCTCAGAAGAGCTTCCTTAGCTGGTGCGTCAGTTAAGACAACACTGTGCTAAAATACATTGTCCACCACCTTCTCGTCATGGCAACCGTCAGGTATTCGTGCACAAAGATTTAAACACTTGCTCACATGTGATGCTTCGTGTGGATTCTGTCAAAGCTCCTTTACAGCCACCTTATACTGGTCCATTTCAAGTACTAGCAAGAAGTAAACATACCATGGACATATTGTACAATGGTGTTCCGACGAAAGTGTCAACTGAGCGCGTTAAGCCAGCATGGGTTATACCTACAACAACAACAGACAATGAACCGATACTGCAGGAAGATGTGAACCCAGGGCACGTTGACACGTTACCTCAGACACCTCCTGTGACTTCACCACCACAGAATGAAGCAGAGGCGTCGCAGTTGGAAGTTTCACCACCGCAAGATCGTCCGATACACACAAGAGCTGGGCGTCAGATCAAGTTCAAGTATCAAGACATTCCAGGAGCTCCGCTCTTTAAGGGGGGAGCTGTGTGGCGATCTTAAGTTTGTGTGTTTTTATAATGACAAGTACGCGTGTGAGTAACCTCTGTGGTGGATAGTAAGTTAACTTATCTTTGCCGTTATTTTCTGATGATAATTTCTATGGATTTTTACGTTGCTATATCAATAAACATGTGTTATTCTCTGTGGTTTTGATGTCGTGTGAAGTTTTAAATAAAAGTATTCTTGTTAGGCATATTAAGTTTGTTTCACTAATGTGTGGTAGAATTACGACTACAATCTATACACTCAACACGTAATATTCTCCCTGACCGTATTTTAACACACAGCCCAAAATTATTTGATATTGCAAGTGTGACAAACATACTCTTTTTAGTAACTTTTACCTCTTTAAACTGTTGTTTTATTATCTTTTCCATATTTTAATTATCCTTTTTTACATTAAAATACCATCAGCTGTCTTAATGTGGTAGTTTGTCGTCTTTTCCAATTTTATTATGTTAGCCTGCACTGCTTTACGTAAAATAGAGTGATAGTGTGTAATCGCCGTTATTCTTGCAAATATCTCTGAAACGGTGTGAGATACAGAAACAACATAAGCAGCAAAGTTGAACAGAATGTTTTCCTCTACAAAAACATTTATTCAGTTTTTGTGTCAGATGAACGCTTAAGTCATTACTTGCATTGAAATTTCAAGCTGTCTAAAGGTGATCGCAAAGGCCCACATTTACTGTTACTAAAAGTGGTCCAAAACAATGTCTTTCCAATCCCGATATGGTGTGATACCTCCGGTCCTTCTCGGTGTAGCATTTTGGAAGGCCAGTAGTGTATGTTTGAAATCGACGGGCGGAGAAACGCGTTTTTGGTGTATGTTGGTGCTCGGTTCCCGTTTGAGCTACGATAATGGGGTAAAAAGACTTTTTGCTTATCTCGGAGCAGCGCCCATTTCTATAGACATTCAGAGATTTGTCTTACTGCAACTATGTTACACTATACAAGTTTGAACGACGAATAGAGCTTCTGCCCAGAGAAATAGAGCGAATTAATTACTTTTGCGAAAGATGTCAAATGAGCTAAAATTATTGCTCAGGTGATATTTCCATAGTTCATATTGTAATTTCAAAAAAAGTAAATAAATAAATTAATATAATAAAATAAAAAAATAAAAAAAAAAACAGTTTCTTTTGGACATTTTAAAGCGCGTCATTTCCACACCTCACGTTTTTATGAAACAGTTCAAACTCTTCAAAACCAGTTTTTTAACGCTTTAATGATTATGAGTAGTTGTGATTGTAGTTCTTTAAAGTCGAGCTGTGCTCAGAATAGTTGGAGGACCATACAATAGTGGTCTTAAAAGTTGTTAGAATTTTGACACATAATTTTCACACAGTTGCTTATAAGTTAATCGTAGTAACGTACATCTAAGAAAAGTGAAATAATCATAAAAACGGCTGTTTTCCTTTTTTTTTTTTTTTTTTTTTTTTACGTGGATGTAATAAATTTTACTACGGTCGGGGGTTCGAATCCCCCCTCGGGCATAGATATTTGTGCCGTCCTTAGTTGTAGGTAGTTCATAAGTAGTTTGTAAGTTTAAGGACTGATGACACCGTAGTTAAGTCCCTTAAGCTTAACAAACATTTGAACATTTGAATAAATTCTAAAGACCTTGTAATTCGCAAAGCTTGTCGACTACGACTGTTGCCCTACTATAGTAGAATAAAACTTGTGAACCAGAATGAAAAATTCTCCTATCATAGTACAAAAAAGATGAATATCTCCTGCCAAGAGTCATACGTAAAAGAGAAGACTAATCTGGTAATTTCATGTAAAATCTGATACATTTCCGCTCTTTTTAATAACTGGATGTATTACGTATGTAGAATGTTAAGTTGTGCCTTGTATTACATACAGCACGACATACGTGCACCATAACAGATGTTATAGATTGGTGTGGTGTCTGTTCTTTCGGACACCGCATTTGAGGTGAAGTAAATGAACCAAACGCCGTCATCGCGTGTAAATATTTAGCATGATTGGTCTGTTGCGTGATGTCTGTTCTTCTGGAAATGTAATGGCGAGTGTAAGAGGTTATAGACAATGGGGGCACTGCAGCCGTAGCGTGTGACTTGTGCGTTTCATTCGGACGGTAGGCGTGCGGAGGTGGCCAAGTGGCTTAATAAAACAGCTGAGCCAAGAACCCAACAATGAAGCAAGAACAAAAACGAACAAACGTCCCCAACGGCTCGGTTCCCGACCAGGCTCACATTTTCACTCGTCGCCATTTTATAATTTCTATGTCCCAATGCAGCTGATGTCAATCCTTTCCTTCCTAATCCTTCTTCCTTTCCTTCTCTAATAAATAGTTTACAAATGTCACATTTACCACATATGAAGCCCCATGTCAGTATTGTCATATCACTTTCTGCCGTGTAACATAGTGCCAAACTAATTTCTTTAGAGTCAGCAACCTATTTACCAGCAATTACTTGCCTATCATAATATTATTTCCTATTATTAGATGGTCTAGCTATAGCCCCCCCCCCCCAAATTAGTCCAATCCTTGCCGAAATATTCATGAACAATTTCGAGAAATAATTCTGTTAAAGCAACTCACTCTCTTCGGACGTTGGATACTGGTTTACAAGGAGACCACATAGGTGTAGCAACTGTCGGAGTAGCTCAGGTGGTAGCGTGCTGGCCTCACAATCATACAGTCGGTGGTTTGAATCCTGCTGTGATACGTATTTATTTTTCGATGTTTTCGAATTCCGTTATGTTAAACAGTGTGGGATCTCTAATTCCATGTGTTGTGTCAGTTTTTATTTATGTGTGTGTAAACGAGCTGAAAACTTCTCGTCACGAAAAACGACGGTTGAGTAGGGGTTGGAACACTTGCGGGGAGTGACACTTGCGGGAAGTGACACTTGCGGGGAACCCGGTGCCCTTGAGGAGGCTAATCGCTTTTTCTGGGAACAGGCACACCAAGAAGTCTAGCACTGCTGTTGTCAAGTTTCCAAAGTGGCAACATAACACGACACTCAGTGAAATTGCACAACCCTTTGCAAGCTGAAGAGCAATATAGTAACTTGTTCTAACTACATATTAATTCGTTGAGTGTTCCTCCGGAAAACAAAAAGGTATTTTAATAGTGATAATGTTTGGAGAGTTACTAAGACATTCTCAGCTACTACAAGACGATGACTTTCCACAGTCATACCTCCTAAAAGCATATTATTCAGAACAATAAGCATATCTAGACACCTGCGCAAGCAATAAATATATTAGGCATCCTGCACAGATAAGTTGATGTAATTGACCGCTATGTAGTTAACCCCACTATCACGCAACTTCCATCTCTTTAAAAATAGCTACTATGCTTTTTAATAGGAGACACAACCTTAAACTTTCAATTAAAAAAGTTAATAATAAGTCAATGAGTATTTTACATACTTGAAGAGTTTATTCGTAGACCCCAAAACGATTTGGCTGTATTCGAATTACAAATACATCTAAGAAATGTATGAAATACGGAATGAGTAAAGGAATGTTACATACCGATAAATGCTAAAGATAAATTCTATTTTCTACCACCGTCATATAGAACCATTTTTACTCCGAACTTTGCAAAACCAACAGGGAGAAACAAGTTGCAAGACTTCCAGGAAAAATGAAGCGAAATTGGCAGCCAATAGTTGGTTATAAATTACATTGCCTGTTAACTGTATAAATATAAATTACGGAATACGCGGAACTGAGACGCTTCAGTCACGGTCTGCACGGCCACTACGGTCGGGGGTTCGAATCCCCCCTCGGGCATGGATATTTGTGCCGTCCTTATTCTTAGTTAGTTCATAAGTAGTTTGTAAGTTTAGAGACTGATGATCTCGTAGTTAAGTCCCATAAGCTATACAAACCACACGATGACCCCGTAGTTAAGTCCCATAAGCTATACAAACATTTGAATACGCGGAACTCATGTTCAGTACAGTCAAAAAGGTCTAAGGTAATAGGCAGTGGTTTACAATCAGATATCCGTATCACTCTCCTCCTCAAGAAGTCTGTGTGAAGATTTATATTCAGAATATTCAAGAAAAAGGATACTGTGGTGTTGAAACTACAAGAAGCAGCTAATTTACTCAGGAAGGGAAAACGTTATGGTGCCCGTAAATTTGAATGGCTGTATCTCTTGTAGTAACATTCATTTTTTGACAAAATGTTAAAATCCAATACACCAGAATTTTGTTTTTCTAAACTCAGTGCCAACTTTTTTTGTCGAAATTTTTGCAGGAAGTAGTCTTGACCTGATTTCATACTTGCATGCATTAATATTATGAAACATGTAATTTGTGTCACAAATTGCGCGACCGGTCCGGTCGGAGGTTCGAGTCCTTCCTCGGACATGGGCATGTCTGTTTCTACTTTGCCTAAGTTATTTTAAGTAAGATTAAGTAGCGTGTAAGTCTAGCGACCGATGACCCAAGTAGTTTGGCCGCATAAGACTACACATATACACGTAGTTTATTTATTTCATCACCACATTTAAGTACTAATAATTTAAAACAATTGAAATAAACACTGAAAACAAATGATTGATATTTCTCATAAGATGAATGCAGAGAACAGTTGAATTATGTCTTGTGAATGTACCTACAAAATCTGCACATGAAAATTGTAGTGCGAGTCCCAAATTTGTTTTTTCTATAACAAAATTAAAAACATATTAAAAATTCAGAACTCGAAAACCAGTGAAGTTATGGACTTGAAGCGTTTTGTGTTGCTATATCTTTACATAGTAGACACGATTTTAAAATTCGGCTGCTATCGCCAAAGTAGACGAAAAGTTAAATTTTTTGTTGTAATCTTCGCCGTGTAGACTGTATGTTGTAGAAGTCTACGCCGAACCTAATTATAATCATACCTCTGAGGAGAGAACGTTGTTTGCACTTCTCCTGCGTTTCCAGTCGGCCGTGCTGTGCTACGTAACGTCATCGTACCGTTCCATTTTACCGACAGCTGTATATGTATTGGTGTGATGTCTCTTCTTTCGAAATAAGACATCACAGCAATATATATATCATTTAGACGCATGGATTCTGGGTTCTGTTTTCATCGCTAACGCGTTTGACAACGTTAGACCTCGTGTGTAAGCAGTTAAAGGTTATGAGTGCCACTAGAAAAATGCATAAGTAACACCTGTTGTTTGAGACTTGAAGATGACCTGAAATTAGCCGAAATCGAAATCTCATAATAAACATAAGGTGTAGCTGTCTATATTTCATAATGCAATTCCTAACATATTTAAAAGCTGCTCAAAACCACATATAAAAACCCTTATAATGAGATTGTATATAATTGCACGATCAAATTGTGTTTTATTTATTTGTAGTAATACACCCAAAGATCTACCCTTGCTTTTAGTGCCTTGATCAGCTGTTTACTTTTAGAGGTATTACTAGGGACAGGAAAAATTTGCGATAAATGCGAATGGAGATGCGAATGACTCAAATACGGCACAGGTAGCGGCTGGAGGGCGTGGAATAGGGGTGGTGTATCCCCTTCTGGAACACCCTGTTCACTACCTGCAGCGTCCGGGTCTCCCCTCAAGTGTCTACACAGTTCCTTTCCCCACAAGTGTCACTCCCCGCAAGTGTCACAAACTCGGTTGAGTAGGTTAGCTGCTTGGAAAGCCATTAGCAGCTATGGAGATAACTTTCCAAAAACAGTGTCGTAGCTCTTCACAAACTGAACCATCGAAGATTACCTTCTTCAACTATTAGTGAAGCCAATACGGTAAAAAATGTAACATGTCTTTTTATTATTAACAACCTTCTATAAAATATAGAAAATTATGAAAAAACAAAAGTACGTGTACTTTTCGTAAAATTACCATTGAATATTAAGATTTTTTTAAGTAGTCGAACACAATAAAAAGTCTGTCACGACAGCATTCGAGCCAAGGTCACAATGCCACCGATTGAGTTACACTTACATGTGCCGCATTTCATTTAATAATAGGTACTTAATCTTACTTGCAAAACTTCAAAGTGGATTTTCTCGGTAATTTTTGAGAGTTGCGACGAATTGCTTTGACTGATTGTTATTTGAGTGCTGAACTTCAGGTACCATAAATATCAAACAATTCTAAAATCCCACACCCATGTGGTCTCCTTGTTAGATATGTTGATTCTGTGTTGTGCATATAGTCACTTAGTCATAACAGTAGACATCAGCAGTCATTCCTGCACCTTCAAGATTTGTGGAAAAACTATCCACGAGAGACATTGCAATACCTGCCAGTTCACAGTATTCAGTTACCCACAAACTTGTAGCATTTCATTCTATGTTTCATCACCTATTATCCCCACGAATAAAGAAAATTCCAAGTTGAATTAAATACTACCCTCCAACCTTGGTAGACTCCATAATACACAAGAAACAGAAAACGTATGTCACTTCTCTTCTTTACCATCTTATTAAGACATCGACACCCCAAAACCCTACAGTAGTCGTGCATAATCGTATATTAAGGAAAAGATTCCATACACGAGGCCAGAAAAATTCCATATATAAATTTGAAAACATCCTTTTATGTACTCATTGTCATTGCTCACATTCTACCCAACGGTAAAGATAATAATCCAGCCTTGCAAAAGAGTGCAATACACAAAATTATTTACAACTGTGGCAAATTTTACATTTGTAAGCCACTCAGGGCAATATGTACCTAATTGAAAGGGCAGTACGTAAGTTGGAAACTTAGCTGAAATACAGCGTTTGCAGACCACCTGATCAAAGAAGGCTACGGCTTCAATGTAACACAACGAAGTCCTACACCAGATCCAGAAAGGGAGGAAAATTAACTTCTTTGAAATATTAGAAATTAATAAACATATGCCAACTTCACCACACCTTGTACTAAATGACCAGACACAATTTCCATACACACCACTTTTGACTGCAGAATCTAATCAAACCATGTAAACTACCCACTCCTACTGACTTGTCTCATGCCCCTAGTACAGATCAGAGCCAAATTACTTTGTACAATCATGCGTGTTTTACTACTTCCCTGATATCAATTATAGTTCATAATTCGTTAATAATATTGGACATTTAAGCCAGTAACTATAGTCTAATTTGGCCATTTAAAATTTCAGTCTATACATTCACAGACGTTTCACTCAGTTTATTTTAACCCCTTATGTTCCAAATATATGATCGGTTGAACGTAAGATAGCTTATTTTACACTGAAAGTCTTGGTAGAGGTATGCAACCTTCATGTAAAATTTTAATAATAAAATTTTAATAATCTACTGCTAACATCTTTTGATTATTCAAGTAATCTCCAGCAATTTTAAAATCACGATTAAAAAGAACGTAAGATAATTTGTTTAACCAATTTCTATAGTTTTAATTTATTTTCATAGGATAAATGTAATTTGTATATTGTGTCACATATTTTAATAATGCTCAATAATTGTTATACTAGTCTTAATTGTAAAGTAATGTACATAAACTATCTGTATAGCAAGTTAAGATCTTTGAACCTTGAACTTCCAATCTGCATTGCTATATCTTTGTAGTGTTAACTTAGTGATGGCGTATAAGCCGAAAACCTGTTTGTAAAAACAATAGATAGCTGAATATTGTACAATTAACTCGTGTTTCATTCAAAATTAATAAAATATTGTCCTAACATTTTGTGTTGTGATGCAAGACATGACAGTTGATATTTTAGTCCATGAAATATCGTAATATTTCATTCGTTAACGTAATGTATCACATCGTGCGTAATGAATTGATACGGCACTTTTTTCGTATGGTTTATCAGGTTACGTCCTTTCATACGAGACAGCATTTCATATAATATTAGGGGAGAGCGGGAGAAGCTGCCGCTTCCTGGTCAGCATACGGAGAGCGGGACATCACTGTTCTTCTATGGCGGGATCTGCTACAGTTTCTTTTGCAAATGTTTATTATTTAACAGATTAATTAATAAATCCAACATTACTGATGAGTACATTCATGACTGCGGTAATTACAGCTCACTTCACAATTAAAGGAAAGTCACGTTAATAGGAATTAAGAAATAGCTAGAAAAGACATTCTGATTGGTCAATACAAATCAGCCAATAGCATATTAGATACAGAATTGAAGCGTCAAGTAATAATCATGAATTAACCACCAGTAGCCGAAGGGCCTCAATGGAGGTAAAACATATTTTGTGGAGTAGCTTGCAAATCTATAAAAGGAAGTGAAAATGTTTTAATTATTTTGTGATGATAAATTGAGAGTGATTAATGCTACGAGTGTTCAAAAGTGTGGTGTAAGCTAGCTAAAGTCAATTTTGATGCTAAAGTTTTCCGATACTTAAAACATCGCGACTAGGAAAAGTTTCGTAACAAAGGCTGATATTAGTATTTTGCATTCATACAAAGATGCTGAGCAAAGTCGTTTGGTCGATGCCGCAAAAGAAAAGTAATGATTGTGCTTCTGATTTCATACTTGATTGCCGTTAAGATATTATAAACCGAACGTGACTTGGTAAAAACTACCATCATTTCCAGTAGACATAACCAACTCTCTATTAAGGCATCTTTTTCATCAACCCGCATATCATTAGAGTCCACGAGCTAAAGAGAGGACCATACAATGGGACATTTCACACTATAATGCGGTAAGCAATCTTGAATTGCATATTGAGTGATTGTTAGGGAGAGAGCACACGCCACAAAGATGAAAAGGGTTTATAACTGTCGTTGTTAATTGGAACAAACAGGAATTAACTTATGAAATTGTAAATGATATCTATCAGAAAGTTATTAAGTGGTTCTCTACAAATGGACTCTCATTAAACTTTGATAAAAGCCAGTATATACAGTTTCATACAGTAAACGGTATGACACCATTAACAAATTTAGACTTTGAACATAAATCTGTAGCTAAGGTAGAATATTCAAAAATTTTAGGTGTTTGCATTGACGAGGAACTGAATCGGAAGAAACATATTGAATATCTCCTGAAACGTTTGAGTTCAGCTACTTATGCTTTCAGAGTCATTGCAAAAGTTGGTGATATACAGCTCAGTAAATTAGCTTACTACGCCTATTTTCATGCAATGCTTTCATTTGGGATCATATTCTGGGGCAATTCAAGATTGAGTAAAAACGTATTCATTGCACAAAACCGTGTAATCAGAATAATTGCTGGAGCCCAGCCAAGAGCATCCTGCAGACATTTATTTAGGGATCTAGGGATCTTCACTGTAGCTTCACAATACATATATTCACTCATGAAATTTGTTATTAACAATCCAACCCGATTCAAAAGTAATAACAGCATAGCTACAACACCAGGAGAAAGGATGTCATTTACTAGCCAAGTCTAACTTTGGCTCAGAAAGGGGTAAATTATGCTGCCACAAAAGTCTTTGATCACTTACCAAGTAGCATCAAAAGTCTGACAGATAGCCAACTAGTATTTAAAAAGAAATTAAAGGAATTTCTGAATGGCAACTCCTTCTACAATGTAGATGAACTTTTGATAAAACTTTTCAAACATTTTTAAAAAATAAATAAAAATAAAAAACAACAACAAAATTTAATAAGAAATTCTTAAAGTATTGATTGTCAAGTGTAGACAACATTTACTAGACTGACACGTTCCACATCATTACCAAATGTCGTATATATTATCTATGGAACAAGTATTAATCTAATCTAATCTGTGTCCACAGTATGGCATTACGCGTCTATTTTTAGGTCCTAAACATCGAACGTATATGTGGCAAGGTGGCATCCCTGATGAACTAATATTTTTAACTAGCAGCTTGAGGTGGGGACTCAACAATTAACTGCCATATTCACTATCCCACAGCAAGTTAGTAGCCCGAATCTGTAAGGTGAGTCACGAGAACCTTCTCTTGTTGCCGTTCTCCACAGTGGTACCTGTAGCGTCAATACCGCCACTACACACATGGGTGAGCAGCAACTGTTCCCCTAGGTCGTTGACCGCAGGAGACGGGGGATCCCCTTGAAAGAGCCGGGGGCCGGTACTTGACGTCGTGAAGTTTGCACGGCACGAGAACAGAACAGGTTCTGTCAGAGGCCAGTAGATGGGGGAGGACGGGGGCACCGCCTGGCGTAACGTCGTGCTTGCCTCCAGCCCACGTGGTCAATGACCTGCGCGACATTACCTGACCCACAGACACTCAGACACGGCTGCAGACTCGGTTGCTAGGCGCACCTGTACATTACTTCAGTAATCGGGAGCCCACATGTTCAGTGGTACTTGGTTTTTGTAATTATAAATGACGCTATTTCTTTCGAACAGAAAACCAGATACCAATAAAGTACTATGAATTATCTTGAAAGAATGATCTATTGACGCGAAGTCAACACGAATTTGGAAAACATCGTTCATGTGAAACACAACTAGCTCTTTACTCACACAAAGTAATTAGTGCTATTGACAAAGGATCTAACATTGATTCGGTATTTCTAGATTTCCGTACCTCAAATACGACTTTTAATCAAATCGCGCGGTTATTGAATATCGCCCCAGATTTGTGACTGGATAGAGAATTTCCTGTCAGTGAGGACACAGTGTGTAGAAATTGAAGATAAGGCATCGACTAAAACAGAGGTGATATCCCGCGTTCCACAGGGTAGTGTCATTGGTCCTTTATTGTTCCTTTTCTACATAAACGATCTGGGAGAAAACCTGAGCTGCTCTCTTAGGTTGTTTGCAGATAACGCCGTCATTCATCGTCTATTAAAGTCATCTGAAGATCAAAACCAACTGCAAAACGATCTATATATGATATCAGTATGGTGTAAAAATTGGCAATTGACTCTAAATAATGAGAAGTGTGAAGTCGTCCACATGAGTACGAAAAGAAATCCGTTAAACCTTGTTTACAAGATAAATAAATCAAATGTGAAGGCCGTAAACTCCACTAAATACCTAGGAATTACTATTACATCAAACGTAAACTGGAAAGAACACGTAGATAATGACGTAGGAAAGGCGAACAAAGGTTGCGTTTTATTGGAAGAACACTTAAAATAACTAGTAAAGACACTGCATACACTACGCTTGTCCGTCCTAATTTGGAGTATTGCTACCCAGTGTGGCATCTCTATTAACTTGGTTTGACAGATAACATCGAAAGAGTCCAAAAAGGGCAGCCCAAATGTTCAAATGTTTGTATAGCTTATGGGACTTGACTGCGGGGTCAACAGTCCCTAAACTTATAAACTACTAATGAACTAACTTATACTAAAGACAGCATAAACTTCCATGTCCGAGGGAGGATTCGAACGTCCGTCGTGAAACTGCCTCGTGCATCGGAGCATAGCGCCTCAATGTGCTCGGCCATTCCGCCGCGGCGAAGGGGAGCCCGTTTCGTATTGTCGCGATACAGGGGAAATAGCGTCACGGAAATGATACAGGATCTGGGATGGGAATCATTACAACAACGGCGCTTATCGCTGCGGCGTGGGCTACTTGCGAAACTCCATTCGCCAACATTCTCCTCCGAATGCAGAATTACATAGGCAGAAATGATCATTAGAATAAAATACGAGAAATCAGAGCTCGAACGGAGAGTCAGATGTTCTTTCTTCCCGCTTTCTAATAAGAATGGAATGGTAGATGAATAGTAAAACAGGTTGTTCGATGAACCTTCTGCCAGGCACTTAAATGTGATTTGCAGAGTATCCCATGTACATCTGGGCATTAGATCGCAACGCGCGTACATTAAAATGCACCGGATTTTCGGCCACTATAACATGCGGTCTTTACTGGGTTTCGTGCTTGAAAAGGCCGGTTGCTACAGTGGCCGTAACGCCGGTGCAATTTAATATTTTCGTGATATGGTCCAACGCCCAGAATAATTTCATAGACAGTGACAACGTCCGCAAAACAATATAGGTAATGGTCACATAATTGAAGCAGAGACATTCGAGAAAAAAATGCAATTTATTTTTTACTTGAGTATGTAGGGATATGTGCAGCGATAATTCTTCTTCAGCGTAATCGCTCATCTTCATAACCTTCAGATAATAACAAACTCATGTGCAGATTTAAATTAACTACACTCCTGGCCATAAAAATTGCTACACCACGAATATGACGTACTACAGACGCGAAATTTAACCGACAGGAAGAAGATTCTGTGATTTGCAAGTGATTAGTTTTGCAGAGCATTCACAGAAGCTTGGCGCCGATGGTGACACCTACAATGTGCTGATACGAGGAAAGTTTCCAAGCGATTTCTCATGCAAAAACAGCAGTTGACCGGCGTTACCTGGTGAAACGTTGTTATGATGCCTCGTGTAAGGAGGAGATATGCTTACCATCACGTTTCCGACTTTGGGAAAGGTCGGATTGTAGCCTATCGCGATTTCGGATTATCGCAGTCCAGTGCCAGCTGCCACCAGTGCCACATCGTAAACAGCGCTAAGTATCTTAATTTGTGTCAAATTTAATTTGCCAGTCTAGTTCTTCATTTTCGTTAGTACGTCTGTTCTAGAGGTTTATTCCCGCTTACTTGGCAGATTAGAATTCAGTGCCAGCTTTCTCGTTGCCCCATCACCCAGAGCGCTAAGTATCATAATTTAATTGCGTGAAATTTCGTTGCCAGCTAATTTCTTAATTTTCATTAGTGTTTCTCTTTTCAAGAGGTTTCTTCTCACCAACTTGACACATTTCGTTTGTGCTACTGCTGTAAGAGTTTATTCTCGCATATTTTGATAAATACCGTGTGTATAGTTATCGTCTGCTGCAAGCTACGTGTCATATTGTCACTTCCTTATTTCGTGTTCTGCTTTGTGAAAGCTTTTATTCCCGCGCGTTTGGTAACGGTGTCTTCCACAGATATTCTTGTTTATTTTCAAAACTGCCGGACTCAGATTTGTTGATTTGACAGTGTAGTTACCACTGACCACAGTTCATTCAGCTGCCAGCCGCCTTTATTAGAGTACTAGTTTTCTACTTTCTACAGTTAATTGTATCGATAGGATGGATAGGATGTGTGCCTGCTGTGTGCGGACGCAGGAGAAGTTGGCCGCAGTTCGCGAACAGCTGAGCGTGCTGTTGGCTACGGTCAGCTGTCTTCAGGCTGCTGTCTCGGGGTGCAGCGATGGTGGGGAGTCTGGTGCGTCGAGTGGGACACCTCAGGTGTCTCACGCTTCGCTCTCTGTCCCTGCTACCGAGGCGCCGTCAGGTGTACCGGACTTCGTCGAGCCGCCTTCTCTGCAAGGGGAGAGGCGGGTTGTACGGCGTTCGCGTCGCTCGAGGCGGAAGGCCAATGTGGAGGCTGGACGTCCGTCCGCGCCCGTTCGTCCTGTGAGTGATCGTGTGGCCACTCTTTCAGCAGGGTCCGAGCAGGTGCACGGGGAAGGGGATTATTATTGGGAGCTCCAATGTTATGCGCATGATGGAACCCCGTTAGGCAGATAGCGTCGAGATCCGGAAAGAATTCCAACGTGCACTCGGTGTGTCTGCCGGGGGGCCTCATCCAAGATGTGGAGGTGGCCTTGCCGGCGGCTATCGAGGGTGCGGGGTGCGGGATGCGGTCGACTGCATGTCGTGGCTCACGTCGGCACCAATGACGCTTGTCGCTTGGGTTCTGATGACATCCTCAGGTCCTATGGGCGGCTGGCGGAATTGGTGAAGGCTGCTGTCCTCGCACGTGTGGTGCAAGCAGAGCTGTCGATTTGTAGCATTGTTCCCAGGGTTGATCGGGGTCCTTTGGTCTGAACCAGAGGCTTCGCCGACTCTGTGACAGTCATGGCTGCAGATTTCTGGATCTGCGTTATCGGGTGGGGAATTGTAGGGTGCCCCTAGATAGATCAGGGGTGCGCTACACTCAGGAAGCGGCTACTCAGGTAACAGAGTACGTGTGGAGTGCACATGGGTTTTTTTTTTTTAAGCTAGGCGCTAACTCTGATGAGCACTCGCCTGTCAGTATTCAAACAGCAAATTCAGACCACGTTCGGAACAAAAATTCGAACATCAAAATACTAGCCGCGAACTTACAGAGTATTAGAAACAAAGCTCCCGAATTTGCCGCACTGCGTGGAAATTATTGTGCTCAGATAGTTTTAGGCACCGAAAGCTGGCTAAATCATGATGTGGCAAGTTCAGAAATATTTAGCGAGGCGTGGAATGTATATCGGAAAGATAGATCGGATACAACTGGAGGAGGAGTGTTCATCGCTGTGGACAAAGATATTGTTTCTACTGAGGTCGAGGTTGAAAGTAACTTTGAAGTTATCTGGGCACGTATAACAGGTCTAAAAGAAGTGAAGTTAATAGTTGAGTGTTTTTACCGGCCCCCCAGTGCTGCTGTAGCAGTTTTAGAATCATTCAAAGAAAGTCTACACCAGGTAGTGCATAGGTATCCGGGCCATGTAATGTTAGCCGGGGCAGACTTCAACCTTAAGAGTATAGATTGGGACCTCGCTAGTTACATTTCAGGCGGTTCAGACAAGCAGTCTTGCGAGCTACTTTTGGACACATTCCCCGAAAACTGTCTTGAGCAGTTAAACCGGCATCCCACGCGCAACGGAAATATTTTAACCTTATAGCCAAGAACAGGTCTGACCTTATTAATGATGTCTGTGTAAAGACGGGAATTAGTGATCATGTTACTGTGATAGCGGCGATGGTGACCAAATTTTATAAACCAATCAAGAAGGCTAGGAGCGTGTTTTTGTTGGGAAGAGCCGTTAAGCAAATGTTAGGATCGCACTTAGAAAATGAATGGGCATCGTTTAATTCCGGGACTATGGATGTAGAGGAATTGTTGACTAAATTTAAGTGCATTGTAAGTAAAGGGTTAGAGAAATATGTGCCAGTAAAGACGATTAAGGATGGAAAAGATCTTGCCGCTGAGAAAGCAAATACTGTTGCACTCTCGATTCAAAAAAGAACACGCAAATGATGACAAGCAAAAGTTAGTGGAGATTCGTGCGTCTATAAAAAGATCGATGCGCGAAGCATACAATAATTATCACAGCCATACCTTACCAAAAGATCTTTCCGAGAACCCGAAAAAAATTTGGTCTCATGTAAAATCGATAAGCGGGTCAAAGCCCACTGTCCAGTCACTCGTTGATCATTCCGGGGCAGTAATAGAAGGAAGGAAACGGAAAGCTGAAGTTCTAAATTTAGCCTATAAGAAATCTTTCACACAGCAGGACCGCACAAATGTACCATCATTTGATCAACGTACTAATTCCGAATGGAGGAGATAGGTATTTCCGGAGTAGAGAAGCAGCTGAGAGAGCTAAATACGAAAAAGTATGCTGGTCCGGATGGAATACCAGTTCGGTTTTACAAAGACTATTCTGCGGCATTGCCCCCCTACATAGCTTGCATTTATCTCGAATCTTTAATTCAGCGCTAAGTTCCTAGTGATTGGAAAAAAACGCAGAACTGACCCACACAATTACAGGCCAATATCGTTGACATCAGTTTCATGTAGAATTTTGGAGCATATTCTCAGTCCGGATATAGTAAATTTCCTTCAGACGGAAAAGCTTCTTTCTATGAATCTGCACGGGTTTAGGAAACATCTTTCATGTGAAACTCTTGCGAGCCATCGATGAAGGGCAACAGGCGGATTGTGTTTTTCTCGACTTCAAAAAGGCGTTCGACGCAGTGCCACACTGCAGACTGCTAATGAAGATACTAGCTTATGGAATAGGTTCACAGATTTGTGACTGGCTGGAGGACTTCCTAAGTAATGGAACGCAGTACGTTGTTCTCGGCAGCGAGTGTTCATCGGAGACGAGTGTATCGTCAGGTGTGCTCCAGGGGAGTGTTATAGGACCGCTATTATTTTCTATCCATATAAATGATCTGATGGACAGAGTAAGTTATAATTTACGGCCGTTTGCTGATGATGCTGTGGTGTATGGGAGGATGTCGTCTGTAACTGACTGTTATAGCATACAGTATGACTTAGACAAAATTTCTAGTTGGTGCGAAGAATGGCAGCTAGCTCTCAATGTAGAAAAATGTAAGGTGATGCGCATGAGTAGGAAAAACAATCCTATAATGTTCGAATACAGCATTAGTAATGAGCTTCTTGATGCTGTCGCGTCGTTCAAACATCTAGATATTTTGCAGAGCGATATGAAACGGAACGAACATCTAAGGACAGTTGTGAGTAAGGCGGACAGCCGACTTCGGTTTCTTGGGAGAATTTTGGGAAGATTCACTTCATCTGTAAAAGGAGACCGCGTATAAAACGCTTGTACGACCACGTCTTGAGTATTGCTCAAGTGTTTGGGACCCGCAGCAGATCAGTTTAAAGGAAGACATAGAGGCAGTTCAGAGGCGAGCAGCTATATTTGTTTCTGGTAGGTTCGACCAATGCGTGTGTGTGTCACGAAAATGCTCCGGCAACTCAATTGGGGATCGCTGGAGGAAAGACAAGGTTCTTTTCGTGAATTTCTGTTGAGTAAATTTAGAGGGCCGGAATTTGAAGCTGAGTGTAGTACGATCTTCCTGCCGCCTACTTACATTTCGCGTAAAGATCACAAAGACAAGATGAGAGAAATTAGGGCTCGTACGGAGGCATATAGGCATCCTTTTTTTCCTCGTTTTATTTGGGAGTGGAATCGGAAAGGAAATGTCTAGTAGTGATACAGTGTACCCTCCACACACCTTACGGTGAATTGCGGAGTATGTATGTAGATGTAGATGCATCGTATCGCGACATTGCAGCTCGCGTTGGTCGCGATCCAATGACTGTTAGTAGAATATGGGATCGGTGGGTTCACGAGGGCAATACGGAACGCCGTGCTGGATCCCAACGGCCTCGTATCACTAGCAGTCGAGATGACAGATATCTTATCCGCATGGCTGTAACGGATCGTGCAGCCACGTCTCGATCCCTGAGTCAACAGAAGGGGACTTTTGCAAGACAACAACCATCTGCACGAACAGTTCGACGACGTTGTAGCAGCATGGATTATCAGCTCGGAGACCATGCCTGCGGTTACCCTTGACGCTGAATCACAGACAGGAGCGCCTGCGATGGTGTACGCAACGACGAACCTGGGTGCACGAATGGCAAAACGTCATTTTTTCGGATGAATCCAGGTTCTGTTTACAGCGTCATGATGGTCGCATCCGTGTTTGCCGACCTCTCGGTGAACGCACATTGGGAGCGTGTTTTCGTCATCGCCATACTGGCGCATCACCCGGCGTGATGGTATGGCGTGAATTGGCTACACGTCTCGGTCATCTCTTGTTTGCATGACGGCACTTTGAAGAGTATACATATCCTAACGTATGTTCCATTCATTGAATGTACCATTTGTGCTTGGTAGAATCTTTGTATTTGATGATAGTGTAACAGCAAAACACTAGTTTTTGAAAACCAACAAATATTGTAGAATATTACACCAGTGTCGAGTGTTTTTTAGTGATCATGTAAAGTATGTTATTCAGTTATTTCTCATAATTGTAATTTCTGTGTGATACACTTGAGGTTTTCATGGCGTTTACTTAGAGCGAGACACCACAGAAACGGCACAATAGTGAAAAAGTCATTCTCGTTGGCCTCTAATATGGTGTGCGATCATTTTAGACGGCCAGTACAGTTGCACACCTGCGTGGTATGAACAGTATGAGGTTTGCAAATTATTGATAAAGGAAGGAAGTATTAGGAAGGAAACGATTGATCTGGCTGCATAGACCCGGGTTCGAATCCCAGCTGGGTACACATTTTTGGCATTTTCCATTCGCAGTTGATATCATATATTCTGTGAAAATAAAAGAACAACTTCAGGATCAAAAGTGACGTCTGTTATTTCGGAACTGTGCCACATGTGTGTAAATAACTGAAAAATTATGCTTCCGAGTTTATTAAAGAAGCATAAAGGTTGTACCCTGTCGGTTTGGGGGCACTCGGCTCATTATGTAAGCACTAATTTCAGATACAGCGAAAGTTAAATATACCATTTTTTTACTTTAATCGAACCTTCAGTAGTAGAACCCAAACCACAACACCTGTGTATATACTTACCTTAGCAGATGAAGTTTCATTAAGAGTTACAGGTCCCCAGTTTCAAATGTTTCTAAATGTAAGGGACGTAACGTCTATGGTTATCAGTCTCTAGGCTTACAAAGTACTTGAACTAATTAAAATAAACAAACAAACACACGTCCATTCCCGAGGGAGGACTCGAACCTCAGACGGCGACCAACTATGCGCTCCGCAGCAAGGTGTCTTAGAATGCTCGGCCACTCCACTTCGGCTCTTCAGCTTCGTCTGCAATTTGAGACCGAAGATAGCTTTGAATTAAATAATAATGAGGTGTTTGTTTACTGTTTCTATTATACACACATTAAATATTTACGTATTTGGAACGTGATGCCAGACTGGATCAGAAAATTGAATGTGTTAAATCATTATTACAGTTCTCTCAAAGTTCCATTCTCTCTGTACGGTCACTAGTTTCGAACCATCAGGTTCATCTTCAAGCCAGCCTAACACTAGCTGTGCTTGTTTGATGATATCGAAGATGCATATCAATAAGACACAAAACTTACTGAAAGAAACTTGTTTTGGGTATTACCAAAATGCATGTTTGCTCTCGCCAAACAAGCACAGATAATGCCGTTCAAATAGGATGACGAGAAAATGAAGGTAATGGTTCGATAATACTCGCCGTATAAAGAAATTGCGGCTTTGTTAGAATTGTAATATAGATGTAAGACATAAGATATGTATCTGATGCACAGACGTACAACTAGTTTGGCAATACTGTGTGCAGTATCACTGAACACGTGTCTGTGGTGAAGCCAGCATTTTGCACTCGCCGCCATATTACCATTCCAGAACACTTATAAAACACTAGTCGTGTGCGGATGAAGCCGTCATAAAAATACGAGTGAATTCATACAAACAGCCATTTGTGGAGTTTTGAACTGATGGTCAATACATGCCTCGTGTTTCGTTGTAATTTTGCATATCATGCTGAAACATTTTAGCGCCTGGATCTGTAAGATGGTGGCGTCAGTCTTCAGTAATATCTGCGCCTCTCCTAGTTTACGTAATGTTCTTCTGCGAAACGTAGCTGTAGCTGTCACTCTGCCCACCTCCAGATGATGTGGTTTCGTTATTTACGACGTTACCATAGCGTTAGCCAAATATAATTAGAAAATGTTTTGAAATGTGACTACACCCTTTAAAAATTTAGCTACTAATAAAAGTAGAATTTAGTTCGTAATTTAATGTAACTATCTCGCTATGATGAAACTCTTGAACCTACTCATCATTTTTGTAACGCTGTCTTCGATACTAAAAAAAAAAGAAGAAAAAAAAAGTACGTTAACAGAGTACACGTTAATCGCACAACTTAATACATGTCAAGCAAAGTATGAATATTTGAGGATACAAGAGTCCCATCAAAATTATTGTGTAATAGTGATCAACATTTAGTTGCAATGGGCTCGATATCTCTCTCTGTTATTAAAATGTTCATATGTTTGTAAAGCTGTGGGACCAAACTGCAAAGGTCGTCAGTCCATAGACTTACAAACTACTTAACAAACACTAAGAACAAAACACACACACACACATACGAGGGGGGACTCAAACCCCCGACGGGGAGCAGCGGTGCACTCCGCAGCAAGGCGCCTTAGAGCGCATGGCTACTCCTCTGTTATTAAAATGTTCATATGTTTGTAAAGCTGTGGGACCAAACTGCAAAGGTCGTCAGTCCATAGACTTACAAACTACTTAACAAACACTAAGAACAAAACACACACACACACATACGAGGGGGGACTCAAACCCCCGACGGGGAGCAGCGGTGCACTCCGCAGCAAGGCGCCTTAGAGCGCATGGCTACTCCTCACGGCTGTCCATTCGTCAGATATAAAAGCAGAACAACTGCTGGTAATAAATATCATAGAATATGCATGATCTATTAATTATTTAAGTGTGCCTCCTGTGATTTAGCTGGTGAACAATGATTACGTAGACTCCATCACAGCTGTTATTCAATCGGAAACACTCAGTGAGATCTAACTTTACAGCTGGAATTACATGCAAGGAACGGGGTATTTATCATTACAAATTGGGGAAATCGTATGAGAGCTTAAATGTGTCATTTGCTTTGTCAACAGCAACAGTCAAGTGAAAATGAGAGACAGCACATAGAAGTAGATCGTATCATTATTTCTAAAATCAACTCAGCAGCTACAGGATTTCCTAAAACACTTTCACGTCAAAGTACAGTACAACCAGTCATAAATATACCTATGTAAGACTCTCATTTCATTTACTCGTGTCACAAGCTTCATGAACTTCGTATACATGAGTGAATACAATTTTACTGTAGTTATACTTGTTCTTGAGCACACACACACTTGCAGTTCGCCGGCCGCGGTGGCCGACGGGGGACTGAGGCGCTCCAGTCACGCTCTGCACAGCCACTACGGTCGGGGGTTCGAATCCCCCCTCGGGCATGGATATTTGTGCCGTCTTTCGTATAAGGTAGTTTATATGTAGTTTGTAAGTTTAGGGACTGATGTCCCCGTAGTTAAGTCCCATAAGCTCTACAAACATTTGTACTTGCTGTCCTCTTATGTGAAGCTCCCACCACCTAAGCGATGACTTACCTCTGCCAACACCTATACTCCTTCTCAGCTAACAACTAGAGGGTCTGACATGAGGATCACCGATTTCGATCGATTTTTATATCGCCGTTCTATATGGAATATAAAGAGACATCTGTTCCAAATTTGACATGAAGTCACCAGTGAGGTATGCGCCCATTTTCAGATTTCGTTATTAAACAATGCTATGAGGGACGCTTTAAAAAATACAAAGGCCACAGGTGGTAATGCGGCTGTTATAGTTCAGCAGGGCTGTTATAGTTCTACAATTGTATGAAACTTTACCCCATGTTTGGATTATGACGATGACGAGTTCGAAACGTGCAAATAAATAATAGCCGCATCACTACCTGTGGCCTTTATATAAAGCGTCACTTTTAGTATTGTTTAGTAACGAAAAGAGACATCTGTTTCGGCTTTTCGATAGACACTAAGTAGCTTTTGAAAAAAATTAAGGTCAAAGTGAATGTTGGAAAATGCGTTCTCAATTCCTTCGACGTTCGTGTGGTGCACGGCTTGGACTGTCAAACCGAAGATCCAGGTTCGAACCATGACAATAATTTGTTTGATTTTTTCGATGTATTTGATAAAATTCTCATATTTTAATGCCTTTGCTTGCTTTATTTTGAAGTAGAGCATCGGGCAGTGTGATTAATATTCAATAACCAAGCACAACACACGAACGACACATTGTCACATTGTCGAGATGTCATCCGTGGGTACCTAATTTATTTTCCATAGGGCCTCAGTGTAGTAAAGGTCAGCAAGTGACATAATAACAACCCCATCGCTGCTACGTAATGTCATTCTTTTTCACATGAAGGTCCCGTTTCCGCTCAAAATGCCATTATCAAGTGACCTGCGGGACAAAATGGGTGGCATTTAGGTTGAACAAATTGTTATGCGCTAGTATAATATTAGAATAAACAGTTCAACATTCACTTACGTATATGTCTAGATGGTCCAACATACATAGGACATCTAAGGCACCTGTATATTAATTGTCACAATTTGTTGCTAACTTTAATCTTGATTTGTTATTTTGACAGTTGTACCCACGATGTCACATGTTTACAAATCACATAAACGTCATATTTACGTTATTATAATTATGTAATCTTTGGAAATATTTCAAGTAGATGCTAAGAATTTATATGTGCTGAAAACAGTGATCTCTATAAATAATGTATTAGTAAAGAGATCACTGACTAAAAACATGGATTCGTTTGTGTGTGTTTTTTTTTTGTTTTTGTTTTTTTTAATTCGATTCTTAAAAGTTGCGGTTATGTTTTCAGAGAGTGCGGAGGCATAGATGTTCAGTCAGTAATCTCAATCTGTTCAGTGAACTATTGGATTCCTTTATCTCTGGATTTTAATTATTTCCAACCTATATAACCAATTTCAGGTAATTTCCAAGAATGCTTGCTATCGAAGTAGCATGGCCTGAAACGATACCTATCGAACATGCAACTCTAAATCGATTACGCGCACATTTACGCGCGGGGTGACAAGATATGAAAGTTTAAGAACATGTAATTACGTACAAATAATTCTCACGAGTCTTACTTTAAATGTGCGCTGACATGAATGTTTTGGAAATTTGAAAGAAGCACTACCAAAATTTTTCTAGCAGAATCGCGACAGATTCGTTGGAACTCAATGTTTTTGAAGAATTTCGGTGTAAATGTCATTCTTCCAATTGTCACTGGCGTAAATTGTAGGCGTAGCAGTACGTTTCTACGTAACAACTCGTTTGGAAATCGTAATATTTTCGTAAAAAAATTATTGAATCTTTCTCATGAGATGCATTATAATGTCATTTGGAATAACCGTTAGGTAACCATACAGTATATAAAGAGAGCGAAAACCACGCACCAATAGCTTTATTTCTATAAGGAAATAAAAATTATAGATACGACTTTCATCGCATAATAAGTTGTTACATAATATCTTCAGAAAAAAACTTCGAGAACCAGTCAAATGGGTGCAACAATATTTCTTTTTTTTAACGAACCTGTGACTGCAAACCCTTTTCAATCAGTCCGCCACTCACGGCAGAAGAAAGTAATAAAATACTTTCACGAGACTACGAACAAAACAACTCATAAGTCTCGCGTCGATAGTAGCTTAATCGAAATTTTTTCCATGCTGAGCTACTTCGATTGCAAGCATTCTTGAAAATAACCCATTTTGTGGATCGTTTCGTATATGTAAATAGAGTTAAATTTCTTCGGAATTTTATGGAGTACCTGCAGTGCGTTTCAATGGCATTGACTGTGTGGTGACGTTCCTTTAGGTGAAGAAAAAAAGTTGTTTGGTTGTTTACTGTATTCCTAATGTGAAAAATTTCGACCAGTGTAAAAATTGTCAAAATCGGTACATGTGATTTTATATCTGTACCTGGGTTATCACAGATGGGTATTGTTCTGTTACCTGACAATAATTTCAATTTAAAATTGTTCGTGGTCTGCACATCAAAACATGTATTTGTAGTTTTAAATGAAAGTTGATTTTGTTGGTTATTGGATCTATATAAGTAGCTGGCATGTACTTTTAGTGCTGTTTTCTTACTTAGTCGTATGTAGTTGTTTACAGCATCCACGCGCTCCGCAGCAAGGTGCCTTAGAGCGATCATTCCCAAGCGGCAGTTCGCTGCTTTCGGATAATATAATCATTTCTTAACATGTTTCACAATAGTTTTGTTTTCGTCATTAAAAGGCGAGTTTAAAATTACCTTTACAATTTAGTAATATCGGTGATACCTATTCTTCAAACGAAAGTTGAATGTAATCTTGAAAAGGTTTTATTATAACAAGACCAGAGTCGATAAAGAATACCGTGTATTTAATCTATCGACAGGGAATATTATGCCAGTATATCAGTGCAAAGGGTTTAACATACTCAAGAATTCATATGTTTCCATACGATATATATTAAGTGCTATGATTGATACACAGATTAACAGTCTGCAGATTCTGGAAGCAGATCTGCCATCAACTATCAGAATTCACTTACCTCTCGACTTCCTTTATTTGTACTCAAACACGATTTCCTTCTTAGGCCTAACTTTTCTTATGGGGATGTTCTTGCTGTCAACTAAAGTCACTAGGTCGGGCCGTTATATCAGGACGATTTCCTTCATTTTTATTTCAAACGAAAGCTGTTCATTCACAGATTTGTCATCAAGCATCAGAATTCACTTAACTCCCGTCTTCCATTTTTATACTCAAACGTGCTATCCTTCTGTCCTTTGAAACCTTTCTCCCAAATTGTTAATATTTTAGAGATGATTTTTTATTTAAATAATATCTGGATACAAATATCCTTGAAAATGAATAGCTCCTGCAAATGAAACTGTTCCGCGACTTTAATTTTAAAAATTAAAGAAATATTAATTTGAATTAAATCACTGTTGAAGCCATATTATATTTTTGAAAAGCTATCACTGACGGTGCTATAAAGATTGAACGGGAGAAATATTTCAACTTGGTGTCGTAGCATTTACGTGAGTCATGAAAGGTGCCTCTGTTTTTAAAAGAATGGGAAAAATGCAACACTGTAAAAGAATAGGCAAGCTACGCACTAAGAAATTAATTAAAAACCTGTTGTTGATGGGAAACCGCCGTGAACCTAAGATTTGGAGACATCATTTACTATCACTCTCATTTACTAACAAAGTCCACGGCTAGCACAAAATTTTAAAACTGAAATTTAATAAGTGAGCACAAAATCTCAGGATCGCATTCAGAACAATTATTTAGTAAAAGAATGGAATGAAAATGATTACTAAATCAGTTTCCTACTAAATGAGAACACATTCAAAGTTCGGTTAAACTGCAGATTATTGAATTGAAAAGCAGCATATCTACATAAAACTTAGATCACTTACGTAGTTCATAAAAATCCTGGAAAATTCGTAATAATTACAGAGCTCAAATCTTTAACTACTTTACTGTCTCAATGTTGGAACAAGAAGAAGAAAATGGAGACGCATCTCCTATCTTTATAGATGGGAAAAATTGAACGATATCATTGTCTTTGTATTCTTTGCATAGAGGTTTACATATATTAATCGATCTTCAAAGAATATTAAGTCCATATGACTGTGAGTAATATATTAATATTTACGAAAAATTTCAACAAAATATGCAAATATGAAAATAAAATAATTTTAAAATATCAGAAAATAAGAAACTTTTGGTACGTGGAGGCACTTGTAATATTACACCTTGCTGTTAATTAAGAAACGCAATTCGTTTTATTCTTAGAACACTCCACAGAACCAGATCTATCATTGAAGTATTCAGACACTTACATAAGTTAATTCGTAACAACGTTATAGTGCATAATATTCAACATCACTTTCATTTTGTACAATGTTTTTTGTCATTCCAGAAAGCATATCTATGGTCTAAGTCACACAATTCTTTTTGGACTAAGAACACTCAGCGGATCACGATGTTTCATTTCATACTTTTTAAAACTGAAATTTGTTGATTCTAGAAAAAATTAGGTACTTATTCAACTTGGCTTTCGTTTTCTTCAACATTTTTGTTCGCTGAGAAGTTGCAATGTGATTAGCTCACATAAATGTTAAGATATAAATATCAGCTAAAGCTCAACGCAGAGGAAACACTGTTTTAGAAGGAACTACATAATGAAAGTATCACCACTAACTTCTTCATATCTAAATATTTATATTTACTTACTTCTTACTTCCACTTTACGTTACTAACCGCTAACGATGCGAAGTATTCGCACGGGTCACTTAGTATTGGTGATGAATGTTTCTACTACCAAAAGTTTCCAACCAGTAACCAACGTTTTGATACCACGCAATGAGTGGCGTTTGCGACTTCAACTACGAAAACACATTTTAAACAGGCAATTGAGACAATTACTTCCGCGTATCATTTATTATAAACCGGTATACAAGGATAAATACTGTCTGACAAAAATATTTTCTAATTCATCCGTGTGATTCTGTATTCGTACGCAGTTAAAAATGTATTAATGTTACATTGACGATTTTTGTTATTTCCTTACAGTGAGGACAGAAACACATATTTCAAACAACCATGGGTAAGTGTATGCTTGGATGACTTGCACGCAAACATCGCTTTGTATTTCTCCGAAATAAATTAAACCGTTTCAGTCTCATTCTTGGTACAGATGAGATCTACTGAATGCAATATCCATCACGAATTTTGCGCAAAGCCTCTTTAGTTTCTGGGCTGGTAATATCTCTGCATATGAATTCGTTCCCGTTGCCAGTTGGCTGCTTGTAGCTGAGCTGAACCCGTTCCAGAAATCCCGCAGCAGAAAAATGTAAAACATTCGACCCCATAAATAATACCATTCTTACTGAAGCGAGAAGGCGAGCATTTGAAAATCTTAAATTATGTAGGACGGAGTGTCACAGTCAGCGTCTGAAGTAACTCCGGGTGTCTCCCAGAGACCTCAGACACTTTGAAGATGACCCAATTTTCTGCAACGACATATTGCCCGAATTAAAACCGCACAAGAATTCTTTCGGGTTTTCAGAGTTGGGCAAACAGTGACAAACTGGTATCTTGTTTTAAGCGCTCAGAAATGTAAAATTGCCCACCTCTCAAAACATGAAAGTGGTATTCTATTACTGTGGTATCAATGAGTCACAGTTAGAAACAGGTAACTTATATAAATATCTGCATGTAACATTTCGTAGGATGTAGAGGACCACTCACTACATGCAGTTCCGAACATGTAAGAAGTACCCGTCCAGCATATGCGTTTAGTATGAAGAAGAGTAGAAAGAAGAGGTTGACAGTATTAAATTCCTGGTATTACAACTTGATAATAAATTCAGTTGCGAGGAGCACACCACAGAATTGTAGAAACGAATTAACATATCTGTATTTGCGATACGAATTTTATCAGACGTAGCAGACATAAAAATAAAAACGCTTGCATAGTTTGCTTACTTTCATTCCATAATGTCTTATGGTATAATATTTTGGGGTAACTCTTTCAAGTCAAGCAAAACAAAAGCGTGTAATACGTATTAACTTTAGAGTAAATTCACGAACATCCTGTAGAAGCCACTACAGTGAACTGCTACTGCCTGTCAGTATATTTATTCCTTAGTTCATACATACACTACTAGGAACAAAAATGATCTGCACAAGGACTTAAAAGCACTTACTTTCGCTGAAAAAGTGGTTCACTACTAAGGAACACACATTTTCAATAATTATCAGCAACCATAAAAAAATTAGCTACAAATAAAGATCTGTTTAATAGGAGTCAAAGTTTTCCTAATGGCCAACTCCTTCTACTCCACAGACGAATACTTAAATGAACCAAATGATGTATATATCTATAGTCATACCATTAGTATTATCAGCTTGCCAAGGAAAAAATTTGACATGTTCCGCATCGACGAGGTTCTCCTCAACATAGATCTACGGAACGAAATAATCCGCACAGCCTAAGGCACTATGGTGCGACTGCGCGACCGCTCCCGGTGGAGGTTCGAATCCTCCTCCCTAACACAAAAACGCACGCGCGCGCGCTTGTGTGTGTGTGTGTGTGTGTGTGTGTTATCCTTGGTGTAAGTTATTTGAAGTTGTTTGTAATACAAGGGAATGATATCTTAGCACTCTGATTCCTTATGTTTACAAACATTTGAACATTTGAAACCAGAGGGTATTTGGAAATTCTAGGTACAGACTTCGAGAAATTGCGTAGGAGACTGAGTACATGTTCATTTTCACGGAATTTACGACTTTAACTTCGAATCGGTAAAGTTGAAAATGTCCAACCAGCCGGGATTTGATACCGGGTCCCTGCTTACAAGGCTGTTGCGCTGCACAGATCACCCCAGCTCGCCTCCAATCAGATCCTGCCTTGGAAGCAGGAGACCCGGGTTCGAATCCCGGCTGGATGCACATTTTAACTTTACCCATTCACACTCCATGTTGCAAACTACGTGAATATGAATTGATACTAACTGCAAGATCAAAAGTGGTGCCCGATATTTCGAGCATGTTTGTAGGTGTGTGTCTTGGCGGAGTGTGTGTGTGTGTGTTCCTCATCTCTTGCTAAATTGTTGGACCGTAGAGCCCGTTATCTCAACCCTCAGTCTAGCTTGTAGCTCGACCCCGCCTTGCGCCACACTAGCAGCCACAAACATCCATGCCCGAGGAGGGATCTGAACACCCGACGAGGAACGACCTCGCGCATCGGAGCTTAGCGCCCAATGCGCTCGGCCACTCCGCTGCAGCAGTATTTTTTCTTGGAAGGGGTCGCATATTCGAAAAGGATTAACAACACCGTTTTAGAGCTTTGACTGTGGACGGAACTAGTTCACTACTTGTTGTACAGTGGTAAGAGCAGTTTCTGAAGAAAAATTAATCGGATTCATCAGACATGTTTAAAGCTTACTACCCATTGTTAGCCGACTATAGACACAGAAGCAGAATGCCACTAGAAACGAACATTTCTTCTTTTGGAATAGGTTGGTGGAGAAAATATGTTTTCTTTTCAATTATTTTATTTTTTTATTTTTTATGCAGTGATTCAAATAAACTAAAATACCTCACAGCCCGACGGTCCGGCTCGCTGAATCATATTCCCTTCATAGTGTTCTAAAAAATTAAAAAACGAGAGTAAACAGTGGATGTATACATCTTCGTCTGTATATGCGTTCCGAATCTACTGAACAAACAATGGCGGTTGTGTACCAAGTTTCTGAATGAAAAGAGAACATCTTTAACGTCTGAAGACTATTATCCTCTACATTGAGTCCTAGCGTCCCAGATTTGTGTGATGGCGGCATTTCTTTTCATGTAATAAGTTCATAATTGACAGTTCAAAATAACAACGAAGAAAGCTGCGCAGCAAAATTATGGTTATGAGAGATACACAAAAATCCTGAAATAAATAGACTTCCCACTTGACTAAGGCGCCAGGATAAGCGAATTCGCTCAATATGTCTTTCTCTCCTAAGAATTAAGCATCTACTGAGAATCAATTTTATACTTAAGAACACTTGCAATGACTGGTGGATCCCTCATATTTCACCTCAATGCCATCTTACTGTTTATTTCTCTCTAATTCCCCGTCGACTTACGTCAGACCCGCATTATCTACTTGGAACGCTCAAATTATAATTATTGCTATTGACTGCACGTATTTCTAAGCTGCATTTACGCAAAACAGTATTGCGCCACTTATCGGTGGAACAAAGGCGGTGAGTCTGACTCATGCCTTGTCGTCTGTCGAAACGTCAGCTCTTAACGTCCTTGTACGAAACGGAAGTCGCTTTGAAGCGTCTTCCAGGAAAGCGCGTGACACCATTCTGTCATGTTTCAGGGACTACGCCTTACACAAGCGTGCTGTAGGAAATGTTAAACTGAAACAACAGTAAACAACAATATTTGCTTATTGTGATTCACTCCAGTTCGAGGTCATAAACTTATATGAGTCGCGTAAAGAACTGTGTATTATGTTTTGTGTTGCATATACAGGATGTTACAAAAAGGTACGGCCAAACTTTCAGGAAACATTCCTCACACACAAATAAAGAAAATATGTTATGTGGACATGTGTCCGGAAACGCTTAATTTCCATGTTAGAGCTCATTTTAGTATTTCTCTTTAAATGTAAATTGAAATAATTCGTGCAGACAATTGTCAAAATACCCAAGTGTTTCGTTAGCATGTACTGTACTTCCTCGATTCACCGCCAGTTGCCCCAATTGAAGGAAAGTAATGTTGACTTCAGTGCTTGGTTGACATGCGACTCATTGCTCTCATTGCGATTCATCTCTGGAGCACGTTTTCATGATTTCAAACGGGATACTCTACCTGTGCTGCTAGAACATGTGCCTTTACAAGTACGACACAACATGTGGTTCATGAACGACAGAGCTCCTGCACATTTCAGTCGACGTGTTCATATGCTTCTCAACAACACATTCGGTGACCGATGGATTGGTAGAGACGGACCAATTCCATGGCCTCCACTCTCTCCTGACATCAACCCTCTTGACTTTCATTTATGGGGGCATTTGAAAGCTCTTGTCTACGCAACCCCGGTACCAAATGAAGAGACTGTTCGTGCTTGTATTGTGGACGGCTGTGATACAATTCGCCATTCTCCAGGGCTGCATCAGCGCATCAGGCATTCCATGCGACGGAGGGTGGATGCATGTATCGGAGGACATTTTGAACATTTCCTGTAACTGTTTGAAGTCGCGCTGGTACGTTCTGTGGCTGTGTGTTTCCATTCCATGATTAATGTGATTTGAAGAGAAGTAATAATATGAGCCCTAACATGGAAATTACATATTTCCTTTCTTTGTGTGTGACGAATGTTTCCTGAAAGTTTGGCCGTACCTTTTTGTAACACCCTGTATAAACCGAGTTCTGAAAATGCTCAAAACGTAATAAAAGAGCTATGTACGCACCCCCTCAGCGACTCTCCAATAAACTGACGCCCCCGCATTACCAGCAAAACTACTAACGAATTAGTAACACAAAAAAAGGAGGCACCAATGGAGTAGTGATCATGGCGTTTTTTATAATATTACAAATATATTAAAATATGTAATTACTTTCTCCTACTTGAAATTAAAGTTGGAATGAAATTTGGAAGGAATGTTTTTTCTCTCACTGTGATTAGAATTGAAGTTAGTCTCCCGTCTGAGTATTGAAAATATTGCTGAATAAAGTCGTAGCTTGAAAATAGTTAAGGAATGTAACTGGATATAGTTATTTAATACTACTCGCGCTAAGAAAATCAGTTCCTATATTTAAAATTGCAGCATATTCCAAAGATGATTATGACCTGAGATCACTGATGAACTTGGAAAAATTATTAATGAAACTGAAAATGATTATTAAATATATTTTTCACCTGCGGATGTCTTCTGCTCACCAGCAAATCGAGTCTGAAAATAATGTTCTGCAACGATATGGCCAAAAATTGACTGTTTATTTTCGTTTAAAAAATGCGTCCAACTGCCTTTGGATTTTTTATTCACCCAGAACTAGTTTAATGTTGATGATGGGTAATTTTAATCCTTTTTGTGTTTTGGACTAGGGTGTGTATGAGGGTGGGGCTTTATCCATTGTTGTGGGCTATATATTTGAGTATTTCTATTTCTTTACATGCAGTTGCTTCCTTAATGGGGATCCGGAGCATTCGATTCACATATGACCTGTAGAAGGCAGTCTTATGTTGGTTGGAGTGGCATGAAGCATTATTAATCGAAACATCTGTGATTGTGGCTTTCCTGTTTATTTGGAAGGAATGTTTCTTATTTTGGCAAGAGATAGTCAAATCAAGGAAGTTAATTCCTTCAGTTGTTTGGTGTTCAACCGTGAATTTAATGTTTGGGTGCATTTTATTCATTTCATCGGCCATGTGATTTAGCTCTTCTTTCGGGCCATTAAAAAGTATTATTCTGTCATCTACATATCTTTTATAATATATTATTTTCTCTGTGAATTGAGAATAACGGGAAAAGAAATTTTGCCCTAAGTTGTGTATAAATTTGTCAGCCAGTAAGCCTGCAAGGCTGCTGTCCATTACCAAACGCTCCGATCCGAGGAATGCCTGTTTCGTTTTTCTTCATGACGACATCCTCCTGAGTAGTCCCCGCCCGGAGATTCGAATGGGAGACTATTTTACCTCAGGAATATTTTACCCGAGAAGACGCCATCATCATATAGTCATAGAGTAGAGCTGCATGTCCTCGGGAAAATTAAAGACTGTAGTTTCACCTTGCTTTCAGCCGTTCGCAGTAACTGCATGACAAAGCCACATTAGCTGGTGTTACAAGGCCAGCTCAGTCAATCATCCAGACTGTTGCCCCTGTAACTACTGAAAAGGCTGCTGCCCCTCTTCAGGAACCACACGTTTGTTTGGCTTCACCATAGATACCCTTCCGCTGTGGTTGCTCCTACAGCACAGCTAACTGTATCGTTGAGGCACGCAAGCACCCGACCTCGGCAATGTCTGTGGTTCATGGGGGTGGATCTTACATGTATGTCAAATTTATGATTGCGATTAGAGAAGTGAAATTATATATATATAACAGAACATCCCCCAAACAATCCTTTGAGTTCCTTTTGCAGCAGTTAGTTCCAGTCATTGGCACTGCCATTGTCGGCGACGGATTGCAGTCTTCATCCGCCATTTTGCGGTCTATGCAAAAAGGTACACTTTAATAATTCAAAGAAGGGTGAGAAAAGGCAAGAAATTTTAATAGTTTTTTTTTTCAGCACGGTAATTATGACTTTTATGAAAATAATACTAAATGGTGCATGTAAGTACGTGCACAGGCGAGACTAACTCAAAGTGACTTAAAGAATTATTAAATGACAGTGAATATTTTAAATATAGGAAGCATTAAAGCTGATTATGGGGAGGATTTTTTAGTGTTTCGTATGGTGGCTCTCCTTTGCTTGGATGGGAAATAATTCATGGACTTTAACATTTTGGTTCACGTTCATCTTTATCTTAAGTGAGGTTAGCTAAAGTAATTTACGGTCATTTTTTTTTATTTTATACTTACATATAAAATATTTAAAGTCAAATCATTCAAAACATTTACGCAAATTAAATTGAGAATTAGTATTAAGACAAGAGACACATCATCTCTGGGAATAGTAGCCTACCAGTTATCATTTAAGATCAGTTTTCAGAGTATGTTAAAAGCCTTGGCAGGTTTTCAAGGTACTAATTACTTTCTTTTAATCACTCAGTAACTGTTATTGTCCTCAGAATATTAGATAAAATATTTTGCTCCACTTACGTAAAGTTCATTACGTATCAGAGGTTTAAAATAAGTATACTTCCATCGCATTTTTATTCAAAGTAATTCATCAGTCACTTAGACATTAATATAAAAATACCAAATATGAAATATATAAAGTTACTTTATTGCCTTTCTCCGACATCTGAACTGACTTAATCATCCAGTCATAGGGGGACATACAGGTTAACGTCGATTCCGATACACGGTACAGTTCGTCATTTTTCACATCAGCAACACCACTTATAGAGCTGAAAGGTGACAGATAAGAATCCCTTACAAATGAATGAGTCAGATACAAGGTACAGTTCGTCATTTTTCACATCAACAACATCACTTATAGAGCTGAAAGGTGACAGATAAGAATCCCTTACAAATGAATGAGTCATTACCTTTGGTGGTGCAGTCTTTTACATGCGTATGCACACTCATTACGCATGAATAAGAACTTACGAGCTGAAGTGGAAATGAGAAAAGTGGGAAATGAACGGAATTCTGAGTATCCATTTACCTTTCCTGCTAGAATGACCTTCGTGCTGTGAATCATCAGTTGCCTGTAACGCAATTTTCAAGTTCACTTCATCAATTTTTTCAGTTATGCAGAAAATTGTACTGTTGTTCCTCTGCATACCAGATCTGGAGATGGTGCAGTACAACACAACACACTATTTTGCAAACACATAAAAAGAGTTACAACATTCACAAGACGGTCACTTATATTTCTTCCATTTATCAATATCTTACGTTACATGTGCTTCTTATATACTACGATTTTCCAAACTCAGACTAACAAAATCACTTTTCAGTAGGTGATGTTATTTTGTATAATCATAAAAATTAGATAATGTTTACGTGTGTAGAACTGTAAAATACATCTCCAAAACAGAAGTTGGCCCTTAGAATGCTGAATGGCAGCGTCACTGGTTCCTGTACACGTACATTTTCCAGCCCGAGGACAATAATCAGGAGAAACACTGCCGACGTCAGTCAGCTCCATTCGTTCGTCCCGTTGAATATGAAGCCATTCGATGTCACGGCGCTCTTGAAAATTCTAGAAATGAAGTGCAAACAATTATTTGCGCATTATTATTATTATTGTTATTGTTATTTTACTTTTTTACCTTTCCTTCTTATCGAAGTATTCAAGGAAGAATGCCCAACTACAGATGTTTCTATAGTAGCTTACTTTACAGTGATGACATAATAGATGAAATGTGTATAGAGATGCACGAAATTCCCAATAATGTATTGTGTTGAATCGCATGGGAGAGGATATTGTACCCAGTAATAGATTATGTTTCCTTGTCAATGTTTCTATAGTATACAGCGGCCGATTTTAGAAAAAAACATGATGCAACTCGTACTAGAGACGTCCGTAAACAGTTTCCGACGTTTTCTGTTATTGTTGATGCGTGAGACATGAGGCTGTTTTGCGCATCGTTTGTAAGTATGCGTTGCACACATTTAAGTGATGGATAATATAAAGCGGAGAAAGAAGAGTGTTTAGAAGAAAATAAAGGTAAAAAAAAATTATTTTAAAATACTCTACGACAGAAAACACACAATTTCAGCAATCTACATAGCCAAATTTAGCAAACTGTAGTGTAGTGTAGGTTATTTTTCACTAATTATATCTTTTGTTTTTGTGTCAGCGTTTTTTTTATTATCTTCTCGTAATATCTTTTATGTGCCACTATTTTACTGTAATAATTTTCAGCAGAGTATAGAAGTAAGTTTATAATTTCAGTTTTAAAAAATATAGCTTAAGTATTTATTCTATGTACTCTGTTTCATATCGAGTGCCCCATGTTTGATTGTAGAAGCTGACATGCCATATCGTAAGCTTCTTTTGAAGTTTTCAGTACTTAAACCCGATTTATAGGAAGCATACTTCCAGTCATTAAGCTTCCAAGTTTTATGATCGTGCTAACACTCCCTTCTTTGCCTCTCGTTGACTTCTATTATTAAGAATTTAGTAACTGCAGCCCTTCTATAAATGTTTAGCTCAATCCGTACTGATTTTATCGAAAGGGTATTATTCAACTGAGTGTTGAGTTTCACAGTCAATTTTGCCATGGTAGTTTTATGCTGACTAGCACAATCCGTCTTAATATTCGTTGGTCACCGACAATTAAATTCTGGTTTCGCCCACTACCCGTCTAACCCAATAATGATTTACCTTGTTTTCTGCACACTGACAAATCACCCATTTCACCGACCACATGTGCTGACCGTCACAGATCAAAACGTTTGATACACTGCAAGAGCCCCGATCTAGTATTAAATGATCAAACACAACTGAACAGTTCACCGCTATTAGATTTCACTTAATTCATCCCTGAGTCACATTACCTCCTACCCTGTCAGTTCCAGTCTCTTCATACATTTCCTCATAGTACAGTCAATTACCTAAGTTTTTCCATCAACTCCCACACTGGCTGTCCCATTCCTCCATTACAAAAAACCAAAACCTTAAATGTAGACCAAGCATTTTATTTATTTTATTAAAAAAACTGGATTCCTTGTTTACCCCCACAGTTTCAAACTCCTGTGTATTTATTTATTATGTTTTATTTTTAAGTTTTGAAAATTTGGTCCCAGTGTAGCTTACAACATAACACTCATTTTCATCTACCTGAATTTTTAGAATATTAATTCCATTAGACAGATTTGTTTAGTTTAATCTAATGAAGTAACTATTCATTTTAAGTTCGGGATTCCACTCCAAACCTGGCCTTACAACTGTCATATGCAACACCATCTATAATTATAGTGAAGAATATTAACAAGGCACTTATATATATATATTTATTTATTAGCATTAACAGTTTGTTTGTAATAGCAGGTAGTTTCACTTCCCTAGTTATATTCAAATTTATTCCTTGTTTTATCCTCCACACATTGTATATTCTTGTACTACAGTTTAGTTTTTAAGTTCATAACTGTAATAACACAATGTCAAAGAAGTGTTGTAGTATATATGCTGATCTAAGTGTAGTCATTTGTCATCTCTTCCCATACTGTATCTAAACTATGTAACCTCTTTGCCACAGCAGTAAATACTCTGAAGATGGCCTAATAAGCCGAAAACCGGTTAAGTAAGCAAAAAAAAAAAAAAAAACTTGTAGAACACACACAAAATTGTGTTTTTAATTTATTAACGTCCAAGACTTCATGCCTCAATTATACACTGCTGTGGTGTCTAAGTGTGAACATGTATGCTGTGGTACAAAATTTCAACAATATGTAGTATACTGCATCGTTTTCATATTACTTTGTCCACCACCTGCTACAGCAAATAGAATAAATATGTAGCCGGCCGCGGTGGCCGAGGGGACTGAGGCGCTCCAGTCACAGTCTGCACGGCCACTACGGTCGGGGGTTCGAATCCCCACTCGGGCATGGATATTTGTGCCGTCCTTAGTATTAGCTAGTTCATAAGTAGTTTGTAAGTTTAGGGACTGATGACCTAAGTCCCATAAGCTCTACAAACATTTGAACATTTTTGAATAAATATGTAACTCTCCAGGCTTTCACGGCGATCTAGTGACATGATGGGTAGTTGGGTGTTTTGATGGATGTCAGTATCTACTCTGCACAATATTTCAGTCACGTAACTCGTAACCTCCATCAGGTGTAACCTGAGACTGATTTCTGAGTGGACCGGGTCCAGATTTTTGTCTGTGGCCTTCCCCCTACAGTGGCGCTTGTAGATGCTCCCTCTGTGGTCCACACCTGTCGGACCAACCTCTGATCGTTACACCTGCGGTCTGGCGCTCTGTTTGCGGTCCGCGCCCACTCGCTGAGTTGTTCTGGAGCATTGATGTTCTGTTTTCCATCTGCTGTGGTGGTCCGCGCCCGTCAAACCCGCCTCGTATCGTGCCATCTACGGTCTGGCGTTCCGTTTGCGGACCGCGTCCACTTACCGAGGTGTTCTGGGGCGCTGATGTCAATAGTGGCCCTAGATGCTCCCTCTGTGATCCGCGCCTCATTGAAAGAACAGGATCAATGAGTTTCACCTTGAAACTGGAGAAGAATGGACCGCTGCCGTTTCTAGATGTGCTAGTAAAAAGGAAAGCAGATGGATCAATTGGCCACAGTGTGTATTGGAAACGACATACAATGACTTTTATCTGCAAGCCAGCAGCTGCCACCATCCTGTACGGAAGAATGGGGTCCTCAAGACATTAGTCCATGGAGCACGTGCCTTGTCGGACCAAGAAAGTCTATCTGCAGAAATTGAGCACCTTAAAATAGTGTCTACCCAAACGCATATACGTCAAAAGAAACTGGGAGGGCATTCCAGCCACCCTCTGCACCAGAGGTTTCAGAAGCAGAGGAAGAGGAAACAAAGACGACGGCGTATCTGCCCTATGCTGGTTCTATTTTTGTCAGAATCAATAGGATTGTAGGTAAACACAACATCAAGTGTGTCTTCTGTCCATCCAGCAAGATCAGGGGTTGGTGGGAAATGTTAAAGACGATCTGGGGTTACAGAAACCAGGGATTTATAGCATTCCTTGTCAATGTGGAATGTCCTACATCGGCCAGACCACCAGAATAGTGGGCATCAGGTGCAATGAGCATCAAAGGCACACCCGATTAAGGCAAGTGACAAAATGAGCCATCGCTGACCACTGTCTATGGAGCTGCATCATGTCATGAACTTCGATGACACCAAGATTCTGGCACTGACATCCAGATTTTGGGATAGTGTTAGTAAGGAATCAATAGGGATCGAAATGTCTGACAATCACATGAACCGACACACAGGCTACCGACTAAGTAGAACCTGGGACCCTGCTCTGGCACTATTAAAGAAGCAACGAGGACAGCACCAGTGTAACACAGTCACAAGCGCTGGAGGCATGGACATGCAGAACGTTCCCCAGGCTGAGCACAAGAAGGATGGGACTGAAGATACAATGTCCAGGAGTGGGCACAATTGGCGCGGACCACAGACTGAAGATGAAGCTTTCAGAGGCGGCCACGACGGGCGCAGACCACAGAGGGAGCACCTACAACTGCCACTGGAGGGGGAAGGCCGCAGACATAAATACTGGACCCGGTCCACTCAGAAATCAGTCTCAGGTCGCACCTGATGAAGATTAACAGTTACCTGCCCGAACAATTGTGCAGAGTAGACATTGGCATCTGGCAGAACAGCTGACTATCCATCATGTCAGGATAAATATGTTTTCAGACACTGCTGTTTAATTCACGCTTACACATCCATGACAGCTTTACTAGCAGGCCCGCTAGTTTGGGATCCAGCAACGGTCACTCATCACTTGCTCAGTCTCAATAGCCACTTATACAATACCCCAAGAGGTGGCCTCTCACCATCACTGAGAAAAATGTGTTGCAGTCAAAGAGTGAATATGCAGGTAAAGAGTAAAACAGCTGCCAAGTTTCACTGCCACTGCTATGTTTTTTTCTTTTCGTTTTAGGTATTTGTCACAACTGTATAACTACTCCTGGTAGGTCTAACAAATCTTGGTAAAAATACAGGCATCATAAGCCGTTAGCTGGAAGTAAAACTGGATCGTTTCTTAATTTTTCAATATCACTGTATGTTCACCAAACAGAAAGTATGTGCTAGGAACAACTTTGTTCGCAAACTCATGAATACTAGGTCGGGAGGACAACCTAGCATCTTTCACGCATCTGCTCTTGCCCCGTGCCTCTCTCCTGTAGAGTACACTGCTGCAGTCTGGTGGAACTCTACACTCACTAAGGAAGTTGAAATGGCTCTTCATGAGACAGGCAGCATTGTTACTGAATACCTAAAATCAATTTCTGTCATTTAGTACTTTCCTCTCATTGGGTTAGCTCAGTTATAAGGAGACAGTTAGCAGCTGAGGTTGAAAAGAAGAACCAAGGTAACATACAATCCAGGCTCGACCATCACGGCTGAAATCAAGGAAAAGCTTCCTCCTCACTATAACATCAATTGCAACTTCAGCAGAAGCACAGTCTCCAGGAAGACTGTAAACAGCAAAAGAGATGCTACCAGTAGGAGGCTCTGAACTGGCTTAAAATTGTAGTGACAAGGTGTAAAACCAAAACGAAGAAGTGGGGTGTCTGTGGCGATGAGCTTTATGAGCGGAGTGTGAGACAGGACTCTGAACTGTTATTGGTTTGTCGCGGCAGAGTGGCCGTGTGCTTTGAGGGGCTATGCTCCGATGCGCGAGGCCGTTCCCCGTCGGGAGTTCGAATCCCCCCTCAGGCATGGATGTTTGTGCAGTCTTTAGTATAAGTTAGTTCATAAGTAGTTTGTAAGTTTAGGAACTGATGACCCCGCATTTAAGTCCCATAAGCTTTACAAACATTTGAACATTTGAATTTTGTTATTGGTTTGCAGGAATCTTGGTGCACCTTGTGACGAACAAGACTTGTTCGCTGCAGATGACAAAGCCATTTCTGCCTGTACAGTACTGGAAATTACTTTTAAAACAAGGCATGTCTAGAAAGTTCGGTGAATGGCCTCCTGTTGGAAACTAAGCAAACACTTCTTGTTGAATCGTTCGAAGCAATGAGGCCAGTCGTTGTTGCATCACCGCAACCGTTGCGAAGTGCTAAACCTCTCAGGGCTAATTTAAGACGGAGAAACAGAAAGAAGTCTGCCGGTGCCAAATCTGGAGGATAAGAAAGGTGTGGAAGCACAGTGACCTTGTGTCTAGCGTTAAAGTTGAGCACGCGGATCGCAGTGTGCGGACGGACATTGTCACGTAGGAAACTTCGCTGACCACTCTGGTACAATTCTGGCCGAACCCTCCTAATGCTTTGCAGCAGACGTTTCGAAACGACCTCGTAAGCTTCTGTGTCCACAGTATGACCCATTTGACAGTATGCTTCGTTTTGCAATCCATGCTGCAATGACACTGACCGTGTTAGCTGGGTCGCAGCGTGTACCACCGCGTCACTGCAGTGCTTTGCACGATAGGGGGCGCTTGTTTACATGCCCCTCAATGTTTATGCGCGGGAACCTCATCCTCGCTAGCGAGGTTTGTAAAATATGGGACCATTCACCGAACTTTACAGACGCATCTTGTAATACTTTTGTTTTTGCACATTAGTTTTGACAACTACAAGACGAATTTTCATGCGGTTTTCACAGGAAAATTAAGACAATTTTGCGTCAGTATATGGGTGTCAATTCACTAAAATCGGATTACGGAAGAATAGATATCGCAATATTGTTTTCCGTAACCGTCGTGTCTGCCTGTTAATCTACTAGAAACCTGTTAACTCCAAAACTGCTCACGAGTTACCACGGGGCTTTCATAGGTAAGCTGAGCGTATCTTGGGGCAATATACATTCATAGAAATCGGATCCTGAATAAACGATGTAATTTAAGCTTTTTTTTTCTTTTTTTTCCCTACGCCTGTCATGTCTATCTGTGTCTCTGAAATGTTAAACTCGAAAACTACTATATGAATCTTTATGGGATTTTTACAGGTAACCTGGGTGTATCGTGCGATTAGATAAAGAATTCACTTCATGAGAATCGATTGAGAGAAAGTAAATATATTATAATTTAAACATTTCTGTGAAAGCGATTGTGATTGTCTGTCTGTACAGGCTAAAATCCAAAAGTACTACGCGAACTTTTATGGGTAAATTGACAGTACCTTGCGGCATCGTGTAGGCTTTATTTCAACAAAATCGTATCAGGAGAGAAAATATATCGTATTTTGAAATTTTAGGTGTATGCTATGCTTATAAGTGAAGCGTAATTCTGCAAAGTTTCGTAGAGCACCAAAAAATTAATAGATGGCCCTGTTGCGTTTATTGCATCAGAAAGAGAAGTTCGTTACTGAGAGACTTAACCGCCGAAATCTTGTCCCTAAGAATACACACTAACATGGAACATAGGGCTATTGAATTCGCTTTGTGTTTTAAAAACTTAGCAACATTTCTTTGCTTCTATCGACAGGTTTCATTTGTATTTACAACATAACGTTATTCCTTCGCTTTTATCAATAGGTTTAATTTACGTAAGAATTCTTTGCAAGAACCATGGACTTCTGTAGTTTGCTTTGTGATTTTGGTGCGTACTTATTAAGCTATATATTGAATCTGTTCTGTTTACCTGGAAAAGAATAGTCTTCTGCAATACACATAAGCTGACTGAGGTACGGAACAATTAAAAGCAATAGTATGCAGAGGCCGTTCTTTGTGAACCGTTGCGAGATAGTGGTATTTTAGTCCTGAATAACCGTTTTTTCGCTATTTGTTTGGTGTCATCGGTATAATTAAATATCTACTTTCTGTAGTAGTGGTTCTCTGCTGTGAAATATTAGGTTGTCGCAGAAACTAAGCATTTAAGAACAATTCCTAGTCAGAAACGACCAACTGACGCGTGGTATGCGAATTGTTACAGATTTTAGTGAGGTATCAATGAACCTGTTTCTTTGTGGCACGGTCTATTAGGCAATGGGTAGGCACCTGCATGATGCAGGACTTCCCTCGTCTACTCGTAAGGCAGTTCCTCACTGTTGTCACCGGACATCGGTTGTGTTTTAAATGGTACCATTCCGAGTCTGGTAGTATTTTTCATAGTGCGGGAGGTACAATACATTAGCCTTAAAAGGCTGAAAACAGTAGTACTACAAACTTGCGGTATCATTTAAGGAGAAGGTAAAAAAAATGTTCAAATGTTTGTAAAGCTTATGGAACTTAACTACGGGGTTATCAGTCCCTAAACTTACAAACTACTTATGAACTAGCTAATACTACGGACGGCACAAATATCCATGCCCGAGGGGGGATTCGAACCCCCGACCGTAGTGGCCGTGCAGACCGTGACTGGAGCGCCTCAGAAGGAGAAGGTAAATTTGAGCTATATCCCTATGATGTTATTTAAATTGTTCAAATGTTTGTAAATTCATGGAACTCAAATGCTTGGTTATTAGTCCGTAGCTCACAAACTACTTAAAGTAAGTTAAAATAACCTAAGGACAACACATACACCCATGCCCGAAGGAAGACTGGAAGTTGTGATAGCGAATGGTTGCGCGCAACGCAGCATGGCGACTCATTGCCCATGGCTATTCCGCCGCGGGTATGATATTATTGATGTAGAATGTCGACATTATATGCCTGTATCTGTCTGATGCCCTTGCAAACAGCCAACTTAACACGAGTGACAGAAATCAACTATTAGTACTGACTATTCGCAATATCCAAACAGCGATGTGATTCTTGATTACAACATGCTTTTTAACGGAGATATAGAATCAATAGAAGAAAATTTGTGATTTTTGTAGTATTCAAACAAGCATTACTTTTCGATAAAAGCAACGAGCGGTTGACATTGTTAGTTTCCTGTTGTCTTTCGATGAAGTGCAAAGAATAAAAAGGCAATGGAATTAAAGACGGAAACAAAAGAACCTAAAGTCAACAAAGAGCACCACATATAGACCAACATGCACCAAAAGTTGCCATGAATATGTCTTACAAATAAAGGCGAAATGCATACGGCAAAATAAACTTGTATCATTTAATCTTCCTGGCGGATTAAAACGGTGTGCAGTTAGCGGGACTCGATCCTGGGACCTTTGCCTTTCGCGGGCAAGCGCTCTACCGACTCTTTTTTTTTTTTTTTTTTTTTTTTTTTTTTTTTTTTTTTTTTTTTTTTTTTTCTTCCAGGTAGATCTATCTTTTGCGGTCATCGGTTAAGTTCGTTCTTGGTCGTTCTTTGATCATTGGGCTCAGCTCTTTTATTACAGATGGCGTTGAGCCCCCTGACCGGGCGCGCTGAGCCACGGCGCCCGGCTGCTAAGCTATCGCGACATCACTAACGATCCCGTGTCACAACCTTACTTGCGCTCTCTCAGGAGGGCTTCTGTGAAGTTTGGAAAGTTTGAGGCGAGGCACTGGCGAAAGTAAAGTTGTGAGGCGGCATCGTGAGTCGTGTCGGGACAGCTCAGTCGAGCCGAGCGCCGTGGCTAAGCGCGCCCGGTCAGGGGGCTAGACGCCCTCTGTAATAGAGAGCCGAGCCAACCCTTCAACGAACAACCACGATCAAACTAAACGAACGACCGTGAACCCAGGTTCGAGTCCCGGTTCCGCCACACAATTTTAATCTGCCAGGAAGATTCATATCATCACACACTCCGATGCAGAGTGTAAGTTTTATTCTTGTATCATTCACTTGCAGAGGCGTTTTACATCAATATAAAAAGGTCGGCGGTCTAAGTTCTGTTTCAGTTTACTATTTTATCTGATAATTAGATTGTAGCTATCTTGAAGGACAGTATAATGCAAAAGTCTTAGGAAGTCTTAAAATTTTCAACTTTTGATTTCTAAATTCGTTAACGGAAACAACAACAATAAAAAAACGAAGCCGCGGTGGAGTAGCCGAGCGGTCTAAAGCACCTCGCTGCGGAGCGCGCCGTTGAAGTTCGAGTCCTTCCTGGGGCATGGGTGTGTGTGTTTGTCCGTATGTTAGTTTACCTAGGTTTAAGTAGTTTGTAAGCTACGGACTGATGACCACGCAGTTTGGTCCAACAGATTATGGTCTTCAGTCCAGAGACTGGTTTGATGCAGCTCTCCACCCTACTCTATCCTGAGCAAGCCTTTTCATCTCCTCATAAGAACGACAACCCACATCCACTTGAATCTGCTTATTATACGCGTCTCTTGGTCTCCCTCTACGATTCTTACCCCACACACTTCCCTCCAATGCTAAATTCACAATTCCTTGATGTCTAAGAATGTGTCCTACCAATCTATCCCTTCTTTTAGTCAAGGTATGCCAGAAATTTCTTTTCTCCCCAATTCGGTTCAATACCTCCTCATTAGTTACGCGATCCACCCACCTAATCTTCAGCATTCTTCTGTAGCACCACATTTCAAAAGCCTCTATCCTCTTTCTGTCCACACTGCCTATCGTCCATGTTTCACTCCCATACAAGGCAACACTCCATACAAATGCCTTCAGAAAGGACTTCCTTAGGCTTAAATCAATATTAGATGTTAACAAATTTCTCTTTTTCAAAAACGCCTTTCTACCCATTGCCATTCTGCATTTTATATCCTCTGTACTGCGACCATCATTTGTTATTTTACTGCCCAAGTAACAAAACTCATCTACCTCCTTTACTGTTTCGTTACCCAATCTAATTCCTTCAGCATCACCTGATTTTCTTACACTGCACTCCATTACCCTAGTTTTACTCTTGTTAATGTTCATCTTATATGCACCCTTCAGCACACTGTCCATTCCGTTCAACTGCTCTTGCAGGTCATTTGCTGTATCTGACAGAATTACTATGTCGTCGGCAAAACGCAATGTTTTCAATTCTTCACCCTGAACTTTAATTCCTTCTCCAAATTTCTCCTTGCTTTCCTTTATATATATATATATATATATATATATATATATATATATATATATATATATATCGGTTACTTAAAAATATGGTTAGCTTGAGCAGTTTTGATCTGTTGTAAATCTATCGGACCAAACTGCGTGGCCATCAGTCCGTAGGTTACAAACTACTTAAACCTACGTAAACTAACCTAAGGACAAACACACACACCCATGCCGCAGGGAGGACTCGAACCTCCGACGGCGAGCAACCGCGCGCTCCACGGCGAGGCGCATTATACCGCTTGGCTACTCCACCGCGGTACAGTAAGATTAAGCTGAAGGTGTAAAATAGGTATAACTAAGAAGGCTTGCACTACATGGCATTGCACTGACCACCGCATGAGCTGGCTGACGGCGACGGCGGCGTCCCTGCTGACGTCGCTGGCGCTGCTGCTGCCGCTGCCCGCCGCATGACCGCCCACCGCCTCGTCCACCGCCCTGCAACAACCACCACCAACAACAACACCTCACGCTCTGCACCAGCAAAGCACCAATATAGCACACATTAACAATGCGAGTTCCAACGATGAAAATATGTGCCACTCACTCACCGAGCATTCTGCACAGACGTTATTACGTAAAAATACACATTCCACCAAGCATAAGATTAGAAAATGGACAACATTTTTGCCTCTGGTAGATTCCGATACTGGCAAAAGTGAAAGACTGTCCAGAATGTTTCAATTTTAAGTTCAAATTTTTTTGTGCAATTCCAAATTCACTAACTATTGTAATTTTTTATGTATTAATTTTTGAATAACATTAATGTGATATTCATTTCCGATGGATACATTTCATATTGTAGTATTACAGAATTAACTACATTTTCTTCTAATATCGACTTGAGTTAATCAAGGCGGTTAATTTGCGTGTGAGCAGTATAGCAATGCAGTGTCTGTCACGAGTATCTGTTGCAGATATGTCAAGCGGTCGACATTGCAAAGGGGATTGTAAGAGAAGAGGGCAGAAGACAATCATGGAGTAAACGATACAGAAACTCAGTGTTTATATATGAACTTCATGTGTGAAAGCTTTTGTTTCAATTATTCTGATTTTTGACGTTGTTGACATTGGATATAATGTGCAAAAGATATACTTGTACTTATTCCGACATTGTATCTAATTGCCAATAAAAGTGTCGTAATTAATCAGAACAAATGATGTGGCCGGCCTCGGTGGCCGAGGGGACTGAGGCGCTCCAGTCACGGTCTGTACGGCCACTACGGTCGGGGGTTCGAATCCCCCCCTCGGGCATGGATATTTGTGCCGTCCTTAGGATTAGCTACTTCATAAGTATTTTGTAAGTTTAGGTACTGATGACCCCGTAGTTAAGTCCCATAGACTCTACAAACATTTTAACAAATGATGTGTTGTTCAGCAGTTATTTTATGCAACGGTGTAAATTTAAGAATGTCTTTGAAGGGTAATAATTTGAAGTAATTTAGATGCACAGCGTAGCTGGACTTCGTTTTATTGTTAATCGCCTTCAAAGATAAAGAGGTAGTTGCAAATACAGACTTGAAGGGAACTTTACACCATATAGTCCATAACTGAAATTGAAGTAACAACACAATATACTCTCTTTCCTGACATGTACTGTTCAAAACAATTCGAGATCTGCTGATATTTCACACACAATATGGATATGGTAACTAGAGATGGGCAAAACAGTTCATCTAAGTGAGCGGCTCTCAACTTAGTACTCACCTAAAAGAACCAGCTCTTTGGAACAGCTCAGCGGCTCATCTCGGCAAAATTTGGTCACTTGACGTCCTTCACAAATATACAAATGCTTTTCGTATTTGGTGGGTTTTGGTCAATAATTTACATGCGACATAAGTATGCCATTTCAAGGCACGTGTGAATTAAAGCTTTTGCACCAAACACCGTTTTTCTGGAGCAATTTGTGATTGTTGAATACCACAGACAACCATTATCTTCAGTTCATGTCTATATACATAAACATAGCTCGTTCCACACAGTGGGAGATGTGGTATGGTGATCAGAGTGTTAAGCTGTAGGGTTCATTTTTATTTCTTCTGTTTTACTTTTTCTGAAATTACAGTTACAACAATAAACATAAACTTTTCAGTTGTCGCAATATTAAAATTAGATATGCTGTGTACCTTACAATACTCATACTATATAATATTTTAGTTATATCGACAACATTTTACGTGTTCTACACTCCTGAAGAATGAAATGCGGCATTAGTACACATACTCCAAAATGAGTGCATGTAAAAACCAAAAATTATATGGCAAAAAAAAGCAAGGCAACTGATTACACAATGTACACTGCAGTCTGATTAATAAAATGAAAGCTCTCACAGAATTCTAGTACTTCATTTCCATTTCCAAGTGAAAATTCTGTCAACTACTGTGGGAATTTCATATCTAAGAATACCTGTACCAAATATCATCTATTAGCATAATCACGTTACTAGGTTTGCAAGCCTGATTGTTATGACACCTTGATTCAATTACTTATCCCATTCTTTATTTCGGTTATTCAGGAGAGTTCATAGTACAATAGTTGCCATGGAGACAAGATTAGAATGATTGCAGCACACACAGATGAATTTAAGCAGTTGTTCTTCCCACTGCCCTTTAGAAAATGTAACCATAAAAAAAGAAAAAAAAGCTTAATAAGTGGTGACCTGAAGTACCCCCTGCCACACGCTTCACTGTAGTTTGCAGAATATTGTTGCAGATGTAAAAACTGAAAATAATGCTTTACTTACAATAAGGGAAAGTATCTTAAATGTGCCTGGACAGTTATGTAATTATATCATAATCAGTGTCGACTACACATGTATAAGTGCAAAATAATTATCACTCTGTATCTGTAGACAACTTACACGTACAGTCTCGAAATCTCATAAACATTCTCTTAATAAGTTGTTTCCTCCGTAGAACAAGACGGCTCACAAGATCTGGTTCACGAGTGAGCCAATTCAGATCCCAGATGGCTCAAAAGAGGCACATATTGGCTTATCAGTTCACAAGTGATCCGGTTCACGAAAGAGCCGTAGACAGGCTCAGTTGTTCACTAGTCATTCAGCTCATGAAGGAGCCAAGGCCCCTCCTGAAGAGCCGCGGTTCACTTTTACTGAGCGGTGACTCACTCTGTCATCAGAAAGAGCCACTCAACAGAGCTGCCTCCTGAGTGGGTTATCCACCTCTAATGGTAACATATTTTATTAAGATGTTGGTTGCAACTGTAATTTGTGTATGATTCAGAATGATATTTAATATCTCAACTCTTTACTTGAGGTTTACATGGCGTTTAGTTAGACCAAGGCAGTATGGAGCTACCAAAATAGCAAAAACGTCATTCTCGTTGCCCTATAATATGGGTGAAATCACCTCGGACGGCCAGAACAGTTGTACACCTGCACGGCATGGACAGTATGAGGTTTTCAATCAGCTCTTGAGTGCAATATCCACCTCTACAGCCGTTGTGGGAGGTACTGATCTGGCTGCAATGCATCCTCAAAGTACATCCCAGACATTTTTGATAGCGTTTAAACCCAGCGAACGAGCAGGCCACTCCATTCGTTCAATTCCCTCAGCTTCAACCATGTTGTCTACCAGTGCAGTACTGGGGAGACGAGGGTTATCGTCAACCAGAAGGAACCCATCTCCTATGGCACCAGGGTATGGTGCAACAAAATGTCGAATGATCTCGTCTATATACCTCTGAAAGGTCAAAGGGCCTTTCTGAATGACATAGAGGTCCGTAAGTCGCAGCAATACTGACTCCTGCCCAAGCCATTCACCCATCACCATGACATAGTGATATTTCCAGCACTTAAGCAGGATTGTTCCAAGTTCCCTCGTCTGAAGAGAACGTGCAAAAACGATCATGTCAACAGAACCTGGCGCCATTCATTACCACTCAATTCCTGATGTTCCTCCACCCAGTTTCTGCGAACTAAACGGTGTCATAGTTTTAATTGGAGTCTCCGTGCATAGAGGCCACTTACCGAAGGCGACTGTGTGTGTTCCTGCCAGGAGAGTGTGTTGTAGCCGAGTTGCATTCAGCCTTCTGTCTCGACGGGCAGTTAATCGGAGATAACGGTCATCTATCGCCAATGTTATCTGTGGACGACCTTGGCCTTGCCTCCTTGTTAACGGTTCCTGTTGTCTGAAATCGTGTCCAGGTCCTGAAATTATACTTTGTGTGAACCCAGTCTTCTTAAAAATTCCATGAGTCTTAGTTAACGTGAAGTATCCAATAGGTTATTGTTTTAGTTAATTTTAATAGTGAGTTTATAAGTATGAATAAACAGATGTATCTTTTTATTTCGTTGATTTAGAAGCTTAAATTCTTTGCCTCGCCAAAGGACTGTTAGCCTTAGTGTCTGACATAATTTTCAATTCATATGTCGAACTGTTACTGATAAGATGGCGTCTAAAATGTGGGACAGACAGACAGACGGACTGAAAAGAAATGATTCTGTAAAGGTTCCTCGTTTACTGGTTAAGATACCGAAATTTAAAAAAAAAAAAAATATGTAACTACATGATCTCATAATTATCTCTGACTTCAAGATGTGCTTATAGTGATCACTTCGGTCGAACTTTGTAAATACACATGTGTTTCTTAATTGTATCATTTTCGTGTCATGAATAATAAATCCTTTTATACGTCCCCGATGAAGAATTTTCGAATCCATTTTCTGTTGAAATTTTTGTAACGTTTTGATCTGTAGAATAAATTACGGAAGATTCAGTGACATACTTTTATACATCCTGTATAGTATACCAATGTAGGTAGGGAAGGAGGAAAAAGTTGTTGCAGTCAGCTAATATCAGGTCGCGCTGCATTTCGTCATGCTGCACAGTTGTTATGGTACCGATTCTTGTTAGTATGACAGCATACAATAGTGACGGAAGAGGAGTTCGTCGTAGTTGTTGAAATAGACTTCGCTAGAAAACTCGTTGAGTTTGTTCGACAGTTTATTACTTTCCTTCCTCGAGTTGTTGCGTTTAGGTGTGAGGTTATTAACTGTTCTTCAATAGAACCAACTTTATGATTCGCTTTGTTTAATTGTATCCAGTCATCAAATTCCTATAAATCAGTTCCTGCATCACAACGTCCGTTCTCTCCACCATTAATGAATTTTAAAAAGACATTTTAAAAGTTTTTAAAGCATGTAACTCTACCTACAGTAGGCTTCAAAGTGTTCAAATGTTTGGAAAGTTTATGGGACTTAACTGCGGCGTCATCAGTCCCTAAACTTACAAACTACTTATGAACTAATTTATACTAAATACAACACAAACATCCATGCCCCAGAGAGGATTTGAACCTCCGACGCGGGAGACCGCGCGATCGCAACGTGGCGCTCCAGACCGCTCGGCTACTCCCACGCGACCAGTTGCATGTGTCTTTAGATGTGATTTTTTTTAATGTTAATGTTGACAATTATTTTCCAGAGTATATAAGTATGATAATCATTCTGCTCCTTCCCTTTTATTTGTTGACCATTATAGGATAACCACTGGCTGCTCGAAACTAGCTGCGACATCGTGGCTGTGAAAGTTTCGTGCGATTGCGTCATGAAGTGTATAAAAATAAAATAAAATAATGACTTAATTTCCTTGGACACGATATAATATTTTTCCTAATTTACCTTTTGTTACTCACACTAGGATCTAAGTCAGTTTGGGTGACCTTTTTCAAAAGAAGAAAATAATCATGACAGTTCTGACAGTTTAATGTGTGACTACGCTTAGCTTTGGAAACTGAATTAATTGGCGAATGTGTAGCGAATTCTGCCTATGGCGGCCAATATTACCGAGGCTATAAACTGTAATCAAATCATAAGAGGCAATCAAATAGTTTCCGTTCGGTGGCTCTGCAACCTGACTAGCGGACTGCCAAGCTTCCTGCCCTTATATGCTAGTGAAGCGACTTGGCTGTCTTTGGAGGCACTTAGTAATGACGTCGCCGCACGTTATGTCTCCGAATTCACCGTACATATGTCAGAAACACACGAATCCCTCACTGATTCTTTGCGTACATGGTAGGAGACTACAATACCATAGGTGTACTACATCAGGGAATCCAGCTTCTTGCCTGTCAAGTGCTCGTTACCAGCACTTTAAATCGTACTACAGATATAAGTGGAGACGAAGTGGCATGTGGAATTAGGGGCCTTTTTAATGACAACATATGCCTCTAAAATTTCACCCTGTAAATGGTAGCAGAACCCTTAAAAGATGCAACAGAACTACAAAAAGAAACTGCATACACTACGCTTGTTCGTCCATTTTTGGAGTATTGCTGCCCAGTGTGTGATCCTTATCAGGTGGGTTTGACGGAGGACATCGAAAGAGTCCAGAGAAGGGCAGCTCGTTTCGATTGTCACGATACAGGGGAGACAGCGTTACGGACATGATACAGATTCTGGGATGGTAATCATTACAACAACGGCGCTTATCGCTGCGGCGTGGGCTACTTGCGAAACTCCAATCGCCAACATTCTCCTCCTAGAGCAAAAATATATTGTTGTCTCCCACTTACATAGGTAGAAATGACCATCAGAATAAAATACGAGAAATCAGAGCTCGAACAGAGAGATTCGGGTGTTCTTTCTGCTCGCGCGCTATTCGAGAATGGAATGGGAGATAAATAGTATAATGGTGGTTCGATGAACCCTCTGCCAGGCACTTAAATGTGATTTGCGGAGTATTCCATGTAGATGTAGATAGCGACAATTAAAAGAAACAAGAAGTGTCATGTTAGTACCTCTGCATAGTGCAAGTTCAACACCCAGTACTTAACGGCTCGGTACGTGAGCGACCGCCGTACTGACCTTGACCTTCGATCTACCAACGTTTCGACAGTGAGTCGTCTCGTAGCAGTCGGGAACGCTAACTACCGTTTTATTCTTTTACTTTTTCTTTATTTACAATACACGAGCAAGATTATTTCACTATATCACAGCTAGTTTCGAACAGCCAATGCTCTTCCTTGGACTATCGTTATTCAAAAGGACATTCCACTGTGGCACTTAGCTTGATGAACCTTTACACAATCTGTGGAAAGTGACTATGAATGTAACATGTCCATTCTATAATCGTTTTCCATTGCATTTTATGCAACAATGAAGATAAGAGTAGATCAAAGTCGAGGCTTTGTAGCCAGTGAAATACCTCTTTTTGCTGTTTACACAAGTTTATAGTTAGAGATTCATATACAATGCGTCTACATGTCGAATGCTTCATAGACTGCAAATCTATTGTATTGGATTCAAATCTGTCGATCCGGTCTGTCATGTAATGGATACCCATCGACCAGAGCACCTTTTTAGAACCTGGTCATTGACGAACTGGCGGATGCAAGAAAAACGAGGTGGATCACCAAAGTACATACAGTAAGCCTAATATGTTGAGTAAGTGCAACACCTCATACAAGAGAAACTGTAGATACTTTTTTTTCGTAAGAAGTTGTAAAGAGACATGGCGGCACAAAATCACCAAGAATACGTGCTCTCTCCTTTTTAAGGCTGGACGTCTGTTGATGTCAATGTTGTAGAACTTCATGCAATTTTTCAGAAAGCAATACTTAATTGTTACTTTAACTGAAGACTCCATTACATTCATTATGTAGAGCCTACATACTATAATTATATTGCATCGACATAAAGTTATTTGTGGCTGAAATCCTATTTTAACTCTTGTACCCACTGAAGGCGATGCGGGAACAGAATTGTTCATGCACAATGTTGTAGAGCTTCACGGAATTAAAACCTACCTTTCTCGCGATTCTCCATGTACTAATTGAACTAGGTTCATTCACAGAACGAGAAACTCTATTTTTTATGGGACCTGACTGCAGTGGTCATCGGTCCCTAAACTTACAAACTAATGAAACTAACGTATCTTAAGAACAACATACAGACCCATGCCCGAGAGAGGACTCTAACCTCCGACTTGGAATGCCCGTGCGCACCGCAGCAAGGCGCCATAATATGAATGGTTATTCAACCAGGGCGAAACTCTTTTGTTCAAGCTTAGGCGGTCGTACTTTGGTTGATATTCTATCATCTGCCGGTCTCTCGTAAGTGTCGGTGGAATCATGGGAACTTTCAAAGGGTGACGACTTCCGAGAATAAAGTTCAGCATGAAGCCTATCTGATAGGCCACACACGGACAGCGGATACTTAACCACTGTGATCGTTGTGCTGGTTGTTACTCTTATACGAGTTAAACCACATACACACAAAATAAAACAACCTCTGTGAACAACTTAAACAAGAAAATCAGTAGAAACTTTAAATTTGATGCAAATTATACGACGAGAAGTTCAAATTCAAATGTTTGTAGAGTCTATGGGACTTAACTACGGGGTCATCAGTCCCTAAACTTACAAACTACTTATGAACTACTTACAACTAAGGACGGCACAAATATCCATGCCCGAGGGGGATTCGAACCCCCGACCGTAGTGGCCGTGCAGACCGTGACTGGAGCGCCTCAGTCTCCTCGGCCACCGCGGCCGGCGACGAGAAGTCACTGCAGAGAACTTCTGTCATACTTTATGTACGAAGTATGTGGGGGCCCATGTGCATATGAACTTTTTGTAACACTTGCATATCAGCAATATTCCTCATTTTATTATAAACTACGCAATTAATTACTACTTTACTAACCCATAATTTCCTCGTCTTATTCGTCCAAAGTATTGTGTCCCTAAGAACTACTACTTTCCCCCACTTTCCATAAAAAGTATCTACTCCTTTTTGTGAATTGTTCAACAACCATACCACAGTATTGTAATGTGTGTAAATATAATATATGATGAAATGGATAAACCTCTCGGAAATATAAACTTGTGTAAACAGCAAAAAAAAGGTATTTCACTGCCTACAAAGCCTCGACTTTGATCTACTCTTATCTTCATTGTTGCATAAAATGCAATGGAAAACGATTACAGAATGGACATTTTACATTCATACTCCGAACTTGGCATAAAAGAACAGGGAGAAACAAGTTGCAAGACTTCCAGGAAAAATGAAGCGAAATTGACAGCCAATAGTTGTTTATGAATTACATTGCCCGTTAACTGTATAAATATAAATTACGGAATACGCGGAACTCCTGTTCAGTACAGTCAAAAAGGTCTAAGGTAATAGGCAGTGGTTTACAATCAGATATCCGTATCACTCTCCTCCTCAAGAAGTCTATGTGAAGATTTATATTCAGAACATTCAAGAAAAAGGTGTTGAAACTACGAGCAGCAGCTCATTTAGTCAGGAAGGGAATACGTTATGGTGCCCGTAAATTTGAATGGCTGTATCTCTTGTAGTAACATTCATTTTTTGACAAAATGTTGAAATCCAATATACAAGAATTTTGTTTCTCTAAACTCAGTGCCAACTTTTTTTGTCGAAATTTTTGCAGGAAGTAGTCTTGACGTGATTTCATACTTCTATGCATTAATATTATCAAACATGTAATTTGTGTCACAAATTGCGCGTCCGGTCCGGTCGGATGTTCGAGTCCTTCCTCGGACATGGGTATGTTTGTTTGTACTTTGCCTACGTTATTTTAAGTAAGATTGCCGGCCGCGGTGGCCGAGGTGACTGAGGCGCTCCAGTCACGGTCAGCACAGCCACTACGGTCGGGGGTTCGAATCCCCCCTCGGGCATGGATATTTGTGCCGTCCTAGTTCGTAAGTAGTTCATAAGTAGTTTGTAAGTTTAGGGACTGATGACCCCGTAGTTAAGTCCCATAAGCTTAACAAACATTTGAACTTTTTTTTAAGTAAGATTAAGTAGTGTAAGTCTAGCGACCGATGACCTAAGTAGTTTGGCCGCATAAGACTACACATATACACGTAATTTATTTATTTCATCACCACATTTAAGTACTAATAATTAAAGAAACTTAAATGTAGAAATTTGAAATAAACACTGAAAACAAATGATTGGTATTTCACATAAAATGAATGCACAGAACCGTTGAATTATGTATTGTGAATGTACCTACAAAATCTGCCATATGAAAATTGTAGTGTGAGTCCCAAATTTGTTTTTTATGTAATAACATTAAAAACATATTAAAAATTGAGAACTCGAAAACCAGTGAAGTTATGGACTTGAAGCGTTTTGTGTTGCTAAATCTGTACATAGTAGACACGATTTTAAAATTTGGTTGCTATCGCCAAAGTAGACGAAACGTTAAATTTATGGTGTAATCTTCGCCGTGTAGACTGTATGTTGTAGAAGTCTACGTCGAACCTAATTAGAATCATACCTCTGAGGAGAGAACGTTGTTTGCACTTCTCCTGCGTTTCCAGTCGCCGTGCTGTGCTACGTAACGACATCGTACCGTTCCACTTTACCTAGAGCTATATATGTATTGGTGTGATGTTTGTTCTTTCGAAATAAGACATCACACCAATATATGTATCATTTAGACGCAAAGATTCTGGGTTCAGTTTTCATCGCTAACGCGACTAACAACGTTAGACCTCGTGTGTCAACAGTTAAAGGTTATGAGTGCCACTGGAAAAATACATAAGTAACACCTGTTGTTTGAGACTTGAAGATGACCTGAAATTAGCCGAAATCGATATCTCATAATAAACATAAGGTGTAGCTGTCTATATTTCATAATGCAATTCCTAACATATTTAAAAGCTGCTCAAAACCACCTATAAAAACCCTTATAATGAGATTGTGTATAATTGCACGATCAAATTGTGTTTTATTTATTTGTAGTAATACACCCAAAGATCTACCCTTGCTTTTAGTGCCTTGATCAGCTGTTTATTTTTAGAGGTATTACTAGGGACAGGAAAAATTCGCATTTGCGATAAATGCGAATGGAGATGCGAATTCTGACTCAAAATGCAGTAAATCCGAAATTGTAGTTAGCAACGGTTGCGCTCAGTTCCGATTTCATCACATTCCTCTTCACATGGTGCTGTATTGTAAATCGAGTGATATTTGTATGACGTGTTATCTCCCTGTTGAATGAGGCTGTGATATCTCCGGGCCGTTACTACAGCTCCACCTCGCTCGGTGGGCCTTTCCCTGAATACGGCACAGGTAGCGGCTGGAGGGCGTGGAGTAGGGGTGGTGTATCCCTACTTCTGGAACACCCTGTTCACTACCTGCAACGTCCGGGTCTCCGCGCAAGTGTCTACAAATTCCCTTTCCGCGCAAGTGTCACAAACTCAGGGAAGGAGAGCTGTTGGTAAGTGGCAGTGACAGTTGGCAACACTACATTCCAAACAAAACCACTTTGAACACTGTGCACACGGCATGTGAAGTATGAACATCAAGAGGCACCATAAACTGACCATCAAGAGAGTGTATACACAAGTTAAAGCGAAATTAGCGCACTTGGGCTTCAAGTGAGATTCCTCACATACCAGCAATAAAAAGAAGTTTTGTGTCTCGTTTCCGCCGGTTGTCCTAGGTGTCGGTGGCCGAGTAGAGAGACCGACACATGGAAATAGGATGCACGTGAGAGCGGGAACAGAGTCCAGAGTCTGAGGTGGGGGGGGGGGGGACTAGTGGGACAGTAGAAACTAGAAACACTAACCTAGATTAGAACAAGATATATATTTCATACAGATAGTACAATACTTAACTTTGTTAACTGAAGAGTAGTGGAATGCAGATATATAGTTTAACTAGGTAGAGCCTGCCTACTGATGAGATACTGTTTGAGTGCCTGTTCTAATCCCAAGTGACCGATGCAGTTCAGTGGTGGTCATGAGCGGAGTTGCAGCAGAGGGCGCTCATGGCTGACGTTGTAAGAACGCCGCGCCGTGCTTGCATGGCGGCGCGCGGCGAAAGTACGTGGCGCGCACTTCAGACTTGTGCGACACCACACCCCTCCCCCCCAAATCGAGGCGTAGGGCTGAAGGCCACGGCGGCGGCACTGGGAGGAGGGCCTGTTCAAATGTCTGTAAATCTATCGGACCAAACTGCGTGGTCATCAATCCGCAGCTTACAAACTATTTAAACCTAGGTAATCTAACATACGGACAAACACACAGGGAGCACTCGAACCTCCACGGCGAGCAACCGCGCGCTCCGCAGCGAGGTGCTTTAGGCCGCTCGGCTACTCCACCGCGGATGAGGAAGGCCTGGGCGGGGGCGTTACTGGTGGGACGGGCGTCGTAGCTGAGGCTGTACAAGGTGTTTGCTGGACACAAAAGATGGATGTCGGGCACCACTCAGCACGTGCTCGGTCGCAATATGAATGTTGTACGTTCTTCCACAGGGTCGTAGCTGCGGCACCACGCAAACCAATTGCGCCTGCACAGGCCGCGCGATCCTGTCTCTGGTTCCTGATTCCAGACGCAGTTCACCGCCAGGGAGCACAGCCACATCGCTCGCCGACGGACCCAGCGTTCCCGGACTACGAGATCGTCCCCATGGAGATCGACGCGCCTCCGATGCAATCGTTCTCGACGTCGCCGCCACAGCTGCCAGCGTCACCGAGTGGAACTTCGGGACCGTGCCTGCCCTCCCTCCCCATCCCTGCCTGGGCCACGAGGCTTAGAAGAACATGAACTGCTCCCTCTGGGCGGAGGTGTGCGCTCTTCCCCTCGTTTTGGTGGATTTTCCGGGGGATCGCAAGGTGGATACCGGCGCGCGGATGGCGTCTCTCGCCGGCCGCGGTGGCCGAGGAGACTGAGGCGCTTCAGTCATCGTCTGCACGGCCATTACGGTCGGGGATTCGAATCCCCCCTCGGGCATGGATATTTGTGCCGTCCTAGTTCGTAAGTAGTTTGTAAGTTTAGGGACTGATGACCCCGTAGTTAAGTCCCATAAGCTTTACAAACATTTGAACTTTTTTTTTTTTTATGGCGTCTCGATTCCATCCTCGTCGCCACTTTTGTGTCTCGTTTCCGCCGGTTGTCCATGTGTCGGTCTCTCTACTCGGCAATCGAAACCTAGGACAACCGGCGGAAACTAGACACAAAAAGAAGTCTATCACAAAAATTTTTCCTGTGAATATTTCCAGCAGTAAATGGACGTCGAAGCCTGAAATGGGTGTCTGTTCGATAAGTTCTAATGTTCAAATGTCTGTGAAGCTTACAGCACAAACATAGATGCCCGAGGGGGGGATTCGAACCCCGACGGGGAACAGCCTCGCGCATCGTAGCATAGCGCCTCAATGCGCTCGGCCGCTCCGACGCGGCGTTCGATAAGTCACTGTGCTTCAGAAATACACAATTACAAAACGCGTTTCTGTTTTCGTTACCTGCATGGTGGGAGAACTTGCAATTGATCCTAAATAATGAAAAGAGTGAAGTCATTCATTTGGGCACTAAAAGAATTCCATTAAATTTTATTTACGCGTTAAACCAGTCAAATCTACAGGCCGTAAATTCAATTGAATTCCTAGGAATTACAATTACGAACAAGTTACATTGGAAAGAACACACAGAAATTTTACAGGGAAGGCGAACCAAAGAATACGTTTCATTGGCAGAACACTAAGAAGACACAATAGTTCTACTTAAGAAACTGCCTACCCTACATTGAGCGTCTAGTTTTGCAGTATTGCTGCGCATTGTGGGATCCACACCAGATGGGACTGACTGACGGTTTAGAGAAAGTTCAAAATGTTCAAATGTTTGTAAATCTATCGGACCAAACTGCGTGGTCATCAGTCCGTAGCCTACAAACTACTTAAACCTAGGTAAACTAACCTAAGGACGACACACACACTCCCATGCCCCAGGGAGGACTCGAACCTCCACGGCGAGCAACCGCGCGCTCCGCAGCGAGGCGCTTTAGACCGCTCGGCTACTCCACCGCGGCAGAGAAAGTTCAAAGAAGGGCAGCTCGTTCTGTACTATTGGGTTATAGAGGAGAGAGAGTCACATAAATGTTGTTCGAGATGGGGTGGAGATCAGTAAAAGAAATGCGTTATTCATTGCGGTGAGATTTATTTGAGAAATTACATTTACCGATTTTCTCTACCGCATGTCAACATATTTTGTCAGCACCCACTTATATAGGGACACATGATCATCATAATAAAATAAAAGCAATCAGTTCGAAAACGGAAAGACTTAGGTGTTCCTTTTTCCCCGCGAGCTATTAGAGAATGTAACAGTAGAGAAATATCATAAAAGCAGATGATCGAAGCCTCTGCCATGCACTTCAATGTGAGTTGCAGAGCAATTATGTAGATGCAGATGTATTTATGTAGATGTAGATGTACTTTACACAATTTCGCCCTGCGCATATTTCCGGCAATAAATGGACGTCTAAGATTGATAAGTGTGTGCTCCTTGCGTTAGTGTGTTTTAGAATTACGAAATGACACCAACAGACTTTTAGGGTATGTAGAAGGCATCTTCAGGAACAAAGTAAACAGAAAAAAAACCATGCTCGGAAACATTCAACTGTGCTACAGAGAGTCGAAGTTGTTGGAGGGGATGTCTAGCGGCAGGCATCGCTTGGACTCTCCGTAGTGTCGTTGAATGACGTTTCCGGACATTGGTTTCTAAGTTCATTTTCTTTCTCAAGACGCATTCTATACCCCCTAGAATTTTGTTGGTGTAATTTTGTAATTTTGAAACATACTGACGTATGGAACACACACCCATCTGTCTTCGACGGCCGGCTGCGGTGGCCGAGGGGACTGAGGCGCGCCAGTCACGGTCTGCACGGCCACTACGGTCGGGGGTTCGAATTCCCCTTCGGGCATGGATATTTGTGCCGTCCTTAGTGTTAGCAAGTTCATAAGTAGTTTGTAAGTTTAGGGACTGATGACCCCGTAGTTAAGTCCCATAAGCTAAACAAACATTTGAACATTTTGTCTTCGACGTCCACTTATTGGCGGAAGTATGCGCAGGACGAAATTGTGTGAAATACGTTTTTATTTTTTTTTTTTTTTTTTCAGCCACAACGCACCTTCTAGGCAGCAACAGGAGGCGCAATATCCACACAGTCCGATACAACCTTCAGGAATGTGCCTTGTAAGAACGGAGACCAATGGTGTGTGTCCCATTAAAACCACGACACAATTTAGTCCGCAGAAACTGGGCGGAGGAACAGCAGGATTGGAGTCGCGACGGGTTCTGTTCACAGGTGAGTCAAGATTTTGTTTTCAACATGATAACTGACTTTTCCTCATCTGGAAAGAACGTGGAACTTGGAACGGTTAAAGTCTAGTTTATGAGTCCCGGACTGGTGTGTAGATATTGGTGTGGGCGTGTAGATATTGGCAACGGCGCAAAGGCACCCAATTAGGAGTCGCGTTCGCGCGGCCAATAGGATTGTTTGTTTCATGTCTTTTGAATTTGGCGTCAGTTTTGAAATTACTGTAAGCACAAAGCGGAAGATTTCGTTATGAATTTCAGTGATCTCGTGATTAAAGATTACAAGGTTGTTAAATATCGATGTAGTTTTCGGTATTTTTCAATATTTAATGCTATTTTAAATGTTTTGAACCGGATCGTATTTCATTAATACTTTCATTAAGAACTCATTCAATGGACATTCGATGTTGGTTTGATTGCAAAAGAAAGAAAATGTAAATAATGTGGTCCAGACATGAGACTTGTGCGACGATCTGCTAGTCTTCCGAAGGCAGTGTTTCACGAGGATAGCTGATTTATTGACCGGACAAGTGTACATAAAGAACCTGTCAACCATAGAACAGGAATTTCAGCAATTTTGTCGCGAATTCCGAGGGCAGTGTTACGTTGAGACTAAAATTGCAGTAGGCGAACATTCGTGACGAGAAAATCTGTAAATTTCACGTCCAGCATCAGCAGGTATGTCATAGCATCCCTTTGTCTTTTACTATACCGTATGCCCTTCCTGCCGCCACTACATGTCCCCCGGGAGGAAACGTGTACCCCAAATGTCTGCGTACAGTGTTAGACGTGTGAAAGTGTAAAGTTTTACGAAATGTTTGCGAATCGTGTAACTAAGGCGGGACTTGGGTACCAGCTCGGTATTGACCTAGGGGGATGTGGAAAACCGCCTAAAAACCACATCCAGGCTGGCCGGCACTCCGACCCCCTTCGATAATCCGCCGGGCGGTTTCGAACTGGAGCCGGTACTCCTCCCCATCTCGGACAGCGGTGCGTTAGACCACATGGCTAACCAAGCGGGTTGTATGTTTTTTGTACGATAATAAACACTACAGCTCTTTCTTATTGGCCGCGCGAACGCGCCTCCTGATTGCCTTCCTTCACTTGCCTCATTCATCGCGCCGTCACTAAAGTCTACACGCCGAGCACGAGTCGCGGACTCATAAACTATTTACCCTCGGAACAATGTTTCTTATGTGCAGGAAATACCACCGTATCATGGTGGTGGACGAATAGTGTAGTTAGGAGTCAATATTGGCGGACGGACGGACCACTATGTCGTTCAGCATGGGGCTTTGACTGCTCATAGGTATAGAGACAAGTTCCATAGAGCTTTCGTTGTGCCCTACGCTGGTGCCATAGGAGATGGGTTTCTTCTGGTGGACGATAACTCTCGTCCCCACAGAGCTGCAATGGTGGACAACATGCTTGGAGCTGAGGGTATAGAACTAATGGAGTGGCCAGCTTGTTCACTAGACTTAAACCGATTGAATAAGTCTGGGATACACCTGGCTGCGCGGTTGGAGCGCCACGTTGCGGATCGCGCGGCCTCCCACGTCGGAGGTTCGAGTCCTCCCTCGGGCTTGGATGTGTGTGTTATCCTTAGGTTAGTTTAACTTAGTTTAGGTAGTTCGTAAGTCTTGGGACTTATAGCCAAAGTAGTTTGGTCCCATAGAATTACAAACATTTGAACATTTTGGATACAATTGGCAGACGCATTGCAGCCAGACCAGCACCTCTAAACTGTTCTAGAGGTTTATATTGCTGTCTTGGAAGGAAGCCAAATACCCATCAAGATCTGATTTTTAACCTTTTCCCTATTACAGTAGCCCCATCGTGCCTCTTTCTAAGTAAACGCCATGTAGCCGGCCGCGGTGGCCGAGCGTACTGCGGCGCTCCAGTCACGGTCTGCACGGCCACTACGGTCGAGGGTTCGAATCCCCCCTCGGGCATGGATATTTGTGCCGTCCTTAGTATTAGCTAGTTCATAAGTAGTTTTTAACTTTAGGGACTGATGACCCCGTAGTTAAGTCCCATAAGCTCTACAACCATTGGAACATTTTGAAACGCCATGTAAACCTGTGTGATGGAGTACGATATTTTACTGTCTCACCTCAAGTAAAGAGTTGAGACAGCAAAATATCGTACTCTATCACACACACACAAATTGCAACTGTAACCAGTACTGAATAAAATACGTTGTCATATGTATACTGTGTATATCTCACCTGATCCTGTAATTGCTTTGAGCCGTGTAGGTAAGGTTTGAACGAGTAACTGGAAATGGCGTCTACGCAAATTACGCTAATCGATTAAATCCCTTAGCAAACTATGACAGCTGGCCTGAAATTAATGCTTAGCCAATGGTAATATTTTATTCCTTTGTTTTTTATGGCACCGTTCGGATTTTAAGTGCAAAAAACTGTATTCCTTGGGATTTTTTGAAGCGCATCGCTTTTAACTCTTAAACTTGTACGAATCGGTTCAAACTTGGCACTATCAAGTATATAAATGTATTGGATCAACCCGAATCGGTTCAGACTTGGCACTAACAAGTATATAAATGGATCGGATCAACCAGAATTCGTTTTTATAAAAAATCGTAATCCTTTCTCGAGTTATGCTGGTTGAAAGGACACATAAATTTAGCACTTATTGAGACCCGTTGAACGTGCAGATAATTGTGGTCTTGAAATTTAATAGTACCTTCTAGGTAAGTACCGTTTCGTTTATTGTTCTCACAGTTCCAAAAGCTTTTGAGTACAGTGAAATAATCGTAAATAAGTCGTTTTTTCAATTTTTGATGAAGAAATGTTGAAGTGCCAATTCACAAATCATGTTGAATACTACAGCCAAGCAGCTAAGGTAGAACAGAAGTTGGGAACCGGAAGGTAAAATGCTCCTAAGACCAAGCAAAAAAAAAAAAAAAAAAAAAAAAAAAAAAAAAAAAAAAAAAAAAAAACCCGAATATGTTCAGGTGACAGTGAAAGTTTTAAAATGTACTTTCTCCATTTACTTGGCAGCTTCATAAACATTTAAATTTAAAAGATTCTTGACACACTCGCGTTTTATTACGAATCAACCCAATTCTCCAGCAATATACAAACATTTGAATTACCCCTGAGTGGGGATGCTTGCGTTCTAAGCTTCAGTGACAGGCAGTGGTGTATTGAACGACATGAGAAATGCCACGAAGGATGACATTATGTTATAAGACACCATAATATTATGAATCATGTTACTTAATATATGTGCGAATACGTCAAGAGTTTTTGTTTTAAATGTTTTTGTAACTGCCAGATACATCGAGGAGCTAGATCTCCTCTTTCACAAAACTGACTCTGATGAGAACATATTCGCCTTTCGTCGTGCTGTGATCGGAGCATTTTCATTCTGGTAACAGATAAATGAATTTAGAGAGAAAGAAATTCATAACACATTGTCCTCGTCTGAAAATTACTGAAATAAATGGCTCTGAGAAAAATACTATGTAAATCCAACTAACAAAGAAGTCTGTAAATCAGTTGCACATATAAATAAAAAATCGATTAGTAACTGAAACAAAAACAATGAGAGGGATTCTTAACAACTTCGAGTACACTCCTTGGAAAACACAGGAGCGCAGCGCTATTTTGAGGGACATCATTCATACCAATGGCAAATAACGGAATGTTATGTAACCGACGAGTGCGTATCACGAGAAAAAACAGGCTCCGGAACTTGGAGCACTGTCAAGGACACCGTAATAAATGCATACTGCAGCCATGTTAGTGCCAAGCAATAGCCGAGAAAAAAGTTCCATACCGACTGTTGGTAGTTTCGCAAAGTCGGCCGCTGCAATTCTCGAGAAACAAGCAATGCAACAGTTATCTAAAATATTTAAGTGCTTTTGAACTGTCAAGAAGTTAGGAATATCCATCTTTTCACAAATATCACGTAACATTGCCCACATACATGTTTTGGTTATTGTTAAGGTGACATAGTACTGAAATCAGATGGGTGAACTTACGCTTAAATGAAATGATCTGAAAGCAATATTTCTGAAGATGTAGTGTAATTCGAGCCATATGTCCCTCAAAGTACACATTACAGAAGATTTTTTAACAGCCAAAGTTGCTAAAATAGACTTTTATTCATCTATAATTAATTCTATCAGACAGGGAGGTCGAAATTTACAAATTTAATCATCTTTACAACATATTAACAAAACATTACAGCCGGCCGCGGTGGCCGAGGGGACTGAGGCGCTCCAGTCACGGTCTGCATGGCCTCTACGGTCGGGGGTTCGAATCCCCCCTCGGGCATGGATATTTGTGCCGTCCTTAGTATTAGCTAGTTCGTAAGTAGTTTGTAAGTTTAGGGACTGATGACCCCGTAGTTAAGTCCTATCAACTATACAAACAAAACAATCAACAACAAAACATTACACAATAATTTACAACACGTTATTACAAAAATGTACATACCAACCGGTGTACAAGGGAACCTGAAATGCAATTTATATTTAATATGACTAATACCATATACTCCAAGCATAAACTAGGTGAAAAACCGTGTATCTCGTAGTCTGGAACGTAGTCCCGCTTAAAACAACGATCCTCTATACAATTCTAATACTAATGCCTCGTCTAATCTAGGCTGTTACTTCAAAATCATTCTTGACTGAATTCAAGTACTTTCTACTTGTTCTACCTCGATTTCTCTTATCCTCTGGAACCCATGAGTACGTAAACTTGCTTCTCACATGCGTGTAACACGACCTTACCTGATAAGCCTGTTTGCTCTAACTGCTTCATCTTTGCTGTTCATTCCCAGTTCTTCTTTGATTTTCTCATAAGACATGTCCCTGCTGTTACTCCAGTCTATTAGTACCTACAATCATCCTTACTACTTTCAAATATATAACTTCAATCTCATTAATAAGGTAACCTGTATTCACCCAACTTTCATACAACATACAATAATTGGTCGAAAGATAGAGCGCAGCGGCCGAGCGCATTGAGGCGCTAAGCTACGATTCGCGAGACCGTTCCCTGTCGGGGGTTCGAATCCTCCCTCGGGCATGGATGTTTGTGCCGTCTTTAGTATAAGGTAGTTTATGAGTAATTTGTAAGTTTAGGGACTGATGTTCAAAATGTTCAAATGTTTGTATAGCTTATGGGACTTGACTACGGGGTCATCAGTCCCTAAACTTACAAATACTTATAAACTACCTTATACTAAAGATGGCACAAATATCCATGTCCGAGGGGGTATTCGAACCCCCGACCGTAGTGGCCGTGCAGACCGTGACTGGAGCGCCTCAGGGACATGATCCCGCAGTTAAGTCCCATATGCTTTACAAACATTTGAACAAAGATAGAAGGGTGTTGACTTCCTTCTTACAGATGAGAATAGATTATAGCTGATCACGCACTGTTAGTTTTCCTACAATTTGATTTCAGTTTTTTCACTATGTTGCCATCCTATGATAAAATACATCCTAAGTACTTGAAATAGTTCACCTCTTCTAACTTCGATCCTCCTACTTGACACTAGAACTGCTTAAATGTCTTTCCCTTGGACATTACTTGCGTTTTGGAGCTGCTGACGTATGAACTAGTGCTGAAATATTACACTGTAACCTTTCAACCGAATCTGCCATCACGACTAAGTGGCCCGCATATGCGAGACTGCTTATTTTCTTTTCACCTACTTTAATCTCACCCTGACAGTCTATCGTTCTCAACATGTGATAAATAAATAATATGAACAACAGTGGTGATAGATTGCAGCCTTTTCTTACCCCTGAACCATGAAGTCCATTTACCATCAACTTTATCTGCTGCCTGATAATCTCTGTATGTTGTTGTTATGGTCTTCAGTCCGGAGACTGGTTTGATGCAGCTCTCCACCCTACTCTATCCTGAGCAAGCCTTTTCATCTCCTCATAAGAACGGCAACCCACATCCACTTGAATCTGCTTACTGTACGCGTCTCTTGGTCTCCCTCTGCGATTTTTACCCCACACACTTCCCTCCAACGCTAAATTTACGATTCCCCGATGCCTAAGCATGTGTCCTACCAAGCGATCCCTTCTTTTAGTCAGGGTATGCCAAAAATTCTTTTTCTCTCCAATTCTGTTCAGTACCTCTTCATTAGTTATGCGATCTACCCACCTAATCTTCAGCATTCTTCTGTAGCACCACATTTCAAAAGCCTCTATTCTCTTCCTGTCCGCACTGCTTATCGTCCATGTTTCACTCCCGTACAAGGCAACACTCCACACAAATGCCTTCAGAAAAGACTTCCTTACCCTTAAATTAATATTCGATGTTAGCAAATTTCTCTTTTTCAAAAATGCTTTTCTTCCCATTGCCATTCTGCATTTTATATCCTCTGTACTGCGACCATCCCATGTTATTTTACTACCCAAGTAACAAAACTCATCTACTACCTTCATTGTTTCGTTATCTAATCTAATTCCCACAGAATCGCCTGATTTTCTAAGACCGCATTCCATTATTTTTGTTTTGCTCTTGTTAATATTCATTTTATATGCTCTCTTCAACACGCTGTCCATTCCATTCAACTGCTCTTCCAGGTCCTTTGCTGTCTCTGACAGAATTACAATGTCATCAGCAAAACGCAATGTTTTTATTTCTTCCCCCTGAACTTTAATCCCTATTCCAAATTTTTCCTTGCTTTCCTTCACCCCCTGCTCGATGTACAAATTGAATAACATCGGAGAAAGGCTACAACCCTGTCTTACTCCCTTCCCAACTGATGCTTGCCTTTCATGCCCTTCGAGTCTAATAACTGTCGTCTGGCTTTTGTACAGTAAAGACCTTTAATTGCCTGCATAAGTTTGTCTCGTTGTTGTTATGCTCTTCAGTCAGGAGACTGGTTTGATGCAGCTCTCCACCCTAATCTATCCTGAGCAAGCCTTTTCATCTCCTCATAAGAACGGCAACCCACATCCATTTGAATCTGCTTACTATACGCGTCTCTTGGTCTTCCTCTGCGATTTTTACCCCACACACTTCCCTCCAATGCTAAATTTACGATTCCTTGATGTCTAAGAATGTGTCCTACCAAGCGATCCCTTCTTTTAGTCAGGGTATGCCAAAAACACCTTTTCTCACCAATTCTGTTCAGTACCTATTCATTAGTTATGGCCGCGGTGGAGTAGCCGAGCGGTCTAAAGCGTCTCGCTGCGGAGCGCGCGGTTGCTCGCCATGGAGGTTCGAGTCCTCCCTGGGGCATGGGTGTGTGTGTTTGTCCTTAGGTTAGTTTACCTAGGTTTAAGTAGTTTGTAAGCTACGGACTGATGACCACGCAGTTTGGTCCGATAGATTTACAAACATTTGAACATTAGTTATGCGATCTACCCACCTAATCTTCAGCATTCTTCTATAGCACCACATTTCAAAAGCCTCTATCCTCTTCCTGTCCGCACTGCTTATCGTCCATGTTTCACTCCCGTACAAGGCAACACTCCACACAAATGCCTTCAGAAAAGACTTCCTTACACTTAAATTAATATTCGATGTTAGCAAATTTCTCTTTTTCAAAAATGCTTTTCTTCCCATTGCCATTCTGCATTTTATATCCTCTGTACTGCGACCATCATTTGTTATTTTACTGCCCAAGTAACAGAACTCATCTACCTCCTTTATTGTTTCGTTACCTAATCTAATTCCTTCAGCATCACCTGATTTTCTTAGACTGCACTCCATTACCCTTGTTTTACTCTTGTTAATGTTCATCTTATATGCACCTTTCAGCACACTGTCCATTCCGTTCAACTGCTCTTCCAGGTCCTTTGCTGTCTCTGACAGATTTACAATGTCATCAGCAAAACGCAATGTTTTTATTTCTTCCCCCTGAACTTTAATCCCTATTCCAAATTTTTCCTTGCTTTCCTTCACCACCTGCTCGATGTACAAATTGAATAACATCGGAGAAAGGCTACAACCCTGTCTTACTCCCTTCCCAACTGATGCTCCCATTTCATGCCCTTCGAGTCTAATAACTGCGGTCTGGCTTTTGTACAAGTTGTGACTAACTCTCCTTTCCCTATATTTTACCCCTGCAGACTTCAAAATTTGAAAGAGTGTATTCCAGTCAACATTGTCAAATGCTTTCTCCAAATCTACAAAAGCTAAAAATGTAGGTTTGCCTTTCCTTAATCTATCTTCTAAGATGAGACGTAAAGTGAGTATTGCCTCCCAGGTTCCTATGTTCCTCCTGAATCCAAACTGATCATCTCCGAGGTCAGCTTCTACCCGCTTTTCCATTCTCCTGTAGATAATTCGTGTTAAAATTTTGCAACCATGACTTATCAAACTGATGGTTCTGTAATTTTCACACCTGTCTGCGCCTGATTTCTTTGGAATGGGGATTATTACATTTTTCTTAAAGTCTGAGGGTATTTCGTCTGTCTCATACATCCTACACACCAGTTCAAATAGTATTGTCAAGGATGGCTCTCCCAGAGACTTTAGTAGCTCTGAGGGTATGTCATCTACTCCTGGGGCCTTGTTCCGACCTAGGTCTTTCAAGGCTCTGTCAAATTCATCTCTCAGTATAGTATCTCCTATTTCATCTTGATCTACTTCCTCTTCCCTTCCTACAACATCGTCTCTAAGTTCATTTCCTATGGAGAGCTGCTCTATGTACTCTTTCCACCTATCAGCTTTTCCTTCTTTGCTGAGAACTGGTTTCCCATCCGAGTTCTTGATATTCGTAGAGTTGCTTTTCTTGTCCCCAAATGTCTCTTTTATTTTCCTGTAGGCAGTATCTACTTTTCCCCTTCTTATACATTCTTCTACAGATTTGCATTGGCTTCTAGCCACTCCTGCTTAGCCATTTTGCACTTCCTGTCAGTCTCATTTCTTAGTCGTCTGTACTCCATTTTGCCTGTTTCATTTACTGCATTTTTATATTTTCTCCTTTCATCAATTAAATTTAGTATTTCCTGTGATATCCAAGGATTTTTTGTAGGTCTTGCCTTTCTACCTATTTTGTCCTCTGCTGCCTTCACTATTTCATCTCTCAATGCTACCCATTCCTCTTCTACTGTTTTATTTCCCCCTGTTTCTGTCAATTGTTGCCTAAATCTCCCTCTGAAATTCTCCAGAACTTCACTTTCCTTCAATTTATCTAGGTCTCATCTTATTTTCCTACCTTTCTGCAGTTTTTTCAGTTTCAGCCTACAGTTCATGACTAACAAGTTATGGTCAGAGTCTATATCTGCCCCTGGGTATGCCTTACAGTTTATAACCTGGTTCCGGAATCTATGTCTTACCATTATAGAATCTATCTGATACCTTCCGGTGTCTCCTGGTCTCTTCCACGTATACAAGCTTCTTTTGTGATTCTTAAACCACGTGTTTGTTACGATTAAATCATGTTCCGTGCAAAATTCTACCAGGCGACTTCCTCTTTCATTCCTCCTGCCCAGTCAATATTCACCTACTATTTTTCCTTCTCTTCCTTTTCCTACCACCGAATTCCAGTCTCCCATCACAATTAAGTTTTCCTGTCCCTTGACTGTCTGAATAATTTCCTTTAGCTCCTCATATATGTCTTCGATCTCCTCATCATCGGCAGAGCTAGTTGGCAAATAAACCTGTACTACTGTTGTCGGTGTAGGCTTCGTATCTATCTTGACAATGATAATGCGATCGCTGTGCTACTCATAGTAGTTTACCCGCATTCCTATTTTCTTATTCATTATCAGTCCTACTCCTGTTCTACTCCTGTTATACCCCCAACTGATTTTGTATTGTTTGTCTCATATTCCAATATCTTGAAAGAACTGACTTAAGCTTACGCCTAGGAACACGGTCATAAGCCTTTTCTAGATACAACTCCCTGTTCTTCATAGCATTTCTTCTTTTCGCGGGCGGTCTTTTTACCATTAAGCTATCCACGCACTTCTTCCTGACCGAGCAAAACTTCCATATGCCACACATTGAATACTGCCCATGAGTGCTCGTACATTCCATTCTCCCGTAGAGCGAGAGACGTTTACCACATTTGTCGCAAGCCTTACTGTGGCTTGCTTAAATACGATGTGCAGTGTTCGTGGTTATCGATAGAACTACGCATATATCCTTCAGTCACCCATACATATCTGAAAGCTATTTGCTTAGTTCTATTCTAAACATGGACAGTGGACATCGTATTATAAAAGACAGTCACTGCTGCAGACAAGATACGTGAGCAAAAGGTGCCGTAAAGAAGTATAGAGTTCTGAAAGAGGTAGTAAATGTGGGTAATGCTCAAGACTTGAAGACTTGGACAAAAATAAAGAAGCAACTACCTATGTAGGAGTTTGTGATTCTGTATGATCTACAAACAACTGGTAATGAAAAATTTATAAATATTGAAATTTTATCAAACTATTACATAACAATAATCATTCAGAAATTGCTTCTGACGAAGAAGGGGTGCACGGCATGTACAGCGAGAGCCACAAATGGGCTGCAACATGGATTATAGACGTTTATTCAGTGGCGTAGCTGTGTAACCAAGGTCCACGGGGCAAAAATGAAATTGGGGTCCTATTTGAATCAGTGGTGGTTTAATGAAATTTTTGTGGATGGTGGGCTCTTGTCAACAAGAAGACGTTCCAGGCGTCTTTCCCTTGAAACCTAATGATAAGTAATAAAAATTACTGTTTTTAATTGTTTTCTCGCTTAAAAATCAAAGAAGTTAAAAAATGTGCTCTTTTTTCGAAAAAGAGTTTAAATATCATGAAATGTGTGTAATTCACAGTCTTTCTCCAGGTAGATTAATTTACGTAACTCTTACCATGTAAACCAAAGGTTCAATAAGGATTTTATAAACGTAGAGGTGCTAATCAGAAGTTAATAAAGTAAAATAGGGAAAATTACTTTTAAAATTTTAAAATTATTTTGAAAGTAAGATCTATGAAGCCTGAAATACATACTTTTTTATTTTATTTCAGTACTATGTACAATTATATTCGTTTTGATAGAAACAGGGTAGAAATATCATTGCAATATCCACTTGAACTACATTATTATTATGTTTGTAGCGTTTGTCTCGCCGGGTGGCAGCGTCCACTGATGGATTCGTAGTCTCCATATTGTTCGATCATGGGCCATGTTTGGCTGAAGATTTACAACTTTCAAGTTGTTGGCAACCGGCCACTATCCACAAAATGTGATTATTACAGGAAAGTATTTCAGACAAATACCACCATGGAAGTAAAATGTAAACAATGAGGGCTTTATGCTGTTACAATAAATTGAAATCTTGCTGTACCTATATGCTTTATGAGTTTAGCACTTCTCTTTGCTAAAGCTGTAGAAAAGACACAATCTCTTTAACGATCCCACTTGAATTTCTCACCAATTGCACATCAGAGCATTTAGAAACAGGTTGCAAAAATGATTAAATCAAGGGACTCGTTTATTGTAGTGAAGGTTCCCAAGACTTCGGAACTCCCGACAGAATATCCATCAGTTGAAATGCCAATGCATTTACTAAGATTTATTTTCTTCGTGTGCTTTGTGATAAATATTGCATTCTTCAAAAGACTCCTATTGACCAGTGTTACTGTCAGAATCTGGTGAGAAATCTTCGTTCACATTTCGTTTGTGGCGCACTTTGATTGATGGTTTTCCGCGCGGAAATGGCTGTGGTCTGGAGTACCACGTTACGAATCGCGCCGCACCTCGGGTCGGAGGTTCGAGTCCACCCTCGGGCAAGGGTGTAGGTCTAGTTTGTACATATAGGGACCGATGATTGCAGACGTTTGGTCCCTTAGGTTTATAAACATTTGAGACATTGTTTACAGAGACTTTCACCAGGCTACCGTGGTCCACAAAACTTATGAAATTTGCTCTGATTGTTTCTTGGTAAACGTATCTCAGAAATCACGTTCTGAAGCTTACTAATGGCTGCCTACACTGCAATGGAGTTCTTCTTGCGAGTTAGCAAAGGTGTTGTAGGATATTTCGGTCGGCGAGCGGGTAGCGAAGTAAAAATATTAATTGACCGAACGATTTTATTTTTGCCGCCGCTGAGTGAGGACTAGAATAGGACTCAACGGTGGAGAAAGCAAGCAGAATGGGTGGCGGAAACCTGGCAAATATTTCAGCTCATCCCCTCCTCCCCCCACTCCTCCCTTCCGGCAAGAATTTCTGCTGTGTCCCATGCTTAGAGGTATACAATCCACTGCGAAAGTAAAAATTCAACATTAATACGAGGGGTGTGCAAATGAAAAGGTACGAAACGTCTTAACAACCAAACAATTGAAGACTGTGCCCTCAGCAGCAAGGCGATGCTGACCGTCTTTTTAACGTCCGAAGTTCGATACTCATCGAATTCCTCAAGCACGGAAAAACCATTAACACTGACTTGTGTTGTGAGACCGTAGCCTACACAAGTCCATCACGAGCAAACGGCCTGGACTGCTCACGGAGGGAGTGATTCTGCTCCATAATAACACGCGTCCACACCTCCCCAGGGTCACACTAAGTGTAGTAGACAAGTTCAAGTGGGAGTCGCTTCAGCGTCTGTCCTCAATTCCGGACATGTCACCCTGTGACTTCCATCCGTTTGTCCACCAAAAAATATCTCAAAGAGCAGCGCTTTAAGTCGGACGACGAACTGAAGGACACAGTAGCGGACTGGCTCTTGAGACAGCCACAGGAATTCTGAGAACAGGGAATCATTCGACTCGTTAAACAGTGGGATAGTTGTGCTCACGCCTCAGATGGTTACCTTTGAATAAAGACTTGAATTATACCCATACTGTCGCGTCGTACCTTTTCGTCTGATCATCCCTCATACATCCATGGCTGAATAACAACATTGCAGGAGGTTTTGTGCCTATAGAGTACTACAAAGTGTTAATCTACGTCGGCTAACCGCAGCCCTTCTCAGGCTGCACGTGCTCACTGTGTTGCCTGTTCTGCTGAAATTTGCCAGACGCCGCCGCTAGTAGGGTCTGGAAGGGGTTCCAGTGGAGAGATAAAAACGCATTGATTTTTGCATAAGGAAAAACTGTATCTACTGCTAAAACTAGTACTTCGGTAAACATATGACTTTCTGCACAAAAACAATGAGATTTCCAGTCCATATCAAGTGATCGTAAACAAAATACTTCGTTAAAAACTTCAATTCCTTCGCAGCATATAGTCTCACATCGTAGCTCATCTTTTGAAATTACGAAACCTTCCGGTACTGTTATCACCTCAGAGACCTTGCAATAAAAATGTCGTAGCTTGATACATTACATGCTGTGGGTATCAAATCGTTTGCTACACGAAATGTATCCATGATATAGAAATTACTTTTATCGGTGGACGAGACCCATACCTCACTGTACCGAAGAGTAAATATAATTTACACACTTACAAAACGTCACTGTGCACCACAGATGAAGCCGTACCTGTTTGCTGTGCCAAATTCATTTATGTGTTTTGCCCTTCTGTTTCTTCGAAATCTAACAGATTAACCCCATCCGCATTCTACGTAGGTTAAGCATACATAAACTGAACATGTGAATCGATTTGCAGCCTTTGTTGATTGCTAAGGAAAATACATTTAATTTCCTCCACAAGTTCCATAGACAGGGAGTCGTCGGAAATCAAATTATTATTATCATTCATAAGAGTTTCCAGAATTAGTACCAATTTTGGGCGCCGAATAATGTAGTGGTTACTTGAACAGTTTTAACCAAAGATATGTTTTAGTAATATTTACTAGTGCGGTAAGTTAGGGACACCCAAAACAACGACCTATATAAACAACATAGACTGGCTAAGGTGCTTCCATACTTGAAGCAAATTGAAAGCTCTGCCGCCATGTTTAGAACGTCACCTAGGCGTAACCAGTCGTCTAATATAGCACTGAATCACGTCATTTTCACTTTGTGCAATGAATTAACAAACCATTCTCTACTTGCTTATTGTTATTTTTATATCCAAGTTAATATGGATAAAAGATAAATGATGGAAAACAAGTGTGTGGCAGGCAAATCGGAAAGTTTAATTACAAATGACACATACACACTAGATCGGCTAAACATCGTCTCATTCATACAAAAAATATTAATTTCGTGTATATTTGCTTAATCTCTTTCCTCCGCAGAATTAGATTTACACAAATGATTTATTCTACAACTGAAGTAATGTTTTAATAACCGGAACAGCTTTATTAGGCTGGAGTAATTAGATTCCTCCCAAAATTCCGAGGATGCCATTAAGTTCTCGTAGTTGGTAAATGAAGTAGGTCTCTTTCCCAAAATCCTAAATATATCTAATACATTCGCAAAAGAAAATTGTTTCTAGAAGATCTTTAGAGGGATTGAACAGACTTTTTTATTCCTTATAATCCGATTAATCCTGCTTTACTGTCATTTCTGGAGAAAAGAGAACTTCCAAGCAATCTAAGCATTTAGGTTTTTTACTCACTTGTCTAATGATGCTTCCAGGTATATATTCAACTACTTTTTCGGAATATAATGTCAGCATTTCGTATTCTGCCACATAGTCACGGTCACAATGAATAGGCATACTGCACTCCGAATGACTTAAATCATGATTTGCAATAGGTAACAAGAGGTTCCATGTCTCCTGCTTGGCTACATGACATATCTTCAAATGAAGCTGATTCAGCTATCTGACTTTTTTTGGAGATCTGCTTGCTGGCGTTTTTGTTGTTTGAAGATATTCAGGGAATGAAAATATCGGTGGAATCGCACTAACTAGAAGCCCCTTTGTATCATTTGTTGCATACATGATTTCTCCTCAAAATGCGATGAACAAATGTAACTGTATGCAGTAGGTTTCCAATTATCTCGCCTCATATTGGCTAACCATCGTTTTGTAAGTTCTTCATTTTTCAAAGGAAAACTAAAAAATACAATCACAGCTTACTTTAGTTAAAGTAGGAATATTGTATGCAGAAATGTAGTAGGACAAAACACAAGTACACGAAATATTAGAAATGAAAACATACAAATATTTACTGAATATGCGACATGCCAACAGTCTTATTACTGTTACTCTGTGCTTCAGGTGTCCAAGGAAGGGACTCGTAAAACCTGTCGAAAACTGCAGCAGGGGGAGAGAAGAAAGAGGAATGAAAAGCCCCTTGCGGCTACGAAGTCGACCTTACGCACGAAACTTACAGTCGCCGTATAACAGTTGTTCTGTGCGGTTTTGTGACCCAGCTCATTTACATTTGGGTGTTTATTTCTTTCCATTGTCAGTATTTCATTGACATAACCAAGAAAAGCGACAGGACGTCCGAAGACGCGTTACACTGACACAGAATGTAGTGAAAGTGATTCAGATGTAATTGGCATGTATCCCATTGTGGCAAAGTAGCATGTTAGAAAAATCACCTCTACGTAACTAGATTTCATGCTTTAGTTCGATGGAGATCATGTTTGTTTCTAACAACGCCACTCTGTAATGTCCACATGTTGTAATTAGCTTTATTTCAATATATGTTTCTTTAAATAAGTAGCGACGTATGCGCCATGTAGCGCTAATGTGTGTATTCCCCATGTCCTGGTTTGCAAGTTCATCCCTTGTACTCATGCGGTAGCTTGGAAATAAAGTCACAGTAGCTGTAGTTATATTGAATGACCTATAAGAACCACATATACCAATGTCACCTGGACAATGTAAACGCATATGGTACTTTAAAAAAAAAAAAAAAAAAAAAAAAAAAAAAAAAAAAAAAAAAAGCCCGATTGTTTCTCTCCTATGTAATCATATTTGAACCTTCATGTATATTTCTATATTCTATGTTTAGACGCAATGTAATCATATTTCAACCTTCATGTACATTTGTATATTTTTGATTTTGACGCACTGTACTAACTAAGCAAAGACGGTCAGCATAGTATCATTTTGAAAAACTAGATGGTGTGAACTGCTGTGTATCTTTCTCTCTCTCTCTCTCTCTCTCTCTCTAACACACTCACACACATGCATTGGTGCTTTGTAACGACTTTACCTTTTATACTAGTCTCAATTAAAAATGTATATATGTATATATTTTTTAAACAGATAGTATTTTATACGTGATACAATGTAACTTATTTTAACAATTGATGGTGACAAATTTTAAAATTTTTAAAGATATGTTTTAATACATACCCGCCTGAGGGCGCTGATAAATGGTTATTTATATTTTTTATCATATAATGCATAAGCTGTGTATTTTAGTTGTTAAACTTTAATTCACCTAGAATCAACATTTTTATCTTTTAAGCTTTTAATACGTTTGAACCCATTTTTTTTTAAATGTAACAATGTAACTGATTTAAACAAAGAGGGCGCCAGGCACCATCTATGTACAAGCTAAGCTGCGTAGGTGTACGTAAGCGGCTACCTGATTTTATTATTGTGACTTGTACCTGCAAGACCTTTAAATGTTCTTTATGACATGACTGATAAAAATGTTTTTAAGCAGAACACATAGGTCATCATGACTTGCAATTCTGGTATGTAATTCTATTTTATAACATTCTTGGTGTATGTAATCTTATTGTAATTTCAATGTCTGACCAAGGTACCTTGTTTTTAACAGCACTGATGATGTCCCATCATAGGGACGAAATCGATATGTTTTGAAGTTAAATAAAAGAAACATCTCACATCGCCTACCAAGCGAAAACCTGTTATTTCATTATAAAATCACCTCTGCCTTTCAGTTTGTTACTTTGCGACGTGTGTTACGCGCCAAAACGTGCTGTTACGCCATCTTAATGAGTCCGCCTTGCAAGAGCAATGGCGGCCCTTCTCCACTACCCTCCATTCTATGTACAAAGGCGCCGATAACAGTCGGCAAGTAGACGACTTGTTTCTTGTTTGAAACATTCGGAGCTATCGATCGTTTGAGTGTGCAGTATGCTGTGTATGAATCCTCAACTTTGCTTCCTAGCACTGACAGAATTCAGTCATATTTGAGTCACGTAACGTCTGCCTCCCAGACGTACCCTGTAGTGTAACAAGTTACACTACATTCCTCCTGAACGATCCAAGATGACCAAATAATTTATTTTTGAGGTAATTTAGAAGTTGTAAGGATAAGTACTGGTCCGGATATTTTGTTTGTCCAGGTGAACGCCCGGGCAGTTGAACCGCACGTCTCAGTGATATTGAACAAGTGGGTCTACACCAGGAATAATCTTGGTAACAAAGAAGAAATATGTTTGAGCTATTTGTGAGATCCATGGTCTTGAGACATATGTTCTCTCTTGTTAGTGATTACTGTATTTGAGCTATGGACTCGGAACTAATGTACCATTCAGAACATGATAGAGACCTTTTAAAACAGTTTAGTCTTTGTGAAAAGTATTAGTTGGGTTAAAATAAACCGTTATGTTCTATTCAGCACTAAAGACTTTGAAGAGTTTAGATTTAATGGTACAAATAATTGGTACATAGATATAAGCCTTCTTTTTCATTATCCTGCTGATGCCTTCTGTGATGACTGTCCGAGCTTGTGCAAGAAGAATCTGTTTTTAGAGGAACAGTATTGCTCGGCCTTTATTCAATAATTACCTATACTATACTAGGCCTGTCGCTGTTTACCTCAATCTTCAAAACTATTGGACGAATTTTCATGCGGTTCTCGCAGGAAACATGAGAAAAGTTTTGACCAACATATAGGCATAATTTTATAAAAATCAGATCACGGAAAAAATATCGTAATTTTAAATGTTTTCAGAAACCGTCGAGTCTATTTGTTCAACTATTAAAAAACTCTTATCTCCGGAAGTACTTCACTAATTTGCATGGGGTTTCCACAGGTAACTTGGACGTAACTCTGGACAACATTTAGACATCGTTTAATAAAAATCGGATCACGGAAAAAAAAGAATATCGTAATTTGAAATTTTTTATCTAGGACCGTCATGACGGTCTGTCTCTTTGAACACTTTTATCTCCAAAACTACTTGACGAATTTTCATGGGGTCTGCACACACCGCATATCGTGCGGTTACATAAAGGCTTCAATAATTAAAATCGGATCAGAGAAAATAAAGATATCATAATTTAATAATTTGTTTAAAAACCATCGTGTTTGTCTATTTGTTGAAGATAATCTCCAAAAGTACTACACGAACTTTTATGTGTTTCCACAGGTAAATAGAGAATAGTTTGGAGACTAACATAGGATTCATTTCATCAAAATCGGATCAGAGGAAGGAAAGATATCGTAATTTGAAGTGTTATGTGTATGGTATGCTTTTAAGTATGGTGTAGTACAGCAAATCTCCAAGAGTACTATACTAACTTTCATGGGATTTCAAATGTCAAGTGAAAGTACCTTGCGGCAACATATAAGCTTCATTTATTCAAACTCGGATCAGAGGAGAAAAAGATATCGTAATTTGTAGTTTCTATTGTGCGCTAAGCTTGAATTGCAGCGTAGTATAGCAAAGATCCGATAGAGGCGCTGTTACTTACATAGTATATCAAATAACTAATAGATGACGATGCTGCGTTTTTTAGTCACATAACTAAGGCGTAATACACTGAAACAAGGGCAACGATTTAACTTACGGCAGCGTTGTAGTGTATTGATGTTGGTAACAGCCAACGTTCCGATCATTAAATTAATGATCCCCCTAAACCGAATATTTCGTTGCCAAGGTTAACATACTAAACCGCTGCAACTGCGAGTAAAATTTAACTCATGTATGTCATTATATATATATATATATATATATATATATATATATATATATATATATATATATATATATATATATATACTAGCTCTATACCGCATGCCTTGCAATGCCATTGAAAGAAAAACAGTGCTTCTTTCCACGGGTATCATTTGAATTTCAAACCTAACGATGTTTCTTCGCCTTTGTAGATGTCTTCATTTGCTAAGAATTCTTTACAAGAAAACACGTATTTATGTAGCTTCCTTTCTGGCCGCGGTGGAGTAGCCGAGAGGTCTAAAGCGCCTCGCTGCGGAGCGCGCGGTTGCTCGCCGTCGGAGGTTCGATTCCTCCCTGGGGCATGGGTGTGTGTGTGTTGTCCTTAGGTTAGTTTACCTTAGTTTAAGTAGTTTGTAAGCTACCGAACTGATGACCACGCGGTTTGGTGCGATAGATTTACAAACATTTGATTTGATTTTTTTTTTTTTTTTTTCCTTTTCTTTTCTGATTTCGGTGCGTAATTATCACTTTTTGAGTCCATTTTGTTTTAGGAATTGCCTAGAAAACGGTGTATTTCAGTACAAAATAAATAGAGGCCCTGTTGGTTATGTAGTGCACCAAAGAACTAATAGTTGGCGATTTTTTATTTCTTTTCTATGCCCTCAGTAACAGAAGTATTTTGAATTAAGAGCCGCAACCCTGTCTCTGCAAATCCAAATTATCCTTCTTAGCTGATTTATTGCCCTGGCTATGGTCTTGTAATCAAAATGTAACAGCATTATAGGCCGGAAATTGTCAGTAGTGAGTTGACCTCGCTTTTTTGGTATGAGGACCACTTTGTGTTCTTTCAAGTCAGCTGGTGGTTCTTGCCCTTTCAAGATTTCGTTTTCATGTCTGTCCAATAATGTCTGGGTCCAATAATATGCCAGAATTTGTGATAAAACTCCTTCGGCAGGGAGATTTATTTGCTGGGGATTTCGCAATGAGTTCAAGCCCCTCATCGGTCGTGAAGTCCTCTAAGGCTTTGTTCTCCTCTCTAGTGACAGCATCGAGCGACTGAAGTAAAGCGGATGCCTGATTGTAATCGATAGGGTCTGCGGAATACATGTTGTCATAATAGCAATGGAATGCTCGTACAATGTCCTTGTGGGCAGTAAGTTGGTCACCGTTGCCGGAAGTTAGAACGATGTTTTACGAGATGGAATAAGGACGCAGTTTCTCGTTCACTAATAGATTTAACTTTGAATTTAATTTTTAAACCATCTAGTTGTTTACGATTGATGCTAATGAGTTTTGCTTTTATAATTTTTATGTCGGCCGTGTAAGAGTGTTTCATTTGCTTTGTCGCAGAGTTCTCTCAGAACAGTGTAATAAAACTCGGATGTCCTTTTCTGTTCTTTTGCGTTCAGACTACAGAATGATATGAGGCACAGTCTCAATTTTCTTTTTGCCACGTTAGTCCACCACTCTATTTTGTTTCCATATCTAGCGATAGTGCGTAAAAATTTGTTCCACGTATCGTTGACGACTGCTTCAAGCTCAGGGTCCTGAAGGTAAACAACGTTTAATATACACTGTCCTTTAAATCTTTTCGTTGGTTGTGGGTCGAGTTTTATTGTTACTATGTAGGCACAGTGGTCCGAGAAAGGAGCTGGAATCACATCGGGGTCACATGTATGTCCTCTCATGTGGGGCAATATGTAAATTCTTGAAGTTAAGGCAAAAAAGGTAAATTTAACAACAGTAGGATGAACTATTACCCGAGTATCAAGGAGCCTAGTACCTTTTAACAGTTCATGTAATTCATTGCAGTAATTAAAATTCGGTCTTTGGTCCTTGTAGAATGTGAGGGAATCGTGATGTAGAACACGATTAAAATCCCCTCCGATCACTATGTTGGGAGGGTTCCTGCGACGTAAATAGAGGATTTCATCCTTGAAAAAGGCACTCCTCGCAGCTTTGTAAATGTTTCTGGAAGGCGGGTATACATTAATGAGGGTGACATTAAAGATTCTACAGGCTATAGCACGACCGGATTCTAATTTTTCCACTTCTTATATGGGGATGCCTTCTCTGACTAGTACAGCTGTACCAGTATGTAGTTCTGGGGCTATATTTTCTATACAATAGAAGCCTAGCATGACAAATTTACAGACTTGTAGTTCCTGTAAGTAGACGATGTCAGCTTCAGAGTCATATACAAATTGCCGTAGCATTGCAAGTTTTAGGTCGGACGTTATCTTGTTTACATTTACTGTCAACAGTTTATAAGCTTGGCTCATACAGTTTGGACAATTATTTTAAACTAAACGGTTCGCCTGTGTCATCATCGTAGTCCATCTTCGTCGCAGTGTGAAATTCAGTTCCCTGACCTACGTCGTCTCCCGCCGAGTTTTGTACTTGGTCTTATTACGTACTTGACTTGCATTGGATTGAAGTTTCTTTTTGGGCTTTACACCTGTGCCCACATTTTCGATGGGGGATGTCGTCTGTATGCCTGTATTCACATCCCGTTTCAGTTTCTCAACAACGTCGTTGATGCGCGCTCTCCCGGGTTTGTCTTTCCGCGTCGCTCTCTGTTTACTCTCGCGACTGGGCAGTTTGACAACACCGTCAGCTGCAAGTTGTTTACCGACAATGGGTGGTGTGAATACACCACCGGGTTCAAATTGTTTACCGGCATTCTGTAAGACAGGAGGTGTGTATCTGTGTGTGCAGATTCGTCGTTACTCTGTTTAGCATCGAGTTGCTGGGATACCGGCAGTTGGCACTCACTCACGTCCATGGGAAGTGTTTACAAGCGGCAACGCATGTTGTGTTGTTTCCCGTGGAACCTAATGCTGGCGGCGTGAGACTGGTTACGTGAGATACTATACCCGCCTGTCCGGGTTGCGAAGTTTGTATCGCAGCATACTGAACGGGTGTACTGGACATTATGACGTCAGTAATCGGTTGCACGACGTCCTTCATCGACATTAGGTCCGGTGGTGGTGGTTCATCATCGGAGCAATTCCCTTCATAAGTTTTCCGTCGTTTATTTGTAGGAGCAGACAAAACTATTTTAAAAGGGTTCTGATCATCGTCCGGCTTGCGGGGCAGTGGGGGATATTCCGAAACCGCGTTCAGGTCCTTCACATTCTCGTTAACGGTAGGAGCCGGCAATTTGTCAGGTAACAATTGTTTTTCAGATACCAAATTTTTACGTTGCTGTAACGTAGGTTTTATCACTGTTACACGTTTAGGGCACTCCTGCCGCAGATAATCAATAATGATAAGTAGAAACCTGACCAGAACATATGACTTGAGCCTTGACACACGGTCACATGTGAGGGAATATACAGTTTAACATGCATTTGCCGGCCGCGGTGGCCAAGGGGACTGAGGCGCTCCAGTTACGGTCTGCACGGCCACTACGGTCGGGGGTTCGAATCCCCCCTCGGGCATGGATATTTGTGCCGTCCTTAGGATTAGCTAGTTCATAAGTAGTTTGTAATTGTAGGGACTGATGACCCTGTAGTTAAGTCCCATAGACTCTACAAACATAACATGCATTTCAGCGTTCCTCACCCCGTTATAGCATTGCAATTTGTGTTGACTTTACCACATTTCATGACGAATAACCCTGACGGCACCAAATTGCAATAAACATTCTTTCAGGAAACAGTCTTCATCTTCAGTTGGCAGGTTGAATATGCGGACATTTTTGTACACTTAACATTGGAAATGTGAACGGTTCTCACCCTGCCATCCCGGTGTCGGAATTCAGCAGTACCACCAAGTTTAAGCAGCAAACGCTCCATGAGGACGGGGTTCAACAGCTTGACAAAAAAGCAGTACATTTCCAGGTCATAGTAAGCGGTATGCACTTGATCAGTCTTGTTTCCAGTCGTGCCCACAATCCAATCATGTAATTCCACATAACTTGGTTGAACAGTTCGGGTTTCCTTGTCAAATTCAAATTTCAGCGTGTTTTTCCTGGGAACTGTCGGGGCCATGTTGACAACTAGCCCAGAAAGGCTAATTGCATATGACACGCAGTAAAGAAAGGATGCACAAAAATACACAGACACACTCACACGAAACAGAAAGTTCAGACGAAACAGTACGTGAAAGCGTAAACAAACTGCGATCGACTCGGTGCTCTCAGGGAAGTGTTCACTCTATCGCGTCGCAAGCAGAAGGTAATTTTGTTTAATTTTGCAATGCCACTGTACGAACTTAATGTAATATAGGTCTTAAAAATATTCGCTGCGGACAGGATTCGAACCTGTGCGGGGAGACCCCATTGGATTTCGAGTCCAACTCCTTAACCACTCGGACACCGCAGCTGGCAAGCGACGGGGCTCTTATCTTCTGAAGTAGGTCGATTGTGGTGGAGCTTACATGCAGCGGTATTTGGTTGGTGTTCTGTCGGACACGCCTTTAATTTACGATAAGTGATCAATAATGCTCTCACGAGTGTTCTCGGTCTCATAAAATAAATGGCTATCGTCTAAAGATCCTGTAAGAACGCCGACGAACTGGTGCTGCAAGTGAATGCTGCTTCAAATTCCTTAGCTACAGCCTAACAATTGCCCTAGAGCCCTCACACAACAGTGATAATGACTTCATTCTGACGGAGGAGTAATAGCCCTAATTAGAGTTGCCATGCACGAAAATCGGATTACAGTATTGGTGCGGAGCTCCAATCCATGTCCTGTTTTGCATTAGCCTACTAATTAGAACATAACGACTTTTTCTTTTGATGTTCGCCTGTATAGTTGTAATTTTCAGTAAAACGCGATTTTCCATCGTCACGTGCAGTACACGACGTACATTACGGTAGGTGGTTTGCCATCATTTCTCACAGAACTTATTTTTTTATTTCACGTGGTTTGTTATATATATAAATAAACTGAGGTGTATAGATAGGTTGGCGCAACATTAAGTGTATTTTGGTAACGATTACAATAAGCAATCTTTCCAGACTTCTCGCCAAATTTTTTTAACTACAGCTCGTAATTTTGGAAAAGAACGTACGAAAAATACCTGTAGGTATTTACCTAGAACAGTATTCTACCCACATGCTTAAAAATTTTTGTAAATGTATGGAAACAAACTACTGTGGTCACCATGCCCTAGGCTTCCAAACTACTTTAACTAATTTAAATTAACCTAAGGACAAAACACACACACACACACATACGTGCCCTAGGGAGGTTCGAATCTCCGGTGGGAGCGGTTTCGCAGGCCCTGACATGGCGCGTAGCATCGCTCTAAATTTCTTCCATGTGCTTCCATTAGCTATTATCAATTTTTATTATCCGACAGAACATCTCAAAGAAATGTAATGCATAAACTTATTTTAAATGCGCACTGTTTTAATGCGAAAGGCAAAATTGGTGTTTTTCTGCGGTTAAAATATACACAATTAATTTAGAAAAATATAAAACTATTATTAATTACACAGATAGGCTACGCCTTGTGTCTTCCTGGTAGTAGTAAGACTGTAAATGACAACTATTTTCAAATTTCTACAACAACTCCATTATCTCCCTTCATATTAGTACAACCTCTGACAAAGTTCCGTAACATCAACGTCGATGAACTATTATCTACAGTTACCTTACTGTCCTTCGAAATAGTTACTTCCCATAACTGTGCACCGTTGAGCTCTGCGATACGTGTCCTGGAAACTTGGCACGAAGTCTTCCTTTAGGATGGTGGACGTCAGGAATATCATCAAATCTTTTTCTTTTCAAAGCGAGTTTTAGTCGAGGGAACAGCAAGGAGTTTGGAGGGTCAGATCCGGCGAGTACGGTGGATGTTCAAGCTGCAACCCCCCCCCCCCCAGGTTTTTTTTTTTTTTTTTTTTTTTTTTGCCAGGAACTGTTTGACGATACTGGCTGTGTTTGGGCGAGAGTTGTCACAAAGAAAACAAACAGGAACTTTGCTGTACGTACTGGGGTCGCACCCTGCGCAGACGTTGTATGAAACGCATCAAAATGTCAACGTACCTAGCAGCGTTCAACGTCATTTCACCAGGTAGAAATTCCTTGCGGATAATGCCTTGCCTATCGAAAACGGTGATGAGCATCATCATGAAGCATGATTTTTCGGCTCTGTACATTTTCCGTATTATACCGTTTCGTTTCAGGGTCGTAACGGAGCTACCAGGTTTCACCCGACATGACAATACGGTTCAAGAAATTGTGTATCGCATCCGCTGTTTCATAAAATCCAGTGAAGCCTCTAAACGTGCCTGCTTTTGATCGTCAGTCATGTGATGTGGCACAAGAAAACACGTTTTCCTCTTTCCTAACGTCTGGTTAAGGATTTATCGCACGGATTCACGGTCAATCAGCAGTTCATCCGATATCAAATACACTGTCAAACGACGACAGTTTATGATTAATGCCCTCACTATCTCAATGTTTTCGTCACTGACGGCGGTCGCAGGTCGCCTGCTACGGGGATTATCAGAAACACCTTCCACCGCTTTCTCGAAAACGGACGAACCACTCGTACACACACTTCCTGAACAGTGCTTGAACACCTAAAACACGAACCAGCACCGCATGCGTTTCTTCAGGTGTTTTACCAAGCTTAAAACTAAACTTCAAATTCACCCCTTGCTTGTTACTCTTCTGTTCTCAGTTCTGATCAAACGCACTAAACAAGCAGGTCTTACACGGAACACACACGATACTCAACCGAACTACGGGGAGACTGGTTGACAACATCTGCCGCTAAGTAGCTGCAGCGTCGTGATTCGCCTGTGTTACCCGATTGATCGTTCTGACTTCTTTAACCGAACTTCATTGTCAGAGGTTGTATTACTTTACCATCTTTGATCTTGCTCCTTCACAGGTTATTCTGTATTTAAATACATCGTTTTCTTATTTTGTATTCAGAATTATTGGTTATTTAATGAAAAGGTAACTAAATGTGAATAAATAAATATTTATAGGTTAAAATGAGTCACACAGATTAGATATTCAGTTATAAGGCCGTTCTTAATACACGCATGAATATTTCACGAAAATAATTATAAAGCATATTATTTAAAATTCATATTTACATAGGGGAATTTGGAAAATGTTTTAACTTTGCATATGGATTTCAGTACTGTACCAGAGTATGATTTAGAATAGGCTCGCCAAGCTCTGACACACATTAAAAATTGCTAGTCAAAATGACAGACGAGATAAAACATTATTTAGTAAAACTTTTCTGTGTGATTGCTGCGTTATACGGGGTGTTCGGAAATTTCCTTTGCATATATCGAACACTTACAGTGGACAGTGAGTACATAATGCTTTGATAAGAACCCATGTCCGGAAATGTCTTCCAGTAACGCTATAAGCGTTTCCCATATTTTGTGAGAAAGTAGTATTGACGGAAACATCATCAAAATATAAATAAACAAGGTTTTTAAAATGCATACCTTAAGAGCTGTGAACACGTGTTCGATATTGTGAACATGTCTCTTCTACTGGTCAAGTGGTCTCAGATGTTAAGGTATGCATTTTAGAGTCCACGTTCGCCGGACTTCCTTTTTATTCTTTGGTTTCACAGATCCAAAGATAAAGAAGACCTCACTGTAACTGGATGACATTAGCGAACTTCGATTTCTGATCAAATTATTACTTATTCACCCCCCTTACTTGTCATCGAAGTTTTTGCTGTGAATTTCACTCTTATAATTTAAGTAATTAGATTAATTCATATTTTAGATATAAGCTGATAAAATGCTTTAAACGGTTAGATTTGCTTCACTTTAAGAAAATCATATAGTGAAGGACCACAAAAAAAAAAAGCAGCTCATACCTTAATCAGGAACTTCGTTGCCCAGCCGAAAGAGCTGTTCTTTAGTTTTGTCTAGGGTCTGACTAGATACATAGGTCAAATTAATTAGACCTAGATATCTAGGTTCTAAAGTATTGTCATCGGAAGAATAAACTAATATGGTTCGACGTCTTTCTGTCGGTTCTACGGAGTTGAGACAACAATATTACGGCAGTTGGCTTCAGATAGTGTAGTGAGCAAGTAGTGAAATGCAACAACAACGTGAATTGGCCGAAGCAATGGCATGGAGAGCCATAGGAAGGTTGGAAGGGGGACACTCAGAGGGCGGTGGCTGCAGCTATTGGAGTATCCCAAAGTGTAATTTCCAGGATCTGCACGCGATTTCAAACAATAGGAACCGTTAAACACCAAGACCAAGGTCGTCCACGTCTAACAGCAGCAGAAAATTATCGTTATCTATGGTCGACATCCCGTCGAGACAACGTGGAATGCAAATCAGTTTAACGCACCCTCTAGGAAGCAACAGGACGTACAATATCAACACAGACAGTAAGAAATCGCTTTCGGTACTGTGGCCTTTAAACACGTATACCTGTGGTGTGCGTTCTGTTAAAATCGCGACACCGTTTAGCCCGCAGAAACGGGGCGGGGTATCATTACGATTGGTATCGTAACAAATGGCGACGGGTTCTGTTCACAGATGAGTCAATATTCCCTCATGTGGAGAGAACGTGGAACAATCTTGCTTAAGTGCAGAACAAAATCACCATATTATGATGCTGGACGAATGGTGTGGGTAGGAGTCTACTGGCGGACGTACCGACCTCCATGTTGTACAGAATGGCGCTTTGACTACTCAGAGAAACAGAGACGAGTTCCCTTGTCCTTTTGTTGTGCCCTACGCTGGTGCCATAGGAGATGGGTTCCTTCTGGTGACCTATTGCTCTCGTCCAAATAGTGGACAACATGCTGGAAACTGAGGGAACTGAATCAATGTAGTGGCCAGCTTCTTCACTGGACTTAAACCCGATTGAGCATGTCTGGGATGCACTTGGCAGACACATTACAGCAGAAGGTACTCAGGTAAACCTACCTGAGCAGAAGCAGGAGTTATTAAGATTTATTACTTTTGACAACTTCGTACCCTGACGAGTAACGAAGGTCGCAACAGCTACATGTTCTGAAGTAACGTACACGGAGGGAGCGAGGGGATAGAATAAAGGGCGTGCTTCACGTGGGAGTTTAATATCAAAGACGACCAAGTCAAATTCCAATTTTATTTATTTATTTCATTTATTTACTTGTTTTCTTTATTTATTTATTTATTTATTTTTTTTACAGGAAAGGCTCAAAACTGAAAAGTATATTAGGAAAATAAGGTCACCTATGAAATTTCTTTGTCTGTTCTATTTTATGATAAAAAATGACATTTAGCAAGGAAAAAGTGACAAAAATCAGTAGCTATGTCGTCGAAAAAAGGTTGAAAGCTATAATGGCTGCCTTAGATAGTAACTATTGAATTTGTCCGCTTTTGAAACTAAACCAAAGCATGTCCATGTACTTCTTAGGGTAGTTTTTACAAAATATTTTTTTTTTCAAAAAAATAGTTAACAAATTTAGCCTTATGCACCTTTGTTTTATGACTCATCCTATTAACACATAATATAAACATAGAGTCATAAAGGATGTAAGGATTTGAGGAAAAGCGATTACTGAATTATGAATCGAAACGTTTACTAACTGAGCATTAAAATACTTGCATAACATGGATTTTACCATGGTTCCCCACAACGAAAAAGAGAAATACTTAACATGTTTCAAACAGCTGCAAAGAAACGAAAAGGAACTAAGGTCGTGAATTGGATACTAAATCCCTATATTCTTCTACATTTTCTTTCTCTTTGGCCATGTCACTGCACATGCAGGGTCGGCCTTGTTAAATCCGGATTTGGCGTGTTAATACTTACGGGGTGGCCGAATGACCTTCCTGTCACCATCTCATGCCCCCCCCCCCTCCCGGGAGGAAATGTGTACCCCCAACTGTCTGCGTATAATGTTATATGGCCGGCCGCAGTGGCCGAGGGGACTGAGGCGCTCCAGTCGCTTAAGTCCCATAAGCTTAACAAACATTTGAACATTTATAATGTTATATGGCTGAATGTGTAAAGTGTTACGAGATGTTTGCGAATCGTATAACTGAGGCGGGACTTGGGGACCAGCCCGGTATTCACCTAGGGGGATGTGGAAAACATGCTAAAAACCACATCCAGACTGTCCGGCACTCCGATCCCCTTCGTTAATCCGCCGGGCGGCAACGAACCGGGGTCGATACGCCTCCCCGTCTTGGAAAGCGGTGCGTTTTTAGACCGCACGGCTGACTGAGCGGGTCATATTTTATTCTCAAAATCGCAAATTTCTTCTTGCCTATAGCTAAGTTGCGGCGAATCTAACAAATCAAGGCTTGATGCTATATAATTTCGGGAGGGGTTTTCAATGAATGGACATTGTAATAACGCGTACTCTTAATAGCACTGATACTGTATATGTTATATTTTATTCCAAAGGACTGTATACTAGAGAATCACCAAGTTATAGATACAAAATTAGTAAACTTCTTAAAAATTTACCAATTTGCAAAATAGGAACAAGGCAAATCATATCATGAAGATAGGAAAATTCGGATCGAAACACGGATGGCAGTCAGAAAGACAGTGCGTAGAGCTTGATCGGAGAAGCACTCCAATTTTTGCGGTACATGTAAGCTGTCAATGACAAAAAAGTAAATTGACAGGTGCTCTTTGACTAGACAGGAACCTAGAGTCATTTACATAGGAGCATCAAGAAATATTGCTGACTGATATTGTAATATACGGCTGACATTGTAATTACCAATACTAAAACTGCTCTTTATTTGAGTAGTAATCACCACAACTGTTACTACATTTAACCCCCTGTCAGACAGACGGTTAATTCGTCCAAGTACAAATATTGGCCGTTATCTACAGGACCATGTATTTTACCGATGTGTGCACCTCTTCGCCAGAAACATACCAATGACCATGAACGTCTCTTTTCAGGGTTCCAAAACATTACGGGAATCGCATAGGTGGGAAATCGGAACTGCATTGAGCATGTGTAACAGCTTCCCAGTCTTGGCAAAATGAAGGCGTTTTTAATTATGCCAGTTTTTATTACCTTTGTTAACATTTCGGAAGGGGTTTGATCCCCACAAACCACGCCCCCCCCCCCGGCACTCCTGACGATAATACAGGGTTAGCTGCAAGCCATTGAACAGGATGGTCGAAGTGGAAGGACATACAGGAATTTAGGGCGGACGGGGAACGTGCTTGAAAAAAAAAAAAAAAATTATGCGTGCAGGTGTGTGAAGCCGTGTGACTAGGAATTACAAATGTTGGCACAACTGCTTACGGGTTGGAGTCTCAGCCGCGGCACAAATTTTCATATGTCAATGGTGTTCGACTACAACACGTATTACCAGCTAAGATAAAAATGGAGTACATTTCCCCTTTCAGAAGAAAAAAAACTGATTCGAGAGCAAACAAAAATACTACTACAAACAGCGGTCAGCACTCAAAGAGAAGAAGACGGGGCACTGTCCCCCCCCCCCCCCCAGTCTTGTGTTGTTATTGCCTACTGATGGAGTCGGCCACATTTGAAAGAATATATGCCGATACGTGGCCGTTTTTGAAGGCAAACCACACTTTTAAATGGCTTTTTAAACCAATTTCTTCCGTTTTGATATACAGTAAGGCTAACATCCGTTTCATCATATGTAACACCATAATAAAATATCTGTACCACAAAACCAGAAAAAAGGGACTTGGCAGTCTTTGATAGTGGGCTCCTTCATTATTCTTGTACTCGCGACCCGGCCAGCTTCTCATGGGTGGAATTAACATTGCCGGCCGCGGTGGCCGAGGTGACTGAGGCGCTCCAGTTACGGTCAGCACGGCCACTACGGTCGGGGGTTCGAATCCCCCCTCGGGCATGGATATTTGTGCCGTCCTAGTTAGTAAGTAGTTCATAAGTAGTTTGTAAGTTTAGGGACTGATGACCCCGTAGTTAAGTCCCATAAGCTTAACAAACATTTGAACTTTTTTTTTTTAATTAACATTCTATATCTATCAAATCGGTGTGTGTGTGTGTTTCGTTCTATTTTCTATGTAGCTTGATTAAACACAATGAATATTATGGTTACACAATACTCAGCGTGCTTAATCCAAATTTACATACTAATACCACAATGTAGCGCTTATTGAAAAGTATACGGACCGATTCATAAACATGGCTGACTGGAGATCATATCTGTTCAGAACTCCGCTCTGTTGTATAACGCTAAACTTAGATCCGCCTTAGCTGGTTCAACGTTGATCTGAGTTAGCATGGAGGATGCTTGGCAATACCACTAAAATCGACTGTCGACGTGACTGTCGCGCCTCGACCGCAGACACTAATCGATACACAATATTTGTTATAGAAGCATTTATGTTGTAAAGATGGCAGGAAGTTAACGGAAAAAGAGCTATACTGAAATTTGACCTAACAGGAAAAATAATTCCTCCTAGAAATCGTTTTCGGACCACAGTAGACAATAGAAAGACATAAAAGCGCGTTGACGAATTTTACGGGCCGCTTTAGGTTTTATGATTATTTGTTGCAAATATTTCGGATGAAAACATAAATAATATTAAATTAAATTAAATAAGACGAAAAACGCGTTTATGAGGAGACGAAATACGTAGTCTCCAACAATGCAGAAATCGTGTAATAATGAGTAGAATAAAATGTTAGTCATTTCCTAAAAAATTAAAGGAACACTCGTGAAATTCTATGTCGAGTACGCCGATTTAATCATAATGAATTCCTTTTCAACAAATCAAGTTATAAATAATATCTGGTTTAAAACGTTTATGGACATATGACTGTCTCTAGTATTGAGACAGATCTATGCACTCAGTACGAAGTATTCTCCCTGACCATATTTTAACGCGCTATTTTTATTTTTTTAACTTTTACCTCTATTATGTTAATATTTTCCCCAAATGTTGTCTTTTTCCGTTAAAATAGTATCACCTGTGTTGCCGGGGTGTTTTGTCCTCTTTTTCAATTTTATTATTTCTGCCTGTACGGGTTAACATAAAATCAAGTGAATGTAGCTAATCGCCATTACTTTCGTACATATAACCGAAATGATGCCAGTTATGGAAAAAACATAAGAGAGCAAAGTTGTAGATAATTTTCAATTTTCATCTCAGTTGAAAGGTTAAGCCGTTAATTTTTATTTAATAGTATATTCATAAAAGCGTAGTTGCGGTTGTCACCACTTAATGTGTTCAATAGAAAAAATATATTACGAACAGCACAGTTACTGTTACTCTAGCTGAGACAGCACACACGAGAGTTTGGATCGTTATTGGGTGCTGTCGTAACTCAAAGTGCTCTGCTCATTGCAAATATTCCTCACGAACAGTTAGGGAAACCGCAGCACTATAGTTACAGAAGAATGGCGGTTGAGTCTTTGTCCGTTAGGGGCTACTGTCGTTCCAAATCCTGAAGATCGATTTATTTATTTTTTCCCCTTATCATCTATTGTTTTTAATTTTTATTGTTTTGCTTTTATTAACTATGTTATTTTGTTCTTTTTCTAGTTTGAATTTGTTTTCTGTTTATATTTTCTTTGAATCTAAACTTTTACGTATTACGTTAATAAATACGTTAATCCGATCGCTACGAATCTGCAGAGGGTCCCCCATTGGGGTAATATGAAGATTTCCTGAAGATCGCATCAAAATTCCCCCAGTCATCTTGGAATCTATACTGAGCACAGATACAAACATACACGCATCCTTTTTATAAATAAGATGGAAGTAAGAAGGAGGAATCCCGAATGACTCCAGCCGTCCTGATATCTATCCCTCCTTCCAGTCCTGATGCTTCCCACGTCCCCATATATGTCGTGCCCCCAACTACCCCTCCCCTCCTCCTTCCCTGCCCCGCTTGGCTCCCCCTCCCTGCCCTCTTCTCTCTCTTGAGTCCTTACGCCCTCCTTCCCGCGCCCGCCTTCCTCCTTTCCCGCCCCCAATTCCCCCCCCCTCCCCTCCACGACACTTTTCCTTCTCCTTTCTTCTGCGGGGCCTGCCTACCACAACGTGTAGTATACATGCAATACATCTTCCGGAAGATGAAAACCGTTTTTCGCTGTCGTGTTTACATGTTACAGTCTGAATCCCATGTCCTAGCCCATGTAATATGTTGACTGAAAAGCAGCTGATCCAGTTCCTGATTTAATGAGGACAATCGCTATTTTTCTGTGCTCTCTCTAATATTTATACTTTTATACGTTAGAAAATGTCATTCTGTCCATATGTGCCAAAAATTCTTAAGAAAAAAACTATCTGATTAGTAAAGAACGCTTCAAAAACGGTTGCGTTTGCTTGGGCACGAAAATCGATTGCGGAACAGCAACGCCGCTTCACAGAAATGAATTTCCAGAACCAATGTTGGAGTGTTTACGTGGCCAACCAAGTGCGGAATTTGGGAATCAGTTTCTAAATACGGTTTTAGGAGCATGTGCAAGCGGAGCGTACAAGTCGGGGTTTTATCGTGTACTCCGTGTAATGTACTGTGTCAAGTTTGTGATATAAAAAGCATTTCTACACTGCTCGCTGTGAGAAAAACATGCTAAGCTGTGCGGTAAATATGCGGGCCTTTTTCCTTTTCCCCGTTATTTTTTAAAAAAGGGGAAAATTATTTTTATGCCTAAATTTATAATCATACCTGTTGATACAATAAAACCATTAAAAGTACAGCCATTAAAGCTACTAACCTCACAGATAGAACAGCTTGAAAGGTCTTTCTAATTAGTCGTTTCCAACTGATTTACTCATCGTTTTCGACTTCTATTCCCAATCACGGTCACGATTGCAATAACAATAAATAGGATCAGAAAGAGGGAGAGGAGGGGATAGAGAATGGGGGAATGAAATGGATTTAAAAATGGGGAGGGGATGGATATGGTATGGGATAAAAAAGAGAGGAGTGACGTAGGGGGAAGAGCAGAAGACGAGAAGAGATTACGGAATATATATGGCATACACATTACAGTTGGGCCGAAACAATGATCCCTGTTTCCGCTTACTGGGCTGGGATGGGATCATCGTATTTCGGCTCAACTATAGCTACTGCGGAGCGTTGCCGGGTTTGCTAGTATGTTAATAAATATGTTGATCCGATTGCTACGAAACTTCACAGCGTCCCCCCGCTGGGATAACCTGAAGATTTTTTCAAAATTGCTCCAGTCATCTTGGAGTCTGTACAGAACATAGATGTTTTTGTTGTGGTCTTCAGTCTGCAGACTGGTTTGATGCAGCTCTCCACGGTACCCTGTCCTGTGTAAGCCTCTTCATCTGCGAATTCGTTCGGCAACCTACATCCTTTTGAATCTGCTTACTATATTCGTGCCGGCCGCAGTGGCCGAGGGGACCGAGGCGCTTCAGTCACGGTCCTCACGGCCACTACGGTCGGGGGTTCGAATCCCCCCCCTCGGGCATGGATATTTGTGCCGTCCTTAGTTGTAGGTAGTTCATAAGTACTTTGTAAGTTTAGGGACTGATGACCCCGTAGTTAAGTCCCTTAAGCTTAACAAATATTTGAACATTTTTACTATATTCGTCCCTCGGTCTCCCTCTACGATTGTTACCCCACACGCTTCCTTCTAATGCTAAGTTGACAATTCCTTGATGACTCAGAATGTGTCCAACCAATCCGTCTCTTCTCTTACACAGGACATGTCACAAACTCCTTATCTCCCCAATTCGGTTAAGCACCTCCTCATTAGTTACGTGATCTACCCATCTAATTTTCATCATTCGTCTGTAGTACCACATTTCAAAAGCTTCTATTATCTTTTTATCTGAACTCCTTATCGTCCACGTTTCACTCCCATACAATGCTACACTCCAGAGAAATGCTTTCAGAAAGTGCTTCCTAACATTTAAATTAATATTGGATGTTAACAAGTTTCGCTTCTTAAACGCTTTTCTCCCCATAGGCATTCTGCATTTTATATCTTCTTTAGTTCGGTCATCAGAAATTATCTTGCTACCCAAATAACAAAATTCATCTACTACTTTTATTGTCTCATTACCTAATCTAATTCCTTCAGCATCGCCTGATTTTCTGACATTGCATTCCATTACCTTCGTTTTACTCTAGTTAATATTCACCTTATATCTTCCTTTCGAGACACAGTCCATCCCATTCAATTGCTCTTCCAGATCTTTTGCGGTCTATGACAAGAATTACTATATCATCGGCAAACCGCAATGTTTTTATTTGTTCTCCCTGAACTTTAATGCCCTCTCCAAACTTCTCCTTCCACTCCTTCACTGCTTGCTCAATGTACAGATTGAACAACATTGGGGAAAGGCTATAAACCTGTCTTATTCCCTTCCCAACGTTTGCGTCCCTTTCCTGCCCTTCGATTCTAATAACCGCTGTCTGGTTTTTGTATAGGTTGAATATAACTCTTCGCTCCCTATATTTTATCCGCTGACACCTTCAGAATTTGGATTAGTGTATTCCAGTCGACATTGTCAAAAGCTTTCTCCAAATCGACAACAGCTAAAAACGTAGGTTTCCCTTTCCTTAGCCTATCTTCTAAGATAAGGCGTAAAATAAGTATTGCCTCCCGTGTTCCTACATTTCTCATAAATCCGAACTGATCTTCCCCGAGGTCGAATTACACGAGTTTTTCCATTCGTCTGCAAATAATTCGTGTCAGTATTTTGTAACCATGACTTATTAACCTGATAGTTCTGTAATTTTCACACTTGTCCGCACTTGCTTTCTTTGGAATTGCAATTACGATATTCTTATTTAATATTCACAGAATATATGACATCAACTGCGATTGGGCAAAGGTGAAAATGTGTACCCAGTCGGGATTCGAACCCGGGTCTCCTGCTTTCTAGGCAGTTGCGCTGACCCCTACACCACTGGGGACACAGTAATCACCGCACCGGCAAGGACTACCTAAGCACGCCTCCCGTCACGCCTACCAGTTGATGTCATTTATTCTGTAAATATTATATAATAACAACTGCAGGATCCAAAGTGACGTCTTTTCTTTCGGAACAGACACCACGTGTATATATATATAATATGCCGGTGACGGGCAATGATGCCATCGTAAGTGGGGAGGGGTGGGTAAGTTTAAAAAAAAAAGTTTGTAAATCTTATGGGACTTAACTACGGGGTCATCAGTCCCTAAACTTACAAACTACTTATGAACTACTTACGAAGTAGGACGGCACAAATATCCATGCCCGAGGGGGGATTCGAACCCCCGACCGTAGTGGCCTCAAGTTTAAAGCCCTTACTCTTACGGGAATTAGTTTCGTAACTACGAGTTTGAGTACTGTGGGCAGGGCGAAGCTGGGAATTTGTATCTGACCGGAGGCGTGCTTAGGTAGTCCTTGCAGGTGCGGTGATGGCTGTGTCCCCAGTTGTGTAGGGGTCAGCGCAACTGCCTAGAAAGCAGGAGACCCGGGTTCGAATCCCGGCTGGGTACACATTTTCAGCTTTGCCCAATCGCAGTTGATGTCATATATTCTGTGAATATTAAATTATAATAACAACTGCAGGATCAGAAGTGACGTCTGTTCTTTCGGAACAGACGCCACATGTACATACATATACGATATTCTTCTTGAAGTCTGGGGGTAGATACATAGACACAAACATGCACTTGTACAGATAAGATGGACGCAGAGAGCAGCAAGTGACCTGGTGGTGAGGTCGTCGGTGAAGGTGAAGGCCTGCCCCCAGTGGCTGCTGAAGTATGGCGGGATGATGCGCTCCCGCAGCGCGCGCCTGTTCTGCTCGGCCGTGCGCAGGCGCCGGCGGATGCGCGAGAGCGCGATGGCGAGGCACGCCGCCTGGTCCACCCAGCGACGGCTGGCCCCGTACATCTCCTCGTTGGTGAGGCGGCCGCGCCGCGCCATCACCACGCGGTACAGCTCCAGCGCCGCCGGAGACGTCTTGTCCTGCGACAGCGGGACACGGGCAGGCATCTACTAGCCAACTAGGACCTAGGGACAAAAGTACCGCCAGTCCCATACATCGATACCTATAGAAATATCATTATCGGCGCTCGATATGTCGCATTAATCATCAACAAAGCGTGATTCACGGAGAAATGCAAATATTTTACTGTTAGTCTATATGGTGTCGCACAAGTTTAAAGTGCGCGCCACCTACTTTCGCCGCGCGCCGCCATGCACGCACGGCGCGGCGTTCTTACGACGTCAGCCACGAGCGCCCTCTGCTACAATCCCGCTCGTGACCACCACTGAACGACATCGTTCACTTGGGACTGAGATAGGAACCAGCTAACACTTCGGAATCAGATAGGCACCAGTGAAGACTAGGCTATCGGATAGGCACTAGGCAGGCTTCTAGCTCAACTATGTATCAGCATTCTGCAGTACTGAGCTCTGTAAAAGTAAAGTATTACTAAGTCTCTAAGAAATATATATCTCGTTCTAATTTACTCTAGTGTTTCTAGTTTCTGCTGTCCCACTGGCTGCTCACCTCCTTCCAGCACAAGCGTGCATCCTCTATTCCTGTGTCGGTCTTTCTACTCGGCCACAGACAACTATGACGGAAACGAGACACAAAAGCGGCGACGAGGCTGGGACACAAAACTCTACAAGTAAAAATAAAGAAAAAAGGGTCATATAAACAGGTTTTTGTTGTGGTCTACAGTCCGGGGACTGGTTTCTACACCTACATCTACATGGGATACTCTGCGAATCACATTTAAGTGCCTGGCAGAGGGTTCATCGAACCACCATTCTACTATTTATCTCCCATTCCATTCTCGAATAGCGCGCGGGAAGAAAGAATACCTGAATCTCTCCGTTCGAGCTCTGATTTCTCGTATTTTCTTCTGATGGTCATTTCTACCTATGTAAGTGGGAGTCAACAATATATTTTTGCATTCGGAGGAGAATGTTGCGATTGGAGTTTTGTAACTAGCCCACGCCGCAGCGATAAGCGCCGTTCTTGCAATGATTCCTATCCCAGATCCTGTATCATTTCTGTAACGCTGTCTCCCCTGTATCGTGACAATACAAAACGAGCTGCCCTTCGCTGGACTCTTTAGATGTCCTCCGTCAAACCCACCTGATAAGGATCCCACACTGGGCTGCAATACTCCAAAAATAGACTGACAAGCGTAGTGTATGCAGTTTCTTTTCTAGTTCTGTTGCATGTTTTAAGGGTTCTGCCAATAAAACGCAGTCTCTGGTTCGCCTTTCCCACGACATTATCTACGTGTTCTTCTCAGTTTAAATCTGAAGTAGTAATTCCTAGGTATTTAGTGGAGTTTACGGCCTCCAATTTTGATTAATTTATCTTGTAAACAAAGTTTAACGGATTTCTTTTCGTACTCATGTGGACGACTTCACAAATCTACAAAAGCAAGAAATGTGGGTTTGCCTTTCGTTAGTCTGTCTTCTAAGATTATCCGTAAAATCAGTCTCCTCCCGTGTCCCTACATTTCTCCTGAATCCAAACTGATCTTCCCGAGGTCAGCTTCTACCAGCTTTTCCATCCTTCTGTAAATAATTCGTGTTAAAATTTTGCAACCATGACTTACTAACTGATGGTTCTGTAATTTTCACACCTGACTGTACCTGCTTTCTTTTGAATTGGGATTATTACATTTTTCTTAAAGCCAGAGGGTATTATTTCTTCTGTGTCATATATCTTAAGCACCAGGTGAAATAATTTTAGCGTGGTTGGCTCTCCTAGAGGCTATAGTATTTCTGAGGGAACGTCGTCCACTCCAGGGGCCTTGTTTCAATTTAGGTCTTTCAGGGCTCTGTCAAATTCTTCTCTCAGTATAGTATCTCCTATTTCATCTATTTCCTCTTCCCTTACTACAATATTGTCCCTAAGTTCATTTCCTTTGTAGAGCCCCTCTATATACTGTTTCCACCTTCCAGCTTTCTCTTCGTTGTTGACAACTGGTTTTCCACCCGAGTTCTTTATATTGATACAGCTGCTTTCCTTGGTTCCAAATGTCTCTTTTATTTTCCTGTAGCGGTATCTTTTTTCATCTCTTCATAGAAAAGCAGTCATGTATATATCAAATAACATTAACATTTTATAACAAGTTAATTCCTGTAAGCGCGGCCTCCCGCGTCGGAGGTTCGAATCCTCCCTCGGGCATAGACGTGTCTTTTTTCCTTAGGTTAGTTTAACTTAAAGTTCTGGGTATTGGACCGCATCGTCAATATATCAAATGTTTCACCGACGTTTCGGCCACTATTGCAAGCAGCCATCTTCTGGGTGTTACGTTTACTGCTGGATGAGGGAAAGCTGGTATCTTAAATATTAAATGAGTGGACGCACAGAAAATATCGTGGGGAAAGCGAACCAAAGACTACGTACGTTTCCTTGACAGAACTCTTAAGTAGATGCAACAGTTGTACTAAAAAAAAAAACTGTCTCCACTAGATTGGTCCCGACGTATTTTCCAGTATGGTTTCGTACAGCGGGATCACCTCCAAGTGGAACTGTAGGATCATACAGAGAAACTTCGTGGAAGGGCAGCTCCTGAGGAGAGACCGTCACGGAAATGATGCACGAGTTCGGGTTCAAATCATTATCTGTCTATATGTATTTGTAAAAAAATTATTTCATGGCTCTGGAGTTTTATGTTTACTTAAAACAGGCTGTAAAGATGCATGTATACCGAATAAACTGATTCCCAACTCCCCATCTGGCTCTCTGCCTTTGGATGCTTGTTTATGTATTACATTTAATGATGTAAGTTTATGCAATATTGGCATTGTACTTTTTCTATATATTTTATACTATTTTATTATGACTTAGGTTGCCCAACTTCATGAAAGTTGAATACGATTTTATTTATCACACATTCCTGTTTTTTTTTTTTTTTTTTTTTTTTTTTTTTTGACAGGTAAGCATTCAGCAGAACTTCACTCTTTTGTAATGCAATATAGGCATTTTTATCAGGACATCTTTAGGGTCGTTGCATTTTATGATTAGCATACATATTTTACTACTTTGTTCCCCCTTTTGTCGAAACTAATTTCATCCTGCTCTCCAAATCGCACCGTGCTCCTGTTCGCCGTCATAGATATGTGCTTTTAACTGTGGAAGCAAAGAGACATAATATTTTACAACTTCATTGTGTACATATTCCTTTTTAATTGATTCCAGATGCTTACTTAGTTTCTATCACATTTACGTCAATCTTACTTTTACATTTATTATCATGAATTCTGGAGCCACCTGGCGGTGGTTTTCGTTCACTTCGACAATGCTGTCTGCTACTTTCAGTATAAATCAGCAGGACCATGAGTCATACACTTATGCTTGAAGTTTTGCCCCAGGCCGGAGTATGTACTAAGACGTTTTGGGTACGACGTATCCTGCCAGCTTCTTGTAATAATTCCTTTTCTTAACATTACGCTATCCGATTTTATCATACTACCATTTGTGGCATGTAGGTTATAGCAATAACGTCCTGAATAGGAGTGTTTAAATATTTAAAGGATGTGCTGCCACAAGTCCTTCTACATAAATACTCTGCTAATCACATTGAAGTGCGTGGCAGAGGGTTCATCGAACAGCTTTTAAATTTTCTCTACAATTCCATTCTCTAATAGCACGCGGGATGTAGGAATACCTAAAACTTTCAGTTTTCGATGTGATTTCTCTTATTTCGTTATGATACTCATATCTCCTTTTGTAGGATAGCGCTAATAAAATATGTTCGCATTCGGAGGTGTAAGTTGGTGACAGAAATTTCGAAAATAAATCTCGCCACAACGACTAACGCCTTTCTTTTAATTGTCGTTTCCCCCAACTCATGCATCATTTCCGTGACACACGCTGTCTCTCTCTCTCTCTCTCCCTTATATAGTAATAACACAAAACGAGCAACCCTTCTCTGAAATTTCTATAAATCGTTCGTCAGTTCCACTTGGTTGGGATCCCACAAAGCGCAACAAAACTCCAAAATAATGTATTGTGGGCAATTTCTTTAGTAGAACTGTTGCAATTTCTAAATGTTCTGCCAAAGAAACATAGCCTTTGGTTCGCCTTCCCTACAATATTTTCTATGCATTCTTTTCAATTTAAGTTAATCGTTAAGTTCTTTGAAAGAAAACATTTTGGTTTAGGCTTTACCGTGACTGTTTTATGAAACTGATTAAAACATCTACATCTACATGGGATACTCTGCAAATCACATTTAAATGCCTGGCAGAGTCTTCATTGAACCACCGTTATACTATTTTATCTCCCATTCCATTCTCGAATAGCGCACGGGAAGAATGAACACCTGAATATCTCCGTTGGAGCTCTGATTTCTCGTATTTTATTCTGATGATCATTTCTACCTATGTAAGTGGGAGTCAACAATATATTTTCGCATTCGGAGGAGAATGTTGGCGATTGTAGTTTCCTAAGTAGTCCACGCCGCAGCGATAAGCGCCGTTGTTGTAATGATTCCCATCCCAGATCCTGTATCATTTCCGTAACGCTGTCTCCCCTGGAACGTGACAATACGAAATGATCTGCTCTTCTTTGGACTCTTTCGATGTCCTCCGTCAAACCAACCTGATAAGGATCCCACACTGGGCAGCAATACTCCATAAAAGGACCGACAAACGTAGTGTATGCAGTTTCTTTAGTAGTTCTGTTGCATATTTTAAGGGTTCTGCCAATAAAACGCAGTCTCTGGTTCGCCTTTCCCACGACATTATCTACGTGTTCTTTCCAATTTAAGTCGGAAGTAATTGTAATTCCTAGGTATTTTGTGGAGTTCACGGCCTTCACGTTTGATTGATTTATCATGTAAGTGGGAGTCAACAATATATTTTTGCATTCGGAGGAGAATGTTGTGATTGGAGTTTTGTAACTAGCCCACGCCGCAGCGATAAGCGCCGTTCTTGCAATGATTCCTATCCCAGATCCTGTATCATTTCTGTAACGCTGTCTCCCCTGTATCGTGACAATACAAAACGAGCTGCCCTTCGCTGGACTCTTTAGATGTCCTCCGTCAAACCCACCTGATAAGGATCCCACACTGGGCTGCAATACTCCAAAAATAGACTGACAAGCGTAGTGTATGCAGTTTCTTTTCTAGTTCTGTTGCATGTTTTAAGGGTTCTGCCAATAAAACGCAGTCTCTGGTTCGCCTTTCCCACGACATTATCTACGTGTTCTTCTCAGTTTAAATCTGAAGTAGTAATTCCTAGGTATTTAGTGGAGTTTACGGCCTTCAATTTTGATTAATTTATCTTGTAAACAAAGTTTAACGGATTTCTTTTCGTACTCATGTGGACGACTTCACGCTTCTCATTATTTAGAGTCAATTGCCAATTTTTTCACCATAGTGATATCTTACTCAGATCGTTCTGCAGTTGGTTTTGATCTTCAGATGATTTTACTAGACGGTAAATGACGGCGTCATCTGCAAACAACCTAAGAGAGCTACTTAGATTTTCACCTAAATTGTTTATGTAAATAAGAAACAGCACAGGACCAATAACACTACCCTGTTGAACGCCCGAAATCCACCTCTGTTTTAGTCGATGCCTTACCATCGATTACTACGAACTGTGTCCTCTCTGACAGGAAATCCCCTATCCACTCGCAAATTTGGGGCGATATACGGTAACCACGCAATTTGATTAAAAGCCGTTTGTGAGGTACGGTGTCAAAAGCCTTCTGGAAATCATGGAATACGGAATCAATTTGCGAACCCTTTTTATCGTAGCACACATCACTTCGTGTGAGTAAAGAGCTAGTTGTGTTTCGCATGAACGATATTTTTTAAATCCAGGTTGACCTTGGGCCAACAGATCATTTTGTTCGAGATAATTCATAATATTTGAATACAGGATATGTTCCAAAATCTTGCTCCAAATTGACGTCAATGAAATAGGTCTGTAGTTTAATGGGTTACTCCTACTGCCTTTCTTGAATATAGGTGTGACCTGTGCAACTTTCCAATCTTTTGGTACAGATCTTTCTTTGAGAGAGCGGTTCTATATGGCTGTTATGTAAGGAGCTATCGCTTCACCATAATCAAATAGACATCTAATGGGTATACAATCCGGACCAGAAGACTTGTTCCTGTTAAGTGATTTTAGTTGCTTCATTACTCCGATGATATCTACTTCTACGTTACTCATTACGGCCTCTGTTCATAATTCTAAATTTGGAATATCGGTTTCGTCTTCTTTGCTGAATGAGTTTCTAAAAGCTATGTTTAGTAACTCTCCTTTAGTAGCGCTGTCATCGGCAGGATCGCCATTACTATCACGTAGTGAGGGTATTGTTTGTTTTTTGCCCCTAGTATATTTAACATATGACCAAAATCTCTTAGGGTTTTCAGTCAAATTTCGAGAAAGAGTTTCGTTGTGATAAGTATTGTAGGCATCTCGCAGTGAGGTCCTCGCTAAATTTCGAGCTTCTTTGTAGGATCGCCAATCCTGGGGATTTTGTGTTCGTTTACATTTAGTATGCCTTTTCCGTTGCTTTTGCAACAGTGTCCTGACCTGTTTTGTGTACAAAGGAGGATCACCTTCTCCTTTTATTAATTTATTTTGTATAAAACTGTAAATTACTGTCGATACCACTTCTTTGAATTTGAGCCACATCTGGTCTACACCTACATTTAGTGTTAGAAACGAGTGGAAGCTATCTTTCAAGAAGCAATGTATTTTATTTCTATCTGCTTTCCGGAACAAATATACGTTTAGTTTATTTTTGGTAACTTTGGGACTTTCGATATTCAATCTCGCTACGAATGCTCTGTGTTCACTAATACCTGTATCCGTTTTGATGCTCATTATGAGCTCAGGATTGTTTGTTGCTAAGAGATCAAGAGTGTTTTCACATCCATTTACAATTCTAGTTGGCGTATGAACTAATTGTTTGAAGTAATTCCCAGAGATGCGTTGAGTACAATTTCACACGATGTTTTATGCGTACCTCCTGATTTGAAAATATAATTTCGCCAACAGATTAAGGGTAAATTAAAATCTCCGCTTACTATTATCGTATGAGTCGGATACGTTTTTGTAATTTGACTCAGGTTTTCTTTGAACCTTTCTGCTATTGTATCGTCAGAGTCGGGAGGCCGGTAAAAGGAACCAATTATTAACAGGTACAACTACCCATAATAACTCAAATGTTCAAATGTTTGTTAAGCTTATGGGACTTAACTACGGGGTCATCAGTCCCTAAACTTACAAATTACTTATCAACTACCTTATACTAAGGACGGCACAAATATCCATGTCCGAGGGGGGATTCGAACCCCCGACCGTAGTGGCCGTGCAGACCGTGACTGGAGCGCCTCAGTCCCCTCAGCCACCGCGGCCGGCCCCATAATAACTCACAGGAACTATCAACTTGAACTTCGCTACACGAAAGACTACTTTTGACAGCGACAAACACGCCTCCACCTATTTTGTTTAATCTATCCTTTCAGAAAACATTTAGATCTTTTGCAAATACTTCTTCTGAACTTATTTCCGGCTTGAGCCAACTTTCGCTGCCTACAATGATGTGTGATTCGCTTCTTTCTATTAATGGTTGGAGTTCTGGTACTTTCCCGACAGAGCTACGACAATTTACAACTGTTATACCGATAGTTCCTAGATCTGCAGTTCTCCTGTGATCCACCTGCAATCTTTGAGATTGCCCATTTTGTTTTTCCCCGAAGCCCTCTATCCTAAAAAAAACGCCCAGTCCACGCCACACAGCCCCCGCTACCCGTGTAGCCGCTTCCTGCGTATAGTGGACTCCTGACCCATTCAGCAAACCCGGAAACCCACCACCCGATGGCGCAAGTCAAGGAATCTGAAGCCTACACGGTCGCAGAACCGTCTGAGTCTCTGATTCCGACCCTCCACTCGGCTCTGTACCAGAGGTATTACTGTTACCAGTCACTTTGTTTATTTTTCCCCTCAACGCGTTTCAAGGTTTTAAACCCCAATCAGCACGTGGAATATTTTATATTATGCTGTTTACATGTAGGTTGTAGGACATGGTGACCTGTTGCAGTGCCTACAAGAGAAAATACAAAACACTACGTCAGAACGTAGCTTTGTAAAATTGTTTACTGAACTTTAATGTAAACAAATAAGTGCAAGTAGCCTATGACCATTGGAGGTATGATATTTTAATTGTTTACATTAAACTTCAATGTACAATTGTACAAAGTTACATTTTGACGTAGAGTTTTGCCGGCCGCGGTGGCCGAGGAGACTGAGGCGCTCCAGTCACGGTCTGCACGGCCACTACGGTCGGGGGTTCGAATCCCCCCTCGGGCATGGATATTTGTGCCGTCCTAGTTCGTAAGTAGTTCATAAGTAGTTTGAAAGTTTAGGGACTGATAACCCCGTAGTTAAGTCCCATAAGCTGTACAAACATTTGAACGTAGAGTTTTGTATTTTCTCTTGTAGATACTGCAACAGGTCACGCTGTAATACAGTCTACATGTAAACAGTATAACATAAGATATTCCACTTCATGATAGAGGTTGGAATCCTTGAAACGCTTTGTGGAGAAAAGTATATAAAGTGAATGTTAACCGTAATGCGTTGTGTTATAATCAGTTTGTTCGTAATTGCTATTCCTATATAATCATTTTTTATTTCTATTTGATAATTTTGACACCGCTAGAATAATTACCCCCACAGTTTATAACAGTCCGTAATTTCTACAGACACAGCTATCGGGCACTGTGGTGGGCGTGCCCCAGCGGCCAGCCAGTCAGCGGCCTTTCGGTGTGACGTAGGCACGGCGAGTTGTGAGGCCTTGTCTCCTAGGTGGTGTTATTTGATACTTTCATTCCCAGTGTTGTTCCAGGACAACAACGTATTAAAAGTTGATTTATAGCGTATTTTGTGCATTAATCCTTAAAGTTGCATTTTTGTTGATGAACGACATGCTTCTAGTACGACATTTTGCCGCCTGGTACGGCGTGTAGCCACTTCTGAAGCGTTAACCTGTCCATCTTGGATGTTGTGTTGCGTTGTCGTCTGTACGTGGCTGAGAGTATGAGCGTGAGTGTGGTTCCTTTTATTTTATTGTCTTGTCTTTGGTGCTGTGGTGAAGATTATGCTAGCATTACTGATGTGGCAGTGTTAACTATCAAAAAAATAACGTACCAAATAATAAAATATCTCGATACAAACGTCTGTGTTGTGCATAAAATACATGACATAAAAAAATCAATAGTTAGACCAAAACTTTTAAAACACATATTTTGATTAAATAACTGAACACTTGTTATTGCGTTGTTTCACAAAACTTTATTTTACGACCTAGCTTTCGGATTATGAGCCCATTTTAAAGTACTTTACTGATTCCAAAGTTGTTACACCAGTGAAGACAAACCATTATGATACTACAGGTCTCTGTTTATCGATTTTACCATTAGAAGAAGTTACTTTTACCTTTCAATTTAGGAACTATTACACTTGCATTATCTTATTAGAATGACCTTAATTATCTACTGTACTAATATTGTGTTTAATGATGTTATCTATTAATGAAATTACTGATCATTATTGTAACTCGAAAAACTGAACAGTTTATAGCACAAGACTTTGTTTCTTGCCTATTGTTAGTGATATTGTTATTATCTACTACGTAGAAGTTACTCTTAGTCTAAAAGAGGTGAATAATTGAATTCTGCCTGTTCATTCAGTATCAAATTTGGGGCTGTGCGCATCTGTTTTTAATCTCCAAAATTTCTAGTTGGGTCAGTTTTGCACCTTTACCTTCAACATGTAAGACTTTTACATCTATGGCGTATTTGTGCTCTTGTTCTAAGCAGTGCTGGGCAAAGGCAGAATTTGGTTTTCTTAATGTCCAGCTCCTGTGGAGTTCTCTAACCATGGTACAAATTGACCGACCTGTCTCTCCTATATAACAGGACTGGCACTCTTTACAACTGATTTTATATACACCACTGTTCATAATGGCTGTCTGTCTATCCTTTGAATTGAACAGACTTTTACCTAACTTATGTAGGACATAGAAATATACTGAAAAGTCCTTTGCTTTCAAAATGTTACATAGCCTATTGGAAAATTTTGCTATGAAAGGTAATCGGCACCATTTACTTTTTGAATTTTCAGTGGAGCTTACTGGGTAGAATAGGGATCTTGCTACTTTCTTCTTTTTCTTGTCAAGAATTTTGTCAATTATGGAGGAATGAAAGTCATTATTTGTTACTATGGTTTTTATTGTGCCTAGTTCTTGGTCATGGTATTCTTGGGACATGGGAATGGAGAGGAGTCAGTTTATCATAGGGTGGGATGCTGCATGTTTGAACGCTGTTGGGTGCTGAGAGGAAGCCGGGATGAAGGTGTCAGTAAAGGTATCTTTCCCGAAGATCTTAAATTTATGGCTTCTATTTTCTGTTAGTATGCTGATGTCGAGAAAATGGAAGCCATAAATTTAAGATCTTTTAGACTATGAGTAATTAATACGTAGTAGATAATAGCAATATCACTAATAATAGGCAAGAAGCAAAGTCTTGTACTATAAAATGTTCAGTTTTTAGAGTCACAATAATGATCAGTAATTTCATTAATAGATAACATCATTAAACACAATATTAGTACAATAGATAATTAAGGTTATTCTAATAAGGCAATGCAAGTGTAATACTTCCTAAATTGCAAGGTAAAAGTAATTTCTTCTGATGTTAAAATCGATAAACAGAGACCTGTAGTATCATAATGGTTTGTCTTCACTGGTGTAACAACTTTGGAATCAGTAAAGTACTTGAAAATGGGCTCATAACCCGAAACCTACGTCATATAATAAAGTTTTGTGAAACAAGGCAATAACAAGTGTTCAGCTATTTAATTTGAAATATTTCACCAAGAACCGACAGTAGAATCAATCAACATATTTTGATGTTTACTGCACTGTATTAATACAGAAAACACTGAATTTTAATTTTTTCCAAAGCTGATTTCATAATGTGGGACTGAGAGGGCTAAGGCAAGAACGTCGCAGGTGTGTGCGGCGCTCGCCGGTTGTTGTTGTTGTTGTTGTTGTTGTTGGTTTTGAGGGGACTAAACAGCTAGGTCATCAGTCCCATTCGCCGGTTGTCAGTGAGGTGTGTTAACGCTAGTCTACGCGACGACACTAGGTTGCGAAAGTCGTTGCATGAAATGAATTGCGCAACTGGTTTCGGCGCCAATACTATACACTTCAGTTTCGTTGTCTTGTGATTGCCGTAGTCGCCGTAAAATGAAAGTTTTTGTAGCTGTAAGAGTTGTGGCGAATCTATTGCTTGTCTGTGTGAAGTCGCTGCATAAGACTAAACATAAAAATAATAAGAAACGTGTTTGGGTTCGTAAGTGGATTAACAAAAGACGTCAGCTCTGTTGCTCAGCGACCTTGCTGAAAGAAATTGTGACTGAAGACCCTAGAGCAGTGGCGTAACTATGGGGGGGGGGGGGGATGAGGGGGATAGAACCCCCCCCCCCAAGAAACCCCCTTACCCCCCCCCCCCCCCAAAAAAAAAGGGGGGGAGAGAAATCGTATAACAGCAATCTGGTAAAGGTAAAGATTGAAAACTTGGGGATGGATGGGAGTGAATTAGTTTCTTCAATGGGAGTGGTAGATGGTAGTTTATCTGGAAACTAACTAAAATTTTGCTCGTCAAGCAGATCTATTCCCCCCCCCCCCCCCCAAAGCCATGTCCTAGTTGCGCCACTGCCCTAGACGTTATTTTAATCAACCTAGAATGTCACCAGAGCAGTTCACGTTCCTTTTAAACAGAGTTAGTAATTCAATAAAGAAACAAGTTACCGTTGTGTGTGAAGTATTGTTACCAGAACTGAAATTACAAACTGCATTATGTTTCTTGTCAAGTAGATAATGGTCTCTGAAGTACCTGTACCGTGTTCCGAAATCCACAATTGCCAAACTTCGTTTGTATAGGTATTTCGAATTGGATGTATTTTAGTCTGCAATTCACTAATCGTCAACCCATCAATATTTAATTTCACAAATAATTGCTAGAAGAGCACTAACACGCCTTTAAAATCACACAAACACCTACGCAACGGATACATGTTCAAACACTGAATTATTTCTTCCGTACCCCCCTGGATATTGTATTTTGTTCTGTATTGGTCATAACCTAACCTAAAAAAACATGCGCAATCAGTTTCGCCAAAGTTGGAAGGTGCCGAAACTGTTTAGTTTCGCCAACGAGTTGCGCGAACGCCTGCCGTTGCGCATTGGCCAGTAGCGCAGTTTCATGAAACGTAGTGTCGTCGTGTAAACTAGCCTTTACCTATTCATAGAAGTTTCGGGTATGCAGCCGGTCGTCGTCTAACACATCATACGATATTTCGGCCAGACACCTGCTAGCCATCTTCAGGTGAGTCGATGAAGACTGAAGAGTGCGTCCTGCGTTCTACTGTATATAGAAAACTTGGCGGTTACAGCGCATGCGTCAAAACATAAACAGACAGGCCACACTGCCCTCGCTGGTGGAGCCGCGGAGTTCAGCTGTCCCCTGTACTGCCGCTCACAGCCACAGACATGTATTACTAGACTGGAAATGCCATATACAGTATCATTGGTGTCACTGAAGTCTCGCCGCCATATTTCTATACTACAAGCGTGTGAACAGTCGTATGTGTATTTACAGCAAACATTCGTAAAAATACGGGTGAACCCACGTAACTACGCTGTCTTTAGAGATCTTACATATTGGTTGATTCATGTAGCTGTAATTTTTCGTACAGCAAACCGAAGATATAAGGCCAATTCACACTGCCCGTGACGTCAACAACACGTCACGTTGTATTCACACTGTCCCTCACGTCAATTCGTTATCCTAATACCCGATTTTCAAAGTGGGGTTATGAGTGGCGATCTTTTATGTAGAAAGTCATACTTTAATACTGAAATTGCGGAAACAACAACATTAAATGTTTGAGCCATTTTTCGTGGATAACAGGTATCTTTATTCTTCCTGGTGTTTTTCCCATAATTACAATCTGATTTAAATGTATGTAGCGGTAAAATTTTACTTATCATCTCAGTGGCCTCGTATGATTATGTTGGCAACATCAACAAAACGGTAGAAAGCCCTAAACAAGCTATTGATATTCTTAGTAATCCATACAGTGTGAGTTGATTAGTGTTTCATATAGATGATGAAGTAAACAAATAATGCTGTTCGTCCTCTACGGTTGACAGATTTTTGTATGTGCCCTCGTTCACTTAGTAATTGCCCTCGTAAAACGAAGTTGTCATGACAAAACATCGTCAAGCGAATGGCTAATGCCAAAGTCACACGACTGACAACATAATCACGTGAGGCCGCCAGGACAGTAAGTAAAATTTAAGCGTACTTAACACGTTATTCTCAAAACACGACTCGACAATGTAGGCCTATCTGTTAAATTCAATTATTGCTGATTTTTCAAACCAACTAGTAGGCTAAAGCTTACAACATCATATCGTGCCAGAAGATCATAGTATCACCGGTTGGAAACTTTTCGACGTGAGGTGAGGCAAGATGGCGGCATCAGGCTTCAGTCAGAGAGGCAAGTTTGCCTGTCTAGTAATGTATGTCTGTGCTCACAGCCAACGTCGGCGCCCTCTGTCGTCTTCGATCTGAGCAAATTTTAGTAATGACGGGATTCCATGCTTTGTCAAGTTGGTAGCCACTATCCCGATTCATCAAATTTTCCGCGACACGTATTTCCACAGATTCTTTGATAATGGAGTCCCAAAAAGATGTTGCTGTTGTCAAAATTACCGTTTTATCATACTCCATAGAGTGTCCGGTGGAAATGCGATGTTCAGCAATAGCAGACTTGCTTGGCTGTAAAAGGCGTGTGTCACGTTTGTGTTCACTGCAACGTTCATCAACAGTGCGCGTAGTCTGGCCTATATAAGCCATCCCACATTGGCAGGGAACTTTGTAGACACCAGCCTTACGTAACAACAAGTTATCCTTAACCGAACCCAGGAAGCCTTTACCTGCCAGGCCGCGGCGGAGCAGCCGAGCGCATTAAGGCGCTATGCTGGGATGCGCGAGGCCGTTTCCCGTCGGGGGTTCGAATCCCCCCTCGGGCATGGAAGTAGTTTGCAAGTTTAGGGACTGATGACCCCACAGTTAAGTCCCATAAGCTTCACAAACATTTGGACATTTTCTTACCTGCCAGCGCGGCCGCACGTGCGCGCGGGAGAGGACATTCTGGCGCGTCGCAGACTTCTGCAGCTGACGCACCAGCTCGTCGCTGTTCTGGTACTGCAGCTGCGGACACAGCACATCACACCGGCTCAACACCATCCACAATAGTATCGCACACTGAAGCAAAATCAAGAAATTAAAAAAATATTTAAAATATTTCTAAATCTACATCTACATACATACTCCGCAATTCACCGTAAGGTGCGCGGCGGAGGGTACATTGTACCACTACTAGGCATTTCCTTTCCTATTCCACTCCCAAATTGAACGAGGAAAAAAAGAATTCCTATATGCCTCCGTACGAGCCCTAATTTCTCTTATCTTGTCTTTGTGATCTTTACGCGAAATGTAAGTAGGCGGCTGCAAGATCGTACTACACTCAGCTTCAAATTCCGGCCCTCTAAATTTACTTAACAGAAATTCACGAAAAGAACGTCGTCTTTCTTCCAGCGATCCCCAACTGAGTTGCCGGAGCATTTCCGTGACACTCGCGCATTGGTCGAACCTACCGGTAACAAATCTAGCTGCTCGTCTCTGAAGCGCCTCTATGTCTTCCTTTAAACTGATCTGCTGCGGGTCCCAAATACTTGAGCAATACTCAAGACGTGGTCGTACAAGCGTTTTATACGAGGTCTCCTTTACAGGTGAAGTACATCTTCCCAAAATTCTCCCAATAAACCGAAGTCGGCTGTCCGCCCTACTCACAACTGTCCTTACATGCTCGTTCCATTTCATATCGCTCTGCAATGTTACGCCTAGATATTTTAACGACGCGACAGCATCAAGAAGCTCTCTACTAATGCTGTATTCGAACATTATGGGATTGTTTTTTCTACTCATTCTCATCACCTTACATTTTTCTACATTGAGAGCTAGCTGCCAATCTTCGCACCAACTAGAAATTTTGTCTAAGTCATCATGTATGCTATTACAGTCAGTTACAGACGACACCCTCCCTTACACCACAGCATCATCAGCAAACAGCCGCAAATTACAACTTACTCTGTCCATCAAATCATTTATATAGATAGAAAATAATAGCGGTCCTATCACACTCCCCTGGGGCACGCCTGACGATACACTCGTCTCTGATGAACACTCGCCGTCGAGAACAACGTACAGCGTTCTAGTACTTAGGAAGTCATCCAGCCAGTCACAAATCCTACACAGTGGGTGCTGCACGGGGCACTGGAAAAATCAAAACTTAATCACAAAGTAATTTATAAATTAGCGGGCAAAAGTTGCAAATATTCGTATCCTTTACATATTGAATAATAAATTGTTTTATCCCTTAAGATGAGGTTCCATACAATCCAAAAATGACAGTTCATTGATCACGCAACAAACAACTATAATGTGATATCAAAAATGCATAGAAAAGTGAAACATAACACCGAAATTGACAAAGAACTTAATTTGGCAATAAACACGCCGATATTAACAAGAAACAGTAAATATGGCAAAAATCACCAAATTTGGCAAAAACATTAGATACAATGTTGCAAAATATTAAACGAATGTGAGAAAAGGTACACCGCAACAGGAAAAAAGAAAGGTCGAATCACGCAAGCAGGAAAAAAATAACACAGAAAATGTCTAAAAGTAGAACCAAATTTACCACAATATTACATGAAAATTGGCAGAAAAACTAATCAGTCATTTAGTTTGGATGTTGAGCTATTGGTAGGTTCGCAATTTTGTTTCGTACATGAAGCAGCCACTCCCATGAACCAAAGACATTGCCGAGGTAGGCTTGCTTGAGTGCCTCTACGATACAGATAGCCGTACCGTAGGTGCAACCACAGCGGAGAGGTATCTGAGGAGAGGCCAGACAAACGTGTGGTTCCTGAAGAGGGGCAGTAGCCTTTTCAGTAGTTACAGGGGCAGCAGACTGGATGATTGACTGATATGGCCTTGGAACATCAGCTAATGTGGCTTTGCCACACAGCTACTGCGAACGGCTGAAAGCAAGGGGAAACTACAGCCATTACCTTTCCCGAGGACATGCAGCTCTACTGTATGGATATATGATGATGGTATCCTCTAGGGTAAAATATTCCGAAGGTAAAATAGTCCCCCATTCGGATCTCCGGACGGGAACTACTCATCACGAAATACAGCACTGGCATTTTACGGATCGGAGCGTGGAATGTTAGATCCCTTAATCGGGTAGGGAAGTTAAAAAAATTAAAAAGAGAAATGGATAGGTTGAAGTTAGATACAGTGGGGATTAGTGAAGTTCGGTGGAAAGAGGAACAGGATTTCCGGTCAGGTGAGTACAGGATTATGAATACAAAATGAGTTGGGGGTGTTACAGGAGTAGGTCTGATAATGAATAAGAAAATAGAAATGCGGGTAAATTACTATGAGCAACACAGTGATCCCAATATCATAGTCAAGGTTGATACTAAGCCAACACCGACCACAGTATTACAGGTTTATATGCCAACTAGCTCTGCCGATGATGAGGAGATCGAAGAAATATGTGAGGAGCTAAAGGAAATTATTCAGACAATTAAGGGAGAGGAAAAATTAATTGTTATGGGAGACTGGAATTCGGTAGTAGGACAAGGAAGGGAAAGGAAGATAGTAGGTGAATATGGTCTGGGCAAAAGGAATGAAAGAGGAAGCCACCTGGTAGAATTTTACACGGAACATAATTTAGTTGTAACAAACACCTGGTTTAAGAATCACAAAAGAAGGTTGTATACGTGGAAGATTCCAGGAGACACCGGGACATACCGGATAGATTTTATAATGGTAAGACATAGATTTCGGAACCAGGTTTTAAACTGTAATGACTATGAAATGAGATTGACAGGAAGTGAAAATGGCGAAGCAGGAGTGGCTAGAAGGCAAATGAACTTAGAGGCAATATTGTAGGAAGGGGAGAAGAAGTAGATGAGCGTCTCGCTGCGGAGCGCGCGGTTGCTCGCCGTGGAGGTTCGAGTCCTCCCTGGGACATGGGTGTGTGTGTTGTCCTTAGGTTAGTTTACCTAGGTTTAAGTAGTTTGTAAGCTACGGTCTGATGAACACGCAGTTTGGTCCGATATATTTACAAACATTTGAACATTTCTAGTAAGACAGGGTTGTAGCCTTTCTCCAATGTTATTCAATTTGTATATTGCGCAAGCTATAAAGAAAAACAAGGAGAAATTTGGAGAAGGAATTAAAGTTCAGGGCGAAGAATTATAAACCTTGCGTTTTGCCGACGACATAGTAATTCTGTCAGAGACAGCAAAGGACCTGGAAGAGCAGCTGAATGGAATGGTCAATGTGCTGAAAGGTGCATATAAGATGAACATTAACAAGAGCAAAACTAGGGTAATGGAGTGCAGTCTAAGAAAATCAGGTGTTGTTGAAGGAATTATATTAGGTAACGAAACAATAAAGGAGGTAGATGAGTTTTGTTACTTGGGCAGTAAAATAACAAATGATAGACGCAGTACAGAGGATATAAAATGCAGAATAGCAGTGGGTAGAAAAGTGTTCTTAAAAAAGAGAAATTTGTGAACATCAAATATTGATTTAAGCCTAAGGAAGTCCTTTCTGAAGGCATTTGTGAGGAGTGTTGCCTTGTATGGGAGTGAAACGTGGACGATAAACAGTGCGGATAGGAAGAAGATAGAGGCTTTTGAAATGTGGTGCTACAGAAGAATGCTGAAGATTAGGTGGATGGATCGCGTAACTAATGAGGAGGTACTGAAGAGAATTGGGGAGAAAAGGAGGAATTGTGAATTAAGCGTTGGAGGGAAGTGTGTGGGGGTAAAAAAACGCAGAGGAAGACCAAGAGATGGATACAGTAAGCAGATTCAAACCGATGTTGGTTGCCGTTCTTATGTGGAGTTGAAGAGGCTTGCTCAGGATAGGGTATTGTGGAGAGCTGCATCAAACCAGTCTCCGGACTGAAGACCACAACAACAACAACAACAACAACAACACGTGAAGCAGGCTACCCAAAATCCGATAGCCTGCTTTATTGATCGAGGTCAACGAGGAATTAGCCACCTGGAGTATCTTTGTAATTATCACTTGCTTCACGACTGCACCACAAGGCGAATTTTGCACTTTGCCTACCGCATCTGCATTCGCAGATGACATGACACACTGAAATGAGACAGAATAGGCAAATACAGCACTAAAAAATCTAGCTGAAGCAACGGAAGAGGTCGGACTGAAGATTTCATATAACAAGACTAAGACATCGAACACTGCGTCTGACGGGAAAATAGGTGACCAAGTGGTTGAGAAAATCGTCAGTTTTCGTTATTTGGAGGAGAAGATAAGGGTGGAACACAGAACAACATAGCTTTTGCAAATGCTTCGGTATGCGGTGAAAACAACATATGACAATAAAAATGTGTCACGCAATGCCTGACTACGACGTTACACACCAACCGTAAGAAATGCTGCACTGCATGCATCAGATCATACGCCGAAAGAGAGCTTGCATATAGTTGGAGAAGGAGGGGTGGAAAATTTTGGGAGACACATGGGGCACCAAAAAACATGGGTATATTTGGATACACAGAAGTCGACAGAAATTGTATGAAAATATCGAACGGATGCGCCTCGGTTGCACAGTGGTAGAGTGCCAGCCTGCAAATCCAAAGGTCGCGGGTTCAATCCCCGCCAGGTCATAGGATTTTTATCTGTCATTTTCCTCTTCTTTCATCTCTGGCAGTAATGTTTATATGAAAAATACCGAGTAGCACCGTGGTTCGGAACCAACGTTAAACTGTAGGTCCCCCTATAACTGGCTGGGTAAGTCAGTTCGAAGGTTGGAGGAAGGCAACGGCGTACCACCTCCAAACAGGACCATGCCTAGTAAAGCACTGTGGTGTTCAAACCAATCTTCGGACTGTTGACTGCTTTACCTTACCGTACCCTAACGAACTAGAGAAGGAAGAGGAGGTTACGATTTGTTGGGCACATCATGAGGATGTACGATGAGAGGTTGACAAAGAACATGTGGAATGCAACATGTCATACGGGACACAATTGGGTGAAAGAAGGCAGAGATGATTGAAAGGTTGTAAGAAGAAATGAAATGAATCTGTAGTCTGTAGTTCAAGACAATGAGAAGTATAAAGGTTTGGTGTATGGTCAAAGGACATCAAAATCAAAGTTGTCTTAACAGAAGAATAAAGAAACAGAAGCAGCGAGAGAATGAAGAGTTATTGGAAAGAAAGAATACGTGCAAAACAAGCCGCACGTGATCTTGAAGGGTCCTAACGAAGCAGAAGAAGAAAATGTTTATACTCAGCAAATCTGCAAGTGTGCCATTTGTCTGGTTGTATTACATATTTACAAGCGTTATGCTTTCCATTTCCACTGAAAAGAATTTTTTTTTAAGTTTTTAACCGTAACAATGAAATGTTCTGTAAATTTGTACTACATTGGTATTCGGAACACGATTACATAATTGTAGGATAGGATGAAAGAAAATGAAAAAAACGTTTCAAATGGTTCCAATGTCAATCTCAAAACATTTCAATCATAAGAGGCACGTGAAATTGTTAATGCTGCTACCGTAAACCATAATTTAAAGATAAATCTGAAGCATTGAACTAAAATTTGTGATGCGACCGGGGACCGAAGATGGGGCTCCATGCTTACTAGGCAGACGTCTTACCGCTAGAGCACCAAATCACCAGCAGCTAACGTTCCTCATAATAGCCTAAGCACGATTTTCTTCACATTACAACTTTAATTCTGTTTCTTTGTTCAATCGAATATTGCCACTACTGCCAAGGCTCTCCATGCAGTGGAATAGCACCTCGGCAATGGACATGTTGGAACATTCATGTCTAAGGTGATATAAATATCGATGTAAATAGAAATATATAATCCCTGAGACGGTTTTTCGTCTCGAATATGTCAAAGACATTTAAAGATAAATCTGAAGCATTGAACTAAAATTTGTGATGTGACCGGGAATCGAACCCAGGCCTCCATGCTTACTAGGCAATATTCTATGGAACAAAGAAGCAGAATTAAAGTTTGTAATGTGAAGGAAATCGTGTTTAGGCTATTCACAAATTTTAGTTCAATGCTTCAGATTTATCTTTAAATGTCTTTGACATATTCGAGAAGAAAAACCGTATCAGGGATTATATATTTCTATTTACATCGGTAAACCATAATATTTTTCACTTCTCTTACGTATGAAACCTTTTCAGCAAGCATGTAGTAGCATTACTGCTCATCATCACTTAAGTGAGCACTGTTAGTCTTATTTTCAAACTAAATAGAAGTTGGCAACTCACTTAGTTGTTGAAACTTCCTGGCAGATTAAAATTGTGTGTCGGAAGCGGGACTCGAACCTGGGACCTTTGCATTTCGCGGGCAAGCGCTCTACTGGCTGAGCTATCCCGACACGACTCACGATGCCGCCTGACAACTTTACTTCCGCCAATACTTCGCCTCCTACTTTCCAAACGTCACAGAAGAAATTGGTCCCAGGATCAAGTCCCGGCACACAATTTTAATCTGCCAGGAAGTTTCATATCAGCGCACACTCCGCTGCAGAGTGAAAGTTTCATTCTGGAAACATCCCTTAGACTGTGGCTAGGCCATGTCTCCACCATATCCTTTCTTCCAGGAGTGCTAGTCTTGCAAGTTTCGCAGGAGAACTTCTGTGAAGTTTGGAAAGTAGGAGGCGAGGTACTGGCAGAAGTAAAGTTGTGAGGCGGCATCGTGAGTCGTGTCGGGACAGCTCAGTCGGTAGAGCGCTTGACCGCGAAAGGCAAAGATAACAGGTTAGAGTCCCGGTTCCGGCACACGATTTTAATCTGCCAGGAAGTTTCATATCACCGCACACTCCGCTGCAGAGTGAAAGTTTCATTCTGGCATTAGTTGTCGTTCAGAATTCTAAGTAGTCAAAAGTATCATGCCAAAAACAGGGAGAAAATGGGATCAAGCCAAAGTAATAGAAACAATACGAAAATTCAATTTGTATATCAAGTAAAATAAAGCTACTGTTTGTCAGTTATACAAACATCAAATGGTAACTGTACCAGGTTTTAGTAACAAAATCTGTGTGCGCAAAACGTATGGTATTACGGTCTATGTGAACTGCTGTGACAGTGTCGACAATTTGTTTTTCTTTTATATTAATTGGCACGTGCAGAAATATTTTTTTTTTTTAAATACGAGGTCCATTTCATCATTTTTCGTCCGATGTCAAAAGGAATAACCAACACATTATTTTGATCAGCCCTGCTGATAAACGAAAAGATTGTGGTGCAGTAAGTGAGGACTGGTTAATTTAGTGTTTGAGTAAGCAGCTGCCACTCACGCAGATGTCAGAGAAGGCGGAGAAGAGGTGGAGCAGGTCTGCGCCGTTGCGCAGGTACCTCCTGAGGGCGTCGGCCACGGCGGACACGACGTGCGCGCCCGCGGGCGCCAGCTCGCTCAGCAGCCGCACCTGCAGCACGTCCGGGTTCGAGTCCAGCTGCTCGCGCTCCTCCTCCTCCTCCTGCGTGCCCTGCCAACACTACATTCCACTCACTTCTAAACACTTCCTGCCTCTTCTGTCGTCAGTTCACAGTCCGCAGCTCTCCAATGCTACCCCATTCTACACAAACCTCTGCATTTGTGCACAACTATTCCAACCCACGTGCACTGTAACGTGAAAAGAAGAACAAATATTAGGGTTTAACGCAGGGTGACCAGATTTCCAAAATCAAAATACGAGACGCAAATTAGAAGTTGAAATGAAGCCACATTTAGTAAAAAAAAAAAAAAAAAAAAAAAAAAAAAAAAAAAAAAAAAAAAAATATATATATATATATATATATATATATATATATATATATATATATATATATATATATATATATATATATATATATGAAACTACCTGGCAGATTAAAATTGTGTGCCGGAACCGGGACTCGAAGCTGGGACCTTTGCCTTTCGCGGGCAAGCGCACTACCGACTGTGCTATCCCGACACGACTCACGATGCCGCCTCACAACTTTACTTCTGCCAGTACCTCGCCTCCTACTTTCCAAACTCCACAGAAGCTCTCCTGCAAACACGCAAGACTAGCACTCCTGGAAGAAAGGATATGATGGGGACATGGCTTAGCCATAGCCTAAGGGATGTTTCCAGCATGAAACTTCACTCTGCAGCGGAGTAGGAGGCGAGGTTCGAGTCCTCCCTGGGGCATGGGTGTGTGTGTTTGTCCGTAGGTTAGTTTACCTAGGTTGAAGTAGTTTGAAAGCTATGGACTGATAACCACGCAATTTGATCCGAAAGATTGACAGACATTTGAACAGACAGACTCAAGAGGCGAGGTACTGGCGGAAATAAAGTTGTGAGGCGGCATCGTGAGTCGTGTCGGGATAGCACAGTCGGTAGTGCGCTTGCCCGCAAAAGGCAAAGGTCCCAGGTTCGAGTCCCGGTTCCGGCACACAATTTTAATCTGCCAGGAAGTTTCATATCAGCGCACACTCCGCTGCAGAGTGGAAGTTTCATTCTGGAAACATTCCTTAGGCTGTGGCTAAGCCATGTCTCCACCATATCCTTTCTTCCAGGAGTGCTAGTCTTGCAAGTTTTGCAGGAGAACTTCTGTGAAGTTTGGAAAGTAGGAGACGAGGTACTGGCGGAAGTAAAATTGTGAGGCGGCATCGTGAGTCGTGTCGGGATAGCACAGTCGGTAGTGCGCTTGCCCGCGAAAGGCTAAGGTCCCAGGTTCGAGTCCCGGTTATCATGAGTCCCACGTTATCATGATTTCATACGGGATACTCTACCTGTGCTGCTAGAACATGTAATTTTACAAGTACGACACAACATATGGTTCATGCACGATGGAGCTCCTGCACATTTCAGTCGACGTGTTCGTACGCTTCTCAACAACAGATTCGGTAAGCGATGGATTGGTAGAGGCGGACCAATTCCATGGCCTCCACGCTCTCCTGATCTCAACCCTCTTGACTTTCATTTATGGGGGCATTTGAAAGCTCTTGTCTACGCAACCCCGGTACCTAATGTAGAGACTCTTCGTGCTCGTATTGTAGACGGCTGTGATACAATACGCCATTCTCCAGGGCCGCATCAGCGCATCAGGAATTCCATGCGACGGAGGGTGAATGCATGTATACTCGCTAACGGAGGACATTTTGAACATTTCCTGTAACAAAGTGTTTGAAGTCACGCTGATACGTTCTGTTGCTGTGTGTTTCCATTCCACGATTAATTTGATTTGAAGAGAAGTAATTAAATGAGCTCTAACATGGAAATTAAGCGTTTCCGGACACATGTCCACATAACATATTTTCTTTCTTTGTGTATGAGGAATGTTTCCTGGAAGTTTGGTCGTACCTTTCTGTAACACCCTGCATAATTATAACTAAGACTCATGTTTAGGACACTTCATATGTTGTTTCCATCAGCCCATAAAGCAATGGCGTCAAATAGACACTATGCAAACGTAATTATGAGCTCCAATTTTTTGCAGCTGATATCACGACATGAAATATGTATTTTTCACCGGAACAGAATTTCTAAATTCGTGCTTTACCGCTTCACATATATGTCCAACATTGTTAACTTTCTGCGCCCCATTGACATGAGTGAACAGTCTATGTTTCATTGCATGGAAAGCAAGGAAACCTTCCCTAGCAGCAAGACTCTTACTGCATCATTTATAATGACAGGATTGTCACGTTTCAACAAAAGACTTTATAACAAAATTTTGCTCTAAAGAACTAGGCCGTGTATTCTGCACAACAACAAACCGACCTCCACTGTCGACCGAAAAAGTACTTCTATTCAACGTGAAACTAATTTCTCGCTTTGCAATTTCGGAAATGAAAAATTGCCGTAATTCCTTTTGGTATTTATGCGAAAAAATAATGCAACTGGTGACTCTTAATGGTTTAAAACGGTGTTCTGGAGAAATGCACAACTGCTCGCCATGTACACGCATTAGAGAAAGAATTTCATAAATCATTCCTTGTACAGTTTGCTTTAATCAAAAAGTGTAGGCCCTACTTTTCTTTATCATTTGGTTAAGATTACGTATGGAGTTTTTCGTTTTATTATCGTACATGATACTTAAAAACACAACGTTTAAAAATACGGAACGCTTAAGGAAAAACGGGACAAAGAACGTCCCGTATGTGTTTTGTCGGGACAACGGGACACTTAGGCTAAAAGAGGGATGATCCCGTAAAATACGGGACGGTATAGACGGAGCACAAGTTAGGATTGTTGTTGTTCAGGATGGTGAAGGAATTGTGCTGTGCTGTTTCAAAGGAACCATCCTAGCCTTTGTCTGGAGTCCAGTAGAGAAACCGCAAAAAACTTACAACTTGATAGCCAAAGGCGGATTTTGATCTGCACTGCTCCAGAATTGGAGTGTAGTGTTCTAATATCTGTGTCAAGTCGCTCAGTTCTGTAATGTCTATAAGCATTCGAACAAGACAGAAACATGTAAAAGAAAGCCAACAGAGGCAACATACGATGGAAATTAGATTTAACCGCAAAAACAAACACAGATGATGATTCTAAAACAAACACAGTCGCATAGTAAAATACAAACGCTAACTCACCCACAGAGGAAGATATGAACAGGGGCACGGCGGAAGACACAAACACAGGCACAAATCAAATGTTCAAAATGTTCAAATGTTTGTATATCTATCGGACCAAACTGCGTGGTCATCAGTCCGTAGCTTACAAACTACTTAAACTAGGGTAAACTAACCTAAGGACAACACACACACACACACACACACACACACACACACACACACACACACACACACACACCATGCCCTAGAGAGGACTCGAACCTCCGACGGCGAGCAGCCGCGCGCTCCGCAGCGAGGCGCCTTAGACCACTCGGCTACTCCACCGCGGCAGAGACACAAATAAAACACGACATAAATAATTGGCCAGTGTATGAAAGAGTTGGAGCACAATTAACAAGTAGTAACTAGCATGTAAATAAAGCAAAAAAACATAGAAACAAAGAAGTATTTAAGAAAGTATGTAATCATATTGTTGTGGTCCTTAAAAATGTTCAAATATTTGTAAACGTATTGGACCAAACAGCTATGGTCATCAGTCCCTAGACTTACAAAATATTTAATCTAACTTAAGGACAACACACACAACCATGCCCCAGGTAGGACTCTAACTTCCGACGCCGCTCCACAGCAAGGCGCATTAGAGCGCTCGGCCACTCCACCGCGGCCGTTCTGGTCATTGAGGCGCCTTGGTGCGATGCGCGAGGCTGTTCGAATCACCTCTCGGGCATGGATATTTGTGTCGTCTTTAGAATAAGGTAGTTCATAAGTACGCTTAAAAAATATTTGATCGTTTTGAACGTAACAACGGCAACCCATATCCATTGGAATCTGTTTACTGTATTCGTCTCGTGGTCGCCCTCTACGATTTTACCCCACACACTGGCCTGCAATGCTAAATTTACGATTCCTTGATGTCTAAGAATGTGTCCTACCAATCAATCCCTTCTTTTAGTCAAGGTATGTCAGAAAATCCTTTTCTTCCCAATTCTGTTCAGTACCTCTTCATTAGTTACGCGATCCACCCACCTAATCTTCATCATTCTTCTGCAACAACACATTTCAAAAGACTATTAATCGTCCATGTTCGCTACCATCCAAGGGAACACTGCAAACAAATGCATCAGGAAAGAATTCCTTACTTAAATTAGTACCAGATATTAACATTTTTTTTCTTTTTCATAAACGCTTTTCTTCCCATTAAAGCAATAATTAAAATTTGTGAGCGGCCGGGAATCGAACCCGGACCTCTATGCTCAGTAGGCAAACGGCTTAGCCACTTTTATTAAATAAAATTATTTATTCAACAACTTCTTTAACACATACAATTACAGAGGTTTTACAATAAAAATAAACCACCGCAACACTATCGATTAAGGCATCTCGGAATAGTCTAAGTAAGACTTATCTCCACGTCACTAACTTTAATAGAGGTTCTGTGTTCCATCAAATATGGCCACAACTGCAAAGGCTCTCTATGCATCGGAATAGCACCTCAGCAATAGACATATCGAAACATTCCTGCCTTTTACCTTAGGCTAAGGTGATAAAAATATCATTATAATTATAATGTATGTTTAAATTTTCTACCCATTGTCATTCTACATTTTATATCCTCTGTACTACGACCCTCATATGTTATTTTACTGCCCAAGTAACAAAACTCATCAGCACCTTTATTGTTTCGTTACCTAACCTAATTCCCTCAGCTTCACCTGATTTTCTTAGACTGCATTCCATTACTCTTGTTTTTCTCTTGTTAATGTTCATCTTATACACTCCTTTCAACACATTTTCTATTCCGTTCAACTGCTCTTCCAAGTCCTTTGCTGTCTCTGACAGAATTACAATGTCATCTTCAAAACGCAATGTTTCTATTTCTGAACTCAGAACTTTAATTCCCTCCCCAAATTAATGCCTAAATAAATGATGAAACTACGAAAATGCAAACCTTAAAATCCCATTGAGAAAGCACGCTCACGATGTTCATCCCAAGCCCCTCCTTCCACATCGGGAAACATTAAAATAGTAATTAGTAACCGTCATAATGTACAAATAAGAAATTTGAAATACCGCTTTGTAATATCAATTATTTCTGGAGAACGGCCGCGGTGGAATGGCCGAACGCTCTAAGGCAACTTGCTGTGGAGCGCGCGGTTCCTCCCCGTCGGAGGATCGAGTCTTCCTTCGGGCATGGGTGTGTGTGTTGTCCTTACGTTGGTTTAAATTACATTAAGTAGTTTCTAACCCTAGGGGCCGGTCGCGGTGGCCGAGGTGACTGAGGCGCTCCACTCACGGGTCAGCATGCCCCCCTCGGGCATGGATATTTGTGCCGTCCTAGTTCGTAAGTAGTTCATAAGTAGTTTGTAAGTTTAGGGACTGATGACCCCGTAGTTAAGTCCCATAAGCTTAACAAACATTTGAACATTTTCTAACCCTAGGGACTGATAAACGCAGTAGTTAAGTGCCACAGATTACAAACATTTGAACTTACTTTCATATATCAAGAGTCAATGAAGCTTATATAATTGGAAAGGGGTTTTGCTATAGATGTGCACAAAACTAAAGTCATGCGTTTACGCAACCACTGCCGCGATGGAGTGGCCGTGTGCTCTAAGGCGCCTTGCAGCGGAGCGCGCAGTTGCTCGCTGTCGGAGGTTCGAGTCGTCCCTCGGGCATGGATTGGTTATGTGTTGTCCTTAGCGTAAGTAGTTTGGAAGCCTAGAGACTGCTAACCGCAGCAGTTAAGTCCTTTACATTTTCACATATTTGAACATTTACGCAGCCATTATGAGTGGTTAAAAGAGGTAGAAAGTTTCATATGTAAAGGGGTATTAGCAACACCACCTAGAAGATAAGGCCTTACAACAGGCGGTGCCTACGTCACACTTAGAGGCCGCGGCCGCCATCTGACTGGCCAGCCGCTGCGCGGCGGTGGGCGTGCCCCAGCCAACAGCCAGTGAGTTGGCGGCCGCGGCCTCTAAGTGTGACGTAGCCACGGCCTGTTGTAAGGCCTTGTCTTCTAGGTGGTGTTGGTATTAGACGATGATCCGATACAAGAGGTACGGGTCTAGTGCGAGAGGCATCTAGTGGTAAAACAGGTGGAGCTAATAGGTTGACCTCACTGTCACCACTGGAAATCAAAGTTTTGTAGCAACGAAATGAAGTTACTGCATAGCGTTACATCAATACATAAACAGAAAAACTGACGTACCAATTTTCAACATTAATTATTCAACGAGGCATTTGAAACTTGCATAACTCCAGAGTGGCTTTGACATAGTGGTTAAAGGAAATGGATGTTTTCATATCTAAAGGGTGTATTAGATGATGAAACGCCATAAATTTAAAGGTCTAGCTCCACAGCCACCTAGCGGTACAATGTGTGGAAATACGATTTCGACCGTTTTGTCAGCAGCGGAAATCAAAATTTCATGGTAATGGAAAAATACGTTATTTCGGTACGCTGCTACTTCGCATATTATCCTGAAAGAATAACCTTGAGGTAATCTGCTGCGAGTTACTACCGAATTCAAGTAAATTCCTAATTTTAATCCATCATTTTGGATACCTACGAGTTCCTACTTCCATTATTATTGTGACCCGTGATCGTCGTTGAATATAAAAAAAGATAATTCTTCAGAGTCAAAATCCCCAATCTTATTATATGTTTACTGATTTCGACTCTGAACGAGCCATTTTCAGATCGTAAAAGTGCATGACTGTCGTCATATTAATAAAACATCACGGATTAAAACAATAGTCATTCTATCGTAAAATACGATAACTTGAATATTATTTTACGGTGTGATGACGGCATTGTTTACTCATGTGATATGTTTGATTAATATGACGCATTTTAAATACTTTTACGATCTGAAGATGGTTCGTTAAGGGTAATCATATAATAAAATTGGCGCTCTTAACTCTGAAGATTTATTCTTTTTTAACTTCTAATTACACAAGAACCTCGTTTATCCGGCCCCCCATTTATCCGCATTTTCGGTTTATCTAGATCGTTTTATTTTTTTATTTTATTTATTTATTTATTTTATTTTTTTTTTTTTTTTTTTTTTTTCGTGGAAATGTGTCGTATAGAGTCAGGGTGCACTGTGTATACTTTTAATGGCAGCGCAGGCAACAAAGAGATCGCCAGCCCACGCTTTGACTTACATTTACTCATTTACTATGGTCATTGCTGATCTGCTCCCTAACGGTATTGCGTTTTAGCGTACTGAGAGAAATTGCTTTGAAGCGGAAGAAAGTGGTTCTTTCAGTGGACAAAAACTTCGAACCAGTAAGCAGAATAGACAAAGAAGAAGTACTGAGAAACATAGCCGCACAATATGGTATAGGGACATCAACTGTATCAGACCGGAATAGGAAGCGAAAGATTGAAGACATGTATCTTAAAACGATAACTAAAGATAGTTCTCAAAATCGCGTTACAATAATGAAAGCAAGAAATTAAACACTGGATGAAACATTATTCTTCTGGTTCAGTGAGAAAAAAAGAGTACGTAGTTCCAATATGTAGTCCAATTATGCCGAAAATGGCGCAAAAGTCAAACAGCAAGCTACGCGATAGTGATCCTAGCTTCACTGGCAGCCAAAGGATGAAAGATGGAATACATCAGCTGTCATTAACGGGTGAAACTTTTTCGGGAGATAAAGTGGCCGGAGGAAACTTCATTTTAACGATTTTGGAAAAAATGATTTTCTCCAAAAACTTAATCCACACTAGATATATAATACTCAAGTACGGGTACATTTTTAATCGAATGGTACTCATTTAGATGCTAGCTTTTAAAGTAGATAACTAGGCAAGGGGTTACAAGAGGTGTAAATATTGAGTTACAGTTGTGGCTTGTTTTTGTTTTTAGTGTAAAGCCCGTTTTGCACGATCTACTTCGTGGTGAAAATTGACCACTCAGAGTCTGTGCGCCTTTCATGCCTACGTGTAAATCGGCAGCCAAACCCTTAGCGAGTGCGTCTATGAAGTCAATGTTTTACGGTTTATGTCGAGTGTGGAGTACTAAAATTCCTAGTGTGCTACAGAATGCGCATGCGCGAAAGCTAGAAATTGAAGTAGTTTCTGCTAACATCGGCAGTTAGCCCATATTCATTTACATTACAGAAATGCTTCCGCTGTTCTTAAACTTCAGTTGTTGTTTGCTTGTGCTCTTATTAAATAAATAAATAATCAAGGAAAAGATTCCACCACAGTCTGTATACTTTCTTCTAATACAGTCAATCAGGGAAACTTTGTACCAGTCAGGGTATCTTTGTACCACTATTGGGTTGCAAATGGCTCATGTTCAACCTATTGGCAATATTTTTTTTCTGAAGGTAATTTTTAATACCTCTCTTATATATATATCAGCCATATGAAATCCAAATATTAAGTTGTACAAAGATAGCCTCACTGGTAAAAAGTTACCCTGTTGACTGTGACGTTCTTTTACAAACAGACGAAATATCTACATGCAGAAGGATTTTTACGCTTTACAGTGAAAATGCGTACACTACGCATATATACTAACGTTTGAATGGTTTGATACAGCTCTCCAATCTACCCTGTTCTGAGAATACGTTCGGCAACATACATCCTTTTCAATCTGCTTACTGTACTCGTCCCTCGGTCTCCCTCTACGATTTTTACCCCACACACGTCGTTCTAAGTTGATAATTCCTTGATGTGTCAGAATATGTCCTACCAATCTATCCCTTCTCTTAGTCAGGAAATGCCATAAACTCCTTTTCTCCGCAATTCGGTTAAGCACCTCCTCATTAGTTACGTGATCTACCAATCTAATCTTCATCATTCGTCTGTAGCACCACATTTCAAAGGCTTCTATCATCTTTTTGTTTGAACTCCTTATCGTCCACGTTTCACTCCAATACAATGTTACACTCCAGACAAATGCTTTCAGAAAGAACTACCTAACATTTAAATTAATATTGGATGTCAACAATTTTCACTTCTTTAGGAACGCTTTCCTTCCCATAGCCATTCTGCATGTTATATCTTCTCTACTTCGGCCAACAGAAGTTATTTTGCTACCCAAATAACAATACTCATCTATCAGAATTATTAGTTGAGAAAATTATTTTCGACGATATTTTACCGTTAGCAAGTAAATAAGACATGAAAACTCATGTAAGAAGGCGCTTTCAACTGAATTTTCGGTACTGTTTGATGTGTTTGCAAGTATGAAGTTTCTTCATCAAATAAACACGGCCGGCCGCGGTGGCCGAGCGTACTGCGGCGCGCCAGTCACAGTCTGCACGGCCACTACGGTCGGGGGTTCGAATCCCCTTAGGGCATGGATATATGTGCCGTCCTTAGTAGTAGCTAGTTCATAAGTAGTTTGTAAGTTTAGGGACTGATAACCCCGTAGTTAAGTCACATAAGCTCTACAAACATTTGAACATTGAAATAAATACGTTTTGAAATGTTTGGACGACGTTTTTCCTATTTCTTTAGATTCCTAATAGTGTACTAAATTTACTACATATTTGACGAGAACATTAAGTATATATTACCCTATTGTAATTAAAAACTAAATTATCTTTTCCTGCTCCTACGTAAAAAGTGCCCTCTTAACGTTATCATTTAGATTCGAAACTACTCAGCAGACAGCTCTACGGATTTAGTGATATCGTCTAAAAGAAAACGACCGCTCCAAACAGCCGAGCCTCAGTACGGAAATAACACGCCAGGGGCGATGCAGTACCCCTACTTGTCTCCAGTAGTCGACTGAGACAAGAAAGTCGATTACCGAGCGAGGTGGCGCAGTGGTAACACACTGGACTTGCATTCGGGAGGATGGTGGTTCAAATCCACCTCCAGCCATCCAGAATTAGATTTTCTGTTATTTCCCTAAATCACTACAGGCAAATGCCGGAATGCTTCCTTTCAAAAGGGCACGGCCGATTTCCTTCCCCATCCTCGCCCAAAACTCCGAGTGTTAGCTCCGTTTCTTAATGACCAAGCTGTCGACGGGACGTTAAACCCTAAGTTCCCTTCCTCCTTCCCTGAGTCGCACAAAGGAAGTCGATAGTGAAGAAGGTTTCCGGATTATCGATAACTAGCTGAAAACCTGGCGCTGCCCGGGTATTTTGTTGTTTATTCCTCGTATTTTTCAGGTAAATATTCATTTTTATAAGAGCTGTATGTCTGTAAAATCTCTTGGAAATACAATTCGCAGTAAAGAAGTAATAGATTAAAATTTGGTGCATGATGGGGCGGTTTTCAATGAACATTTCTATTTATGCGTCCATATCTCATGAACTACGTCTCGTACTGTAATACAATTTAGAATGTACATTCAACTATATGTGTGTACACTGTCTGTAAAATGTCCTGCGGCTACAATTTGTAGCGTACAAATTATAAATTGTAACGTCATACCGAATGCCGTAGTTTTTCTCCATAAACAGCGGAAAAGTAGTAAGCGACAAACTTTTTTACTTTCATCATTTTGCTATGGTTGTCAGCGAGAAAAAGTTTCAAAAATGTTCAAATGTTTGTACAACTTATGGGACTTAACTACGGGGTCATCAGTCCCTAAGCTTACAAACTACTTATGAACTAGCTAAGACTAAAGACGGCACAAATATCCATGCCCGAGGGGGGATTCGAACCCCGACCGTAGTGGCCGTGCTGACCGTGACTGGAGCGCCTTAGTCACCTCGGCCATCGCGGCCGGCGAGAAAAAGTTTAATTAAGGTTTGAAATTATGTTTAAAGTTTGTTGCAAGTCGATAAGTACTCTCATTTCCATAGAGCGTATTTATAAAGTCTCGCCGCATTATGTGGCATTTTATGCGATTCCTATAGTCTTTCACGTCATATCTACTGAACCATGTGTCGTATGTGATTCTTAACCCTACAGCAATTGTTAACTCACGGCAAGGAATGTGTGTGCCAAATTTGGTTGAAATCGGTCCGGTGATTTAGGAGAAAATGAGCAGTATTGTCGCTAAACGCAGCAGTTTCTCGTGCATCTCATTGTTTATGACGTCATCTCGTGAACTATATATCGCACGTGATTCTTACATTTACGGCGACCCTTCTCATGGATTGAAGTTTACGTGTACAAAATAACGTAAAGCTTGGAAGAAATCTGTAGATTTGTATGCAACATAGTTCTTTTCATCACAGTAAGGTGTATCTTGGTCTGTTTACTACATTTCTGTTGTTTTGTTATGTTATGGTCTTCAGTCCAGAGACTGGTTTGATGCAGCTCTCCACCATACTCTATCCTGAGCAAGCCTTTTCATCTCCTCATAAGAACGGCAACCCTCTTCCACTTGAATCTGCCTACTATACGTGTCTCTTGGTCTCCCTCTGCGATTTTTACTCCACACACTTCCCTCCAATGCTAAATTTACGATTCCCCGATGTCTAAGAATGTGTCCAACCAAGCGATCCCTTCTTTTAGTCAGGGTATGCCAAAAATTCCTTTTCTCACCAACTCTGTTCAGTACGTCTTCATTGGTTATGCGATCTACCCACCTAATCTTCAGCATTCTTCTGTAACACCACATTTCAAAAGCCTCTATTCTCTTCCTGTCCGCACTGCTTATCGTCCATGTTTCACTCCCGTACAAGGCAACACTCCACACAAATGCCTTCAGAAAAGACTTCCGTACACTAAAATTAATATTCGATGTTAGCAAATTTCTCTTTTTCAAAAATGCTTTTCTTCCCATTGCCATTCTGCATTTTATATCCTCTGTACTGCGACCATCGCATGTTATTTTACTACCCAAGTAGCAAAACTCATCTACCACCTTCATTGTTTCGTTACCTAATCTAATTCCTTCAGCATCGCCTGATTTTCTAAGACCGCATTCCATTATTTTTGTTTTGCTCTTGTTAATGTTCATTTTATACGCTCTCTTCAACACACTGTCGATTCCATTCAACTGCTCTTCCAGGTCCTTTGCTGTCTCTGACAGAATTACAATGTCATCAGCAAAACTCAATGTTTTTATTTCTTCCCCTTGTACTTTAATCCCTATTCCAAATTTTTCCTTGCTTTCCTTCACCGCCTGCTCGATGTACAAATTGAATAACATCGGAGAAAGGCTACAACCCTGTCTTACTCCCTTCCCAACTGATGCTTCCCTTTCATGCCCTTCGAGTCTAATAACTGCGGTCTGGTTTTTGTACAAGTTATAAATAACTCTCCTTTCCCTATATTTTACCCCTGCTGACTTCATTTCTGTAAAAAATTGAAAATCACCAAAAAGTGACTTAGTTCCTTTCTCCACCGACCGATTCAATTGAAGTTTATAAAACAGCTGGTCGAACTCCGACCACAGACAACATTGGTATTTATAAACGTTCGACGAAACTGTGGAGTTGCTCCCATCCCCCACGCGGATCCTGTATGACCTGATCCCGTTTCCCCACCTCCTTGAATATCTCCAGCATATCCGTATCCTCTATACCACCCGTAAAATAGACTCCCGCAACCCCCTGGTCCACCCCATCCTTACCAACCCTGGGCCTCTGCCACGCCTCTACCGCGTTATACCCCCTTCCCTTCATCTCCACACCCTCCACATCCTCTCCCAGAGTAATTTCCGCCGCCGCCGCCTCCCCCTCCCTGATGACGTCATCCGTTCCGACATATACACGTCCTACCAGCTCTGACCCCCCACCCATAGATAAAGTGCCCCCTCTCTCCCCTTCCACTCCCCCGCTTGGCTACCCCCCTCCTTGCCCTGGAGTCCTTATGGCTCCTCCCTGCCGGCCCCCTTTCCCCGCCGTTTTTTCCTCTCCCCCACGCTTCCCCCTCCCCCCCCCCCCGCCCTTTCTCGGGGTCCTGGGCCGACAGTTTTAAAAGTGCTACGTCAAGTGTTGTGTGTTGTGCTACAGTGAAGTGTGTGTTTTTAACTGCGTCCACCGCAACCAGACAAGTGTTGCACCTTGTATTTTAATTAGTGTCTCCGTGTACTCGCCGTCCTGTGTTCTTGTCGTCCAACATGTGATTTTTAGGTCACCGTGGCTCATCATTTTTAAATGTTAAATGTTTGTTAAGCTTATGGGACTTAACTACGGGGTCATCAGTCCCGAAACTTACAAACTACTTATGGACTACTTACGAACCGTAGTGGCCGTGCTGACCGTGACTGCAGCGCCGCAGTCACCTCGGCCACCGCGGCCGGCTCATCATTTTTAACTAACTATATGTGGTTTTAATCGTCTGTCTATTGTAATGTACTCCAAACTGTCGCCTTGTCTATGTCTCTTTATCTCTGTTGTTTTATCTCCTGTTATGTATTTTAATTCTCCACTCATATATGTATTTTTACTCTCGGCTGAAGAGCAGCCCATAGTGCTGCTGCCAGCCTACCAGTGTACTGCTGGTATAAAATTCAATGAAGGAAAAAAAACTGTGGAGTTGCTTACTTTGCGCATGGGAAATGGGTGGAACCAGGAGGGCGGGTTGCCGTACGTGGAGGGTATCCTGTTGACGCCCTTCCTCTCGGCCTGCGTGAGGCCCTTCTCCAGGGGCGGCACCAGCCAGCGCTGCGACTCGTCCTCGCCGAGGGGGCCCATCGTCAGGTGGTAGCTGAGGTGCGGCGCGAACGACAGCTGGTTGTTGACGACCGCCTCGTCGCGCCTGACCATCGCTGCGGCCAGCCACTCCTCGGCCGCCTCCTCGTGGATCAGCTCCCGGCCCGACAGGTCGCGGTTCACTACCAGGCACCGGTAGTCGGTGTACGGCCGCGGCACCTCCGCCTCTGGGTCCACCTCGCACGCCGTGTCTCCCATGTAGCTGACGTCGAACCTCTTCCCCGTGTAGTCGACGGTGCGGCACAGCGTCCTCGACCAGTCCAGGGTGTCGTCGGTGAAGTTGTAGCCGTCGAAGTCCAGCTCGGACTCGCACCTGTCGGAGTGCACGAAGACGGCAGAGCTGCGCCTCACGTCCAGCTTGACCCCGTCGGACGCCTCCACCACGAATCGTCCCTCCGGGTACACCAGGACGCGAGTCTGCTCGGGCATGATCAGCTCCAGGGGCAGGTCTCGACCGGTAGCTATCACCGTGGCGTAATTCGGATGCTCCATGCGGAATTTGATCCGCACGTAAACGTAGCCCTCGTGGAGCAAGGCGAGGGCGCCCGAAGGTAACAGTCCCCTTCTAAGGAAACGGGTGTCGTTCCGGAGGGCGTACCACTCGTAATACTGATCGAGTTCCTCCGACGACCATTCGCAGAAGACTTCCGATTCGTCCTCCCAGGCGTATTTGGAGATACGAGTGTCTCCGGGGAAGCTGACGATGTACGTTCCGTCGGCCTTGGTGAGTATGTTGGTGTCGTCCCCGCGCCTCTGGAACGTCTCGTGGATCTCCCAGTCGGTGTAGGTGCGCAGCAGGTGTCTGGGCAGCACCTCCGTCCGCTCTCCGTCCTCCAGCCGCCACTGCCGGCCGTCAGGGGTCACACACGTGTAAGCGGTGACGCGACCTGCAAAACACTTCATGTCACTACTTCATCATTTCATTCCGAAGCATTCTGGTACCTTCTGACAGATACGTGCTACATATCAGTGACTTTGAACAATGGAGGAACTAGCAGCATTTGATTTCTGAGAGAGTACAAATAACCTGAGTTTACTTTTCTACAGGGTGTCCCAAAAGTCATGACCGGACAAAGTATCTCGATAAAGGCGAGAGGTATGTGTGGTGTCGCACAAGTACAAAGTGCGCGCCACCTACTTTCGCCGCGCGCCGCCATGGACGCACGGCGCTGCGTTCTTACGACAGCCACGAGCGCCCTCTGCTACAACTCCGCTCGTGGCCACCACTGAACGACATCGTTCACTTGGAACTGAGATAGGAACCAGTCAGGACTTCGGAATCAGATAGGCACCAGTGAAGACTTGGATATCAGTTAGGCACTAGACAGACCTCTAGCCCAACTATATATCAGCATTCTGCAGTACTATGTAAAAGTTAAGTATTGTATAAATTCTGTGCAATATATATCTCGTTCTAATTTACTCTAGTGTTTCTAGTTTCTGGCTGCTCCCCTCCGTACCTGCACCAGCGTGCTATCTTTATTCCTGTGTCGGTCTCATTCCACTCGGCCACCGACACCTATGACGGAAACGAGACACAAAAGCGGCGACGAGGCTGGGACACAAAAGTGGCGACGAGGAGTGATAGAACCTTGGACCAGCCCGCTTGCAGCAGCCAGACAGCAGCAGTAGGAGCGCGCAGAAATTACTCCCGCCCACCCACCCTTATTATATGATTTTTGGGGGACAATATTCAGTTACGTGTTTTGTGGACTTTTTTTGTTGCAGAGCGTCCTCTTTCATATTGCATTTGTGTTTTGTTATAAGTTACTTGTATGCGCGGCGCCTAATCGGTCAGCATGGCCACTACTCCGAACCCAAACTTAATGGAACTTATTCAGTTACAGACGGCGCAAATCACACAACTCCTGCAAGCGGTGGCCCAGCTGACAGCGCAAGCAGCTAACCAACAACAACCGCCGCTTCAGCAGGCCACACCTGCCGCCGCAACGCTTCCTACGTTTCGCCAGTACAACGAACATGAGGAAGAATGGAGCGACTATTTCGCACAGTTTCAAGAACTCGTCGCGGCTCATCAACTTACAGGTCAGACTGTTAAGCATCTTTTATTGTCTGTGGTGATGTAGACTTTGAACAAATAGTAGAGGCACTAAATGCTCATTACGAGAGAAAAGTTCTCGTAGCCGCTGCACGGTACCGATTTTTCAGACTAAAAAAATTACCTGAGCAGTCACACCAAGAGTGGATAACTGAGTTGAAGGGCTTAACCCGCCAATGTAAATTTACTTGCTCTTGTAGACTTTCTTATAGTGACGTTATGTTAAGGGATGCAATTACGCAGAACATTCAGGACCCCAGAATTAGGGCAGCAATTCTGAAACAGTCTGACCCTCATTAGACAGTGTACTGCAGCTTATTGAAGCGCATGATACTTTTGACTTGGCAGATGTAGAAATGCAAAGCCACAGTGTTAATTCAGTGCGCCGCAACGGACGCTTTCCTAGCCGTAGTCCTCAGTCTAGCCCTAGTGATTCTTTAAATTCTACCGGCCGTGCTGAACAAACAGTAAAGAGTAGCCAGTGTAAAAGTGCGACACAAAGGTCGCATCGTCGTGTTAGAAACAGTAATGTGATTAACGGGCGCCAACGCTCATTTCAGAAAAATGTTCGTAAGTCTTGCCCCCAGTGTGTATCTCGCCACAAACGTGCACAGTGCCCTAGTCGCAACGCAACCTGTTATCAATGTGGCAAATCAGGACACATACAAACAGTGTGTATGCAAAACAAACATTCAAAGAACGGTGCCGTTAGAAACAGTACTTTGCCGAGTGCAAGAACAGTTCATGCAGTAAATGTTATAGACGCTGTGGAATTGAACCGTGCTTTGGTTGGTTTTCAATTGCAAGACAATTTTTCTGCGCCCACTGCAAAACTATATAGTGAGCCATGTAGCAAGCGTCGTCGAGTGCGTAATTCTGTGCAACGGAAAAGGGTTCGGGACAAGCAAAATGACTATCTACAGTGCAATCCTGTAGTGAACCTAGTGCCTTCTACAACTTCTCCTTGTAAAAGTGCCCAGTACTGTGTAGCTAGTGACAGTAGACATCAAGTAGCTACTCAAGAGTGTAGTGCAGTAGTTAGTAAATCTGTAGTAGCCTCGCATTACGCGGACGCCGATCCGGCGGTAGAGCCATCTAGTGACAGTGTTGTTAATCCGCTGCGTGCCGAGTCTGCGCCGCTTCCTTCATTACGTAGCCCGCGCATGCGCAAGTGCAGCAAACAAACAGCTGTATTAGACGTTGCTCCCATTCGCGCACCTGTCGAGCGCCACAAGCAAAAACTTTTTGTGACTCTTTCGATAGAAAATAAGACTGTACAATTTCAGCTTGATACTGGTTCCGCTGTCACTTTAATAAATAAAGATACTTATGAACTTCTGGGTTCGCCAAAATTGTCGCCGTGTCAACAAGTGCTAACAGCGTACACAGGTCAAAATATTCCCGTGCTAGGAACGTGTAGCCTGCCCGCATCTTTTCAAGGTGTAACGAAAACAGTTGCTTTTGTAGTTCTTCAGGCCAAATCTACACAGAACATTTTTGGACTAGATGCTTTTGACTTGTTTGGTTTATCAATTCAAAGAGATGTGCTTCAAATTTCGTCAGTAGTGCCTCAGGACAAAATCAATGCATTACGTGAAAAATATAGTGACTTGTTTTCGCCGGAACTAGGTTGTGCAAAAGACTTCGTGGCACATGTAACTTTAAAAGAATCTGCAGTACCAAAATTTCGTAAAGCTAGACCAGTGCCTATCGCAATGCGTGATACAGTTGCCGAAGAACTTAAACGTTGGCAAGATAGTGGGGTGATTTCTCCTGTTTCTGCGAGTCAGTGGGCCTCGCCTTTAGTAATTATACCCAAGCCGTCGGGAAAACTTCGTCTCTGTGCGGACTTCAAATCAACAGTGAACAGTCAAAGAATTGTAGACACTTATCCCCTGCCCAGGCCTGACGAACTAATGGACAAATTAGGACAGTCTCGCTTCTTTTCTAAGATTGATTTATCAGAGGCATACTTGCAGATTCCACTTGATGACGAGTCAAAAAAGTTTTTCGTCATTAATACTCACATGGGCCTTTTTCAATTTCAACGCCTACCCTCTGGCAGTTCTTCCGCCCCCGCTATTTTTCAGCGCTTTTTGGAACAGCTGACAGTTTCTGTACCGTGTTGCTCGAACTATTTAGATGATGTTGTGGTATCCGGACGTACAGTTGAAGAACATTTAGCAAACCTGGAGTGCCCTTTCAAAGTGTTGACTGCAGCAGCTCTCCGTTGCAATAAAGCAAAGTGTTCGTTTTCTTCAAACTGAAATAGAGTACCTAGGCCATGTGATTAATGCCCAAGGCATTCGTCCCTTACAGTCACATCTTAGAGCAATCAAACACTTGCCTCCTCCTAAGAATGTGCATGAATTGCAAGCAGTAATGGGAAAGCTTAACTATTATTTCAGATATATTCCCAATGCCTCTCAGATTGCAGCTCCACTGCATCGCTTACGTAGGAAGAATGTTCCTTTTGTATGGTCTAAAGATTGCCAGGTTGCCTTTGACAAATTAAAGTCTGCACTACTCAGTGATGCATGTTTGATTCCCTTTGACCCACAGAAGCCTGTAGTGTTAGCAGTTGATGCCTCGTCGTACGGTCTGGGTGCAATTTTGTCGCATCGTATTGGTTCTCACGATCGTCCTATTGCCTTTGCATCCAAGCTACTGACGCCGACGCAACAGAATTACAGTCAGATAGAAAAGGAGGCCTTAGCAATCATTTACGGCGTCACAAAGTTTCATCATTATCTCTATGGCAGAAAATTCTATTTGTTGACAGACCACAAGCCTCTCACGTCGTTGTTCTCACCCACAAAGCCAATTCCGCCACGAACGGCACAAAAGCTTCAGAGATGGTCTTTGATATTGTCAAATTATCAGTATGAGATTTTGTACCGACCTACCACTAAACACGCCAACGCGGACACACTTTCCCGACTTCCGGTTGGCCAGGATGTGTCGTTTGATTCTTCAGAAATTGCATATTGTCAGATAGACTCCAGAGATGCTTCCGCTGTCGCAGATTTCCCTTTGAACTCTCGTCGGGTTACACAGGAAACAGCTGCGGATGCAGACCTAAGTGTGGTAGCACGTTTTGTTCGCTCAGGGTGGCCTTCCAGAGCCAAAGACATTCATCGGCCTCTGGTGCGACGTTATTTTGCACAACGTCATGCATTATCTTTAAGTCAGGGTGTTCTGTTGTTACATACCGACAACGACCAAATAAGAGTGATTGTTCCTCGTTCCCTGCAACGAGAAGTGTTGCGCCTCCTGCATCAAGGACATTGGGGTATTGTTAGGACAAAGCAATTGGCCAGACGCCATTGTACCTGGGTTGGTATGGACGCTCAGATAGAGAGCATGACGTTACAGTGTACTGTTTGTGCGGAGCATCAGGCGGCTCCCCCACAACTTTTCTCAGACTGGCCACGCCCCAAGGAACCATGGCAACGTTTACACATTGACTTTGCCGGACCTTTCTGGAATACGCGCTGGTTAATTGTTGTAGACGCTTTCAGCAAGTTTCCTTTTGTGATTGCCATGAACTCAACGACAGCGTCTAGTACAATCAGTGCCCTTACATCAGTGTTTTGCATCGAAGGTTTGCCTGAAACTATCGTCAGTGACAATGGACCTCAGTTTGTTAGTGCGGAATTTCAACAGTTTTGTCGTATGAATGGCATTCAGCACATCACCACCGCACCTTTTCACCCTCAGTCCCATGGTGAAGCAGAACGTTTCGTTCGAACATTCAAGTCTCACATGGAAAAGATGAAAGGTCAGCACTCCAGGCAGCAAGCTCTTCAAATTTTCCTGTCTACGTATCGCTGCATGCCACGTGACGGCCCTTCTCCTGCCGAGCTGCTACACGGCCGCCGTCAGCGCACTCTCCTTCACCTGCTGCAGCCTCCCACGCACCGAGTCGGTTCGTATGGCGCTACGCGTTTTCAGGTTTCGACGCCGGTGCTGTACAGGGTGTTTGCTGGCAACAAGACAAGATGGTTGCCAGGCATCATTCAACGCGTGCTTGGTCGCAATATGTTTGTTGTACGTTCTTCCACAGGGTCGAAGCTGCGGCGCCACGCAAACCAATTGCGCCTGCACAGGCCGCGCGATCCTGTCTCGGGTTTCTTGATTCCAGACCCAGTTCACCGCCAGGGAGCACAGCCACATCGCTCGCCGCCGGGCCCAGCTTCCCCGGGCTACGAGATCCCGATGGATGTCGACGCGCCTCCTACGCAGTCGGCCCCTCCGCCTCCGTCGCCGCAGATGACAGCGTCACCGAGAGGAACTCCGGGACCGTGCGGGCCCCCCCAGCTTGGGCCACGCACCTCAGAAGAAGATGACCTGCTCCCTCTGGGCGGGGGTGAGCGCCCTTCCCCAGGTTTCGGTGGGTTTCCTGGAGGATCGCAAGGCGGATGCCGGGGCGCGGACGGCGTCTCGATCCCAGCCTCAGCTACGACGCCCGTCCCACCAGTAACGCCCCCGCCCAGGCCCTCCTCCCAGTGCCGTCGCCGTGGCCCTCAGCCCTACGCCACGACGGCGCGGCGGTTTGGGGGGAAGGGGTGTTGTGTCGCACAAGTACAAAGTGCGCGCCACCTACTTTCGCCGCGCGCCGCCATGCACGCACGGCGCGGCGTTCTTACGACAGCCACGAGCGCCCTCTGCTACAACTCCTCTCGTGGCCACCACTGAACGACATCGTTCAGTTGGAACTGAGATAGGAACCAGTCAGGACTTCGGAATCAGATAGGCACCAGTGAAGACTTGGCTATCAGTTAGGCACTAGACAGACCTCTAGCCCAACTATCTACAGCATTCTGCAGTACTATGTAAAAGTTAAGTATTGTATAAATTCTGTGCAATATATATCTCGTTCTAATTTACTCTAGTGTTTCTAGTTTCTGGCTGCTCCCCTCCGTACCTGCACCAGCGTGCTATCTTTATTCCTGTGTCGGTCTCATTCCACTCGGCCACCGACACCTACGACGGAAACGAGACACAAAAGCGGCGACGAGGCTGGGACACAAAAGTATGGATGGGGTTGACATAGATACGAACAAAGGGGGATGGAAGAAACGTTTTGTGACCTGTGAGAGCCATCCGCCATCTTGGTATCCACCAGATTGGATTCAGCTCAAATTTCTTCAAGGAGAGGGAGGGTCATGTGATACATGTTTGAAGGGTAGAATTTCACAAGAAACACAATGGTGAAGTCCGTTTTCTAATATCTTTATTAGGTAAAAAGTTATGGATCATTTGTTTCAACATGTTTAATTTGTCATGAATCATGGCTCTGATGGCTTGAAACATATTACAGTCTAAAGTGCACTTCACAGAATGTGTTCCTCATGCTGTCTGTGTACCTGAAGACATTTCTATAGCCATCAGAGAAAGTTTGTATGTACACGACACAACACAGCAGGCATAACAGTATCACAGGCATCGGTAATCCGCTGTTTCAGGTGTTGCACATCACGAATCTTTACGGAATACACCTTGGCCTTCAGATATATCCATAGGTAAAAATACAGGAGGGTAAGATCAGGTGATCGTGGCAGCCATTCCACGGCACCATGATGCCCAATCCAGCAGCCGCCAAAGTGTGTATCAAGCCATTTCCATACACAGGCACCATAATGGATTGGCGCTCCATCCTGCTGAAAGTGGGAAGGGAATGTCCCATCTTTGTTGCAAACCATAGGCATGGCCACCTCATCCAGCATTTGCAGGTATGTCGCGGTATTGAAATATAGGGCCAATGAGACGCATTCCCAAAATGCCGCACCATACGATCACTTTACCACCTCCTTGAGACCTACTGGAAGACGTCCACCTTGGGTTGTCTGGTTACCAGTAGCACATGTTGTGCTTATTGACCTGCCATCTGACGCAAAAATTCTCCTCGTCACTAAAGAGTATCTTCTACACAATGTCATGATCGACGGCGTATTGTGCGGACACCACTCACAAATCTGCATCCTTCGATCAGGGTCGTCTGCCACCAGATGCTGCTGGAGTTGCATTTTGTATGGATGCTATTTATGTCGATGTAGGATTCGTTAGATACTGCTCCGAGGAGTGTCGTACTCTTGAGCAAGTCGCCTCATACCTCGGACGGGTCTCGTGGCCACAGTTGCTAACACTGCCGTGGCCGTTGGCTCATTAGTTGCTGTGAAGGGACGGCGTGTGTGGGGCTAATCTACTACCGTTCCAGTTTCTTTCAACTTCCTAATCAACTTCCTGACGGCACTCTCCGTGACGGGTTTCCTGTCTGTGTGTCTCTGGTTGAAGTCACTGGTAATTTCCGAGAAATTCCGACCACCAGCTGTCAGGATGATTTCGATCCTCTCTTCTTTGGTTAGTGGCATGTTGTCCTTCGCACTAACGGTACACTTGTAATGATAGGATGAAGACGTGATCAGTTTTCAGCATTCTGAATGGCGAATTACACCTGTTATAACAAGTGATCCATAACTTGCTACTTAATAAAGATATTGGAAAACTGACTTCACCATTGTTTTGATCGTCAAATTCTACCTTTAAAACATGTATCACATAAGCCCCTCCCATTGAAGAAATGGGAGCTAAATGCACTGCGGCCAATATGGCGGACGGCTTTGGCAGGTCACTCAAAAATTTCCCCCCTCCCCAACCCCTTGGTTCGTATCTGTCTCAACCCCATCGCTACCTATCACCATATTCGCAATATTTAGTCCGGTCTTGACTTTTAGGACACCCTGTATAATGTGTTCCCAGCGAGGTTTGATCTCTGCGACCTCCCACGTTGAAATTGTGTTTTAAGAAGTACATCATTTCAAAATTCTAATTTAATTTATATAACATTTATTATTACTCTGTATTTAAGTGTTGTTTAAATACTCCTTATTGAGGCTAATCATGAACCAGTTGTCATAAATATAAAAGTTTATGTCAGTACGAAATGTATCGGAACTACATTACCTCGCTCTCACGACCTGAAAAAAAAAAAAAAAAAAATAACGAACCAAAAATGCAGGTTTACAAAATTGACATACCTCAAGAATTAGACTGCCATTAACATCATCAATAAAATATATCAGGCATACATGCCTGGTCAACGTAAGTACGCCATTTGAAAGAAAACATACGACAGTTTTGTTCTAAAGGTCAGCAACTCTCACATATCAAAGATAATCCATTTGCATCTAAACAGTCAAAGGTGACCTACCATAATACTGTCCTGACATCTGAAAAATTATGCGTCAAGTCCGTCCAATAAAATTGAAGGCACTACGGATGGAATACATCCTTAAGTTAATCAGTGGTACTACAAACTGACGTCACTATTAAAATCTACAGAAAATGTCACTGCTACTGAAGGAGGAGATTACTAAAATCTTATCGACTTGTTTCAATGACGAAATGAGGGCAGTGATTCGACGTTTGTTTGCAGATAGTGTTAAAATAACGGAAATAATTCGTCGCATGCGAGATCATTGTAGCGACAGCCGTTTTTCGTCAAGCAATACCTACGAGTGGGTAGACTGCTTCAAACAGAAAGAATTTATGTGATGCCGAAAGATCTATATGGCCATCACCGTCAGTGGCTCAGGGCAATTTCAAAGTCATTGAGGATATGGTAAGGAAAAACATACATATCAGTCGTGGTTCAGAGTATGCCATCTTACACGACAGATTAAACTATCGAAAAGTGTGTGCTAGGTGAATTCCAGTCACATTCTGCCAAACGGTCGTCTGATTCAATAAAGGATTTGGGAATGAAGAATTGGAGCATCAGTCACACAGTCCAGACCTGGGTCTAAGCGATTTTCTTATGTTTGCACCATTGAAAGAATCGCCAAAGGGAAGATTTTCCGATGGAATAAAAAAGCTCGTTAAACTTTTGGCAAAGTGTGTTGAAGTCAAGGAAGTTCATGTAGAAAAATTACGTTTTAGTTTTGTATTATCAGAAAAAATATTACTTTTCTAAAATGTCCCCTTGCTTCTTTACTTTCTCTCGTATATAATGATATACATATGCATGATTTTGTGGCAATATATACTGATTATATTTGGTCGGGTTTGCAGTTGCGTAAATGGTTTAGAATCCATGACCCTTCGCCCAATGTCTCTTTGGCCATTATTTCTGTAGCCGTCTTTATATAACCGAGCTGCCTTCTGTTCAAATCTTTGGGACCTATTGGACCAAACTGGTATGGTGATCAGTCTCTAGACTTACAAATTACCTTCACTAAGGTCGACACACAAACCCATGCCAAGGGAGGGCTCGAACCTCCGGCGGGTATGGCCACCCAGTTCGTAACATGATACTTTAGACCACACTGCCATCCGCACGGCTTCGGCTGCCTCATGGACAACGAGAAAGACATGCCGTGATGCACACGTCTCATCACGTCATCAGAGAAGGCTTCAGCCAGTGTGGTCGCTACCTGACTGTCTGGCCACTATGAGACAGTGGGCTGTGCTCCAGTGGTCGGTCAGTCAGCTAGCGATCATGCTGGCTGAAGCCTTCTCTGATGACGTGATGCGACGTGTGTGCCACGGCATGTCTTCTTCGTTGTCCTCGGGCTGCTCTATATGACGCCACTAGTGCCGCTTCAGCGTTATACGAGGCGCGTCCAGAAAGTAAGTTCCGTTTCAATTTATCTCTGCTGCAGCGCTGCGATTGCAGTTCCGCACATGTGCTGTAGACGATGTGTATGAAGGAGAAGAACGTGCGCCATTTGGAGATCGCCGTCAGTTACGTACGCTTTGTTATGCTTGTTTGAAATGTCGGCGTTGATTGAAAATCCCGCCGCCTGTGAAATGAGGTCGGTGATTCGGTTTATGAATGCGAGGAAAGTGAAACCAAGTGAAATTTATTGGCAAATTTGCGATGTTTACGGAACAAATGCGATGAGTGATTCGATGGTGAGAAGATGGGTCCGACAGTTCAATGGCAGGCGTAGTGATGTGTACGAAGAAGAACGAAGTGGGCGTCCACCTTTGGTTCACGCGATTGATGACAAGATCCAGGAAAACCGTAGGTTTACAATTAGTGCTTGGCGGTCATCACTTCACCAATGACGACGAGCTGAAAGAAACTGTTTCCAACTGGTTGAAGACACAGGCGGCAGATTTCTATGAAGAAGGTATACAAAACCTGGTGCCACGCTGTGGCAAATGCTTGCAAAATTTCGGCAGTTATGTGGAAAAGTAGTTTAAGAGTTGTAGAAATTTGTGCAATAAAAATTTTTTCTGTATCTGTGTACAATTTCATTTTATTACCAAACGGAACTTACTTTCTGGACGCGCCTCCTATGTTGTAATGCTTACGGAGGGAGGATTTTGTCACTAACTTTATTTTTAATTCGATAGCTTCTTTTATGACGCTATCCCAGAAATTATTTTTCCGTGTAATGACTAATGTCTCGTCAAAGATGCTGTGCCTGTCCTTTGAACTCTGTTCTGCTATAGTTGGTTTCTCAGGGTACCTTAGGCAAAAGCATCTCTCATGTTCTAACAGTCTGTCCGATATAATATTGTCCATACCCTCACGGTATTTAATACACTCCTGGTCTTCTGAGGACTGAAGATAGATTTTATGACTCTTTAGAAGCCCTGCAGAACTAAGTGGTGTTTTAGCCTACATTACCCCAAGCAATATAGGATAGCAGAACATGGTTTACAGACGGACATAAAATCGCATTAGACGACATATGATATTACACAGACAAGTTCATTGGTGCCGAAAATTAAGTCTATAAATCGCTACTTCCTCGTCCTCTGTCAAATCCATGACATAATTACATGAACTGTCAAAAGGATATACGCACAAACGTGTGCTAAACGCAAGATGACATTTGTTTGAGCCTACAACTATGCCAGCGATAACGTCAGGGCCTCTAGCACCGGGAGTAATGTATGCTGTTTAGCCCTACATCTACAATCACTGTCGTAGTATTGCACAACAACCAGCATCGACATTGCAGCATCCACTGGAATAATCATATCGAGGCAAACAATGTACAAAATCTTTGGCAGAGTGGCCTTTATTGTCGGAGACGTGCTCTATGTTTACACCTGATACGTCTCCTCAGAAGCGACGTCACAATTGGAATTAACATACCAACTGGCAACTGGACGGACTAAGAGTAGGCCAATATTATTTTCACAGATGAGTCTCGATTTTGTCTGCAATGCGATTCTAGACGGATTCACATCTGCTGGAGGGGGGGGGGGGGAGGATGGACGTGAAACACGATTTCCGTACCAACAAATTGGTGAAAAGAGACCGATACTGAGTATGATCTATAATGGACTGGAGAGGAATTACGTCGACCACCGTCCGCCTCCATGACCAAATCGACAGCGTGGTAGATTACCACACAGGGAGCGCGGGTTCGATTCCCAGTGGAATCGGAGATTTTTCTCCGCTCAGGGACTGAGTACTGTGTCGTCTTCATCATCTACATGTAAATCGCCCAAGTGGCGCCACCTAAATAAGACTTGCACCGAGCAGGCCGCACACGATCCCAACTGTGGTCTGACGGCCAAAACTGCCACACGAACGTCATCATGTTGATCACCCTGACTTGGTTTAGCCGCTGTCTGCTATTTTGATGAGGTCTTGGATGATAATTCATGACCTCTTAGAGCATGCATTGTTTATTTTTTCCTGGAAACGGAAGATACTATACGTGTGCTAAGGTCTGCCTTCTCTTCCGATTTGAACAACAATGGAATCTGATCGGGATACACGGGAGATGGATTCCATTATGTTTGCATCTAACAACCACTCTGGAAGTCTTGCGAGCATTTCTGCTGGAAGATTGGGCGATATTGCCTCAACACGAGATTTATGACATCATATAAAATGATTCGTTAAGCCACGGTGGCTTTTAAACAATTATTCAGTTATTTATTCTTTTTACCATGACTTCTTCCAGCGTTCTTTGCCTCTATTTTCAAATGATATGAGATGAAAAAATGTGAAACATATACATAACAGATGTACGACATTTCACCTCATGGATCAAAATTTTTTTTTCATTGTTGTTAAATATATATTTTGAGTGCAGCTACTCGTGCTAAGAGGGTCATCGCAAAATTTAGGGATATACTTCTCAGCAAATTAACTTACCCTATTTTATTCACTGCTTTCGTGTGGGATCATATTCTGGGGCAATTCAAAATTGAGTAAAACAGTATTCACTGCACAAAAGCGTGTAATCAAAATAATTGCTGGAGCACACCCAAGATCATGCTGCAGACATTTATTTAGGGATCTAGGGATCTTCACTGTAGCTCCACAATATATGCATTCACTTATGATATTTGTTATTAACAATGCAACCCCATTCAAAAGTAATAGTAGTGTGCATAGCTACAAGTCTACAACACTAGGAGAAAGGGTGATATTTACTATTCAACGTTAAATCCAACTTTGGCACAGAAAGGGGTGAATTACGCTGAAACAAAAGTCTTTGGTCATTTACCAATTACCATTAAAAGTCTGACAGCTAGCGTACTAGCATTTAAAAAGAAATCAAAAGACTTTCTGCATGATTTTTAGATAAAAATTAGTTATTTTGGTAAAAAAATAACATGAAAAAATTAAGAAAACCTTAAACAGTGATTGTCATGATAGACACCATTTATTAAACTGACACGTTCTAATTCATTGCGAAATGTGCTATTTATGAATAGCTTAATTCCCGCTGCTTCGCACGCGTAAACTGGATGGCCTGCATTGGTTGTTTCTATTTCTAAAAATAAATTTTCATAGATTTAGCTTTAGAAATGCTTTCCTAATCAAGTATTCTGATACAGCTTGCCACCCCGTACTGAGCATTTTTTTATGGTGTGTACTTCGAGGGAATTGCAGGATAGGTCATCTGAAACTTCACTCTTGGGGCAGCTAAATGCCATAAATCAGGAGTTTTGCCTACGTATAGACAGTCTGAGCTCAAACAAGGCAAAATATTTAATGTTCTAGCACGAACTACTTGTTTTTTTTATCACTTCGAGTTGTGCATTTACATGTTGAACACACTTTAGACATATTTTAGCAGCAAAAACTGTACAGACAATACACACTAAATACAATATACACTAAAAACAACACTTCAAGTTCAACAACAACATACGATAGACAGACTCTTGTCGAGTGTACTGACCACCACAAATATGGCGGCCGAGTTTACACAGTTTGTCGCAAAAACGCCGTAACTCGAGTGTTAGCCACTCTATGAAATTTAAGCTCGTTGGTAAAACGCGTTTCGATGTATATGAGGTCTTTGGTATTATAGCGTCAAAAGTCATCGCTGATCAGCAATCCGAATTTTGTAGAAGCTGACGACTTTCAACACTATATCTTGCACCCTCTTATAGCTATTGACGCGGAACAGCTATGCTGTAGAACGGGAGACCGTGTACTACTACAACAGAAAAGGATCGTTCATCTCCATTGTGTATCTTTTGCCGAAGAGAAAAATATTGACACACGTGGAATTTTATGTAAGTCGGTAACTTGCAATTCCCTTATCTTCCACCCCTTTATCGTTATCAAGTCTCTATCATCATACTGCACAATGGCAGACTGAATCTACTACCACATACAAACACTATTCGTTTGCAATGTGTAATTTTGTCTGCAGAGTGAAATATAGGCACAAACACCTCAGTTTTTATATATAAGAGCGCGTCCAGAAAATTAGTTCCGTTTCAATTTATCTCCGCTGCAGCGCTGCGATTGCAGTTCCGCACATGCGCTGTAGACGATGTGTGTCAAGGAGAAGAACGTGCGCCATTTGGAGATCGCTGTCAGTTACGTACGCTTTGCTGTGCTTGTTTGAAATGTCGGCGTTGATTGAAAATCGCGCCGCCTATGAAATCAGGTCGCTGATTCCGTATCTGAATGTGAGGAAAGTGAAACCAAGTGAAATTTATCGGCAAATTTGCGATGTTTACGAACCAAATGCGATGAGTGATTCGATGGTGAGAAGATGGGTCCGACAGTTCAATGGCGGGCATAGTGATGTGCACGATGAAGAACATAGTGGGCGTCCACCTTTGGTTACAGAAGAACTGGTTCGCGCGTTTGATGACAACATCCAGGAAAACCGTAGGTTTACAATTAGTGCTCTCACTATGGACTTCCCCCAAATTTCACTGTTTCCAACTGATTGAAGACACAGGCGGCAGATTTCTATGAAGAAGGTACTCAAAACCTGGTGCCACGATCGAGTGCGATTGGACCGCTATTATTTTCTATCTATATAAATGATCTGATGGACAGAGTAAGTTGTTATTTGCGGCTGTTTGCTGGTGATGCTGTGGTGTATGGGAGGGTGTCGTCTGTAACTGACTGTAATAGCATACAGGATGACTTAGACAAAATTTCTAGTTGGTGCGAAGAATGGCAGCTAGCTCTCAATGTAGAAAAATGTTAGGTGATGCGCATGAGTAGGAAAAACAATCCCATAATGTTCGAATACAGCATTAGTAGTGAGCTTCTTGATGCTGTCGCGTCGTTCAAATATCTAGGCGTAACATTGCAGAGCGATATGAAAAGGAACGAGCATGTAAGGAGAGTTGTGAGCAAGGCGGACAGCCGACTTCGGTTTATTGGGAGAATTTTGGGAAGATGTAATTCACCTGTAAAGGAGACCGCGTATAAAACGCTTGTACGACCACGTCTTGAGTATTTCTCAAGTGTTTGGGACCCGCAGCAGATCAGTTTAAAGGAAGACATAGAGGCGGTTCAGAGACGAGCAGCTAGATTTGTTACCGGTAGGTTCGACCAATGCGCGAGTGTCACGGAAATGCTCCGGCAACTCAATTGGGGATCGCTGGAAGAAAGACGACGTTCTTTTCGTGAATTTCTGTTAGGTAAATTTAGAGGGCCGGAATTTGAAGCTGAGTGTAGTACGATCTTGCTGCCGCCTACTTACATTTTGCGTCAAGATCACAAAGACAAGATAAGAGAAATTAGGGCTCGTACGGAGGCATATAGGCATTCTTTTTTTTTTTTTTTTTTTTTTTTTTTCCTCGTTCAATTTGGGAGTGATAGGAAAGGAAATGCCTAGTAGTAGTACAGTGTATCCTCCGCCACGCACCTTACGGTCAATTGCGGAGTATGTATGTAGATGTAGATGTAGATATGGCAAATGCCTGCAAAATTTCGGCAGTTATGCGGAAAAGTAGTTTAAGAGTTGTAGAATTTTGTGCAATAAAAATTTCTTCTGTATCTGTGTACAATTTCATTTGATTACCAAACGGAACTTAGTTTCTGGACGCGCCTCGTATTAAGATATATGGAACAAATGTTAATCTAATCTAATCTGTTGAAGGATATGTCCGCCCCACCCACGTGTTGCCAAGGGTGTTGAAACGTTTCTGCTATGTTGCACGTTCCTTACAAAAATCAGTTGCCAACATTATAAACACGAAATATCTGACACCTAAAATTAAACTTCACTACCGGACATGTAAAATATCACATTTTCGCCTTCAGTTTGTTATTCTATTAACACTATTAGTAAAACGCTTTTAAGAAATAGTACGTTGATTTAAACATAACTTTGGCTGGCCTTTTACGTAATTTTCAATTTTTAATACTTTCGTAAATAATAGCTGCAAACACTAAAAATGCATTACACTTAGTTTCGGAAATTGCTGAACCTATATAGATACTAATTTGTATAAAAACAACAATACTACATGTTATAACTATTGCACAACATGATTACATATATACCTTTTGTTTAAATAAATTAGGGCAGATGATGTTTTATATATCACTGGATCCTAAATTAAATACTGATCATTTTTCATGCACTAAAATTAATAATGCGTTTGGTACTAAGAAACTATCTTCGAAATTAACAAAACTACGACAACCATATACAAATCCGTATAAAAAATTTGGCCGTAAACTGAAATACATTAAAATTCAATGTCACAGTAATAGTACGCCTACACAATATTGGCAAAACAAATATGTGTGCACTTCGAAAAAACAAATAACGTAAATAATTTGAGTACTGCTAACACTACTCAAAAGATGACTTTAAATTTGTGTACCACATTAAATACAAATTTCATGAAACATGTACATACATTGAGGTAAATAGTTAAAGCTTAAATGTAATGTTTTAATTTCTGTATTTTGGCATATTTAATGTAAAAGAATATTGTTTAATTGTGAATTACAAACCTTTGTCATCAGTCTTATTACGCGGTTACGTAGAAAGATGTTTGAGAGAAACCATGTTTTGTTAGTCTTCTAGCAGTCACAAACCTGTAAGCAGCTCTGTTGGCTTGCTGCTGCATTTTTATTTTTTATTGTGCAACAATGTGATTGATTTAAACTTTATTTAAATGGAAATAAAATCGTTTCCATATCAACTGACATGTTTATGATTTACGAAAAGATCCTGAAACATCAAATCTTTTAGTGAATGCCGAAGACAGCTCACAACGCAACGGACTACAACCAGCGTATAAGATAAGTTCTTTTTATATGAACTTTTTTGTGTCCCAGCCTCGTCGCCGCTTTTGTGTCTCGTTTCCGTCGTAGGTGTCGGTGGCCGAGTAGGAAGACCGACACAGGAATAAAGGTAGCACGTTTGTGCAGGTACGGAGGTGAGCAGACAGTGGGACAGCAGAAACTAGAAACACTAGAGTAAATTAGAACGAGATATATATTGCACAGAATTTATACATTACTTAACTTTTACATATCTCACTGCTGCAGAATGCTGATACATAGTTGAGCTAGAGGCCTGCCTAGTGCCTATCCGATAGCCAAGTCTTCACTGGTGCCTATCTGATTCCGAAGTGTTAACTGGTTCCTATCTCAGTTCCAAGTGAACGATGTCGTTCAGTCACAGAATAGGGAGTATACAGAAAGGAAACTCCCGCTGCAGTCTGTCGTCCAAAATTTAGTGCGCATGCGCGGAATCGGCCATCTTGAAAAGCAGTAAACGTGTGATCACTCCCTACTCTGTAGCGTGGTAATGCGCCGTCTTTCTTTGTTAATTGTGTATTTTAACTGCCCGAATCGCATAAAAGTAAACAAGTATTTGGTACAGTCAAAAGAAAGAACTGTGTGTCAGTAGTTGGAGCTGTTCTGTTTTCATTATGAGCAGCAATAAAAGAAAAGGCGGCCGATGGTGTTCAGCACCTAATTGCCGCAATAATTCCAATACAAATAAGGATATAAGTTTCTTCACTTTCCCAAAAGATGCTGAGCAGTAAGAGAACGTCGTTATATGTGTAGTGAAAGTTAAATGTTATCAGTTTCAAATTAGAGCAATGTGTGCATAATTATTAAAAGTAGCCTTGCTTCTTCTCTTGACGATAACTCTCGCTGTTGCTGTTGCTGCTGCAGTTCATCAACATCGAAATGTTGAAGTACATTTACATTTTATAAGTTTAACGTTGCAGGGAATAATATAAAATGAATGACAAAGAATAGTGCGTAAGTAGGCAAGTAAAATTTTACTTACGGCATTGGAGGCGTCGTGTGCTGATGTTGGCAACGAATGCTCTTCGGATACTCAAATAGATTAAGGGGAATAATTATTTTATGCTGTTCCTGCTCTGTGGTTGAAGATTCCTCTATATGCCCTTCTCCGATCAGTAAATTAATGATACTCCTAAAGCAAATACAACTTTTATATATGCCCAGACGTCATTAGTTCTGTACAATCACGTTGTACTGCTAAGTCTGATTCAATATTATGTGCGAATTTATTCGTGTCAAATAAAATCTGGCAGTTGTAAAGTCACTTTCTTGTTTATAACTAATTTCCCACACATAACTCCGCGTTATTTGGGATTTTTCTATAGATAAACACCAAATAAAACGATCATTCATTCCATCGTACATTTTCGTAGTTGTATTAAAATTTAGGCAGATTTTTTTTCGTTGGATTACAATTAGGTGCAAAAACAGGCGCAAAATAGAGGAGAGCATAATGAAAAGCCGTTTCCTTTCTTAAAAGTCGGTGAGGTTAGCTGCAGTTCGTAAAAAGTCCATTTCCAGCCAAAGTACTAAGAGGCTATAGTTCCGCGTTTACTGCTTTTCAATATGGCGTCGAGCGCAGCGCTTGGTAACATACAGATCAAAGACGCCGCCCTCAGCTTTCCCTTCTGTATGCTCCCTATTCTGTGGTTCAGTGGTGGCCACGAGCGGAGTTGCAGCAGAGGGCGCTCGTGGCTGACGTCGTAAGAACGCCGCGTCGTGCGTGCATGGCGGCGCGCGGCGAAAGTAGGTGGCGCGCACTTTAGATTTGTGCGACACCCCTAACTTCACCTACAGTGGAATGACTTTGTTATAGAGACTGTGAACTAATAAAACTTTCCGTGATTTAGGAAAATATTAGGGCTCAGTTTGAGTCATTCCCAAAAGGGGTGATTGTCGTTAGAGTGTCAGAGAACGACGAGTGAAAGACAGAAACTGTACGGACCTGTCACTTCCGGCGGTGGCTCCACTACCGGCAACTCCCCGTCCGACTTGGCTAACTGGGACACCTTGGAGCTGGCCCTCTTCCTGCTCTTGGGGTTGCGCCCCTTCCGGGTCGACGCCTTGGTGGCAGAGGTTTTGCTCTCGGAGCTGTGCGGGCTCGGAGAGCGGATCGCGTCCAGCTCCACCTGGCACACGAAGACGGAGCTGTCGGGGCAGAGGACGTGCACCTTGTCGTCGTCGGTGAACCTGAGCACGTGGCCGTCCGCGAGGAAGCAGCGCTTCTTCTCGGCGGCGACGGAGGGCCGCACGCCGCGGTGGTGCGCCAGGTAGGTCTGTCGCACGTAGAAGGGTGTCTTGTCCGTGGCCGGCACCAGCTGGATGTGCAGCCCGCACGGCCACGACACCTCCATCGCGAACGCCGCCTCCGCGCAGCGGCACGCCAACGGCGCCGGCGTCACCGTCTTCCTGCGACACACACAATGCCTAAGCTCTCTCTCTCTCTCTCTCTCTCTATCAAGGTAAGGTAAAGCAGTCAACAATCCGAAGATTGGTTTGAACACCACAGGCATGGTCCTAATGGAGGTGGTATGCCGTTGCCTTCCTCCGACCTTCGAACTGACTTACCCAGCCAGTTATAGGGGGACCTACAATTTAACGTGGGTTCCGAACCACGGTGCTACTCGGTATTTTTGACATGAACAATACTGCCAGAGGTGAAAGAAGTGGAAAGTGACAGATAAAAATCCTAGGACCTAGCGGGGATCGAACCCGCGACATTTGTATTTGTAGTCTGGCACTCTACCACTGTACAACCGAGGCGCACCTCTAAATCAAATGTTCAAATATATATACATGTGGTGCCTGTTCCGAAAGAACAGACGTCACTTCTGATCCTGCAGTTGTTATTCTTTAATATTCACAGAATATATGACATCAACTGCGATTGGGCAAAGCTGAAAATGTGTACCCAGCCAGGATTCGAACCCGGGTTTACTGCTTTCTAGGCAGTTGCGCTGACCCCTACACCACTGGGGACACAGTGATCAAGGACTACCTAAGCACGTCTCCCGTCAGATACAAATTCCCAGCTTCACCCTGCCCACAGTACTCAAACTCGTAGTTATGAAACTAATTCCCGTAAGAGTAAGGGCTTCAAACTTGCCAACCCCTCCCCACTAACAATAGGATCATTGCCCGTCACCGGCATATTATATGTATACATGTGACGTCTGTTCCGAAAGAACTGACGTCACTTCTGATCCTGCAGTTGTTATTCTTTAATATTCACAGAATATATGACATCAACTGCGATTGGGCAAAACTGAAAATGTGTACCCAGCGGGGATTCCAACCACGGTCTCCTGACGTGTTCTTTCGGAACAGACGCCACATGTATACATATAATATGACGGTGACGGGCAATGATCCTATTGTTAGTGGGGAGGGGAATTAGTTTCATAACTAGAAGTTTGAGTACTGTGGGCAGGGTGAAGCTGGGAATTTGTATCTGACGGAAGACGTACTTAGCTAGTCCTTGCAGGAGCGGTGATCACTGTGTCCCCAGTGGTGTAGGGGTCAGCGCAACTGCCTAGAAAGCAGGAGACCCGGGTTCGAATCCCGGCTGGGTACACATTTTCAGCTTTGCCCAATCGCAGTTGATGTCATATATTCTGTGAATATTAAAGAATAACAACTGCAGGATCAGAAGTGACTGTTCTTTCCGAACAGACGCCACATGTATATATATAATATGCCGGTGACGGGCAATGATCCTATCGTTAGTGGGGAGGGGTGGGCAAGTTTGAAGCCCTTACTCTTACGGGAATTAGTTTCATAACTACGAGTTTGAGTACTGTGGGCAGGGTGAAGCTGGGAATTTGTATCTGACGGGAGGCGCGCTTAGGTAGTCCTTGCAGGTGCGGTGACCACTGTGTCCCCAGTGGTGTAGGGGTCAGTGCAACTGCCTAGAAAGCAGGAGACCCGGGTTCGAATCTCGGCTGGGTCACATTTTCAGCTTTGCCCAATCGCAGTTGATGTCATATATTCTGTGAATATTAAATGTTCAAATGTTGGTAAATCTATCGGATCAAACTGCGTGGTCATCAGTCCGTAGCTTACAAACTACTTAAACTAAGGTGAACTAACCTAAGGACAAAACACACTTACACCCATGCCCCAGGGAGGACTCGAACCTCCGACGGCGAGCAACCACGCGCTCCGGAGCGGGACGCCTTAGACCGCGCGGCTACTCCGCCGCGGCGTTCTCTCTCTCTCTCTCTCTCTCTCTCTCTCTATATATATATATATATATATATATATATTCTGTATATCTACTAGGGTGCGCACAATGTAAGGGGTGTTTAAAAAGTGACGACCCGACTCTGAACAGTAATAATGGCGAAGAATGGGGCGTGCCCGCAGTGTCGGACTAAAGCCCGTTCTAAACGATGAACGAACTTGTAATAGATCGATAATCAGTCGCATTAACGGCGGCCGTCCGTCATATGAACGGCTTCACGAGTATGATTGCGCTAGTATCGACGCGCGATAATCGTAGCGATAAAGAAATAGGGCCAGTCCTAAATTCTACATCTACATGGATACTCTGAAATTCACAATGAAGTTCATGGCAGAGGGTTTATCGAACCACTTTTATGACAGAGAGGACACTGTCAGAGAGGACACAGTTCGTAGTAATCGATGGTAAGGCATCGACTAAAACAGAGGTGATATCGGGCGTTCCACAGGGTAGTGTTCTTGGTCCTCTGCTGTTCCTTATTTACATAAACGATTTGGTAGAAAGTCTAACCAGCTCTCTTAGGTTGTTTGCAGATGACGTCATTTACCGTCTAGTAAAGTCATCTGAAGATCAAAACAAACTGCAGGACGATCTGAATAAGATATCACTATGGTATAAAAATTGGCAATTGACTCTGAATGATGAGACATGTGAAGTCATCCACATGAGTACGAAAAGAAATCCGTTAAACCTTGTTTACACGATAAATCAATCAAAAGTGAAGGCCGTAAACTCCACAAAATACCTAGGAATTACTATTACTTCAGACTTAAACTGGAAATAACACGTAGATAACGTCGTCGGAAAGGCAAACCAGAGACTGCGCTTTATTGGCAGAACCCTTAAAACATGTAATAGAACAACAAAAGAAACTGCATACACTACGCTTGTCCATCCATGTTTGGAGTAATACTGTGGGATCCTTAACAGGTGAGTTTGACGGAGGATATCGAAAGAGTCCAAAGAACGGCAACTCGTTTCGTATTGTCACGATACAGGGGAGACAGCGTTACGGAAATGATACAGGATCTGGGATGGGAATCATTACAACAACGGCACTTATCGCTGCGGCGTGGGCTACTTACGAAACTACAATCGCCAACATTCTCCTCCGAATGCGAAAATATATTGTTGACTCCCACTTACATAGATAGAAATGATCATCAGAATAAAATACGGGAAATCAGAGCTCGAACGGAGAGATTCAGGTGTTCTTTCTTCCTGCGCGCTATTCCAGATTGGATTGGGAGATAAATAGTATAATGGTGGTTCGATGAACACTCTGCCAGGCACTTAAATGTGATTTGCAGAGTATCCCATGTAGATGTAGATGTAGATATTTCTCTATAGCGCCACTCTCTAATAGCTCGCGGTAAAAATGAACACCTAAATCTTTCTGTTTTCGATCTGATTTCTCTTATTTTATTATGATTGTCAAATCTTCCTAAGTAGGCGGATCCGTACGACATACGTTCGCATTCTGAAGAGAAATTTGGTGTCTGGAATTTCGCAAATAGATCTCGCCACAAAAATAACGCCTTTCCTTTGATGATTTCCAACCCCAACTTGTGCATCATTTCTGTGACATTCTCTCCCCTATATAGCAGTAATACAAAACGAGTTGCTCTTCTCTGAATTTTCTCTAAATCTTCCGCCAGGCCCACCTGGTGTGGATCTCACAATGCGCAGCAATACTCCAAAATATGACGCACAAGTGTAGTGTAGGAAGTTTCTGTAATAGGACTGTTGCATATTCCCAGTGTCCTGCCAGTGAAACGTAGTCTTTGGTTCGCCTTCCCTACACTAGTTTCTATGTGATCTTTCCAATTTAAGTTGTTCGTAATTGTTATTCCTAGGTATTTAGTTTAATTTACGACCTCAAGGTTTAACTGATTTATCGTGTAACTTTAGTTTAACGTATTTCTTTTAGTGGTCATATGAATGACCTCACACTTATCATTATTAAGAGTCAATTGCCATTTTTTGCATTATGTTGATATCTTAACTAAATCAATTTGCAGTTGCTTTTGATCTTCTGGTGACTAGTAACCGTTAAATGACAGCATCATCCGCGAGCAGTCTAAGAGAGCTACTCAGATTGTCTCCTGATTTTTTTATAAAAATAAGGAACAGTAGACGCACTATAATACTTCCCTAACGAACGCCAGATATCACTTCTGTTCTACTCGATGACTTAACGTCAATTACAACGTACTGTGTCTTTTCTGAGAGAGAATCACGAATCGCCGGCCGCGGCGGCCGAGCGGTCTGCGGCGTGCAAGTCATGGTCTGAACGGCCGCTGCGGTCGGGGGTCCGAATCCCCCTTCGGGCATGGATGTTTGTGCCGTCTTTAGTATAAGCTAGTTTGTAAGTTTAGGGACTGATGACCCCGTAGTTAAGTCCCATAGACTCTACAAACATTTGAACATTTTTTGAAATCACGAATACAGTTGCACAACTGTGGCGATATTCCATAAGCACGCAATTTGATTAGAAGATGCTTGTGAGGTAAAGTGTCCAAAGCCATTTGGAAATCTAGAAATACGGAATCTATTTGACATCCGTAACGATACTTTCTAAATCCGTGTTGACTATGGGACAATAGGTCGTTCTCTTCGATGTAGTTCATAATATATGAGGAAAGTATATGTTCTAATATCCTGCTGCAAACCAACGTCAATGATGTAGGCCTGTAATTTTGTGGAGCACTCCTATTGTCTTTCTTGAATATTGGAGTGGCCTGTGCAACTTTCCACTCTTTCGGTAGCAACGTTCGCTAAGCGAGTGGTTGTATATGATAGGTATGCGCTCTTTCAAGTTCTGAAGCAAGCAGGAGTAAAATATAGGGAACGTAAGGTTATTTACAACTTGTACAAAAACCAGACAGCGGTTGTCAGAGTTGAAGGGCATGAAAGGGATGCATTGGTTGGAAAGGGAGTAAGACAGGGTTGTAGCCTCTCCCCAATGTTGTTCAATTTGTACATTGAGCAAGCTATAAAGGAAAGCAAGGAGAAATTTGGAGAAGGAATTAAAGTTCAGGGTGAAGAATTAAAAACATTGCGTTTTGCCGACGACATAGTAATTCTGTCAGATACAGCAAAGGACCTGGAAGAGCAATTGAACGGAATGGACAGTGTGCTGAAAGGTGCATATAAGATGAACATTAACAAGAGTAAAACAAGGGTAATGGAGTGCAGTGTAAGAAAATCAGGTGATGCTGGAGGAATTAGATTAGGTAACGAAACAATAAAGGAGGTAGATGAGTTTTGTTACTTGGGCAGTAAAATAACAAATGATGGTCGCAGTACAGATGATATAAAATGCAGAATGGCAATGGGTAGAAAGGCGTTTTTGAAAAAGAGAAATTTGTTAACATCGAATATTGATTTAAGCCTAAGGAAGTCCTTTCTGAAGGCATTTGTATGGAGTGTTGCCTTGTATGGCAGTGAAACATGGACGATAAGCAGTGTGGACAGAAAGAGGATAGAGGCTTTTGAAATGTGGTGCTACAGAAGAATGCTGAAGATTAGGTGGGTGGATCGCGTAACTAATGGGGAGGTACTGGACCGAATTGGGGAGAAGAGAAATTTCTGGCGTACCTTGACTAAAAGAAGGGATAGATTGGTAGGACACATTCTTAGACATCAAGGAATTGTGAATTTAGCGTTGGAGGGAAGTGTGTGGGGTAAAAATCGCAGAGGGAGACCAAGAGACGCGTATAGTAAGCAGATTCAAGTGGATGTGGGTTGTCGTTCTTATGAGGAGATGTAAAGGCTTGCTCAGGATAGAGTAGGGTGGAGAGCTGCATCAAACCAGTCTCTGGACTGAAGACCACAACAACAACATGCGGCTACTTCATCAGCATACTCTGAGAGGAACCTAATTGGTATACAGTCAGAATAGGGAGACTTATTTTTGTTAAGGGATTTAAGTTGTTTTTATACTCCACGGATATTTACTTCTGAATTACGCAGGGTGGAAGCTGTTCTTCATAGGAATTCTGGAGTACTTGCTTCGTCTTCTCTAGTGAAGGAATTTTGGAAAGCTGCGTTAATCAATTCTGATTTAGCTGAACTGTCATCAGTAGCATCACCATTTCTATCGTGTGATGAAGGTATTGTTTGTGTTTTACCGCTAGTATACTTTACATACGACCAGAATTTCTCTGCCAGATTGCTAGAACTAGTGGGTGCACTGCACATGCGCGAGCTACTAGCTTTCTGCTGCAGTCAACGCTCCAGTTAGTCCGCCATTTTCCTTCCTATTTACGTATATTTTGCGTTTGGTCAAAGTTATTATCACATTGTATTCCACAATGTATTTCTAATGGCGGAATTCACACTATCCGTCACCGGACCGTCATCTCACATCAACGTTTTTCAAACTTTGACACTGGAATTTTGTTTGCCGTTGCAGTTACACTCAGGGCTTTCATAATGCTTGTTTGAAGGACACTGAAGTTGTGCTGTTTCAGGCTTTCCCGACGTAACATATTCTTGAATGATTCACGGGAGTACCGTCGGATACTATTGTAATAATCACACAATATTTCTGCGAGACAGCTGCTCGCCATCTTCAGGTGAACTGCCGCTGTTGCTTCTCTGCTCGCAATATATATGGTGGCTCGTTACCACGGCGCAGGCGCCGCTGCTGTGACGTCATGGCAGACCAGAGCGTCGACGGCGGGAACATGGAGAGCCCCCTACCGGAGGGCCGTTGAACGGGCCGCTGGTGGTCTGCGCAGGCGCGGCGCGGGCAAGAGCGGCCGCTGGCGGTGGACCCCTTGTGCGCGCGCCAACCGGAGGAAAAAGTACGTGTTTTACGAGTCTTTACTTCGATGACCCATCTGCGTCGATTGGTGACCATCGTCTGTCTGCGGCTGATGTTGTCTCAGTACTGCCAAGGCCGGTTCCCATGCTTTACTAAGTTGGAATCCCGTGTCTCTATTAATTAAATTTTCTGAAATGCGTATTTCGACGGCCTCTTTAATTATTGAGTCCCAATAGGTGGAAGCGGAAGAAATGATCTTCGTCTCTTCGTAATTAATGCAGTGTCCCGAATCAAGACTGTGTTCAGCTACAGCCGATTTTTGTGGTTGACACAATCTTGTGTGGCGTTTATGTTCGTCGCATCTGTCTTTCACAGTGCGACACGTCTGTCCAATATAAGACAATCCACACTGGCACGGGATTCTGTATATTCCCGGTCTTCTGAGGCCGAGGTTGTCTTTAACGGAGCCCAGCATTGTCTGCACTCTCGCTGGAGGGCGGAAGACACACTTTATATTATGTTTTTTAAACAGTCTGCCAATCTTGAACGACACACCACCGACATAGGGCAGAAAAACCATCTTAGTGGAGCTCTCCGTTTCTTCTAGTTCCTCTTCAGGTTTCGAGCGAGCTGGTCGAAATGCAGCACGAATCTGTTTCTCAGTGTAGCCGTTCTGGGCAAACACAGAGCGAAGATGGTAGAGTTCTGCTTGTATACAATCTGCATCTGAGATCGCTCTTGCTCTGTGTACGAGTGTCCGTAGTACACCGCTGCGTTGAGATGGATGATGACAGCTCGTAGCATTCAGATAAAGGTCGGTGTGTGTAGGTTTACGATACACACCATGTCCCAAGGAACCGTCTCCATTTCGGCGAACCATGACGTCCAGAAACGGGAGCTTGCCATTTTCTTCCAATTCCATAGTAAAACAGATGTTCGGGTGGAGTGAGTTGAGATGGTCTAGGAACGAAGGCAGTGTGGCAGACCCATGTGGCCATACGACAAAGGTATCGTCCACATACCTCCAAAAACATTTGGGTTTCAATGGCGCCGTCTGAAGGGCTTTATCCTCGAAATCTTCCATAAAAAGATTAGCTACTATGGGAGACAGAGGGCTGCCCATAGCAACACCGTCAGTCTGCTCAAAATATTCGTTGTTAAATAAAAAGTAGGTCGAGGTGAGCACATGTTTAAAAAGATGTAAAATGTCCTCTTCCAGCGCGGCCCCAATGAGTTGTAAGGAGTCCATTAGAGGCACCCTTGTGAACAGGGAGACCACGTCGAAGCTCACCAATAGATCTGTAGATTCCAGGCGTAGGTTCTTGAGACGCCGTATAAAATCTTCCGAGTTCCGAATGTGGTGTTCACATTTTCCGACCACAGGGCTGAGGAGAGTTGCCAGATGCTTAGCCAGATGATAGGTTGGGGCTCCAATATTGCTTACAATCGGTCTTAGCGGAACTCCACTTTTGTGCACCTTTGGTAAACCGTAAAGGCGAGGTGGGACAGGCGCTCGTACTCTTAAACTCTTCTTCAGAGGTTCCGGAAAGTCGCTGGATTTGAGGAGGGCGGATGTCTTCCGTTGTACTGCATCCGTCGGATCTTTCTGGAGGCGACGATACGCTGAGTCCTGTAGCAAATTCATCATCTTGTCAGTGTAAGACGTCGCAGGCAGAAGAACAGTAGCGTTGCCCTTGTCAGCTGGTAAAATCACGATCTCTGTGTCTTCTCTTAAAGAGCGGAGTGCTTTCCTTTCTTCAAAGCTGATGTTTTGCTTAGGTGCGGGCATCCTTGTTATGGCCCTGCAGGCCTCTCGCCTTATTTCTTCAGCAGTATCAGTCGGAAGTTTAGAGACACCTTGCTCAACCGCACTGATGAAGTCCTTGATAGGTAAGGTTTTCGGAGTGGGCGCAAAATTAAGTCCCTTTTCCAACACTGACATCGCGGGTTCGCTCAGTGGTTTATCTGTGAAATTCAACACAGTCCGTCCATTAAATGTGTTTTCTTGCGATGATCGACGTGTAAGAAGCTGGAACTTGGAAGTTTGACGCGCCGTGGTTTGCTGCCGCGTCCAGTCCGAAAGCGCCCATGAAGCGGTGTCCACCCACTCCCAGGAATCCACAGACAGACAAGACGAGATCTTCAAATGGAGTGAAAGCAGATTTTTGGAGACACTGTCTAATTCACGCCTGGTGTAACGGATTCTTTCTCTCACCAGTGCCTTGCTAGCACGTTGTTTAATCCTCTTGGCAGCCGTCGAGTCGACATAGTGAGTGAACTTAGCAAATGTCGGGATAATTTGTTGGTCCCGACATCTCAATAAAAATGCGAGAGAGCACAACAATCGGTTCTTCTTGTTTCGGAGTTTATCGAACTCACGTATACTGCTGACCATCTCCTCCCAGTAGAGGTACCAGATGTGCTGTTTCAGGCTTTCCCGACGTAACATATTCTTGAATGGTTCACGGGAGTACCGTCGGATACTATTGTAATAATCGCACAATATTTCTGCGAGACAGCTGCTCGCCATCTTCAGGTGAACTGCCGCTGTTGCTTCTCTGCTCGCAATATATATGGTGGCTCGTTACCACGGCGCAGGCGCCGCTGCTGTGACGTCATGGCAGACCAGAGCGTCGACGGCGGGAACATGGAGAGCCCCCTACCGGAGGGCCGTTGAACGGGCCGCTGGTGGTCTGCGCAGGCGCGGCGCGGGCAAGAGCGGCCGCTGGCGGTGGACCCCTTGTGCGCGCGCCAACCGGAGGAAAAAGTACGTGTTTTACGAGTCTTTACTTCGATGACCCATCTGCGTCGATTGGTGACCATCGTCTGTCTGCGGCTGATGTTGTCTCAGTACTGCCAAGGCCGGTTCCCATGCTTTACTAAGTTGGAATCCCGTGTCTCTATTAATTAAATTTTCTGAAATGCGTATTTCGACGGCCTCTTTAATTATTGAGTCCCAATAGGTGGAAGCGGAAGAAATGATCTTCGTCTCTTCGTAATTAATGCAGTGTCCCGAATCAAGACTGTGTTCAGCTACAGCCGATTTTTGTGGTTGACACAATCTTGTGTGGCGTTTATGTTCGTCGCATCTGTCTTTCACAGTGCGACACGTCTGTCCAATATAAGACAATCCACACTGGCACGGGATTCTGTATATTCCCGGTCTTCTGAGGCCGAGGTTGTCTTTAACGGAGCCCAGCATTGTCTGCACTCTCGCTGGAGGGCGGAAGACACACTTTATATTATGTTTTTTAAACAGTCTGCCAATCTTGAACGACACACCACCGACATAGGGCAGAAAAACCATCTTAGTGGAGCTCTCCGTTTCTTCTAGTTCCTCTTCAGGTTTCGAGCGAGCTGGTCGAAATGCAGCACGAATCTGTTTCTCAGTGTAGCCGTTCTGGGCAAACACAGAGCGAAGATGGTAGAGTTCTGCTTGTATACAATCTGCATCTGAGATCGCTCTTGCTCTGTGTACGAGTGTCCGTAGTACACCGCTGCGTTGAGATGGATGATGACAGCTCGTAGCATTCAGATAAAGGTCGGTGTGTGTAGGTTTACGATACACACCATGTCCCAAGGAACCGTCTCCATTTCGGCGAACCATGACGTCCAGAAACGGGAGCTTGCCATTTTCTTCCAATTCCATAGTAAAACAGATGTTCGGGTGGAGTGAGTTGAGATGGTCTAGGAACGAAGGCAGTGTGGCAGACCCATGTGGCCATACGACAAAGGTATCGTCCACATACCTCCAAAAACATTTGGGTTTCAATGGCGCCGTCTGAAGGGCTTTATCCTCGAAATCTTCCATAAAAAGATTAGCTACTATGGGAGACAGAGGGCTGCCCATAGCAACACCGTCAGTCTGCTCAAAATATTCGTTGTTAAATAAAAAGTAGGTCGAGGTGAGCACATGTTTAAAAAGATGTAAAATGTCCTCTTCCAGCGCGGCCCCAATGAGTTGTAAGGAGTCCATTAGAGGCACCCTTGTGAACAGGGAGACCACGTCGAAGCTCACCAATAGATCTGTAGATTCCAGGCGTAGGTTCTTGAGACGCCGTATAAAATCTTCCGAGTTCCGAATGTGGTGTTCACATTTTCCGACCACAGGGCTGAGGAGAGTTGCCAGATGCTTAGCCAGATGATAGGTTGGGGCTCCAATATTGCTTACAATCGGTCTTAGCGGAACTCCACTTTTGTGCACCTTTGGTAAACCGTAAAGGCGAGGTGGGACAGGCGCTCGTACTCTTAAACTCTTCTTCAGAGGTTCCGGAAAGTCGCTGGATTTGAGGAGGGCGGATGTCTTCCGTTGTACTGCATCCGTCGGATCTTTCTGGAGGCGACGATACGCTGAGTCCTGTAGCAAATTCATCATCTTGTCAGTGTAAGACGTCGCAGGCAGAAGAACAGTAGCGTTGCCCTTGTCAGCTGGTAAAATCACGATCTCTGTGTCTTCTCTTAAAGAGCGGAGTGCTTTCCTTTCTTCAAAGCTGATGTTTTGCTTAGGTGCGGGCATCCTTGTTATGGCCCTGCAGGCCTCTCGCCTTATTTCTTCAGCAGTATCAGTCGGAAGTTTAGAGACACCTTGCTCAACCGCACTGATGAAGTCCTTGATAGGTAAGGTTTTCGGAGTGGGCGCAAAATTAAGTCCCTTTTCCAACACTGACATCGCGGGTTCGCTCAGTGGTTTATCTGTGAAATTCAACACAGTCCGTCCATTAAATGTGTTTTCTTGCGATGATCGACGTGTAAGAAGCTGGAACTTGGAAGTTTGACGCGCCGTGGTTTGCTGCCGCGTCCAGTCCGAAAGCGCCCATGAAGCGGTGTCCACCCACTCCCAGGAATCCACAGACAGACAAGACGAGATCTTCAAATGGAGTGAAAGCAGATTTTTGGAGACACTGTCTAATTCACGCCTGGTGTAACGGATTCTTTCTCTCACCAGTGCCTTGCTAGCACGTTGTTTAATCCTCTTGGCAGCCGTCGAGTCGACATAGTGAGTGAACTTAGCAAATGTCGGGATAATTTGTTGGTCCCGACATCTCAATAAAAATGCGAGAGAGCACAACAATCGGTTCTTCTTGTTTCGGAGTTTATCGAACTCACGTATACTGCTGACCATCTCCTCCCCGTAGAGGTACCAGATGTGCTGTTTCAGGCTTTCCCGACATAACATATTCTTGAATGGTTCACGGGAGTACCGTCGGATACTATTGTAATAGTTGGCGCGCGCACAAGGGGTCCACCGCCAGCGTCGCTCTTGCCCGCGCCGCGCCTGCGCAGACCACCAGCGGCCCGTTCAACGGCCCTCCGGTAGGGGGCTCTCCATGTTCCCGCCGTCGACGCTCTGGTCTGCCATGACGTCACAGCAGCGGCGCCTGCGCCGTGGTAACGAGCCACCATATATATTGCGAGCAGAGAAGCAACAGCGGCAGTTCACCTGAAGATGGCTAGCAGCTGTCTCGCAGAAATATTGTGCGATTATTACAATAGTATCCGACGGTACTCCCGTGAACCATTCAAGGACACTGAAGTTGGTCACTAGGTGATTGAAATCGATCTGTGTTTTTTTTTAATAAAACATTAACGACCAATGCTGCGAAATACATCTGGTGTGTTCAACGTTAGCCGGCCGCGGTGGCCGAGGGGACTGAGGCGCTCCAGTCACGATCTGCACGGCCACTACGGTCGGGGATTCGAATCCCCCCTCGGGCATGAATATTTGTGCCGTCCTTAGTATTAGTTAGTTCATAAGTAGTTTGTAAGTTTAGGGACTGATGACCCCGTAGCTATACAAACATTGGAAACATTTTTTTGTTCAACGTTACGTTAAGCTTTCTTTTTTGATAGAACGGTCGTTTGCTAACATCGGAAGTTAACCTTATTTTAGTCACGCGATTTTCATGTTGTAGTCGACGATTACACGGTTTGCATGCAAATGTGTCTTATTATTTTTTATTTTATTATTATACTTTGGTTTGGCGGTAAATTGCAAATGTTTCATGACGACTTAAATATTTTTCACAATTGAAGAAACCGAAAACTGGCTTATGTTTTAACAGAAAAGACTGAAACCATTTGCTTATTTCAATTTGAATAGGATTGTAATTTGGTAACTCAATTTTCATTGAATAACATTTTAAATGAAAAAGTCAGTCCAAATTAAGGACAAAAATTCAGTTGTGGACGACGGTATTAAAAATGTCAGCAGGCAAATCGTAGTGGAGAAAGTAAACAAGCTCTATTTATGCTCTTATAAACATTGTTTGATGTCATCATATGTTTATTTTTTCGCTTGAAAATAGATATCGATGTTTTGAAATATTGATTCACTTCCCAGCACTTTACCACACTACGTTGACCAAAAACATACATTGTAAAGTTTTCTTTCGCCGTCAATAACATTTAGCGATGTCGTTTTCTCAATTTCAGTATGAAACTATGATTTTCGACATAACAGATCGCCAATCATAACCTCACTTTCAACATCGGGTAGCGAGATAAACAAACTGACGTGGCGGACAGTGTGAATACAACTACGCGGCCAAAGGAGAATACAGACCCCAGTGCAGACGTCATGCCATGTAAGCAAGGTAGTTCGAGCCGGAGCGATCGCTAGCTTAGTGACTGCCCGCTATGAGGCAGTGGGATGTGCCCCAGCGGCTGGTCAGTCGGCTAGCGATCGCGCCGGCTCGGAACGTAACCGTGGCCAACGAGATAGACCACCACCACCTAGAGAGAAGGCCGCGGCGCTCTCACGTGACGTCACGCAGAGTAGGTTGCGCGCGCATAGCTGACTCGCTCCCTGCTTCGGCATAGTGGGCCGTGCACCAGCGGCTACCCAGTCAGCTATGCGCGCGCAACCTACTCTGCCAGACGTCACATGAGAGCGCCGCAGCCTTCTCTCTAGGTGGTATTGGATAGACAGGCCCCGGTGCAGTCGTCATGCCATGTAAGCAAGGTAGTTCCCAGCCGGCGCGATCGCTAGCTCAGTGGCTGCACGCTATCACAGAGTAACATATACAGAGGAGCAGCCCCCTCTAAACCACTGTCCTACGCTCCCTTCGTAGCTCCGTAAGATACTAGCAGGTGTCAGGCGGATCGCTGGCTTAGGGTGCCTCTCGCACGTCAGAGGTTAGCGTGGAGGGGAGGCTGAGGGGAGAGCTCGTGCCGCCTGCCACGAGGCCACGGCTGTGTCCGGCTTGCTGGCGTTTGAGGGGAGGTGGTGATGGGGGTAGCCGCTACCTGCCGCCTGCTCTGGCCAGTTTAAAGGGCTACTTCTGACCGCAGCGCCATCATGGGACATCTTACGGAACTGCTGGAAACCCTCCCTCCCCGCACCCCTGAGCGTAGGACCGGGCCCTTACGAAGGTTTCCCGTCTGTATATATTTGTCTGTGACGCTATGACGTAGTGGGCAGTGCCCCAGCGGCCGGCCAATTGGCTAGCGATCGCGCGGACTCGGAACTACCTTGCTTACGTGGCATGATGCGTGCGCTGAGGCCTGTCTTTCTCGCCGGTCACAATACAACTAGATGTGACAGTGCTGTGACGTGACGTTAGCGTAACGGACAGTGTCAATTAGCCTTTCGTATCCAGATGATGTACTACTGGTTTACACCCCTGAAAAATAACAACAAACTAGACTCGCAAAACATTCACTAGTAGCGTTTACTGCATGGCTTACTGTCAGATTACGTTTATAGCCTAAACACGCTGCTACAAGATCTTACATGAGTTTATAGTTCAGTGCTAGTGCAGTAGGAACGATTCAGTAGACTATTATCTATCTTGTTCACTTTCGTTCATCGTTTAAAAAGGGCTTAATGCTGGATTCACACGGTGGGCAAAGTCACGTCAAAGTCAGTGACGTCACACACCGTCAAAAATCTAAGTACATTGCCACTGCATAGAACGTCAAGAGACGTCAAAAATAAAGCTCCAATTGCGTGTATAGTTCGAAACTCGCAAAAGTGGTGGTATTTGTTCACAAAAGAGAACGCGAAACATTGAATTTAGCGATTAAGGATTAGTTGTGACTGCACATGTATTAGATGGCGAGAAAAGAGCAGAAATTTGCGTAAGGCAAGCAAAACTAACGGGGTTTAAGAAAATGGTTTTAAAGAGAATGTATGAAGTCGAATTTCACACACTGTATAGATAACTTTAAGATTAAACATCACAAAAATCTTTGAAATGGCGAGACAGTCTTTCAATTATTTGTTTCTTATAAGCGAGAGGATCAAGAAAGCAGAAACTAATATGAACCAAGCAATTTCCCCACAAAAAAACAAAGTGTGTTTGAGTTGTGTCTGGTGTTTCACCAATTTCTTTACGGTTTTTCTCTTCCTATTAATATATAGAACAAAAACCTATTTTTAATACTGCACACCGTAAAAAAACCATACACTATCAAAAACTTATATATGTTAACATTGGCGATTAGGCTTAGTCATTTGTTAAGTTTAAAACCCCAACTAGGGTCGGTTTTATAAATAGCTATTTATATTGCTCAACATACCATGAATAGTGATGTAAGACAACAGTAAGTAGTGATGAAATGTAGGCCTATTTCTGCTACATTTCATCTTGCATTAACTCTTTTCTACTATAATAGTACAATCGGAAACATTATGGTTGCTCATATCACGCTGATTGGCAAGCTCAATTAATATTGCCTCGTTCATTTTCTCATTCAGGTATAACCCAAGGCTCAGTAACGAAATATATTTTAAATGCGAAGAACACAGCTATGAATGAAAAGCAGCCATGTTAGCACTCAAGAACCAAACAAATCCGCAGCAGCCAATCGTATGCAGTTGATCGGCCACGTGACCTTCACCGTCAACGTCAAACTATTCTTCCGAGCATACTGAGCGGTAGGCAAATTGACGTTGACGTGACGTTGTCTACCGTGTGAACGACGCCGCTTGAAAGCATGAGAGCAGAGCATACTTTGAAGTCACGTGATCCGACTTGAAGATGACGTAACGTTGCCTACCATGTGAATCGGGCCTAAGCAACACCACCTAGATACAAGGCCTGTGCGCTGCCTGCCAAGAGTAGTCATAACACAAAACTATGTCTTACGTAGCTTTGAACTGAGTTTGGGAATAAGTGCACGTTGCACAATGTGTTTCAGAATGTTCGTATTGTTTTTGTGTATTTCACAGGAAAATTTGTGTTGGTATGAGATATTTATGAACTATTAATAAAATACCTTACCAATACTGGTATCGGACAATTCATATTTGCCACTGTCTCATACCAGCAAAAATCTGCACGGAGAATCACATAAATGACATTAGGAACACTGTGAAAGACACTGTGCAATGTGGGCGTTTTTCCAAACTCATCACAACGCTACATAACACAAATAATTTGCTTGTGTTATTACTACTCTTGGCAGGCACTCACAGGCCTTGTATCTAGATTGCGTTGGCCTATGGCTGTCGGAGGACTATTTCGGCAAAACAAAATAAAAATTAATTAATCTCTCCAACCCAAAAAAAGGTGCTTTCGAGCTCCATGAAAATGTGTGTTCTTTGTGTGGGCGTGACCTAGAGGTTCAGAAAGTCGCCTCTAGACGGCAGTCTGTACGCCTACTCAGTAAGACCGTGTAGTGTAACTTGGTTCCCTACATTCCTTCAGCTCAATCCCACGATGATAAAATGGTTTATTTGTGGGAATATTGAATAATTTGAGGCCAGAAACTGCTCAGGGAAATCTGTGCAGGTTCCAGTCAAGAAACATAGGTGGTTAAGTACACAGAGAAATCAAGGGACAACAAATCAAGGGACAGAACTAACTGATAAATATTCTGTGCCTCAAATCTCCTTGAATTTGAGCATTGTTCTCGTGTTTGATGTAAAGTGGTTTTGGTTCTTAAAGGCAGAACATGTCAAACCGTCAAGCGGAATGTAGTAGAGCGTAAGCTTCTACTATAAATGTATGAAACGTATTTGTTGATTTACGAAACCATTCAGTAGTGATCGCTGAAGTCGTTATTTGAACTTATTTGGAGTCTGAATATTCAAAAAGGAACTATCCCTGGTTCGAAACGGACTAGCCGGTTCAAAAGAAGGGAAAAACCAGTCATTAACACTACCAAGTACAAGAAGGATATAATAACTGGAAACTATGTGTTTTTATAATGGAAATACACAGTCCTGGAACACCAAAACCGGCATTACCCTATCAAATTATTGGATAAAGAATTGGACGATTTCTTCCTCTCTCATTTTTTTTTTCTATATTGTATTTTATGCCCCTGTGGGGCAGATTGGTAGCAGCTTCATACGCCGCTCTTTCACCACTTGGATTAGCACGTAAAAAAGACGTGAGAAAACAATGGGCATGGAGTTAACATTAATGGTTTTACAATATAGGCAAGGTTAATGTAATGGATGACCTTTAAAAACACACAATTTAGAAGATCAGTACAACATCACTTGAAGGGAATAAAAAAAGCCACAGTGTAAAACTGAAACTGTGAACGGACGAAGCACATAACATTAACAGCACACGATAAAACAATACTGGCGTCGAGGATTGTATAACCTTAGTCGGTGGGCGCAACAAGTTAAAATAAGCACATTGATGTACTTCACTAGACGAAAATGCAACCCTAACTGCTCTACCACTGACACAGGCTGGTCTGGGGCAGGGGACTGATAGGACAAGGAAATTTGATGAAATATTGGTTCTATTCTCTGACAAATATATTGGGTGTAACGCCAAAGAGAGTATTACAATAGCATACAATATTTTGTCAAAGTTGCTTCAACATGACTGTCATTCTAAGCTGTTGCTTGTACAACAGTTGCGTTGTGTTTGCGCTTAGAAGAGGTCTAGGAAAAGCAGGAAAGGAAACATGCAGTAACTGACCTAACTTTGGCCACCTGGGGTAAACTCGGTCACTGGGCTGTCAAATAAGGTTTTCGCTTCCGCCATCTAATGAACCAATGGCTGAACTACTTCGACAGCTGCAATGTGTAGTTGACAGAGGTGTTTTTAAGCCTGCTACGGTCATCAATCCCTAGACTTACAAACTACATAAACTAACTTACACTCGAACCTCTGAGGGCGAACAACCGCGCGCTCCGCAGGAAGGCATCAGCAGCAGAAGAAGCAACTTCTCTAACAGAACCAACTCATATACCAATTGAACCAGTTCCACCAACAGCTGTGCTAACGCCATTGGAAGCCGAATCAACTACACTAGCAGCAGAACCACCTCCATCAACAGCAACATTATTAACAGAAGTAACAGAAACAACTACATTAGCAAGAATCGTTACAAGCTCACGCCCACCACCAACGGTAGCGGCCCCAAGTACAACAGAAGTAGTAGTAGAGCAGTCCTTAAGGAGAAGCCAAAGGCAACCTACAGATACTTCACTAAATGAGGTTTTTATGGCCTCTCACCAAGAAAGTAAAAAGGTAATGACAGGTCAGGCTACAAGTAAGTTCACTAAATCTTTCAGAACCCCGAGGATGACTGATTTAAACTACTGCAGTGTTGTATCTAATAATAGCAATACTTTTTGTATATTCCATAAAAATTTTCCGCGCCTCCGTAATAAATAAGAACGCTGTCAGTAAACATTAGTGACAGCTATCTCCTAGATGGTGCTCAAGTACTATGTATCACAGCAAGTACTATGTATCACAGCAAGTACTATGTATCACAGAACACCAAAAGAGAGAACACATTAGCACTTGAAACTGGAAGATTACAGTATATCAGCCTGCTACAGAAGAGAATGTGGTTTGAAAGGTGGAGTTATGATGTATGTTACAGATCATCGGACTTAACTAAATTCTGCACCGAGCAACACTTTGAAGTTTGTGAAGTTGTTATACAGGCCAATGTAGAAATCACCATAATCACAATATATATAGAGCTCCAGGAGGGAAATCGTATACTTTCTTAAAACAGAATTTCTCCTAAGTTATGTGTTTTCTAAATCAAAAACTTGTATAATTCTAGAGAACTTTAATGTTAACTTTCTCACTGTAAATAGTAATAGGGACGACTTTTCTCACTTAACGAACACTTTATAACCTAACTGATACTGTAGATTTTCCCACTAGAATAACAGACAACTCAAAGTCTCTCACTGACAACATTTTCATCCAGAGAACAGATACCAAAGCATAACAGCAAAACAAATATTAAATGGCCTTTCTGACCATGATGGTCAGTTAATTACAATCAGTGGTTTTAAACCACTCAGGAAGGTCAGTTCCTGTCGTTCCACCTTCAGATGCATTAGTACCGAAAATCTTAAAAGCTCCAGGAATTCCCTACAGGTCACCAACTGGAGACCAGTCTATAGTATATATAATGTAAAAGCTAGTTTTCATGTGTGTGTAGACGAGCTGAACACCTTGTCGTCGCCGAAAACGATGGTTGAGTAGGTTAACCGCTTGGAAAGTCATTAGTAGCTATGGAAAAGTCTTTCCAAAAACAGCGTTGTAGCTCTTCACAAACTTAACAATCGACTACCATCCTCAACTAATAGTGAAGCCGATACTGTGCAAAATGTAACATATGTTTTGTGATTGAAACCATCTTTTTATAAAATATAGAAAATTACGAATAAATAAAAATACGTGCATTTTTCATAAAAATTACCATTAGATATTAAAATTGTGTAGGTATTCGAACACAACGAAAAAAATAAAATTATTGGTACTTACTCCAGAAGACGTTTAAACAAAACTAAACCCGATTGTACAATGGTTTTTCCTTGGAGATTCACAATAAACAATAAAAAATGCATTAAATAGTTTAAGATCAGCAGTTTTCCGATTATCGACCGTCTATACTAGAACTTTTTTTTTTTTTCGAAAGCACTGACCTAACAACATCTTTCTTCGAAATGATACTCGCCAATACAGCAACCACGGAACCGTAAACATCTCCCCCCTAACCAAGAGAACATAAAGGTAATACTTTACCTGCCCGATAGCTTGGATGAAACACACTTACAACAGATTTTCAGTTCTGTAGAGCACGATCGACCAGCCCTTTACCCAAAATATAGACACAGAAACACAAATCAAGCTCCTTTGCTGTGTTACCTAAGATTTATTTTTTTCAATTCACTAAACCGAACTCGGATTTTTTTAAATCGATAATTACAAATAGCTGTCTATAACAAACGAAGATACCTACTGTACTCTATTGACTATACTAACTTATACACCACATCATCTGATCGTTAAAAGAAAAATTTATCGCCATCACCGCAAAACACCAACAAAGCTCACATATTTCGAATTCCTATGTTAAAGTAAAGACGATGATATATGATCCGCCATAATAATAGTAGTATACAGTGGTTAGACACGAGGAATCGTAAACTTAGCATTGGAGGGAAGTGTATGGGGTAAAAATCGCAGAGGGAGACCAAGAGACGCATATAGTAACCAGATTCAAATGGATGTGGGTTGCCGTTCTTATGAGGAGATGAAGAGGCTTGCTCATGACAGAGTAGGGTTGAGAGCTGCATCAAACCAGTTTCCGGACTGAAAACCATAACAACAACACAGTGCTTGAACAAAACGAAATTTAGTAGACCCTCTAAAAGACAAAACATTCATCAACGAGGCCATCTGTGTTATCATCCTCTCTCGGAATAGTATTATACAAAAAAAGTTTTAAATCAACAACTTGAAGATGAAAGTGGTGCACGTTGGCCTCACAAACGATTGCCTACAGTGCGAGAAGAGCGAGAGCTCTTCAACAGATAAACAGACATCGAACATGTTGTGTACACACTTTTTTTGTTACAATACAACTGCGTATGTGCAACGTAATGATCGCAGACACTTATACTGCACCCCAACGAGAGATTCTGTCATCACATTGCAGGACAACGAGGTAGGCTTCCGATAGATACGCAGACATCGAAGATCATATTTCTACACTTTTTTCTGATTACCATGCAAGCGTAATGTACCAATCAACCAAGCCTTAAGTACACTATATAGAACGCAAACGTCCTATTGGAAAGATGAATTCGCTAGATTTATGGACAACCAGTCAATTTTCGGTTCCCTATACAGCTTCCTTCCAGGCGAAGGTCATGGGTGGATAATAGGTACTTGCAAATGTCGAGTTTATTAAAAATCCCTATGTAATCTTGTGAGATGACCAAATCCAGGAGACAGAAGTCAAGTATTCGCATCTGTTGCAGTACAGATGGGAGATCCTCCGTTACAACATCTAGTTTAACATCAGCTACCTTCACTTCATAAGGTATTGCCACAGGATTTGCATATTCCCTCGAGATGTTCTCCAATGCCTCCTTGCCAGTTTCTCTATATATTCATCTACATGGGATACTCTGCAAATCACATTTAAGTGCCTGGCAGAGGGTTCATCAAACCACCTTTATAGTATTTACCGCCCATTCCATCCTCGAATAGCGCGCGGGGAGAAAGAACACCGCCGCGGAGGAGCGACCGAGCGCTTTGACGGGCTATGCTACGATGCGGGAGGGCGTTCCCCGTTGGGGGTTCGGATCCACTCTCGGGCATAGATGTTTGTGCCGTCTTTAGTATAAGGTAGTTCATAAGTAGTTTGTAAGTTTAGGAACTGATGACCCCGCAGTTAAGTCCCATAAGCTCTACAAACATTTGAACATCTGAAAGAACACCTGAATCTCTCCGTTCAAACTCTGATTTCTCGTATTTTATACTGATGATTATTTCTACCTATGTAAGTGGGAGTCAACAATATATTTTCGCATTCGGAGGAGAATGTTGGCGATTGGAGCTTCATAAGTAGCCCACGCCGCAGCGATATGCGCCGTTGTTGTAATGATTCCCATCCCAGATCCTGTATCATTTCCGTAATGCTGTCTCCCCTGTATCGTGACAATACGAAACGAGCTGCCCTTCTTTGGACTCTTTCGATGTCTTCCGCCAAATCCACCTGATAAGGATCCCACACTGGGCTGCAATACTCCAAAAATGGACGGACAAGCGCAGTGTATGCAGTTTCTTTAGTAGTTCTTTTGCATCTTTTAAGGGTTCTGCCAATAAAACGCAGTCTCTGGTTTGCCTTTCCCACGATATTATCTACGTGTTCTTTCCTGTTTAGGTCTGAAGTAATAGTAATTCCTAGGTATTTTATGGAGTTTACGGCCTTCACATTTGACTGATTTATGTTGTAAACAAAGTTTAACGGATTTCTTTTCTTACTCATGTGGACGACTTCTCATTATTTAGAGTCAATTGCCAATTTTTACATCATAGTGATATCTTATTCAGATCGTTCTGCCGTTGGTTTTGATCTTCAGATGATTTTACTAGGCGGTAAATGATGGCGTCATCTGCAAACAACCTAAGAGAGCTACTTAGATTTCCCCTAAATCATTTATGTAAATAAGGGACAGCAAAGGACCAATAACACTACCCTGAGGAACACCCGATATCACCTCTGTTTTAGTCTATGCTTTACCATCGATTACTACAAACTGTGTCCTCTCTGACAGGAAATCACCTATCCAGTCGCAAATTTGGGGCGGTATACCATTACCACGCAATTTGATTAAAAGCCGTTTGTGAGGTACGGTGTCGAAAGCCTTCTGGAAATGTAGAAATACGGAATCGATTTGCGAACCCCTGTCGATAGCACTCATGACTTCGTGTGAGTAAAGAGCTAGTTGTGTTTCGCATGAACGATATTTTCTAAATCCCTGTTGACCTTGGGTCAATAGATCATTCTGTTCGAGATAATTCATAATATTTGAATACGGGATATGTTACAAAACCCTGTTGGAAATTGACGTCAATGAAATAGGCCTGTAGTTTAGTGGGCTATTCCCACTGCCTTTCTTGAATTTAGGTGTGATCTGTGCAACTTTCCAATCTTTTGTTACAGATCCTTCTTTGAGAGAACAGTTGTATATGGCTGTTAAGTAAGGAGGTGTCACTTTAGCATAAACAGACAGCAATCTAATGCGTATACAGCATTCCATGTGCTGTCACAATGATGTCGCCAGGTAGGAGAAATAGTGACATTGCCTTATTTCCATGGCCAGCAGTGACGAACTTGTCGAAATCACTATGAGTGTATAAGTTAAAAGATCAGCAATAATTTACCAGCGCCAGCATATACGCTACATAAATGACACAAGCCGTAAGATAAACACCACTAACACACAATCAAACAGGCAATACTTCGTAACGTACACAGAGCAAAGTCTTTACAACCACATGTGCATAATCCTAAATCGACATCTTTAGAATTCTATCGCAACACAACATCGTTCAAACTGGAAACAGACACTACAGCGCATATTTTAGAGTATTTCAAACACTTTTTACTCAATTTCTACCCCAACTAGCCTACAACTCTCTCTGTAAGCGCTTGTAACTACAACCATTTCCAACGTAGCGACCGAACTACAACTGCAATCAACACTAACCTATAATAAATGGTCCTAGCCATACCAGCTCTGTTTTTTTTTTTTTTTTTTTTTTTTTTTTTTTTTTTTTTTTTTTTCCCTAAATCAACTAGCATGCGATAATCTCTGTGTTGTTGGTGGATCCCTCCCGAACCTCTAACCGATTGATCCTGCATCTCTTTGTATTACATACTCTCGATAAACATCTTTAATACAGATAATTACATCGTAAAAATGATTGACATACACAGAACAGATAACAAGGAATGATCCAGATCAACACCAAGTTCTTTTTCTTATATATATATATATATTCCTTACAACTTACAACACAAAATAGTCCACACCATGTTGACCTAATACAACATCTGAAAAATTTAATCAAATGCCAAGAGCAGTGTTTTAGAGAGTAAACAAACGATTAAACACCTCTCCGAACGAAGGTAACTACCCCAGCTTGAAATCATCTACCTTTAGGGTTTACTGAAATCGATGCCTCTCGACCAAAGAACAATAATTTACCACCACAAGCATCTCTGCTACACTACCGAGAGGCATCCATTCGTTAACACCACTAAAGGCGACATAAATATGCCACAACCCTAAAACACGCTTAAAATAATAAAACGTTATGATATTTTGTTTAAACATATAGCATATGTTTATAGACTGGACTTATATATCTTACCGTGGAACACTGTGTGTGTGTGTGTGTGTGTGTGTGTGTGTGTGTGTGTGTGCGCGCGCGCGCGCACACGCGCGCGCGCGTGTGTGTTCGCGAACTCACTATAAGATCGAGCTGTATTCACGTAACTGTTGACATGTCTAGACATCGAAAGAGTGTTTAAGAGTTTGTGGCATTCGTTACCTTTACACTCCGTTTATTATAAGACATGCACTATTTTTAACACGTCCATTGGCTGTTGCATGCATCGTCTGTACGAAGAGATGCATTTATTTTGCCCAGGCACCTTAAGGGGCGAAGGAGTTCCGAAAGATGGAACATTTTTTTGGGTAGTCCTAAATGTTTGACTTCGGTTAGAACTTCAAAGTCGATTTTCTCGAGAACTCTTAAGAGTTGTTTCGAATAGCTTTGCCTGATTGTTATTTAAGTTCTACACTTCACGCACCGTAAATATAAAAAAAATTCAAAAAGCGACACTCATGTGGTCTCCTTGTTGGTGTGCACCCCTGCGTAGCATTACACCGAATTTCTTTATGCTGTGTCTATATTTACCTGCAAAATTGCGTTCCATACATTTTTTTTTTTTTTTACTTAATGTTCGATGTATTATGTTACTTAAACTGTATGTGCCGATTCCGAGAAAACGGAATGCTCTAATTGTTAATGCAATAACATACCATGTCGCAATTAAGTCGATATTCAAATTAGGAAATAAAAAATAATCGGAAGCGGTGGTGGATGGCCTGTACGTGGTCGGGGGCTGTAGTTACTTGAGTGTCTACTTGTGGAGGTGGTCAATTTGTTTATGTAACTCTCGTTTTTAGTTATTATTCCAGGTAATTATATTGTTCGAAGTACGGTTACTTGTTATGCAACTTAGGATTAAATGAAATAATTGGCTCATTTTTCAATGTTTGTCTAGGACAGAGTAATACACATGTATGTCGATAAGTAATAACTTTTGAAAAACAAAAATTATGGATGCGGGTTCGAGTTCCAGACCGGGTTGCATGTGGGCTCTCGGTGGGGGGCAAACAGCAAGACATCTACTGTTGCTCACTGACGATTTCCGAAAGAAAATGAAATTTTCTAATTGTAAATGCAAAAACATAGGATGACACAGTTAATTTTATGTGCAAATTAGAAATAAAAATATAACTGTTAGTAGTAGTGGATGGCCTGGGGGTTGTAGTAGCTCAAGTGACCAGTTGTGGGGGGAATCTTCTTGCTTACGACTATGTTACTTGTTATTTGTCATTCGTCATTAAGAGTGTCATTGTCTTACTAAGTAGAGTTGCATGTTTGACTACAATCATCCTTACGTGCGCTATTGTTCGTCCTGTCCTTCCTTTGACTAGCGGTCGGGCAAAGGGCCGGGGGTGGACTGGTGGGGGTAACAGTATCTGGCGTCGATGACAAACAAAAGACGGGCGAATCTCAGTGGGGTAGAAACCCTATTGCTATACTACTCTCGAGATACTAATCGTCGCCTTTATACTGCTAGGCCTCAGTGAGTGCTGTATAAAATACGTTATTTATGCTTAGAATCCACAGTTACTGTCCTGTTAAAGATAGACAATATCCTCGTCGAAATGTTTGTTATTCTGTTATTCTTCGGACTGTTAGGTCTAGAAGTAGGTATAGCACACTGTATATACGAGTTTTAGTTTCTAGGTTTATGATAACGTTGTGATAGTATATATAAACAATAACGCGTGTCGTCCTCCTGTGGACTGTACGTTTTCACGACTGTTTACTATTATTCCAAACCTTATTTTATCTGTCAGAACCTGGAGGTAGATAGGGGCTGCTTACTTTAGCTTTATTTTATTACGTTTCATGTAAATAGTTGTTATTTCATTCTGGAAACGCTCTTATTGCAAAAAAAAATTCTGTTGTCATATCTTGTAGGCCTCGATAAAGCTAGGGGATGCTTACTTTAGGGATGCTGAGCATTAATTTTACGATTATCTTGCGATAATGGATATAATTTTACAATTTGTAGAGTTTCTATTTGTTAACGTAAATATTGCTTCTTCTGCATACATTCTATACCACTATGGCATTTGGGTTGAAGCAACTTTTTCCTTTAGCGTATTAAGGGGTCTTAAACTATGCAGGTAAACATGGAACTTTGGAGTGGTATAAAATCGTACTTGGTCCCTTTTCTTAAAGGTTTTATTATCAGGAAAGACAACACTGCCATTCTACCGATTGAAGTTCAGAATGTTGAATCCCTTAATCGGGTTGGAAGGTTAGAACATTTTAAAAGGGCAAAGGGTAGATTGAAGTTAGATACAGGATTTCTGGTCAGGTGATTACAGAGTAATAAATACAAAACCAGTTGGGGGAATTACAGGAGTAAGTCTAGTAATGAATAAAAAAAATAGGAATCCTGGTATACGGCTGTGATCACATTATTGTAGTCAACATTGCTACGAAACCAACACCAGCATCAGTAGTGCCAATTAACTCTGTCAATGATGAGGAGATCAAAGAAATGTATGAAAAGGTAAATTGAATTATTCAGGAAGTTATTGGACACGAAAATATAATTGTCATAGGGAACTGGTTTTAAATAGTAGGAAAAGGAAGGACAGGAAATATAGTACGTGAATATGGATTGGCGAAACTGAATGAAACAGAAAGCTGCCTGGTAGAATTTTGCACAGACTATAATTTAATTAGAACAAACAGTTTAAGAATCATGAGAGACTGATGTATAGGTGGAAGAGACCAGGAGACACCGGAAGGTACCAGATAGATTCTATACCGATAAGACACAGATTTCGAAACCAGGTTTTGAAACTGTAAGACGCATCCAGAGTCAGACAGACTTTGACGACATCTTCTTGTTTATGAAGTGCAGATTCAAACCAAAGAAACAGCAGAAAGGTAGGAAAATAAGGAGCTAGAACATGAATAAATTGGAGGAACATGAGGTTAAGAATGTTTCAGAAGGAGCTTTCGGCAACGATTGACAGAAACGGGGGAGGGAGTAACATACTAGAAGTTGAATGGGTAGCTTTGAGGGATGAAAATAGTAAAGGTAGGAGATCTCCAAATAGGTAGAAGGAGATCACGTACAAAAAATCCTTGGATATATCACAGGAAATACTGAACGTAATTGATGACAGGAGAAGCTAAAAAAACGCTGTAAATGAAGCAGGTAAAATAGAGTACAGACAAGAAAGAAATGAGATTGATTGAAAATGCAAGAGGGCTAAGTAGGAGTGAGGAGGGCAAATGCAAGTCTGTGGAAGAATGTACAACTAGGACAATGAAAGAGACATTTGGAGACAAGGAGCTGTAAGAATATCACGAAAACTGGAAAACCAGTTCTGAGCAAATAAGGGAAATCTGAAAGGTGGAATTAATATATAGAGGGCTCTACGAAGGAAATGAACACCGTGAAAATATTGTAGAAGGGAAGAAAATGTAGATGAGGATGAAGTAGGAGATACAATACTGAGAGAAGAATTTGACAGAGAATTGAAAGACCTAAGCCGAAAAAAGGCCCTGGAATAGACGGCATTCCCTCAAGTAGGAGAGCCAACTATGACAAAAATTATTTCACTTCGTGAGTAAGATGTATGACACAGCAGAAATACCCTCGGGCTTTAAGACAAATGTAATAATCCACATTCAAAAGAAAGCAGGTGCAGACAATTACAGAAACGTCAGTTTAATAAGTCATGGTTGCAAAAATTTGACATGAATTATTTACAGTAGAATGGAAAGTCTGGTCGAAGCTGTCCTTGCAGAACACCAGTTTGGATTTAGGACAAATGCAGAAACACGGGAGGCAATACTCACTAAATATCTTAGACGATAGATTGTTGTTGTTATTGTTGTTATGGTCTTCAGTCCGGAGACTGGTTTGATGAGCTCTCCACCCTACTCTATCCTGAGCAAGCCTTTTCATCTCCTCATAAGAATGACATCCCACATCCACTTGAATCTGCTTTCTATACGCGTCTCTTGGTCTCCCTCTGCGATTTTTACCCCACACACTTCCCTCCAATGCTAAATTTACGATTCCTCGATGTCTAAGAATGTGTCCTACCAAGCGATCCCTTCTTTTGATCAGGGTATGCCAAAAATTCCTTTCCTCACCAATTCTGTTCAGTACCTCTTCATTAGTTATGCGATCTACCCACCTAATCTTCAGCATTCTTCTGTAGCACCACATTTCAAAAGCCTCTATTCTCTTCCTGTCTGCACTGCTTATCGTCCATGTTTCACTCCCGTACAAGGCAACAATCCACACAAATGCCTTCAGAAAAGACTTCCTTACACTTAAATTAATATTCGATGTTTGCAAATTTCTCTTTTTCAAAAATGCTTTTCTTCCCATTGCCATTCTGTATTTTATATCCTCTGTATTGCGACCATCGCATGTTATTTTACTACCCAAGTAACAAAACTCATCTACCACGTTCATTGTTTCGTTACCTAATCTAATTCCTTCAGCATCGCCTGATTTTCTAAGACCGCATTCCATTATTTTTGTTTTGCTCTTGTTAATGTTCACACACTTCCCTCCAATGCTAAATTTACGATTCCTCGATGTCTAAGAATGTGTCCTACCAAGCGATCCCTTCTTTTGATCAGGGTATGCCAAAAATTCCTTTCCTCACCAATTCTGTTCAGTACCTCTTCATTAGTTATGCGATCTACCCACCTAATCTTCAGCATTCTTCTGTAGCACCACATTTCAAAAGCCTCTATTCTCTTCCTGTCTGCACTGCTTATCGTCCATGTTTCACTCCCGTACAAGGCAACACTCCACACAAATGCCTTCAGAAAAGACTTCCTTACACTTAAATTAATATTCGATGTTTGCAAATTTCTCTTTTTCAAAAATGCTTTTCTTCCCATTGCCATTCTGTATTTTATATCCTCTGTATTGCGACCATCGCATGTTATTTTACTACCCAAGTAACAAAACTCATCTACCACATTCATTGTTTCGTTACCTAATCTAATTCCTTCAGCATCGCCTGATTTTCTAAGACCGCATTCCATTATTTTTGTTTTGCTCTTGTTAATGTTCATTTTATACGCTCTCTTCAACACACTGTCCATTCCAAGGAAAGGCAAACCTACATTTCTAGCTTTTTTAGATTTGGAGAAAACTTTTGACAATGTGCGGAATAATCAGATAGAAATCTAATGGGTATACAATCCGGAGCAGAAGACTTGATCTTGTTAAGTGATTTTAGTTGCTGCATTACTCCGATGATATCTACTACTACGTTATTCAGTACGGCCTCTGTTCGTAATTCGAAATCTGAAATATTGGTTTCTTCTTCTTTGGTGAATGAGTTTCTAAAAGCTGTGTTTAGTAATTTATGTTGTTGTTATGGTCTTCAGTCCGGAGACTGGTTTGATGCAGCTCTCCACCCTACTCTATCCTGAGCAAGCCTTTTCATCTCCTCATAAGAACGACAACCCACATCTATTTGAATCTGCTTACTATACGCGTCTCTTGGCCTCCCTCTGCGATTTTTACCCCACACACTTCCCTCCAATGCTAAATTTATGATTCCTCGATGTCTAAGAATGTGTCCTACCAAGCGATCCCTTCTTTTAGTCAGGGTATGCCAAAAACTCCTTTTCTCGCCAATTCTGTTCAGTACCTCTTCATTAGTAATGTGATCGCCGGCCGCGGTGGCCGAGGTGACTGAGGCGCTCCAGTCACGGTCAGCACGGTCGCTACGGTCGGGGGTTCGAATCCCCCCTCGGGCATGGATATTTGTGCCGTCCTAGTTCGTAAGTAGTTCATAAGTAGTTTGTAAGTTTAGGGACTGATGACCCCGTAGTTAAGTCCCATAAGCTTAACAAACATTTGAACATTTGATTTTTTTAGTAATGTGATCTACCCACCTAATCTTCAGCATTCTTCTGTAGCACCACATTTCAAAAGCCTCTATTCTCTTCCTGTCCGCACTGCTTATCGTCCATGTTTCACTCCCGTACAAGGCAACACTCCACACAAATGCCTTCAGAAAAGACTTCCTTACACTTAAATTAATATTCGATGTTAGCAAATTTCTCTTTTTCAAAAATGCTTTTCTTCCCATTGCCATTCTGCATTTTATATCTTCTGTACTGCGTCCATCGCATGTTATTTTACTACCCAAGTAACAAAACTCATCTACCACCTTCATTGTTTCGTTACCTAATCTAATTCCTTCACCATCGCCTGATTTTCTAAGACCGCATTCCATTATTTTTGTTTTGCTCTTGTTAATGTTCATTTTGTACGCTCTCTTCAACACACTGTCCATTCCATTCAACTGCTCTTCCAGGTCGTTCGCTGTCTCTGACAGAATTACAATGTCATCAGCAAAACGTAATGTTTTTATTTCTTCCCCCTGAACTTTAATCCCTATTCCAAAATTTTCCTTGCTTTCCTTCATCGCCTGCTCAATGTACAAATTGAATAACATCGGAGAAAGGCTACAACCCTGTCTTACTCCCTTCCCAACTGATGCTTCCCTTTCATGCCCTTTAAGTCTAATAACTGCGGTCTGGCTTTTGTACAAGTTGTAGATAACTCTCCTTTCCCTGTATTTTACCCCTGCTGCTTTCAGAATTTGAAATAGTGTAGTCCAGTCAACATTGTCAAACGCTTTCTCCAAATCTACAAAGGCTAAAAATGTAGGTTTGCCTTTCCTTAATCTATCGTCTAAGATAAGCCGTAAAGTGAGTATTGCCTCCCGTGTTCCTACGTTCCTCCTGAATCCAAACTGATCTTCCCCGAGGTCAGCTTCTACCAGCTTTTCCATTCTCCTGTAGATAATTCGTGTTAAAATTTTGCAACCATGACTTATCAAACTGATGGTTCTGTAATTTTCACACCTGTCTGCACCTGATTTCTTTGGAATGGGGATTATTACATTTTTCTTAAAGTTGAAACGTGTCCATAAAAAATTATTTTTATAAGAAAATGTCTAATATTGTGCCTCCTGTTTTGTATCGAGTAACTTGCTTGCAAGAAAATGTATAATATCGCTTCTACTGTATGTATCGATATGTGTAAAGTTTCATCTCTGGCAAAGATCATGTATTGCATAGCATTGTAGCTCGCACTGAGAGAGAGTAGCACTAGTGGTTCAGCTCGCTTAGAGAGCGGTTGGGTTGTGTGTATGGCTCCGATGTAGAGCAGAGGCTGCTTTGCCAGCAAGTCAGAAGTTGTATTATGTAGGTAATGTAATGCTGATTATCAATAATAAGTAACTTAACCCTGTTTCATATTTCATTTACGTAGTTAGAAAATTAACCTACTTCCTTCATTTGATAATTAGTTGATTTAGTGGAGTGTTGATTTGAATAATATTATTGAACATATTTCATTATTGGTGCCATAGTAAAATGATAGTTAATTTAAATTTCAATAATTAGAAACTGATCTACATAAATTCTCACAGTCAAGCATTAAGAAAGTGATTTGTGGCTTTTCTTATATCTTTCTCGCAGTCAAAATTTTTGAGTATAGTCAGTGTCTGTTTCAAAAGGTTACATGTCACAGTTGTTTTGTTAAAATATCCGTTGCGCACAAAATCAGTTTAATGCACTGTTTCTTATACATCAATATCAGGGCCATAATTAAACCAAATAGCTGTGTTAATGAACAATTTATTGTCTGATTTAACGATAGGTTCAACATTCCACAACACACGTACAGCTTTTATCTGGCGCCCTTTCTGCCAGGATAGTTCACAAACAGGATCGTGACGTAGTTAGATACGTAGTCTTATTTCAGTTAGTTTGTCTTTTCCACTAACCAACTTACCTTTTGGCTCTTAATTTAATTTTTGTAGCACCATCCTTTGTTATAGCAACAGTAGCATAGTAATTGTTTCTGTAGTTTGTTACTTACCATTCTTGATAGTGTGTAGCATTGTTTATAGTAGATTAATTGAATATACAAATAATTGCATTACTACTGAACAAGTCTCTCTTTTATATTGTCTGATGTTTGTTGTGATGAAAGTTCTAGTATCGCGGAACTCGTGTGATAATTAACGGTTCGCGTAATCTCCATTGTGATTGTATGTTGCACTAGCCCGATTCAGCCTATTGTTCTCTCATAATTACCGTGTGTAATTTTCAACAAAAAAAATATGCAGTAGGTGAAAATAAATATTATTAGTCACTTTACTGCAAAATTCTGTTAACAATGTCGAAGAATAGGAGAGTCCGCGCTGATGCTAAATCTGCTTCCGAAAATGAGACCTTGAATGATGCAAGGAGAGAAGCTGAATTTTTACAAGAGTCTTCTCACTGCACTGATACAAATACGACAGTAAATACCGTGTCCGAAAACGCGGAACAGATTAGTTCAGGAACAGACAATATGGATAATGACAAAGTACAGGATTCGACAATACAGAATTCCGATTCTTGTAACGTGGTTGCGGAAAATAATCCATCGGTTCCGCCTAGCTCTGCTACAAAAAATACTTGTGCGACGGCTATGGAAAACGTATTACCAAATGATTTCATGCAAATTTTATTGTCACAGCTCTCTAAATTAAATGAGAATAGTCAATTACAATCTCAGGAATCTCAGAAATTAGGTGAAAAACTTGAGAAACAATCTCAGAAATTAAATGAAAAACTGGAGGAACAATCTCAGAAATTAAATGAAAAACTGGAGGAACAATCTCAGAAATTAAATGAAAAACTTGAGAAACAAGGTGAAAAACTTGAGAAAATAGAACAAACGTGCGATTCGAGGTTTGTGAGTATTCAAAGTAGTTTTAATAAGATAAATGAGGACAACAATCGGTTCAGGGAACAACTGCTCAATACTTTCAAACGTGAATCTCAGCAAATAAGACAAGATATTCGCGACGACATTAACCCGGTAGTGGAAAGTCTTGCGTCACGAGTGGAAAATATGGAAACTACTGAACTCGCTCAATTGAAGCAACAGAGTAATCTATTTGATGAAAAGTTGCAGAACTTCCAGTCAGTCACGACGGAACAGATCAATAAAATTAATAAACAGTTTGAGGATATTACTGTTAAAATTACCCAAATCAGTGATAACAGTGACAAAAGTTCTGATGTAACGCATCCTACCCCCTTTAATGAAACTAATGAATATCTCGCCCTTGACCGTTTCAAACAAGGTCAAATGACCATTAATCAGCAATACAAGGCTGAGGTCAGGAAATTAGATGATCGCGTGGCGCGAATAGAGAGGAAATTTGACCACACTTATGGAAATGCATACGAAGATGTAGAAGAAAATTTGAACGAAAATGACAATGATGATTCGACTCAAGTAGGTCGCTTGGTACGTGAACGAAGTGTACCTTGTAGTAACAATAATGAAGACGCAGTGCGTAGTTTACGCCCACTTACGCCGCACGGGCGAAAGGAAGCGTTTGACTACAAGCATTTCCTGACTGTACGTAAATTCAAGACATTTAAAAACTCTCCGAATGACTTGCACCCTAAAGAGTGGTTGCAGCAATTCGATTATTGTCTTCCCCCGAATTGGCCACTTGAGCACAGATTAGAATTTATATGTGGTTATCTGGAAGGCGAGCCAGCCACCAGAATGAGAGCTATTGCACAAGAGTGCTATAGCGAGAATCAGTTCCGACGCTCATTTCTATCCGCATACTGGTCGGAAGCGGCACAAGACCGCGTTAAAAACAGTATTGCGACATTCAAAACTTTTGAGCGATCAAATTTCTCGAGCCCAGTGGAATATTTCCAAAACTTAGTATACAAAAATCAATTTTTATCGGCACCTTACTGCCCTGCGGAATTAATCAGAATTTGTTTGAACAAATTGCCTCTACACTTGCGTCAAATTGCCATTGCGGCACGATGCAAGAATGATATTGAAGCCTTTAGAAATCTCTTACAAGACTTAGAGGAAGAAGACGAGGAAAATTCCTCGCGCAGTCGATATTTTGAAACAAACAAATATGATCGCCGGTCGCAACAAAGCCCGCCGCGTACTAAACGTTATTCAGAGCACGACGATAAACCAAAAAATAATTCTTTCACTAATGAATCTTACAAACAAAGTCGCGACAATGAGAACGGTGATTTTCATTATCGTGAAATTAACCGTGGAATTTTTCGTGGCCGCAACCGAGGTGGTGGTTTTGGTCGCGGAGGACGCTACAATAATTACTATCATAACAGCAATACTTCGAATGATACTAATTGGCGTGATAGACGCAATACTGATAGTGATCGCGAGACTGAAAATCACAACAATAACGCTGAGAAGCGTAGTCGGGAGGGCACACGCGATAATTCTCGTGATCGCCTTCCACGATACGAAAACACAAATCAGGGCCAAAGCAGATCGCGTACCCCAGAAAGACAAGAGCAAAACATTGAAATCAGATCTGCCAATCCACACTATAATTCGTCAAAAAAGGGGCCGCGTCAGGTATGACTAGCGGACTCGACGGCAAATAATTCGGCCGTACAGAATTTGTGTGATCCTAACTATACGCTGAAACTTGTTCATTGTGAACTACCTCACAGAGAGGAAGATTACGATGAACAACTTCCCGAACAAAACAGAATAGTAGTTTGTGCGGAAGTGCACAATACTGATGCTGGTAGCACCTCAGTAAGTGATAAGGCAAAACCGACACAACTTGTGTCAAAACCTAAAGCCGTTACTCCTGAAAGTAATGACAGTAACAAAAATTGTACTATCAAATTTAACGAAACAAATGAAAAGGTATCGAACAAACGTTATACTGCCCAACGGTTAAACGAGATAATTGTCGATCAGCAATATAATGACGACAATTCAGATTGGGAGACAGAAGCTTCGTCTTCAGACTCTGAGGAAGACACTATATACGAAATAAAATTCTTACAGTATCAACCAACAATTGCATATGACAGACCGGTCATGTACTTTGAAAGGCAGGACACAGTACTGCCACACAATAATGCAACTAACAGTAACCTTGGAACAGCAAAAAATGATTTCGAACAATTAGATTTGCAGCACACCTCTGTTGCTGATTGGATAGACAATTATATGTCTTCTAATGACGATGATAGCGAATGCGAAGTTGATGAACAACCAAGATTTGAAAAGCATTTATCTTGTGAAAGCCTCATTAATCTTGGTAACACTTGTCTCAACAAAGAAATTTCTTATGAACCTTCTACCGAACAAGACGTAAAATTTGTACAGTTAGATGACATAAAAGAGGCACTATTAGAAGAGAAGGTAGAATGTCTCGATATTCCAATTCACCCTATTGTACCTGTGAAAATTGGCAAAATCAATCTTTCTGCTGTCTTAGATTCTGGTAGCCCAGTATCAGTAATCAGTGAAGTGACTTTCAAGAAATATCAGAATTTGCTTAACGGTCCTACTCTGCTTTTGCATTGCACTAAAATTCGTGGCGTTATTTCTAGCAAACCTGTCGAAATTCGACAGCAAACATACGTAGAATTTTTATGTCAAGGTCATACCTTTTCTGCCAACCTATTGATTGTCCCCCGCTTAACTACACAGATAATATTAGGTGTGGACTTCCTATACAAGTACAAGTTTACTTTAGATTTCAATACGGCTAGTGCCATTGCTTTTGTTCAGGAAAATGCCATTCAAATTAAATTCGAAGACTGGATTACCAGATATGAAGAAGGTGCCAGTTGTTTAAAATTTTTATCTATTTCTAATGCGACGCAGGATGTCAAACCTGATGATGATATAACAGATAAACATTTCGAGACTGAGCGAATTGACTTGATTTCTGACATCATTAAGAAAAAATTAGTAGAAGTTGAAGGTGCCTCAGAACGTGATAAGGAAGAATTGTTCCTTATCTTGCGGCGTTATTCCCGTGTTTTCGCTAACAGCCCTGGTACCATAAAAAATTTTCTCTATGAATTTAAGATCAAAGAACATAATAAATTTTTTGTACCTCCATATCCCATTCCGATAGTATACAGGGAAAGAGTTAAGGCTGAAATTCAGTCCATGCTCAGTCAAGGTATAATTGAACCTGCAGTTAGCTCGTATAACAGTCCCCTACATATTGTTGAAAAAAGAGATAAGTCAATTCGATTAGTGCTCGATTCCAGACAAATTAACACTATCATTTTACCTGAAACCGACCGACCCCAAACCCTTGAAGAATTGTTACAAAAATTCTATGGTGTCAAAGTTTTATCCTCATTAGATCTTAGGTCTAGTTTTTGGCAAGTGAAACTGCACCCCAACTGTAGGAAGTATACCGCGTTTCTCTGCTTCGGAAACTGTTATCAGTTCCGTAAATTGCCTTTCGGACTGAACATCTCCTCATCTGCTTTCATCCGTGCGATGAATGCCACACTCCCTGAGCACTTAAAACAACAAATCACAATTTACGTTGATGATATTTTAATTGCAGAATCTTCCCGGGAAAAACATAACAGTACGTTGGCATCTTTACTTGAAGTGTTTGCTCAATCCGGGATTACTGTCAACTTAGAGAAGTCACAGTTTGGTCGTTCTCAGATTAAATTTTTAGGGCACATTATTTCTAAAGATGGGATCCAGCCCGACCCCGAAAAGTTAGAGGCGATAATGAAAATGCCTGTTCCCACCACTAAACGCCAATTAAGAGCTTTTTTGGGTTTAATTAATTTCTATCGCCGTTTTATAAATTTGAAAGACCTAACTACTCCCAGATTATATGAATTAACTGGAAAGAATACTGTTTGGTTCTGGGATGAAGCTGCCCAAAGAGAATTTCTTTGCTTAAAAGATGCACTCCTTCACGCACCTATTCTGCACCATCCAGATTTGTCTAAGAACTTTTGCATTTCTACCGATAGTTCAAAATTCGGACTTGGCGTTCACGTGTTTCAAGAGGATGAAGAAAATGGCTTTGCCACACAGAGAACCATTGCATTTGCTAGTCGCATATTATCCAAGTCAGAGCGGAACTATTCCGTCACTGAGCTTGAAGCTTTGGCAGTAGTTTGGGCATTCGAAAAATTCCGTTATTTCTTGTTTGGCAGACACACTAAAGTTTACACGGATCACCGTGCACTTCAATTCCTCATGTCGGCAAAACTTAACCATGATAGACTTAGACGATGGGCTTTGTTCCTTCAAGAATTCGATTTCTCTGTAATTTACATTCCTGGTAAACAAAACATCGTTGCAGACTCGCTATCTCGTTCGCCTGTTGGGCTCATCAAGGCGACGGAAGAGGCATACTTAGAAAATAACTTTACTATCCTCTATATGCAGCAAGTTGCTTTCGAAAATTACATATCTGCCACATTTTCTGACATTGCTAAAGAACAAGATAAAGATCCAATCTGGCGAGATATTAAAATAAAATGGCATGATAAATATAATGTTTCCATCAGACAATTTTACATTATCCATAATAACATTCTCTTCAAACGTAAAGCCCCTGACAGTCAATTTTGGTTAGTGTGTGTTCCGGAGGAATCCGTGAACAAATTGATTTGGTATATTCATCTCAGTTACGGACACTATGGTGCCAAGAAGTGCTTCGCGAAATTACGCGACTCTTGTTACTTCATCAACATGAAGAAACGTATACGCAATGTGTTATCTCGATGCAAATTGTGTCAGAAAGCAAAGCCGCCGACCATATCGCATTCTGCTCCACTTTTTCCGATTATACCTTCAAAATTAAAGCAGTTAGCAGCCGTTGATCTGTTTGGACCTCTTCCGAGAACTAACAATGGTTTCTCTTTTGTTTTCGTTGCTATTGAGCTCACATCAAAATTTGTATCTTTTACTCCGCTCCGCCGTGCCACGGCGAAGACAGTAACTAACGCCTTTGTCAAAAACTTCCTAAAAGATGTTGGCCATATAGATAAAGTCATCTCCGATAACGGACCCCAATTCCGTTCTCATGATTGGGCACGGATGTTGCGGCGCAGAAACATCAAACCTGTGTTCATATCACTTTATCATGCTGCCTCTAACCCTTGTGAACGAGTGATGAAAGAACTTGGAAAACTTTGTAGGCTATATTGCTACCGACGACATAACACATGGGATAGATATCTTCTTTCATTTCAAAATATTATAAATGAACTTCCTAATGATTCTACAGGTCTTTCACCAATTCTGGTTCTGAAAAACAAGCAACCTCCCGACCGTATCAAGGAATTGATACCTTTTCCTAAACACAGAAGACTACGTCATCATGAGATCATTGAATTGGCGCTTAAAAACATTAAGAAAGCCGCTGAAAAAAGGAAACGCTCTCAACGTAATTGTTATGCTAAACAACTCTATGTAGGACAAAAGGTATTAATTAGATCCCACCACTTATCCCACAAGGGAAGATCTATGATTCACAAATTCTTCTTACTGTACAATGGTCCGTATCGAATCAAACGTATCATCCACGACAACGTCGTTGAGGTAGAAACTTTAAAGACGCACAAGTCGAAAGGCATACACCACATTTCCAATATTAAAATTTTCAAGGAATAAAGATGGGGTAGAGAGTCCATTAATCTGTTTTGGACACACCAAGTGGCGATTGGTGCCCCGTTCTCGAGCTGAGTGTCACTATTCTTCCGCTTTTCCTTAGTGCGCTCTATCTACCTCTTTTTCGCACTGTTACTTTTCTCTAACTCTGAATACTTGTGCTCTGTGCTACGCTGGGATATTGTCATACGAAACTTTGATTATCTTGCAATTTGCTTATAACGAACTCTGTGGCTGTGCAAGACAAATAAAATTAATGGAAATTTTTGATTGTGTAATCTAATCAAGTTCCTATGTTTCAGAAAATATCAGATTTCTCTTCTGTGTTACTAATTGCATAACTTACGAAGTTCTGAGCGAGTGAAGAAGATTTTGAGTTGACATAAGCATTTTGTAAGCCAAGGACATTATGGAGGATGATGAGTAAGGCAATACACAATATGTCATGGTGGTCTTTAAAATGCATTATTGTTTATGGATAAATGATGGTAAGGAAGGTATTGGTAACAGTCAAAGATGTTTGATAAATGTAATTATGTGGACGAGATTATACAATGATTATGAAGCAATTATGAGGAGAATCGCTATGTTGCTAATGATGCTACGTTCTGTTCTTTTCTTATGTGCTTACTCGCACTGCCCTTTTGTGTTTTCTCTTTGTGGTTATGTGCACCATTTTGTATGTTGATGCATTGTGCCTTCAATGGCATGTGTGATTGGTGAGATTCATATCCTTCTGATGCTCTGTAATTATTTGTAATTATGTGTAATGAATATTTCTAATTATGCTTGCAGCTATGCGTATTGCTCTTGTAATCAAAGCTTACCGCTATGCTCACTAATTATATACCTAAGCCCTACCACTATGCTAATTAATTTTATAATGAAGCTCAATGACAATGTATGGTTATGCTTATACGTTGCACACAGCCATCTCTCTTGCAAACTTGCAGCTATGCCATAAATTGCGCCTAGTTAAGTCTAGAAAGATAATGCACAGAGATATTTTGCTTTTGCTTACTGCTATCTTCCAAATTTTATTGATGATCTTGTTGACGAAAATCTGCAGCTATGCCTAACGAATATTACGTCTGTGTTTATGTTATTGGATGATTTACTGTGATGTACATCTATTACTGTGCCAAAATTTGCACTAATTGTTTTGTTTGACCCTACTGTTGACTCAGACAGACACAGACATGACCTGATGACTTGAACCTCTTTTGATATTCTCACGAAACTACCCTGATGTGTTATACCTTAAGGCAATGAAATATGTAACTCAGTTGAGACAAAAGCCTGGCCATGGCAACTTATGTAATTTAAGTGTTATAATTTGGTGGTAATGTAATCACCACCATAGTGATATATATTAATTTAAAGAGATATGAACTAATGGTAATTGGAATGTCAATTTAAGTTATTTCATTATGACAACAAATTTACTTTACATGACCTAATGCCAAATTGATGACAAGCAGCCTCAATGTATTTCATACGATTATGTGTTTGTAAAGCAATATGTACATAGTATGTAAAGCCTTGTGCTTATATGAAATGACACTAATGTTGTAGATACTCTAATATAAGAATTGAATTACTTATTAGTATTCAAATGTATCCGTCTTCAAGACCCTACCTGTAATGTAAAAATATGGTTTAATACCATGACCCCATCTGTACCACTTGAATTTGTGGGAAAATATTTCTGTAGATATGTTCTAATCAATGACTTTTCTTTCAGTCTAAACTGAAATATCATGACTATGTTACTAATTTGTGTGTAAAATGCTTTATTTCATGTACTTTGGACACGCATGGGAAGTGGCGATTTCGCACACGAGATTCCAGAATGCACACAGAACAATGGACGAGTTACTACACACCACTGATTTTGGGCCTTTTAATGAAGATGTTTGTTGGATGATGTTTGGCCACACAGTACTGTCCATTGCAGCCTTGGCCAACCACCACCATTTTGCTCTAATTTTGGCTATGCTGATGCAGTCTGCTAATAGCTCCGTTGGTTGGAGCACACTTGGTTGTCGAATTGCATGGAGGAATACATCAGAACCTTTTCCCCATGACTTCCACTTCAATGCAACCAGCCAGCCCGCCTACAGTGTGGTGTAATCTTACAGTGTTTTGTGTTCGTGTGCAGACCTAAAATGAATGTTAGGAGCTAATGTGCTATTCGTGTGCATATACTATTCAGTGCCTCCCATTGCAAACGTTGTCCACAGGTTCATTACCAGTGTTTAGGTATATTTCATGGTTCTTTTACATTCAGTGACCAAAATAAAATTGTGCTCTTGATAGATACATATACTTAGTCTGAAATGTCATTGTGCCTATTCGATTGACAAACGTTATATTGAAATCCTATTGTGCTGAAGCAGTAACATTATTTTGTACATGATCAGAAGCCTATGTAGTCCAAAATTTTACATGTATGTTCTAGCATCCATGAAAGTATGGCATTTTAAATGCATCACAGAATACAAAACTGACACTTTATCTTATACTAAGTGCACTAAAAATTTACATAGACTACATTGTGCACAAGATACAAATGTTTATTTTATGTTTAAAAAATGATGACATTAGTTAAACTATCTTTTGTAAAACTTTGTATATGTTCATGTTTATTATTGTATATTTTTTTCCATTTGTGTATTACTTCTAGCTATCTCATTTTCTCCACTATATCATTTGTCAAACTATGTTTTCTGAAATTCTATATATACTTATGTTTACCATTATGTATAATTGTCATATATTCCACTTATTGCTGATGTTCTGTAAATTTTGACATTTGCTTATGCCTGTCACACCCTGTACCACTCCATGCGTGACTTTTGATGGTACTGTTCTGTAAAATGGCATGTATTTATGACTGTCACATGTTTTTAAATTTTCTATGTACTCCATCTGTTGTTTTGATCTTGAATATCTTGTATAAAAATGTTTATCAGGTTTTCATATTTTTCATGTTATATTTTGGATGTCATTAATGAATTTTTGGACTTGAAATTCAGTAATTTTGCTGGCTAGGCAATGCCATTGGCATCACCCACCCTACAAAATTTTAATAGGTAGGAGGGGGGTGATGAAACGTGTCCATAAAAAATTATTTTTATAAGAAAATGTCTAATATTGTGCCTCCTGTTTTGTATCGAGTAACTTGCTTGCAAGAAAATGTATAATATCGCTTCTACTGTATGTATCGATATGTGTAAAGTTTCATCTCTGGCAAAGATCATGTATTGCATAGCATTGTAGCTCGCACTGAGAGAGAGTAGCACTAGTGGTTCAGCTCGCTTAGAGAGCGGTTGGGTTGTGTGTATGGCTCCGATGTAGAGCAGAGGCTGCTTTGCCAGCAAGTCAGAAGTTGTATTATGTAGGTAATGTAATGCTGATTATCAATAATAAGTAACTTAACCCTGTTTCATATTTCATTTACGTAGTTAGAAAATTAACCTACTTCCTTCATTTGATAATTAGTTGATTTAGTGGAGTGTTGATTTGAATAATATTATTGAACATATTTCATTATTGGTGCCATAGTAAAATGATAGTTAATTTAAATTTCAATAATTAGAAACTGATCTACATAAATTCTCACAGTCAAGCATTAAGAAAGTGATTTGTGGTTTTTCTTATATCTTTCTCGCAGTCAAAATTTTTGAGTATAGTCAGTGTCTGTTTCAAAAGGTTACATGTCACAGTTGTTTTGTTAAAATATCCGTTGCGCACATAATCAGTTTAATGCACTGTTTCTTATACATCAATATCAGGGCCATAATTAAACCAAATAGCTGTGTTAATGAACAATTTATTGTCTGATTTAACGATAGGTTCAACATTCCACAACACACGTACAGCTTTTAAAGTCTGAGGGTATTTCGCCTGTCTCATACATCCTACACACCAGTTCAAATAGTTTTGTCATGGCTGGCTCTCCCAGAGACTTTAGTAGCTCTGAGGGTATGTCATCTACTCCTGGGGCCTTATTGCGACCTAGGTCTTTCAGGGCTCTGTCAAATTCATCTCTCAGTATAATATCTCCTATTTCATCTTGATCTACTTCCTCTTCCCTTCCTACAACATCGTCTCTCAGTTCACATCCTTTGTAGAGCTGCTCTATGTACTCTTTCCACCTTTCAGCCTTCCCTTCTTTGCTGAGAACTGGTTTCCCATCTGAGTTCTTGATATTTGTAGAATTGCTTTTCTTGTCCCCAAATGTCTCTCTGATTTTTCTGTAGGCGGTATCTACTTTTCCCCTTCTTATACATTCTTCTACAGATTTGAATTTGGCTTCTAGCCACTCCTGCTTAGCCATTTTGCACTTCCTATCAATCTCATTTCTTAGTCGTCTGTACTCCATTTTGCCTGTTTCATTTACTGTATTTTTATAGTTTCTCCTTTCATCAATTAAATTTAGTATTTCCTGTGTTATCCAAGGATTTTTTGCAGGTCTTGCCTTTCTACCTATTTTGTCCTCTGCTGCCTTCACTATTTCATCTCTCAATGCTACCCATTCCTCTTCTACTGTTTTATTCCCCCCTGTTTCTGTCAATTGTTGCCTAAATCTCCCTCTGAAATTCACCAGAACTTCACTTTCCTTCAATTTATCTAGGTCCCATCTCCTTATTTTCCTACCTTTCTGCAGTTTTTTCAGTTTCAGCCTACAGTTCATGACTAACAAGTTATGGTCAGAGTCTATATCTGCCCCTGGGTATGTCTTGCAGTTAATAACCTGATTCCGGAATCTATGTTTTACCATTATAAAATCTAACTGATACCTTCCAGTGTCTCCTGGTCTCTTCCACGTATACAACCTTCTTTTGTGATTCTTAAACCACGTGTTTGTTATGATGAAATTATGTTCCGTGCAAAATTCTACCAGGCGACTTCCTCTTTCATTCCTTCTGCCCAGTCCATATTCACCTACTATTTTTCCTTCTCTTCCTTGTCCTACTACCGAATTCCAGTCTCCCATCACAATTAAGTTTTCCTCTCCCTTAACTGTCTGAATAATTTCCTTTAGCTCCTCATATATTTCTTCTATATCCTCATCATCGGCAGAGCTAGTTGGCATATAAACCTGTACTACTGTTGTCGGTGTTGGCTTCGTATCTATCTTGACAATGATAATGCGATCACTGTGCTGCTCATAGTAGTTTACCCGCATTCCTATTTTCTTATTCATTATCAGTCCTACTCCTGTGATACCCCCAACTGATTTTGTATTTATAATCCTGTACTCACCTGACCAGAAATCCTGTTCATCCTGCCACCGAACTTCACTAATCCCCACTATATCTAACTGCAACCTATGCATTTCCCTTTTTAAATTTTCTAATTTTCCTAACCGATTAAGGGATCTAACATTCCACACTCCAATCCGTAGAATGCCAGTATTGTCTTTCCTGATGATAACATCCTCCTGAGTAGTCCCCACCCGGAGATCCGAATGGGGGACTATTTTACCTCCGGAATATTTTACCCGAGAGGATGCCATCATATTTTCATACAGTAGAGCTGCATGTCCTCGGGAAAAGTAACGGCTGTAGTTTCCCCTTGCTTTCAGCCGTTCGCAGTAACCGTGTGGCAAAGCCACATTAGCTGATGTTACAAGGCCAGCTCAGTCAATCATCCAGACTGTTGCCCCTGTAACTACTGAAAAGGCTGCTGCCCCTCTTCAGGAACCACACGTTTGTCTGGCCTCTCCACAGATACCCCTCCGCTGTGGTTGCACCTACGGTACGGCTATCTGCATCGTTGAGGCACGCAAGCCACCCCACCTCGGCAATGTCTGTGGTTCATGGGGGTGGTAGTAAGTTATATTCGACATTATTTCCAGCTGTAGCCTCGCATTATGACATATAATTTTTCGGAATGGGTGCAAGCAGTTACGTGAAGGAGAAGATGATGCCGGAGCGCAGGCGCAGGAAGAAGGCGAGGGGCCGCTGCCGCTCCTTGTCGGGCAGGTCGTCGTCGACGGGCGGCCAGGTGGGGGCGTGCATGTACAGCTCGTGGCCCGCCTTCCGCAGCCGCAGGCTCAGCCACTGCCGCCGGTACAGACGCTCCAGCAGCCGCGCCTCCACCTCGCAGCAGTCCTGCACACCGACCTGCCGTCACTGTCGATACTGTTCCTAATTCTCAGAAATTCAATGTGGGGCGGGACTAGTGTTGTAAAGGTCGGGAATAAACCGGGAAGAAACGGGTTTCTCCCAGGAAAAATTGGGAAGGGAAAATTGGTCTGGGAAAGATTGGGCATATTAGGAAAATTCAGGTTCATGCAAGTTTAAACTTAACATTCATAGAATATATGACATCAACTGCGATTGGGCAAAGCTGAAAATGTGTACCCAGCCGGAATTCGTACCCGGGTCTCCTGCTTTCTAGGCAGTTGCGCTGACCCCTACACCACTGGGGACACAGTGATCACCGCACCTGCAAGGACTACCTAAGCACTCCTCCCGTCAGATACAAATTAGGTAGTCCTTGCAGGTGCGGTGATCACTGTGTCCCCAGTGGTGTAGGGCTCAGCGCAACTGCCTACAAAGCAGGAGACCCGGGTTCGAATCCTGGCTGGGTACACATTTTCAGCTTTGCCCAATCGCAGTTGATGTCATACATTCTATGAATGTTGAATAATAACAACTGCAGGATCAGAAGTGACGTCTGTTCTCTCGGAACAGACGCCACATGTATATATAAGATTAAAGTTGTTTAGAAATTTCAGGCAGTGTTTGCAGCTGAAACTGACACGTTTAGTAAACCTGTTGGTGGGTGCTTTGGAAAGGAAAGGAGTGCTGTAACCAGGGGCGCCGACTCCGTGGGTGCTCCGGGGCTAGTGCACCCCCAAGAATTTTTTGGGAGTGCTGAGCACCCACATTAAATTGTATAAATTTAAAAACAATGACATTGTAATTCTGTCAGAGACAGCAAAGGACCTGGAAGAGCATCCTGCAGACATATATATATTCACTCATGAAATTTTTTATTAACAATCCGACCCAATTCAAAAGTAATAGCAGTGTGCATAGCTACAACACTAGGAGAAAGGATGATATTCACTATTCAAGGTTAAATCTAACTTTGGCTCAAAAAGGGGTTAATTATGCTGCCACAAAAGTCTTTGGTCACTTACCAAGTAGCATCAAAAGTCTGACAGATAGCCAACTAGTATTTAAAAAGAAATTAAAGGAATTTCTGAATGGCAACTCCTTTTACAATGTAGATGAATTTTTAGATAAAACTCAAAAAAAATAATAATAAAAATAAAATAAAAAATTCTTAAAATATAGATTGTCAAGTATAGACAAAATTTACTAAACTGACACGTTCCACATCATTACGAAATGTCGTACACATGATCTAAGGAACAAGTATTAATCTAATCTAATCTAATCTAAGTTGAATGGAATCGACAGTGTGTTGAAGAGAGCGTATAAAATGAACATTAACAAGAGCAAAACTAAAATAATGTAATGCGGTCTTAGAAAATCAGGCGATGCTGAAGGAATTAGATTAGGTAACGAAACAATGAAGGTGATAGATGAGTTTTGTTACTTGGGTAGTAAAATAACATGCGATGGTCGCAGTACAGAGGATATGAAATGCAGAATGGCAATGGGAAAAAAAGACTTTTTTAAAAAGGGAAATTTGCTAAAATCGAATATTAATTTAAGTGTAAGGAAGTCTTTTCTGAAGGCATTTGCGTGGAGTGTTGCCTTATACGGGAGTGAAACATGGACGATAAGCAGTGCGGACAGGAAGACAATAGAGGCTTTCGAAATGTGGTGTTACAGAAGAATGCTGAAGATTAGGTGGGTAGATCGCATAACTAATGAAGAGGTACTGAACAGAATTGGTGAGACAAGGAATTTTTGGCATACCCTGACTAAAAGAAGGGATCGCTTGGTAGGACACATTCTTAGACATCGATGAATCGTAAATTTAGCATTGGAGGGAACTGTGTGGGGTAAAAATCGCGGAGGGAGACCACGAGACGCGTATATTAAGCAGATTCAAATGGAAGTGGGTTGCCGTTCTTATGAGGAGATGAAGAGGCTTGCTCAGGATAGAGTAGGGTGGAGAGCTGCATCAAACCAGTCTCCGGACTGAAGACCATAACAACAACAACCTTATGATTCAAGAGGCAATGCAAAACATAACCATAGCAAGAGACGATATTTCATACGTGAAAGAAATGATCAGTTTTGTACGCGGGTCCCCAAGCGAGTAGTAATGAGTGTCCGTATTTTACCCACTATGCTAGCTTTATTCATCCTGAAGCACGTCGGTACTTTTGACCTTTCAAGTGTACGTATTTATCAACATTCAATTGTGTTCTTTCAGGAATTTAGCTTGAATGTTAAAGTAAATCGTTTTTCGTTTATCTTTGTCGCTTTCGCTGTTATTAAAATTACATATTCAGTTGAAATATATAATGCTTTTCTCTCAGGCTTAAAAAAACCTTGGGCTACATTAATACTGTCAGAGATGTCATGAAGTTATCTCGAAGTGATGAAAGTTTCGATGAAGTATACATCTCTTGCTTGAAACTGACCAAAAAAATTTGATGTCGGACTTCAAAAGATCAAAAAAAAAAAAAAATTGAAAGATTTATTTAAACCATGGTGACGGTGTTCTACCAAACGCTTTTGTCAGAAAGAATAGCTTCGCACAAAATGTGTTAGATTAGTGTACAGTAAAAATTATTTCATTGGTCGTGTAGAAGTTTTGGCGTGTTTCTTATATCGAAATATCCACTTCGGCCAATTACATCGCTTTATTGTAGTGTCCTAATGCAGACATGCTTTCCTTTTCTTCCTCCTCCTTCTTCCTTCTATCTTTAAAAGGCCAGACAACTGCCTATTTACTTTTACCAAGTGTTGCTCATTCAAAAATACATTTGTGAACCGTGATATAGAGCACCCACACTTATTTTCAAAAGTCGACGCCTCTGGTTGTAGCCTATTGAATACTTAATCATGATTGGAACTGCTCATTAAATGGGTCTGAGTACAGTTACTGATAAAGAATCTGATAGTTAAGGTAAATATATTGTCTTCTTGTGGTTTTCTAATTTGTCATTTAATGTATTAACTTCAAAGGGGTTGGTGGGTGGCTGTGACCCTGTGTCATCTTAATAAATAACAGGCCAACAGCCCTATTGTCTAGATACAAGTGCGGAAGTTAACTTTCTACTGGATTACCATATAAACTTTTCCCTGTATATTTCAACCTAGGCCTACAACTTGAATTTTTGAAAAAGTTATGTATTCTAGAGTTGCTTCACATATTAGTAAAAATAAAGTTCTAACAAAATGTCAGTTTGGTTTTCAAACAAGCTTTTCAACTGAAAATGCTATATATACATTCACTGATGAAATATTAAATGCTTTGAATAACCGGACATCACCAGTTGGGATTTTTTGTGATCTCTCAACGGCTTTTGATTGTGTAAATCATGGGATTCTTCTAGATAAGCTTAAGTATTGTGGTATGACTGGGACAGTGCACAAATGGATTATTCATACTTAACTGGAAGAGTGCAGAAAGTTGAAATAACCAGTTCACATGATATAGATGAAACAATTAATTTCTCTAACTGGGGAGTTATCAAAAATGGGGTCCCACAAAGTTCGGTCTTGGGTCCTCTGCTGTTCTTAATGACATGCCAGTCTACATTCACGAAGATGCTAAGCTAGTACATTTTGCAGATGATACAAGTATAGCTATCACACCTGACAAACACGTATTAACTGACGAAATTGTAAATGATATCTTCCAGAAAGTTATTAAGTGGTTCTCTACAGATGGTCTCTCATTAAACTTTGATAAAACCCAGTATATACAGTTTCATACAGTAAATGGCGTGACATTATTAATAAATTTAGATGTTGAACAAAAATCTGTAGCTAAGGTAGAATATTCAAAATTTTTAGGTGTTTGCATTGACGAGGGACTGAATTGGAAGAAACATACTGAAGATCTGAAACGTTTGACTTCAGCTACTTATGCTATCAGAGTCATTGCAAAATTTGGTGATATACATCTCAATAAATTAGCTTACTATGGCTATTTTCATTCACTGCTTTCATATGGGATCATATTCTGGGGGCAATTCAACATTGAGTAAAAAAGTATTCACTGCACAAAAGCGTGTAATCAGAATAATTGCTGGACCCAACCCAAGAGCATCCTGCAGACATTTATTTAGGGATCTACGGATCCACACTGTAGCTTCACAATATATATATTCACTAATGAAATTTGTTATTAACAATACGATCCAATTCAAAAGTAATAGTAGTGTGCATAGCTACAACACTAGGAGAAAGGATGATATTCACTATTCAAGGTTAAATCTAACTTTGGCTCAAAAAGGGGTGAATTATGCTGCCACAAACGTCTTTGGTCACTTACCAAGTAGCATCAAAAGTCTGACAGATAGCCAACTAGTATTTAAAAAGAAATTAAAGGAATTTCTGAATGGCAACTCCTTTTACAATGTAGATGAATTTTTAGATAAAACTTAAAAAATAAGTAAATAAATAAAAATTTAAAAAATTAAAAATAACAAAAATAAAATAAAAATAAAAAACAAAACAAAAAATCCTTAAAATATTGATTGTCAAGTATAGACAACATTTACTAAACTGACACGTTCCACATCATTACAAAATGTCGTATATATGATACTAGCTGAAAACCCGGCGTTGCTCGGGTATTTATTTATTTATTCGAACCTTGAGTTAGTACTTTTCCCATACTCTCTCTCTCTCTCTCTGTCCATCTCTTTTTTTCTAAAAACATGTTACATTTATCAGAAGAATCCAATCACGAAATTCAACTATAATGATTGTAATAATATCACAGATGGATCACTTGATGTAATATGTGAAACGTCAAATCGATTTTTTTTAAAGAGATGTGTTTAAAAAATTTCTTTTTTACTGCTTTATTTATTTATTCTTATATTTCCTTATTCGTATGCTTATCCTTACAGAGAAAGAGCTGAAGACATTGCAGCACGCATAGACCAAAGATATGGTCTGTGGCATCACGTTTCACTGTACGTAACCTCCTTGCTATAGAGTAGCAAACGTCATCGCTGGCCTTCAGTCCGAATTTTTTTATAATTTGACGATTTTCAACCACCATATCTTCCACCCCCTTATAGCTGTTGGCATGAAACTGCTATGGTGTACAGCGGGAGACTTCGGACAATAATTACACACACACCATTCGTTTGCGTTCTGTAGTTTTCGCTGCAGGACGAAATATTAACACACACACGTGTAGAATTTTATATACACCGATAACTTTCCATCCTAATATACTCCAATCTTTTATCATTATCAACCTCAAGCAACAATGCAATCAATAAAACCATTTTCAAAGAGTACATATGATTTTCAAAGAATCATTATTGTTCCGCATTTCGCGTAATATTCTTCAATTTACTAAATATCCATCAGATCGCTATACAACCGTGCGTAAAACCTTCCTCAGGTATAAATTAGTAAGTGTACAAATATTTAAGTTTCTGCATCTTGTCGTTTGGACATGATAAGCGTACACCGAACAGATATTAACATTAATATATATATAGATAAATAGCTATCCGATCGCCATAAAACCGTGCCTACAGCCTTCCCTGGGTAGACATTAGTAACTGTACAAATTTTTAGCTCTTTATGTCTTGTGGTTCAGACATGATAAACATACACCGAACAGACTTTCACATTTATAGATATAGATATGGAACAAGTATTAATCTAATCTCTAAGTACTGAGCTTTTATTCTAAAAATATACTTTTATATTACAGATTGCAAGAGTATCCTACTGAAGCCTGTTTAATTGAATAGAATTTTTAAAATGATATATAGCCTAGGTCTAAGATTTGTGTTCTCAATAAGAAACTGAAGGCTAATAATATATTATATTATTTAATAAATTCCAAAAGCTGCTGGAATTAGAATATTATTTATTAAACAATAGGACCTATTTCAGCACAAAATGTTCAAATGTTTGTAAGTCTTATGGGACTTAACTACTGGGTCATCAGTCCACAAACTTACAAACTACTTATGAACTACTTACGAACTAGGACGGCACAAATCTCCATGCCCGAGGGGGGATTCGAACCCCGACCGTAGTGGCTGTGCAGACCGTGACTGAAGCGCCTCTGTCCCCTCGGCCACCGCGGCCGGCTATTTCAGCAAATTTGCCGCCTTCAAGTAATCTGTGAAAATATGTGAAGATACATACGGCCGATGCTTTTGACTTCCATATATATCGTCGGTTTTTGTGCTGTCAAGCTAATGGCTCGTTTGTTGTATTGGAGCACTATTCGTTGTCAAAATATTTTTAACATATTTTTGATTGGCGTTTGAAAGATAAGCAGTGATGTAATATGGTTACATGTTGTTTGTTGATAATTACGATAATCTTTGCTACTTGTGTAGTTGGTGGAATATGTGATCTTTGGATGTGATGTAAATTTTTGTTTCATAATTTTTTTTTTTTTTTTTTTTTTTTTTTTGCTATTCATAGACCAGCGATGTTATATGTTGTTTATTTATAACTACGATAATTTTTGCTATTTGTATCATTGGTGGAATATACGATCTTTGATTGTGTCGAATATACGATCTTTGATTGTGTCGTAATCATTATTGATATGTGCGAATTTTGTATCATAATTTTTAGCTATTATCATTTTAATCCCACCTGTTCGATAGAGCAAAGCTATGTACATCCAGTGTTTGTTGTTTAAAACCAAATTAAAGAAATTAGTGTTAAAGCTTCAGAAAAGCATTTTTCCCAATTTTCCCGGTTTATTCCCCAAAATTCCCGTGTTTTTTTTTTTTTTTTTTTTTTCCACTGTTCAGAATTCCCAGTTGTTTTTTTTTTTTTTTACAACACTACATGGGACTTCGCAAGTTGATGATGTCGTGTGGCAATATTGGCCGTTAGACCCCAGCTGGGATCGTGTTCAGCCTGCCTGGTGCAAGTCTTTAGGTGACGTCATATGGGCGGCTTGCGTGTCGATAATGATGAAATGATGACGAGGACTACACAACAACCAGTCCCTGAGTGGAAAAAAATCACCAACCCGACTGAAAATCAAACCCGGGCCCCCTGCTTGGTAATCTATCACGCTGTCCACTGGACTTCGGAGCCGGACGCTTCGCATTATAGTAGTATACCTTAAGGGTGGCCACTGATAGAAGTGCTAAAGTGCACTATCCAAAAAATTCCAAGGGAAAGGTCTCTAAACTTTAAGCACACGACATGTGTAACTGTTAGACAGGTCAGTGAAGGCTGTACTACAGCATGTTTGTATTGCTCAGGTGAGGGCTTGGCATACGGAAGATCCACATTCAAACCTGCCGTCAAGATACAACTTTTATTTTTATTATTTACTAGCTTATATGCCCGTGCTTCGCAACTGTTGTTAAAGAGGAACCTGTGTATATCACGGTTTCCAGTGTTCCGAACCTAGGTCATCAAAAACAGAATCTTTCTTGGATCGCTCTGTCAATAAATGCAGTTTTCCTAGCCAAGCTGTCAAATTTAAGTAGAAGTCATTGTCGAAAACGCTGAATGTTCATAAAGTTTTTCATGCAAAAAGTGAAATTAATTTAAGTCCGTACTCCGGAACGGTGTAAATTTAATGTTAGTTTGTGTTACGTAAGTTAAGACTGCGCTGTGAAATTGTCTGTTTGGCGTAAACTTCTGAAAACACGACTATCGTTGAGATGAACAATAGTAATAATAATAACAGCGCCATGTATTGGTTCTATGGTGTAGTACTAAACTGTAAGTGTATGCTGAAGTATTAGTATGTTGCAGTGCTGCACTGGCGACAATGTAGTTATTCTGTATGTAATGCTCCCTATTATCGAAAACTCAACGAATGCTGAAAGTTTGGCAATTAAATCAACAGAGCAGTTCATGTCTGTATAAATAAGACGTCATGGTGGTGTCAATGTACGATAAAGTTAGTCTGGGTAATCGTTGAAGGAATGCCGACAGCTGATCGTCTGTATAGAATTTTCCATAAAATATAGTATTTCCAGCGAATTCTCTCGACGTGTTAGCAGCATCGGCCACTCTTTCACATAATGTCGCCACGTCCTGCAGTGATTACTTCGTAAAGCACGAAATTGATATCGACCTTCTGTAATAGAACTATATATTCAGAACACTAAGTATACAATTTTCTCTGCAGAAGAAGACGTCTGTATCTATCTTAATGTAGTCCGCACCAAAAGTAAATAATTTCATATTTTAATCTCAATATTGTACGGAACAATTATGAAAGCAGAGAGGTTTCTGATGAGTTTGTTGCTCGCGGTTGTGTATGTTATCTCTAGTGGCAGGCACAGAGCCAAAATATCTCTGGAGCGAGCATTCAAATGCGCAGAGCAGCTTTCGTGTTCTGAACATTAAGGTGGAAATGTCACGTAATATTGGGAAAAATATATTAATCGCTGACATTATCTTGGTCCTTTTTTGTTCGGTTAAGACAGATGACTATGTGAAAATGGCTCTTTTAGCGACGCTTCCTCAACTTCCTTTTTGCTTCTGTGACACATTTATTAAGATATTATTTCATGTTACGTGTTTGCTCTGCGAAATGATTGGGGGGGGGTAGGCTTCTTTGCAGCCAATGCAGTACAAACCAAGCGCAGGAGCAAATAAATTTGTGGAAAGAGTGCATTTGTCTCAATATCACGTGGTAATTGCAACTTAATGTTGAGAAGGTGAACAGAACGCAATGCTCATTCTATAGATATTTCTTCCATGCACAGTTTAGTGGTTATACCCGTCGAAAGATGCACTTCTTTTCTCTCCATGACTTTGCAAAGCATATGGGATACAGTTAGGAATTTTTAAAAATTTTCTACCCTACCCGGGTTAAATTTTACTTGCAGTCGAAGCGATTTAGTTTGCCATCGTTGGCAACTAACTATTCGCTTTAGGAGGAAGATTAATTTAGTGGCCAGGACAGCATAAATTATTTATTTCATCGGGAATGTAAAGAATTATGCCCCTCATTCTACGTGACTGACTTTTTAAAAAGCATTCAACGGCTCTTGCCAACATCAGCACACAACACCGCCGCCATAAGTAAAATTGTACCCCTTCGTGTAGTTTATTACATTATAGTTATGAAAATGAAAAAGAAAAACGCAGCAACGTTATAATTAGTTCTTTGGTGTAGGCCTACAATGTAATTAACGTCGCCTCACGTTGACCTTTCCTGTACTATGGCGTTTTCGAGGCATTCCTAAAAAGAACGCACGCAAAATGTAATAAGGATACACCGAAATCAAAAGGGGGACTACATAAATTAGATTTTTCTTGCAAAGAATTGTTATATAAATTACAGTATCGATAGACGCGAAGGAACGTCGTTCTGTTTTTAATTCAAATGTTCCCTGTCAAAAGAAGCAAAGATACGTCTTAAGCTGTGAATATACAAAGTGTAATCAGCAACTCGCTGTTCAATGTTAGTTTGTATTTGCAGAGATAAGATTGCGGCTCTTAATTCAAAATACTTCTGCCACTGAGAGAATACACACTACACGATCATGTATTGTTTCTTTGCAGAACTACGAATCCAACAGCACGTGTAGTGGTTCGTGGCTGTTCTAAGGCATAATCATCGAAAAGAAATAAAAGATAAAAAATGAAAAATTCAGCAGCGCCAACTATTAGTTCTTTGGTGCACTCGTAACTAACAGGGCCTCTGTTTGTTCTGCACTGTACTATCCAGTTTTCTAGGCATAAGTAAACAGAATGGACTCAAAATGTAATAAGTACGCACCGAAATCAGAAAGTAAACTACATAAATTCGTGTTTCCTCGCAAAGAATTCTTAGTAAATGGAAACATCGATAGACGCGAAGGAAAGTCGTTACGTTTTCAATGAAAATGATACGCGCAGAAAGAAGCACTTTTTTTCTTTCCATGACATTGCAAGGCAGCTAGTAAAACAATGATTTTTTTTTTTTTGTGTCGTACTTGGGCCAAATTTTACTTGCAGCGGCATCGGTTTAGTATGTTAACGATGGTAACTAAATATTCGCTTTAAGGGGATCATTAATTTACTGATGAGAACAACATTATTTATTTATTTCATCATCAACACAAAGAATTATTCCCCTCATTGTAAGTGACTTTTCAGAAAGACTTTTGGTAACTAAATATTCGTTTTAGGGGGATCATTAATTTACTGATCGGAACAACATTATTTATTTATTTATTTCATCATCAACACAAAGAATTATTCTCCTCATTGTACGTGACTTTTCAGAAAGGCTTAACGTTGGTAACTAAATATTCGCTTTAGAGGGATCATTAATTTAGTGATTGGAACAACATTATTTGTTTATTCCATCATCAACTCAAAGAATTATTCTCCTCATTGTACGTGACTTTTCAGAAAGGCTTAAGGTTGGTAACTAAATATTCACTTTAGAGGGATCATTAATTTACTGATCGGAACAACATTATTTATTTATTTCATCATCAACACAAAGAATTATTCCCCTCATTGTACGTGACTTTTCAGAAAGACTTTTGGTAACTAAATATTCGTTTTAGGGGGATCATTAATTTACTGATCGGAACAACATTATTTATTTATTTATTTCATCATTAACACAAAGAATTATTCTCCTCATTGTACGTGACTTTTCAGAAAGGCTTAACGTTGGTAACTAAATATTCGCTTTAGAGGGATCATTAATTTTGTGATCGGAACAACATTATTTATTTATTCCATCACCAACACAAAGAATTATTCCCCTCATTGTACGTGACTGATTTTCAAAAAGGATTCAACGTCCGTTGCCAACATCAATACACAACACCGCTGACGTAAGGAAAATCGTAGCCCTTGTGTGAGTGTATTACACCTAAGTTACGTGGAAAAAAAACTGCACACAACATCGCCATCTATTAGTTATTTGGTATACGATGTTACGAACAACACCTCTATAGGATCTTTGCTATACTACGCTGCAATTCAAGCACAGCGTACACCAAAAACTACAAATTACGATATGTTTTCTTCGAATGATCCGATTTTAATGAAATGAAGCTTATATATTGCCCCAAGGTACTCTCAGTTGACGTATGAAACACCACGAAAGTTCGTATAGTATTCTTGGAGATTTGCGGATCTACAAAATACTTATAAGCATAGTATACACATAAAACTTCAAAGCCGGCCGCGGTGGCCGAGGAGACTGAGGCGCTCCAGTCACGGTCTGCACGGCCACTACGGTCGGGGGTTCGAATCCCCCCTCGGGCATGGATATTTGTGCCGTCCTAGTTCGTAAGTAGTTCATAAGTAGTTTGTAAGTTTAGGGACTGATGACCCCGTAGTTAAGTCTCACAGACTATACAAACATTTGAACATTTGAAAACTTCAAATTACGATATCTTTCCTTCCTCTGATCCGATTTTGGTGAAATGTAGCCTATGTTACTCTCCAAACTATTCCAAATTACCTGTGGAAACCCATGAAAGTTCGTGTAGTACTTTTGGAGATTACCTTAAACAAATAGACATACACGAAGGCTTTTAAACAAATGGTCAAATTATGATATCTTCATTTTCTCTTATCCGATTTTAATTATTGAAGTCTTTATATAACCGCACGATATGTTCAAGTTACCTGTGAAAATCCCATGCAAATTGGTGAAGTAGTTTTCGAGATAAGAGGTTTTTAATAGTTGAACAAACAGACATGGCGGTTACTGAAAACACTTAAATTTACGATATCCTTTTTTCCCGTAATCTGATTTCGATATAATTATGCCTATATGTTTACCTAAGCTTTTCCCATGTTTCGTGTGAAAACCGCATGAAGATTAGTCCAGTAGTTTTGAAGATTGAAGGGAACAGCGACAGGCCTACATTTACAGATTTATTATTGGTATAGATTTGAATCTTCCTGACAGTCTGCCTGTTTCTGTGCATACGATAGGGCAAAAACTATACTCTGCATTTCTATAAAGAAACGGGTTGCTCAAAATTATAACAAATTGTTGTAAGCTCTCCACAGAATATATATATATATATATATATATATATATATATATATATATATATATATATATGTGTGTGTGTGTGTGTGTGTGTGTGTTGTGCGTAAACTTTAGAGTCTTTTTCTCGGGATTTTTTGCACAATCCGCTTTAAAACGTCTATGCCCACCACTGATGCATGCTACTAACATCCAAAACTGAATTTCTGAGACCAATAGGTCTGCTTATAGTGATATGGCTGAGTAATAGGTTGTCAAAAAATTGCACTAGTGTGTTTTATAGCCCACTACATATATCCTGAAGTTTTATGATTTTTGAAACATTTTTGGCCAAAATAGTATAAAATTAATATATATAAAAATAATAATATAATTTTCCATATTTTTGTTTTATATTATACATATGTTATGGTTTTTTTTTTTTTTTTTTTTTTTTTTTTTTTTTTTTTTTTTTTTTTTACAAGACGGGGAGGCATACCGTCAGCGGTTCGAATCCGCCAAAACGGATTAACGAAGGGTATCAGAGTGCCGGCCTGCCTGGATATGGTTTTAGGCGGTTTTCCACATCCCCCCTAGGTGAATACCGGGCTGGTACCCAAGTCCCGCCTCAGTTCCACGATTCGCAAACATTTCGTAACACTTTACACCTTCACACATATAACACTATACGCAGACATTTGGGGTACACATTTCCTACCGGGGGGCATGGGGTGGCGGCAGGAAGGGCATAAGACCACACCGTAATTACTAACATGCCACATTAACAGTTCTGCAATATGTAAAGAGAAAGAAAGAAAGTGTAGCTTGTGCGAGTAAACAAGCTACGAAACCGTTCGGATGCCCGCGTCTTCGATATATATTCATAGCAGGTCATTATCTATAGTAAGCCACTATCGACACACTAAGTGTGTTTGCCTCTGTAACTTATAAAATAATATGTGACGGGAAATTTTAATGCGGAGCTATGAACATAGTTTATTGTATCATTTTCCAAAGAGTTACAGCACAAAGATATAATTTTTAAATGGAACACTAGGTTTTTCTACCGTGCATTGGAATTGTTGAAACCAGCTACGTCCAAATCAATTTTAACTACATTCCTATCACTGTTAGTTTGGGAGCTACAACCCTTCAAAGTTCAGGGGCAGATACCACACGCTGTACATAATACATGGCTGTGTGGTGGGTGATGGATGTTATGGCGGTGGGAAGTTGATTTACATGAGATGTTCAAATGTGTTTCCATGTTCCTCAATGCATAATGCAATGCGCCGTCGAAAGGATCTGCGGACGAGATGTAACATCGCCGGTGTAACGGAGCGACAAGCGTCCTCAATGCGCCGTTTTAGATCATCTGGGGATGTGGGTTCAGTGACATAAACTCGATCCTTTAGATATCCCCACAAAAATAAATATACTCGTGTTAAATCGGGCGACCTTGCGGGCCATGAATGAGGACCATGGTGCCCCAACCATCTTCCTGCAAACCTGTTGTTTAGTTCTTCCACAACAGCACGCGCAGAATGGGCTGCATCCACATATGGACTCTCGTGTATAGACACACATGTTCAAGGAGACCACCCACTTCTTGCAGGTCTTCGTCTCTTACTGCGGCACATTACCAAGTTGCCTGTTTCCCGAAGTCGTTGTTCAGCACATAAGAACGTAATGGCTGCCGGGGCTCTTCGCCTAGGATATCTCACGGCATACGCCGTGGCTGCTTCAGTGGCATCGTGTCGGCACTCGCCGAGCATCAGCAACATGTCAACGTACGCGTTGTTTGTCTATGCCATCGTCATCTGATGTCAGTAGCTGTGGTATATTGAGACCCGGATGTTTGTGTGGCTCCAACTGTCGGGTATACGGCCGTGTGCGGCGACAGTCGGCAGTCTAACAGCGCATCGAGGAAGCTTCTCGCTCCGTGACACCGGCGACGTTACAACTCGGCCGCACCACATTTAGAAGGCGCATTGCATTATGCGCAGCGTTTGTGGTATCTGCCCCTGAAATTTTGAAGGGTTGTAGCTCCCAAAATAACAGTGATAGGAATGCAGTTTAAATTGATTTGGACGCAGCTGGTTTCAAAGAATCCAATGCACGATAGAAAAAGCTATTGTTCCATTTAAAAAATTATATCTTTGTGCTGTAACTCTTTGTAAATGATACAATAAACTATGTTCATAGCTCCACAAGTGTAACATTTCTTGTGTTGACCTACCGCATTAAAATTTCCCCGTCACCAATTATTTTCTAAGTTACAGAGGCAAACACACTTAGTGAAACACCCTGTATGCATCCAACGATTGACTGTGGCGGTATGGAGAGCGTATTCGACAAAAGACGAATTTCATTTTTCAGCAATTTGTACTGGCGCTCATCTTACTCGTCAGTTTCGTTCCAGAATTTCTCAACAGCAGATCATTAAGAAAGATCCCGATGGGTCGCGTCACTGATATTTTGTACACTTACTGAGTACTACTTATAATGAAAAAGGTACAATCTGACGCTCCTGTCAATATTCCGGCTAAATGAAAGTACCAATTAGTGTGTCACCTATTATTCCAGCCCAAATAATAACATTGACTTACTGGCTCCTGCCATTGCCAATATCACCACACTACACCACAACGCGGCAAGTTATGTACACCAAAACAAATGCCTGTAAAGCGATATGTTCAAATGTTTGTAATTCTATGGGACTAAACTACTTTGGTCGTAAGTCACTACACTTACAAACTACTTAAACTAAGTTAAACTAACCTAAGGACAACGCAGACATCCATGCCCGAGGGAGGATTCGAAACCCCGACGCGGGAGGCCACGCGATATATTAAGCTCGGTGTCCGGTATTCTATCGAATCGTCGGAGCTTTCCCATATATTTAGATACACCAAGTATATCGCTCCCGCTTCGATTCACAAGGATCCTTCGAAATGGTTTTTACACATCGGTATAGCACTGCTGGGTATTTTACTACAACTAAACGTGTCTTAAAATTCGAGTTCTTGAGATATCTTTAATGCGCGGTTTCATTTAACGTAGTATGCAAAATAAATAAGAAATTCGTTAAATATGGCACATTGCCTACTGAACCACTAAACTTTAGCATAAGCAGTAAATGTTCCTTTGTTATAGTCTTGTGTAGTTCGCGAACGAACTCGTTCGGAAGAGCGCTCCCACAGGCGAACTACGCGAACTAGTTAGCAGATTCCTCGCCTCTTAGTTCGTCCGCTCCTTATCCGAAGACTGACGGGTAACAGCGAGAGGACGCGAGAGGGCGCAGAATCGTGTGATTCCCTTCTGCCAGTTGCCGTCATTTCGAGCTGAGATGCAGCTCACCTGTAGTTTTAGTAGTGGTAGCAAAAGCCAAAACAAGCGGACGAACTAAAAAGAGCGACCTACTTCGGGGCCGAGCTGCGAACTAAAAGGAGAGCTACCGGTCGCCAACTAAAATATGCGCGACAGGTCGCGAACTAAGACATTCGTGATAGGTCGCGACTAAAATATGCGCGAGAGGTCGCGAACTAAAATATGCGCGATAGGTCGCGAACAGAATTAAAAATCACGTGTTTGCCTTCTGCTGATGAGAGCCATTTCGAGGTTAGCGTCTGCCTGCTAGATTACATAGTTCAGTGCTACAAAATTTCTGCTTTGAAGCATTCTGCACTCTGCAATATCTGACTAATAAATTCCATAATGCCAAGTAATAGAGATAACTCTAAACTTAAACGCGAGATATTTTCCACAAACTGTATCTTTTCGTTTGCGTGACATCGTCAACGGTTCAAGCAGCAAGCGCATGAAGCGGCTAGATGGGGGAACTTCTCCCTCCACCTGCATGCGCAGACCACGCCGCTCAGCCGTCACTGGGAGCGGACGAACTAAAAGAACGAACTAATTCGCGGTAGAGCCGCGAACTAAAGTGAGCGCTCCCGATCGCGAACTATTATGCGCAAGTCTACTTTGTTACACTACCTAAGCACAGGGCAGGTGATCTCATCAGCGAAACAACGCAAAGAAGAGCTTATTAGTCAACCAATCCTAACTGCACTTTCACACCGTGGCAACATGCAAATAATAGTTGATGTTCAAAACAAATATGAGCATCTTATAGTAACATGACTACCTTTGCCTTCACATGCTACGCCGGCACATACATTTGGGTGTTTACTGCGTTTTTTATTGATACTATTAATAACTATTCATCTGGGCATCTGTAAGAGTGGAATAAGAAGTAGATCTGTACACATCCCGTGAGAAAACACATTGTTCTGGGCATCTCTGTAAGTGCAATAAAACTTAGATCTGTAAGCACCCCGAGAGACTTTTTTTTTTTCCTTCTTTTTTTTTTTTTTTTTTTTTTTTTTAAGAAACTCTTTGATTTGGGTATGTCTGCGAACGTAACAAAACACAGATCTGTCCACATCGCATGAGATTTTTTTGTCTTTTCAACGTCTTGACTTGGGCATCTTTGTCAACGCAATAAAACACAGATCAATCCCAGATCATAACATTTTTCTAAACAAACAAAAACAGTAATCATTGCGCGATACGTAGCGTTTCTCAAAGCGGGTGAAATTCTCTCAAATTTCGGCTTTTCTGTGCAATGAAATTCCTACTGATTTGTAAGAAAGGAAGATCGATATTCATCGATGTTAAAAAATATCGATATTTAGTGGCAAATCGATGTTAACTTCCCTAAATGCTGCGGCGGAGGGGCTGAGCGCATTGAGGCGCGAGGTCTTTCCCTATCGGGGGTTCAAATCTCCCCTCAAGCATGGATGTTTGTGCCGTCTTTAGTATATGGCAGTTAATAAGTAGTTTGTAAGTTTAGGGACTGATGACCCGCAGTTGAGTCCCTTTAGCTCTACAAACATTTGAAGTTCCCTAAAACATCGAAACGTCTATCAAACCTACATCGGACCAACGATACGACAGTGACGATACTTCCACCTTGAAGATTCATATATATATTGCATTTTACTTCTTTCTCCAATAAAGGGTCAAATTTTATTCACGGCAGCGGTGACATAGTACACTGAAGTTGGTGAAGTTTGCAGCGACCACCAAATGCTACTCGTGAAGCCAATATTAGCACTGTACGAGGACGCCGTAATGTAAAATTTAAAAGTCGAATTTATATCTTATTAACGCTATTTCTTACAACTGTTTTATCCAGAACCAAATAGTTGTTTTCACGTGCTGTTAAATAACAGTGACACCAATGACACTATATGTGATGGTTAAACTGTACGACGCTTCTCGCCACGCTACAGTAGTAATGTTAGCACCAATGGCAGCAACTCAGATTACCAATAAATGTTTTGTCTTGACTACTTCAATTAAAACATTTTTTTCTTTTTGTCCGGTCAAGGGTTAACGCAATTCTACACCTTCACTGTTCATATGTTGCCAACATAAGCACTGGAGCCCGGCGAGATGCGTCGCAAAGTTTTACGTTCCACTTTGATTTAACCAATAACAGGCGAGAAAAGATTGAATGTGTTTACAATACCGGTATTAAAGCGACTGTCTGGTTATCTTGTTTTTGCGAGTGTCCGTTAAAATTTCGCGACGTCGTGGCAGAACAGTCGACTAAATGTATGGAATTAAATGAATAATCAATTTTTGTTTTGTTACTATTTATAATATAACCTGACCCACTTACGTTCACCTATACAAATACCGAGCACCTTGTTTAATTTAATGATACTAATCATTTAAAACAGTGATCAGTTTCCTTTTTTGGTAAGAATGCGTTGTTATTTCTTACAGTACAAACTGATCTATTTACGTTCACGCATACGCATACCGAGCCCCATGATTTAATTAAAAAATTGTACTCGTTTGAAACATTTATCATTTGAGATGAATATTTGAGTCATAATGTTTTTCATTGGGCGCAGATAAACTAATTGACTCCCGCAGCTTCGTCCCAGAATGCCGCACAGAAACCGTTTAAAATACCGTATTTTATCGCGTAATTCCCCCCCCCCTTTTTTTTTCTCGAAAAATTTTCTTGAAAACACTAGGGAGGGAATTATGCGAGTAGTTATTCAGAAAGGAAGAAAAACTATGTATTAGGCAGGTAAAAGATACCGGTATACGGCAATTTGAGAAAAAATGGTGCCTACAGTGCGTTAAAAATTAGTTGCGACTTTTGACATGTCGGTGCGGAGCGAGTGGAGGGTTCGCATAGTTTCCAGCATATGCTGAGAGCGCCGGCAACATCTAACGCCACCCTGGCGCCTGGAAACACATAACATCACTGTGCATATTAGTTTCTCTGCTCAGTTTTTGAGCCAGTTGCAGCAATGGTTGTGTTCCGTGGCATATCAAAAAACACTGGCGTTTGGTCAGCGTTACCAATCTGGGAGAGCAAATAGTCATATTTCTGTCGCACTTGTATTACATAACGATGGAATTCGATTACCTTATCTGTGTAGTCTCGAGGTAATCGCTGCAGCACAAAGATGTTCTCCTTCGTAGACTGAGATTCTGCCGTCTCAAAAAACGAATCACCCAACCAATGCTTCCTTTAAAGTCCTTTCTGTCAATGTTTAGTATGGCAGCTATCTCGCGAGCTTTGTTCTGAATCATTTCATAAGAGAAAGCACAACCATCATTCCGAAGTTCATTACACCATTATCAATTTCGGGATATTTCCCTGTTTTAGGCCCACGGAAAGATCTGGAGCTTACCTTAGCAGCCACGAGTTTATCTTTTTGTCTCCGCCAATACCGTATTGAATTAGGATCGACGGAGAAATGCCTTCCTGAAGCTTTTACTCCGTTTCTATCGGCGTAAGATAACACATTTAGTTTAAATTTTGCCGTGTAGTTTGAATATTTCGCCATTATGACGACTTGTAGCAAACTGACCTAGAAATATGTCTGCAGATTAACGTTTCAAATTTACGGTATGTTGTGACAATGGAAATATTCGTTCGTGGCAGTACCGCTGCGTCCATTGTTGTCCATTGTCAAGTTATTTGAAGGCCGCTCCTCTTACAACGAACCTGGAGGGGGAATTATGCGCGATATTAATAAAATACTTTTTAATTATGAATAATCGTAGGGGAGGGGAATATGCGAGGGGGGAGCTTATGCGATAAAATACGGTACTACCGCAAGAGGTCACCTACGTACTGTCACTGCAGTGTGTCGCTATCGGTGCTCTCGAAAAAAAAAATGCCCCTCAAGATCTCTGCGAAATGGGTTTCACTGCTACAATGCCTATTAGTGCGATACAGATGTAGGGTGACTTTACTTTGGAAATTACCAAGCTGAGTGTGAGCTCCAAACCAGGCGTCGGTAATTTCCTATAAGCCGTGTACATCGAATGAAACGGCAATGCAATCAATAAACAGGCTGAATCTAAATTCGCGCACTCGGGCTTCGCAGCGCGATTTCTCACCTGCCAACCATGACAAATGTATCCCACAAAATTCCATTATGCGCATATTTCCACCACTAAATGGAGATGGCTGTGTGTTCCATACGTCAGTGTGTTTCATAATTACACCAATAACTTGTAAGGGATGCGTCTTGAGGAACAAAATGAGCATGGAAACCCACGCACGGAAACGCCACTGAACGACGCTACGGAGTCCAAGTTTACAGGTACCAGCTCCTGCCGCTAGACATCCCCTCCAGCAACTTCGACGCTCTGTAGCGTCATTGGATGACGTTTCCGGGCTTGGGTTTCTATGCTCACTTTGTTCCTAAAGACACCTCCCACATCCCCTAGAAGTTTGTTTGTGTAATAGTGTATTTTGAAACACACTGACGTATGGGACACACACCCATCGCAATCTTCCATTTACCCATCTCAATCGTCCGCAGGACGAAATTTTCTGAATTTTTATTGCTAGCATATGAGGAATCGCGCAGCGAAGCCCGAGTGCGCGAATTTAGATTCACCCTGTATATCGGACGTTCGACTTTCGCTGCGCCAGCAGTGACAAGAAACTAAGATGGCGGAACAGTTGATTTATGTAGCTAATACCGATGTTGATTCTTGACGTAATAATTCTATGAAATTTCTTGGCCAATAAAAATTGCAACCAGATCGTGAATCGGAAAAGTACAACAGATCCAGTCACTACAGGGGTGTAACAATTTGTTTTACGCAATTTCCTTAATAAACAACTTATATTCTTTGTCAATGAAAACAGACTTTTCAGCCAAAGCTATGTAATTACATCAAACTATAGGTATCCAACAAGTGAATTTTATGATTTTTACGAATATGTCACGATTTTAAAGGATGTGGTTAGGCAGGAACCTTAGAGTACAGCCTTTTCACTCACAAGTTAAACTATACTTTTAGGTTTCTGCCTAACGACATCCTTTAACATCATGACATATAGAGTTGGCTATGGTTTCATGGTTACGAAACCAGGTTTCGATACACACAATAGTTTCAGTGTTTCAAAACGGCATGTTTCACGGTTTCGAAACCATGCGGTTTCATTCCGTTCTGTTTCGGATCACATTCGTGGTCGATTGTCGATACACTGAAATAGTTTCTTCCTGTCGGTTTCACGGTTTCGTGTCGGTTTCACGATTTCATGTCGGTTTTCACAAACCATTAAGGCAGAAAGGCCGGCCGCGGTGGAGTAGCCGAGCGGTCTAAAGCGTCTGGCTGCGGAGCGCGCGGTTGCTCGCCGTGGAGGTTCGAGTCCTCCCTGGGGCATGGGTGTGTGTGTTGTCCTTAGATTAGTTTACATAGGTTAAAGTAGTTTGTAAGCTACGGAGTGATGACCACGCAGTTTGGTCCGATAGAATTACAAACATTTGAACATTTTTGCAGAAAGGCGGAGCAGACTAATGGTATCGAAATGTGGTGTTTTATTTTACTGAAACTCCACACAGATACACATATAACTTACTAGTATATAAACGATTTAGAGACTGTCAAACAGTAGTTGAGACTCGTGAGTCTGCAGCTTATGATTACTGAAATCAAGATTCGTTTGCAAGAGACTGTTGTATTCCGAAATGACATAATGGCTGCTTTATAAATGTAAAAGAACAATAAAACAACGTTCACTATTTGCATTGAAGTAACCAGTTAAATTCTCGGTTTATCTACCATATTAAAAACACACGACTGAAACTACATTTTCTAAAATAAGGTACAACATGAAGCCTTAAATGACATTTTTTATACTAACAAGGGTAGATCGCATATTTAATCTCGTGTTAAAGAATTAGTTTCTTACGAGCGAAAACGAAGTAACCTACTGTCGTTTTAATTTTTCGACATTCATGTTAAAGGAATTGCGGCGGTGGTGTAACGGTCAAGACATACAAGTGGTGAACTTGTCTCTTATTATTTTTGTAATTATTGTGATTATTTAGTGTGCCCTTTATTCCCTATAATTTATTTAGTATGTATAGAAAATAGCATTTATGATCCATGACAGTAATAAGCGTAGGCCTACCGTATTGCAGTTCGTGAGTTCCTAACGGGGTAAACTTTTACCTAGCATACCGGCGGCCTCGTGTGACTATGTTGGCAACATCAACAACACGGGAGAAAATCTTTATCAATATGTTTCGTACAGACCAAGAAGTAAATATACACTCTATGGTTGACAGGTTCTTGTATGTACCCTTGTCCACATAGTGTAAAATATTGCCCTCCTAGAACGAAGATTTCATAACAAATCATACATTGCTTCACGAGGTTCGTTCCAGCAGCTGCCAGATTGCTTGACGCGCATGCGCAACGCTGAATTTGTATTCCAGCAGCGCCTTCTCCCGCTTCTGGCTACTTGGCGTGTGACTGTTTGGTGTTCCAGCAGTTGCCACAAGCAGCCAGACGCTACCCGGAAAAATATTTCTGGCGCGGTCAAGCTGCCAATTTGCGCATGCGCAGAAAGGTCTGAGTTAGAGTGGGGGTAGTCATCACGTGATACGTGTGTGTTTTTCGATTATTTCGAAGTCACTGCAATCCCCCTTGAGATCAGATATTTCTCGTTTACACTATTCGTTATTAGGAAGGAAAGTATTTTAATTATTCCTTTAAACTCACCTTCGCCTACATCCAGAAACAGTGCTAAAAGCATTCCAGCAGTGCAAGTATCAAACAAGGGTTTTTACGTCATAATAGCTGCGCACGCGCAGTAACACTTGTTTCCTAGCGCTTGAAAGTAGCCGTCTGGCAGCTGCTGGAACAAACCTACGGTTTCATGGTTTCGAAACCACAGATGGTACGGTTTATTTGTTTCGAAATCGTCAGATGTTTCAGTTTTCCCATCTCTAATGACATATTAGTAAAAATAATAACATTCGCTTGTTCGATACCTATCGTTTCTGCATGAAACGCCGTCCGATATATATCGATCGTACTGCCGTTTCATATGATGTACACGACTCCTAGGAAATTACTGGGTTAATATTGTAATACTTATGTGTTGTAGACAATAATTTTCCTCGTAAATTACAGATTACAACAATATAATGTACCAACGACCACAGGTCTCAGCTCAAGAATTCACGCCTTCGGCGCTCACTTGCGAAAAACGCCTCTTGTTAAACTATACCAGTAATTTCCAATAATGCTTGCAATAGAAGTACTCGACCTTTCTATAGAGTAAAACTAGAGATCACTTTCTAAACACAAAATCTTAATCTATGTTCTGCTTGGTCACGTCTAGGAATCGCGTCCTATAAATGACCCACAACTTTTATCCATTGTCAATGAAAGCAGACTTTTCAGACGAAGGTGGTATAGTGGACAGTTTGATACCACCCGTTAGCTTTGGAATGTCACGTGAAAGCAGCCCAAGTGGAGTTAGGCAGCCAATGAGAGCGAGTGTTTCAAGGCTACATGAATTGGCGTATATATTACATTTTGTCTTCATATTTACGTATCGCTTTAAGATTTACGTGTGATGGAAATATTATAAATCAGTACCAGTGACTATGAAATGATATGCAATAAGTGTTACCTTTTTCCGCTCGATTTGTATTAAATGCACAATATATCAATCTCGCGTACGGTAGTAATTATTTGTGTAGGTGAACATCTGAAAGTTACGTGTATGTTAGAGTACATCGAGAACCAGTCACTACAAGGGTGTAACAGTTCGTTTTAATTACGTACTTTTCGGTGCAATGTTTCTTGTTGGTAATTTGCTAGAATATTTACAGTCCAAATAAGCGGGCCAGAAACGATGTCTTGAACGTGCGCATGCGGTTGAACTTACATTAATCTGCATTAATCTGAGCAATACTGTGACTGCAGTAAAAGATAGATCTGTCGGCATCCATTAGATTTGGGTTTTTTTTTTTTTTTTTTTTTTTTTTTTTTTTTTTTTTTTTTTTTTTTTTTAATAAAATGAAGCATGAAGATTTATGTACCACTTAAACGCATGCGCGAAAGCGCGTGGGTAACATTTTTGGAAGCGGTTGTACTTCTATAAAATTTAAGGTTTCATTGGTAAAATGATGACACTATCAAAACAGATGGGTGTTTTTCTGCTCTTTACATGCCAATGTGTGGTATCGTATGGTTTACTACCGACTAATTTACTAGCAGTGAAATGACCGGAAATCACATTACTATAAAAAGTTACAGATCGTGTAACTTATTAAACATCGATTTATCTGCATCCCATGAGAGGTTTTTTTTTTTTTTTTTTTTTTTTTTTTTTTTTTTTTTTTTTTTTTTTTTTTTTTTTGGGTCCCTAATAAACTGAAACATGAATATTTACGTCTGAACACACGCACGAAAACTGATATACTGCACCACTGGCTGCACCCGAACTCTGCTTTCCGATTGGCTAAAGAAACTCTCTGTTGACTCGGCTTCACTGGTTGACAAAAGAATATCCGCAAAGCGTGACTTCACTTTCATTACTTCGCAAGGCTCTCGCGCCGTATTTCAACAGTTTCGTAACTGTACTTCACTATTACGAAAAATACCACTCTTGATGCTACATCGCATTAAAGAACTTCAATAAACTAACAGTATTCAGGGCGATTTTGTGTCCTACAATGCCCGGAAGTGACATTTATATACGGTAAAACTCTACCCACAAATTATTACGTTATATGGGTGGTATCAAAATGTAAATTAATCCACCTATCTCGTAAGATTTTTTTAAAGAAATAGAAACACATTATCGTGATATACGGGTGGTACCAAACTGTAAACTAATCCACTTACTATCTCGTGATTTTTTTTTTTTTTAATAAATAGAAACACAAATTATTACGTTATGCCTGGAGAAGAAAAGAAACAAGTACACGAAGGTTCACCATAAACAAATTTATTACTTACTTAGGCCTTTACAGTTTTACGGTATAATTTGGAGACTTTAATGTTATTAGTTTGTGTTTTGGTTACTACGAAGTAACTTATCGTCTTTGTATTAGTGTACCGTTAATCGCTAGTGTAGGCTAGATGTTTATTTTCTCCACGTAACGAATAATCAGCGGAAACGTTTGAGCATAAATATTTATACTAATCTATTTCAAAGTGAATTCGCAACAGTGTGTAACAAATTAAATTTCTATTATTTAGTGCTTATAAAGTATTTAGTTATTTCATTGATTACTCTCGTAAATACTACTCAAATGTAATTCACGTAAAACACGCAATCTTATTGGTCGCCATAAAGTGTCACCTGATTGGCTGCTATGCCGCGATACTACGATGTTCGATATATATATTGCAAGCCTTTGTGCACGGCGGTGTTCCCGTCGATATATATATATCGACGGGAACACCGCCGTGCACAAAGGCTTGCAAATTACCGTATGTTCATTGCCGATGTTTTCATCACAGGTAAGTCTAAAAACAATACGTAAATGTGAAAAATATTTTCAAAATAGACGCCACTTCACACAGACTTGAAGCACGCGATCCTATTGGCTGCCTCAAACTCACTCCTTATTGGCTGATTTCACGTCACATTCCAAAGCTGACGGCTGGTATCAAAATGTAAACTAATCCCGCCCAAGGTATGTAATCAAAACAAACTGTTACACCCATGTAGTGACTGGTACTCGAAGTACTTTTCCCATTCACGGTAATGACGGGTAAAAGTGTAGTTTATGCGGCAGCGCCTAGCCGTCGCACTCGCTAGGTTAGGAACGGCGGAGCAGCCAATCAGGAGTCGCGATGCCGCGGCCAATAAGAAAGAGAGTTACAATTGTGCTATGTAAACAAATCGAAGCGGTGTATTCAAAAGTTTTTGACGATCTACAAGTTACAGTTGCTATCAGTAGCCTATGGATGTCACTTGATCACTGTTTCTAACACATCATAAAGTAAATAAAATATGCTATACCTGCTCTATGGTTGACAGGTTCTTGTATGTACCCTTGTCCGGTCAGTAAAAGTAATTGCGGTAATTTCCAAGAATGCTTGCAATCGAGGTATCTGGGACTGAAATGATATATATATATATGAGCGTACAACTGTAAATGGATTGAGTGTTTTTGAACCGGAGATTCGGGCGCTAAGCGCCCTCACATACAAAAAAAAAAAAAAAAAAAAAAAAAAAAAAAAAAAAAAAAAAAAAAAAAAAAAAAAAAGACAATCACTGTTTCGTACAGGTCATAAAATAAATAAAACATGCTAATAAATAAAACATGCTATATCTTCTCTATGGTTGACTGCTGGGGTGTATTAATAATAGGTCACTTACGATCGTAATACGACAATTATCTAAAAATCTCTTATAAATGGAAAATCAATTACAATCCCACAAACGTCACACCGAAATCGGTAATTTCCAAGAATGCTTGCAATCGAAATATCGAAATGTCTCTGCCTGAAACGATATATATCGAACGTGCCACTATTTATGGGTTACGCAGGCATAGATAAGCGAGATGACAAAATATGAATGTTTACATACTAATTATTTTCACGAGTGGTAATGTAATGCTGCGTTGATGTGAATATTTTTACAGCAGAATCGTGACACATTCATAGAAATTTTCGTAGAAATTTGTTGAATGTTTCTGATATACTGGATATAGTAATGTAGTGTGGCATACGTGTTAGGTATCCATGCAGTATATATTTCTGAGATGTGGGATGACAAAAGATCAACAAATTTATTTGTATAAATGAATGACAATTATAGTATGGTTATTGTTTATGTACAAGGTTCATAAAATGAGAGAAAGGATGTGTTTATAACTTTTAATGATCACTCAAAACATTGCAGACAAGAAACAAGAACAGAAAACGAATTAAAACATTTGAAGTAATAAAAATTGAATGAAGTTCAGAGATATAATTTACATAGCTTAACACTCGGGTCCGCCACACACTCCCCCCGCAGTGACAGCGTCCAAGTATTTTCGAGGGAAGGTGACCTGTCGACCTGATCTGGTGACCCGTGGTGAAGGTGCACTGGGTTGATTGCTGTCTGTTGTCTTCTGAAGGTTGATAGTCTTTGGGATGGAAGGTGACGGAATGTCCGAAGTGGTTTCTCTTGATGTGTCGTCCATGTTATTCGATGAATAGTCTGTCAGAAGAAATTAATACGGAGCGGAACGCATTTTTAATTTGTGAAGTGCAAAAATGACCGACAACGGCAACGACGCAAATTCACGGCCTACATCAGCATGGGACGAAGCGGGTATTGCTCGTGTTTCAGTGAAGATCCCGCCCATCTGGAAGAAAAACATACAGGTATGGTTTCTTCAAATTGAAGCTCAGTTTATCACGTCGGGGTCACCAAATATGGTTATTGTTTATGTACAAGGTTCATAAAATGAGAGAAAGGATGTGTTTATAACTTTTAATGATCACTCAAAACATTGCAGACAAGAAACAAGAACAGAAAACGAATTAAAAACATTTGAAGTAATAAAAATTGAATGAAGTTCAGAGATATAATTTACATGGCTTAACACTCGGGTCCGCCACAATAGATACCACTTTCATTGCATAATAAATCGCTGCAGAATATCCTCAGAAAAGTACTTCGAGAACGAGTCATTAAATTAGTGTGACAGTTTTAAGTTTCCTTTGCATAGCTTTGACTATGAAGTCTTTTAAATCATAATAAATAAGAAAAAAGTTCACCATCACTCAAGACTATAGAAACCAATAAAATGCGTTCCCATGACTACAAATAAAACATACTTATTAAGTACGCATGAATAGCCGCGCAATCGATTTAGAGTCGCATGGTCGATATGTATCGTTTCAGGCCGAGATATTTCGATTGCAAGCATTCTTGGAAATTACCCCGAAATCCTCGAATAAACTTCGGAATTGACGCCAAATTTACTCGTCATGAAACACGCAATCTTATTGGTCGGCATAACTCGACTCCTGATTGGCTGCTCTGCCGTTCCTAACCTAGCGAGCGCGACGGCTAGCCGCTGCCGCATAAACTGCACTTTAACCCTAATGACGTGTAATTCTCACAATCGATATGTTACTCCGTAACAGTTGAATCTTCGATATATATCGCTTGCAAGTATTCTTGCAAATTAATTGAGTTTCAAATGGATAGTAGAACCGAACCCTGGTCGGTGGCTGCGACACTTACCGAGAGACGACATTCCTTGGCGACAGAAGAGAACTGCACTCTGTGCGGTCCCAGAGGGTAGCCGGGATAACGCGGTCCGCTGCCTTCCACCTCCAGCTGCGACAGGGTCTGCCCTTCAGGGTTCTCTTCGTGTGCAGCAGCTTCGATTTCCTGCTGCTTTAGTGACGGTCGCGGCCTCTCTGGTTCACTACGGGATACATTCAAATTCTTTGCCATCTGCAGGGCCTCCGCTTCAGCCGCCGCTGCGGCTGCCAGATCTTCTTGCCACAGCTGCCATTTGATGGAGCCCTTCAGGAGGAACTCCGTGTCTGGGAAGAGAATCGGCGCAACGGTGCGCGAAGAGATCTTGCTTCTCTGAGACAAAGAGCTGCCCGAGTACGACGGGTGCCCCTCAGACAGTGGCGGCTCCCATTCGCCGTTTATAACGAACGAGCAGAAGTCTCTGAACCCTATCGGCGCAGTCAAAGGTTCGGCGAAACTGGTCTCTTTAATCCCCTCGGCATCCCGCGGGCGCGAAAATGCCAGAACAATAGCGTCAGACAGCGCACAATAAAAATGGGCTGGTTTACCGAATTCGTGGAAAGCAGTCTGTAAGGCTTGGAGCAAAATGTTGGCGCCCATTTGTTCCACGAAACGATATTTATCGAAAAAAGATACGTCTTTGTGACTTTCAGCGTCTTCGTTGAATTCGTCGTCGTAATCGAGTAGATCGATGACGTCTTGGTGTGCGAATGGGTATTCCGCGCACATACACCGCCGTCGATCTCTTATTAACTTCGACGCAGACATCATGTTATCTCGTCTATGTTGGCAGCATAACATGTGGAACAAGTAGACGTACAGATTGTCAAACATAAGCGTGTTCGATGTCATGTCTTTCATGCACGACAGTAACACCTTCGAGTGGGATCGGAGACTGATCATATCCTCTTCCGCACTCGCAGTGTAACGGTCCCACATCGTTATCGGCGGTAGAAGCCTCATGAAGTCCAAGTGAACGTCCTCGCTGTCGACGAACTCGAACTTGTAGTGGTAGTTCTTGCGCAATATTTCATCTCCGTAAATGACAACCAACGGCTCGGGGAATTCGGCAAGCGAAACCGTATCGCTCACGGAACTTGAATCGTCGAGGGACTGCAAAACGTCTTCAAGAAAGTCCTTAACGGGATCGGGAATACCTTCGTATTTGGTTGTCAGATTTGCACCAACAAGCGTGACGTAATCGTGAACGGTGACGTAGTCAGCTTCTTCAGAATATTCTATCTGCTCGATCATACAGTGCAGAACAGAAGCGGCATCCGTGCATTCCAGGGGAATCGATTGAGTTAAGCGTTCGTACACCAACATTTCTTGCAAAGACTCGTCTGGTTTGTACTTTAACTCGCAGACGTTCATGTTTTTCAAATACGTTATGTAACTGTCGAACGTCTTGTATAATCCGTACAGGAAATGAGATATTTCATCGTACAAAACAATATCTGCGGCCAACTCACGTCCAGCAGCATTTAAAAAGACTGGCTTCTCCGAAACCACGAAATCAACAAATCCGATGTCTTTGTAATACAACATTGTAGGTAGGTCTGATAAATCGTCATTTAAACGTTCCCAGAATTTCAAAGCATTCTTCGTCCTGTTTATAAGCTTTTTATTAACCTCGTACAAGTCAGGATCTTCTGACTTGGTTGCAATATTTACGGCTTCAATATGCTTCAGTTCAGTAATATTCCTCTTGATAATCTTCTTCCTTTCATTTCCACTTCGACTGTGTTTCAAGATGCTAGTATCAATCAGAGGAGGGTTTACGTTAATGCGCACCACGTACCTCAGATTGACTCCTATTTGAAGTAGTTCTAACAAAAGATCAGCATCGAGGAATTCCATCAACATTATGTATGCGTCCGGGCCGTCATCCGGTGAGTCTTCAATGTACTCAATATCCATCCATTCTTCGCCTCTTCTCCTCAATTTGGTATCCCTTTTCACACTTAGGGTCGTACGATAAGTAGTTTTGTCTCCCTTGGGAGACTTCTCAGGTTTTGAAGAGCTCTTCACATCCTTCTTGGCTGATGGTGGCGCACATTCGGGATCAAATCTTTTCTTTATTTCTTCAGCCTTTTCTTCGCCTATCGTCTGTTTCATTTTTCTTCGCCTCAGGTCTTCTTCTTTCATTTTCAGTATGTCGCATTTTATCAAACGCGCCATCAGACTGTTCGGAATTTTCTTCTCCCCCTCACTATTCAAATATTCCAACGCTTCTTCACACAGTTTGTCGTAAGTACTTGTGTATATAGACGTATACCCGGAGTAGTTTCCTTGTTTGAATGCACTCTGCTCCACAATCTTCAAAACACCTGTATACGATATGCACTTCACTACCCATCGCAATCCGTTTTGAACAACATTGAGTATAGATCTAGCATAAGGCACAGAAGTCATATCTACCTCCATAAGAAAGCATATTAAACACTCCCAACTTTCATCGTCGATTTCAACGTCTCCTACTTCAATTAATTCAAGGGCAGGTTCCTTGCCCTTCTGTTTTCCAGATGTTCGAGCTTTTACCATGGCAGTTACTCATACCATAAAAGCGTGCCGCCAGCAACCAAAGATAAAACTAGTATCGGGAGCATCAGTGATCTCTATACAAACTGGATGTATAACTCTGGTGTCTGAGCATTGAATTGCAGCGTGCCTGCACATTCAAATGTTTTGCACACGATTTCGCATTGTCCGCCATGTTTAAATTTGGCAAACGAGTTTCCATCAGTTATTACGTGACAAAGAATTGCTTGCTTACCTCTTGACTTGGAATTTAATTCAATATTCGATGTTGTAGGCTGATATGGGAACGGAATCGAAACACATTTTCTTCTCTTTTTCTTTAAATGCTTCTTAGCAGCCATGTTTGAATTTGGCAAGAAACTAAATTTGAATATCTATGGCTGGCACGCTAAGAAAACTGAAGTTCAACATCCAGAGAGTATAGAGATCAATGGGGAGCATGGAGGTGATCGGAGCCTCTAACATTATATACTCTGATTTGACTGTCACGTTTTTTTCTGGCGCTGTCTTTATTCTGAAAATTACTCAACTGAACAACAAGAAATGAGATTTTTTGTGAACCCCTTACTACAATACATTGGAAAGTGCGAATGAGCAGAAATTTTGTAGTACACAAATATAATTGACAACACTCAGTGATTTATTTTCAGATTATAAGATTGTAAAGAAAAGTCAGTTACTTTTGGAAGTCAGCGATATGTAAAATGCACAGATATACATGAATTAGACTGGAAATGCCCTATGCATTATCATTGGTGTAACTGAAGTATTCGTGCCATATTCACTACAATATACGGCTTGTAAACAATAACCAAGTTAGACAAAAAACAGTCTTCGGAAATAGAACTAAAGTGATAAAAGTACGCCACATCTGCATAATAGTAATGGGCTTCAATAAACCCATCGACGTTGCCAGTCTACTAAATGTATATCGGTAATTTCCAAGAATGATTGTAACCGGCTTGAAACGATGTATATCGAACATGCAACTCTAAATCGATTACGCGGCTATTCACGCAGTGTGTTTTGTTCATGCATAGTGTAGCTAATCAGCTACATACCTTATTTTTTCCATTATCTCTCCATTAGCTGCTTCTGCACATAGTGTTACATATGATAGTACCTTGTCCTAGAAATTATAAGGCGCAGAGTGCTACTGAAGCAGTTCGACAGTTAGTTGCATTGAATTACTCCTAAGAAGTGCGTTTGTTAATTGTAGTATTCTTCCTTTGCCATGTAAAAGTAGTCAATCACTTACTACTGTTGCATTATGAGGTACTTTCTGGAAATATGAGAGGCATAATACTGACATTTATTGCATCTATTACTATATAGCTGACCAGCTATGAACATTCTGTTGCTACTAGAGCATAATAATTTTAAGGAATTTGTTTTTTCAATATTTTTCTCAGTATATACGCACGATACATTAACCGTGGTCGTTTTTATAGCTTCAAATAAAAAGTCATGCATTAATGGGTTAATGGTTTCTAGTATCTTGACGGTTAAGTGTTTTATTGTTTATTATGATTTCAAAAAATGTTCAAATGTTTGTACAGCTTATGGGACTTAACTACGCGGTCATCAGTCCCTAAACTTACAAACTACTTATGAACTACTTACGAACTAGGACGGCACAAATATCCATGCCCGAGGGGGGATTCGAACCCCCGACCGTAGTGGCCGTGCAGACCGTGACTGAAGCGCCTCAGTCCCCTCGGCCACCGCGGCTGGCTATTATGATTTAAAAGACTTCTTAGTCAAAGATACGCAAAGGAAAACTGTCATATCCATAAAGTGACTTGTTATCGAAGTACTTTTCTGGAGATATTCTGCACTGTTTTATTATCCGATGAAAGTCGTATCTATAATTGTCATGTATTAATACACAAATAAAATTGTTGATCTTTTGTTCTCGCTCATGTTCGAAATATATACTGTATGGATACCTTACGCATATGCAACATTACATTACAATGTATGTCATCACAATCATTCAGAAATTTTCTACGAAAATTCCTATGAATGTGTCACGAATCTGCTGAAAAATATTCATGTCATCGCAGCTTTACATTACCACTCGTCAAAATAATTAGTACGTAAACATTCAGATTTTGTCATCTCGCGTATCAATGCTCGCATAATCGATTTAGAGTTGCTTTTTCGATATATATCGTTCCAAGCAGATATATTTCGATTGCAAGCATTCTTGTAAATTACCTGTATATCTGTCGTAAAACGTCGAGCCAAGGAGGTTAGAATATCTGGAGATGCCTTATTCTAACCTCCTTGCCTAACACTGAAAAAGTGGAGCTAGGAAACTGCGCACTCTGGCATTTGTTTGTTTTATGATGATAAAGGATGGAACAACTGTGCCCACAGCTGAACCCAGGGCATTGAGGCTCTGAATTCTCTGTTTCTTTTTATTTTGGGGTAAAATTTGAAACTTTTCACAATTTAATCACTTTAATATTTTTGTAATCATGGCCACTTGAAAATGACGCCATAAAGGTAGCTAGAAATACTGCACCACACATTTTCCGACACGAGACCAAATCTTACATCCCCCAACTACCTCTATATGAAAGGAAAGTATCTGGCTAATATACTGGAATACATGAAGATAAGTTTTTGAATGTACTACAAGAAATTGGCCTCATCGTCTGAAGAAAGTTGACGATCTTTTGCACAAACCGTTTCTTTCGACTTCTACTAGTCCATCAAGCTTTTGTGGATGTAAAAAAAAAATTTCGTGACACTTACTAACTGACCTAGGACGTTTCAGTTAACGACATCGTACACATGTACCTTTGTGTGTTCTAAAATATTGTACAGTCTAATTAATTTCATCATGATTCATAAGGGTATTAATGAAAATTTTGTTTTCTTGCAAGGGTGACTTAATCGAGAGGACATGAGATCTTGTTGTCTCCTCCAGGAGAGGAAGTGTATGTCACATTGAAATGTAATCTTTCTCTTCTCTCTCTCTCTCTCTCTCTCTCTCTCTCTCTCTCTCTCTCTCTCTCTCTCTCTTTTATGTGGTACTTGTTGCACCGACAGAATGCATTAATCACCCTTTATTAGCTCATTCTAATTCCACTTTGTCATAACATAGTACAGTATTATGTGGCACATACCTTTTTTGTTTGACGCACCTCATTTATTCGTCACTATTTCCACTCCCACAGCTGAACACAGGGCATTCAGGCTCTGAATTCTCTGTTTCTTTTTATTTTGGGGTAAAATTTGAAACTTTTCACAATTTCATCATTTTAATATTTTTGTAATCATGGCCACTTGAAAATGACGCCATAAAGCACAGAAACTAATAGTCCTTTAATAGTACTAACAGTTAGATGGAATATGTTAAAAAGTTTTTTTTTTCTAAGAAGCGACTGTGGCTGTGCATCATCTTTTGGGTGTTTCGTATATCAGTTATAGAATGACAGTAATGAAATTTATTTCCAATATGACACATACACAGTGTGTGTGTGAGTGTATTTGAGAGAGAGAGAGAGAGAGAGAGAGAGAGAGAGAGAGAGAGAGAGAGAGAGAGAATAAGAGAGAGAGAGTATTTTAAAATTAGTCTCACAACGCCTTTAAGGACATGTTCACCATCCTCATCCTTCTGCCCCCCTCCCCCCCCCCCCCCCAAGAAAAAAAATTCTGTATCCGCCACTGGATGTGACTGTCAATTTAGTGAGAGGGTAATATTCAAGCGGTGTTTTAAGCGAGAAATCTTTGTTTTGGGCACAAAAGCATGCCCCTCTCGACCACCAATGCCTGTTCTCAGCATATGCAACGCCACTTCCATTTACTCCAGGTTCCTTGCGTCGAGCTTTGAAAGCTCCTGAACCATAGCTACTTCGTTCTCAGATGTCAAAATAATTACGTGTAATAACTGTAACAAAGCCTAAAAACTAAACATACAGTTCGAAATCGAAAGAAAGATGGTGTGCTGTTCAGTATAAATCACCACCAAAATTCCCAAAAAACTAAATTGTGATTTGATACAGGAAAAAGAAATTCATTCCATCCGTAATGTATCTATGTGTCTGTACTTTTGAAGTAAATGAAATGTAGTTTCTAGGTAATGTTTTCCAAGTTATCTTGCAAAGAAAAATTCTCGAGCACCTTGAACAACGACAGACACAATCTGTTATCTTAGTAGTTTTTCATATGCTGCAACATCCCACTGCAATATTTCAACAATGGGTATTACGCTAAGTTGCCTCCTTATTAGATTTTCCGTAAATCAGTTTCTCACAACTACTTCTAAGTCGTCACGTTATAATTCCAATTTAGATTATAGAAGTGTGGATTTTTCTACCGTATTTCATCTTCCATGTCAGAGTTTCGTCCCATGTAGAGGCTCTTCACATATGAATCGCTGTAGACTTGTCACGTTCCAACCTGACTTAAAATATTGCTTCACTTGGATAAATTGTTTTGGTGCAGTAACCATTCACTTCCTTTACCTAACTGAAGTGAAGCACATTTTATCTTCATTCAACTGAAGGTGATGCATAAATGATAACATATTTTCTGAAGTGCCAAACAACTATACAACCTACGTGGTTGGATAATTAATAAAATTACTTTCTTTTAGTGGCAAAGGCTCTCGTAAGAGGCTTTTGAAATGTGGTGCTACAGAAGAATGCTGAAGATTAGGTGGGTGGATCGCGTAACTAATGAAGAGGTACTGAACCGAATTGGGGAGAAAAGAAATTTCTGGCATACCTTGACTAAAAGAAGGGATAGACTGGTAGGACACATTCTTAGACATCAAGGAATTGTGAATTTAGCGTTGGAGGGAAGTGTGTGGGGTAAAAATCGCAGAGGGAGACCAAGAGACGCGTATAGTAAGCAGATTCAAGTGGATGTGGGTTGTCGTTCTTATGAGGAGATGAAAAGGCTTGCTCAGGATAGAGTAGGGTGGAGAGCTGCATCAAATCAGTCTCTGGACTGAAGACCACAACAACAACAACTAATAAAACATTTTGTGTGTTCACAGGAATAGAAATATCTCATTACTTCTACTGTATTTACTCTTCCCATTTCAAGTCCCCAAAACGTTGGAGCACACTAAGGTACCACTAACTGTTCATTATTCGCCTCATTCCACAGTTCACATGATAGAGATGAGTGTAATAAAACAGCTTCATTAATTGAAGCGGGTACTGTTTTTAAACACCTACTCCTTCTGTCGATTTCAGTGGCACCGACAGGGAAATAGAATTATTTATTTCATTTACTTATTTATCGTGACCATATTAGGGCTTAAGGCCCTCACTTACACCTGAAAAGGAACAATATATTATAATATTACTATTTTAATGAAAAATTGAATTGGATTGGTGGTAATAAAATGAATATTCACTAAATGTTGTATAATACATTATAAAATTTTTGTACAAGGATACGTTTAAGTCTATCGTTAATGAAACTTTTCTAGTAATTCCCGTATTGTTTAAGACACTTTTCAAGTGGACTTATCTTCTATGTATGTCTTTACCTCAGGACGAAGGTTCATTTTTAAGGCCATTATTGTATAGCACGTTAAATAAAGAACCTTATTTCACTCATAACGTTTAAAAGAACTGTATTTGCTGCACTTTAAAATAACTTTCATACAGACACAACACAACACATTATACGTCTATATCAAACAGCAAAAGACGACCCACTAACTAGCATGTTTCAATTTTTTTCAAAACATATGAAAGTAACTTGTCAGAGTTATTTAATACACATCATTCAAGTATTCTATATTTAAACTTTAACATCTATGTCAAAATAAGAAATCAATTGAGAGATATTCAGAATTAATATATATACATATATATATATTGATTTCTTATTTTGACATAGATGTCAAAGTTTAAATATAAGATAGGCATCATATTATGGAAAAAACTGTTTAATGCTCCAAGCAATGAAACAACCTAGAATAACTAATATATTCATATACATCCATTTTCAATGTCACTTGGAAAATATTCTTACTCCTTTTGAAATCATAAAGGAAATAACCGATACCCACCACATCTTACTTAAATACATCTGCCGTGTGTGATGGACGTACGCCAGAAGTATGGGGGAGGACGTGACGTTACATGGGGTAGAGGAGAGGGAATGAGAAGAGGTGGAGGGATGTCAATACATTTTCTTTCTATTTTTGCAGAATAACTCCCCCATACTTCTGGCGTATGTACATCACATACGGCAGAGGTATTTTAAGTAAGATGTGGTGGGTATCGGTTATTTCCTTTATGATTTCAAAAGGAGTAAGAATATTTTACAAGTGACATTGAAAATGCAATATACATTTGATCCTATAAGTACAAAGTTTTGTTACAATAGCAACAGTATATTTGTTAAGAATTCCACTTACTTCTATAATATTTACTTTTGTCTAACACCTACATGTTTATAGTAATATTTCAACCCTCCACATTCCTCCTTCTCTTTAATCATGCATGCATTTAAAGAAATTTTGATTAACAACTTATCATTTACCTTTAATATGAGCCAACTTTGTATTTATTGTCTTTTACTCCCTTTTAATCTTCAGTCTTATTCATAATTATTGACATTATCTTTTCAATTACGAAAATTATTTTCATCACCTTGCTAGAGAATTCAAGACAACCTCCTTCTCTTTTCTCTTCTTTTCGGATGCATTGATTAATACGACATCGATTCATAAAAATTCTAGCTAGAAATACTGCACCACACATTTTCCGACACGAGACCAAATCTTACATCCCCCAACTACCTCTAGATGAAAGGAAACTATCTGGCTAATATACTGGAATACATGAAGATAAGTTTTTGAATGTACTACAAGAAATTGGCCTCATCGTCTGAAGAAAGATGACTTGCTTTTGCAAAAACCGTTTCTTTCGACTTCTACTTGTCCATCAAGCTTTTGTGGATGTAAAAAAAAATTTCGTGACACTTACTAACTGACATAGGACGTTTCAGTTAAGGACATCGTCACATGTACCTTTGTGTGTTCTAAAATATTGTACAGTCTACTTAATTTCATCATGATTCATAAGGGTATTAATGAAAATTTTGTTATCTTGCAAGGGTGACTTAATCGAGAGGACATAAGATCTTGTTGTCTCCTCCAGGAGAGAAAGTATATGTCACATTGAAATGTAATCTCTCTCTCTCTCTCTCTCTTTTATGTGGTACCTGTTGCACCGACGGAATGCATTAATCACCCTTCAATAGCTCATTTTAATTCCACTTTGTCATAATATAGTACAGTATTATGTGGCACATACCTTTTTTGTTTGACGCACCTCATTTATTCGTCACGATTTACACACACACATTTATATTCTCATACTCACAGACTAAAATTACAGAAAAGAAAGGTCAGACATGTGGAGGCCATAATAATTAATTCTCGATACCATACCGCGATCATCTGACAAAGACGCATATAGGCGCCACGTGCCGTAGCACAAATAAATATAAAAATTAGAATCTGCTAAGTATTACGCGGCCTTCCTTACTGTCAGGTGGTGCATCTCATACATTATAGCCAAGTTTTGAAACTCGTACACAAGATCGCAAACATGTCATTGTCCAAAGCATCTCTGTTTAAATGTAGATTTCTTTAGGCATATTGTAAATAGTTTCTCCTGTTATATACTCTTGCCTTACATTACAGTAATTGCATTAGTTCTTGTTTAATTTCATTTATTTTTTAATTAGGTTAGGATATCATTACTGTTTAGTCCTTTTAATTATCGTTATTGGTATAGTTCATTATAGTCTACAGTAATTCCATTAAGTCCGACTAGCTGTAAGGAATCGTTTTATTTGTTAATTTTATTATTATATATAGTTAGCTGATAAGTCTATTATGTTATAATTAGTCTTACATTGCTTCTTAGATTAAGCTTTGTGTTTGTATATATTTGCTCCGTATGAAAATATAGTGTAAATAGTGCCGATTTTATTATTTGCTATTGTTTATTAGGGCTCCTATAGTTGGACTATTTATTTTACATGTGTTGTGTTAAAGCAGCCACGCCCCCACATCGGAATAAACTCTTTGCTGGCGTATGAGTTTTTCAGTTGACAACCGCCTTAAGTTGTTTGCTCCCATGATTTAATGTTTATCATCGTTACTGCTAAGTAAAATTTCTCGTCTCAGAGCAACTGAGCTGATGTAAAAATTTCTAGGGCGTGCACCGTTCTAACAAAAGTATGCAATGTGTGTGTGTGTGTGTGTTTGTGTGTTGTGTGTGTAGATAGGCGGGTATGTCATGGCCTGTTATTGCTGTACGTATGGTTTTAGATCTTTATGAGGATGTAAACCTTTAATTCTTCCGGACCCCGGATACGCCAATAAATAATTCCGAGGATGTGGAATTTTAATAATAACAAATGATTCTGTGTGTGCTAATTGCCACTTTGCATTTAATTTTCGTGATTTATCAGCTCTCGGATGTCCTCTGAGCAAGACTAGGTTACCTGTTTCAAACTGCTTAATTTTTTATAATTTCCGGTCATATTTTTGTTTCCGTTTTTCTGCTTATACTGTCAGAGTATTAAATGCTTGTATAATTCTGTCCTCCATCCTAACAATAGGTGTAGGTATCCTAGACAGAGGCTTTGACCATTCGTTATCACCTATTTCTGAATAAATTACCTCTGAGGGTGTGAAACCGATAGATGAGTTAGGAATATTATTTACAATTTGCATGCAGACGTACGTAAGTAATAGTTGTACTAGTAGTGGTAGTAGTAAACAAGTAGTAGTCACTATTACTGTAATAGTGACTGGCAGTCTTAAGACGAGTTAATGTATTTCACTTACCTTAGTTGTATCGACAATTGGTATTGCCTTAACTGTACTTGATATGCACAGTTTAAATGATATCTCCAGCCGGAAAGAAATCATCGTACGTTTGGCCAGTATCGTACATCGTACAATCACTGAAATTATCGTACGCTCCCCAAATTATCGTACAAGTTGGCAACACTGCCGCCATCTCACTAGCGTCCCCTGCTGGCCGCTTGGCACGCTGCTGTCGCGGAGGGTAACAAAATATCGCTTCAGTGGTTATTCTAAGCGACAATGAAATAAGTTAGCACCCATTGTTTGAAACTGGTTGCTGCATTCCCTGAACCTGCGCAAGCCGCCTTCCCTCTTGAAATGAACCAGCTGCTATTAAATACTATTCATTTTACAAGGAATCCCGTATGTAATCTGTGGAGTGTGATGGTTCGTTAAATGTAATGCATGTCGGTTGTCTTCCGAGTAAAACTAAAATATTTCGAAACACATAAATAGCGTAGTGGTTTGAGATCGCATTCTCAGTAAGTGAAAGTGAATTCTTCTAAACCACTATAAAATGCACCAGCCACTAGAAGCCATATTTCGCACTAAAGGGAGGGTAGAAACTACCAGTTTTAGTGGAAAATCCATTAAGTTGGCAACACTGCATACATCCGGTATACATAATCACCACAAATTTGAACTAGGTTTATGGTGATAGTAAAGAACGTTTTCATGCCATTTGTAATATTCTTTTAGACGCTGGTTAGTATCCTCTTTTAATCCTTGTCTAATCCTTTTCCATATATCGTGTGCCTCCTGTAGTGCACTCATTTCACGACACATTTTCAGTTAATATGGACGAAATGTACCATCATGCATTAAGAGAATCCGAAAATGGGACGTTTGTTCCGAAAGTTCTTGAAATTCCTGTAACCCAATAGGCAAACGAGAAAGGCTGTCAGTCATGACATTGTATTTTGCTTTTATATAGACAACAGGAGGAATGAAAGAGGAAGTCGCCTGGTAGAATTTTGCACGGAACATGATTTAATCGTAACAAACACGTGGTTTAAGAATCACAAAAGAAGGTTGTATACTTGGAAGAGACCAGGAGACACCGGATGGTATCAGATAGATTTTGTAATGGTAAGACATAGATTCCGGAACCAGGTTATAAACTGTAAGACATACCCAGGGGCAGATATAGACTCTGACCATAACTTGTTAGTCATGAACTGTAGGGTGAAACTGAAAAAACTGCAGAAAGGTAGGAAAATAAGAAGATGGGACTTAGATAAATTGAAGTATAGTGAAGTTCTGGAGAATTTCAGAGGGAGATTTAGGCAACAATTGACAGAAACAGGGGGAAATAAAACAGTAGAAGAGGAATGGGTAGCATTGAGAGATGAAATAGTGAAGGCAGCAGAGGACAAAATAGGTAGAAAGGCAAGACCTACAAAAAATCCTTGGATATCACATTAAATACTAGATTTAATTGATGAAAGGAGAAAATATAAAAATGCAGTAAATGAAACAGGCAAAATGGAGTACAGACGACTAAAAAATGAGATTGACAGGAAGTGCAAAATGGCTAAGCAGAAGTGGCTAGAAGCCAAATGCAAATCTGTAGAAGAATGTATAAGAAGGGGAAAAGTAGATACCGCCTACAGGAAAATAAAAGAGACATTTGGGGACAAGAAAAGTAACTCTACGAATATCAAGAACTCAGATGGGAAACCAGTTCTCAGCAAAGAAGGGAAAGCTGAAAAGTGGAAAGAGTACATAGAGCAACTCTACGAAGGAAATGAACTTAGAGACGATGTTATAGGAAGGGAAGAGGAAGTAGAACAAGATGAAATAGGAGATATTATACTGAGAGATGAATTTGACAGAGCCTTGAAAGACCTAGGTCGGAACAAGGCCCCAGGAGTAGATGACATACCCTCAGAGCTACTAAAGTCTCTGGGAGAGCCAGCCATGACAAGACTATTTGAACTGGTGTGTGGGAAGTATGAGACAGGGGAAATACCCTCAGACTTTAAGAAAAATGTAATAATCCCCATTCCAAAGAAATCAGGCGCAAACAGGTGTGAAAATTACAGAACCATCAGTTTGATAAGTCATGGTTGCAAAATTTTAACACGAACTATCTACAGGAGAATGGAAAAGCTGATAAAAGCTTACCTCGGGAAAGATCAGTTTGGATTCAGGAGGAACGTAGGAACTCGGGAGGCAATATTCACTTTACGTCTTATCTTAGAAGATAGATTAAGGAAAGGCAAACCTATATTTCTAGCTTTTGTAGATTTGGAGAGGGCTTTTGACAATGTTGATTGGAATACACTCTTTCAAGTTCTGAAGTCAGCAGGGGTAAGATACGGGGAAAGGAGAGTTATTTACAACTTGTACAAAAGCCAGACTGCAGTTATTAGACTCGAAGGGCATGAAAGGGAAGCATCAGTTGGGAAGGGAGTAAGACAGGGTTGTAGCTTTTCTCCGATGTTATTCAATTTGTACATCGAGCAGGCGGTGAAGGAAAGCAAGGAAAAATTTGGAATAGGGATTAAAGTTCAGGGGCAAGAAATAAAAACATTGCGTTTTACTGATGACATTGTAATTCTCTCAGAGACAGCAAAGGACCTGGAAGAGCAGTTGAATGGAATGGACAGTGTTTTGAAGAGAGCGTATAAAATGAACATTAACAAGAGCAAAACAAAAATAATGGAATGCGGTCTTAGAAAATCAGGCGATGCTGAAGGAATTAGATTAGGCAACTAAACAATGAAGGTGGTAGATGAGTTTTTGTTACTTGGGTAGTAAAATAACATGCGATGGTCGCAGTACAGAGGATATAAAATGCAGAATGGCAATGGGATGGAAAGCATTTTTGAAAAAGAGAAATTTGCTAACATCGAATATTAATTTAAGTGTAAGGAAGTCTTTTCTGAAGGCATTTGTATGGAGTGTTGCCTTGTACGGGAGTGAAACATGGACGATAAGCAGTGCGGACAGGAAGAGAATAGAGGCTTTTGAAATGTGGTGCTACAGAAGAATGCTGAAGATTAGGTGGGTAGATCGCATAACTAATGAAGAGGTACTGAACAGAATTGGTCAGAAAAGGAATTTTTGGCATACCCTGACTAAAAGAAGCCATCGCTTGGTAGGATACTTTCTTAGACATCGAAGAATCGTAAATTTAGCATTGGAGGGAAGTGTGTGTGGTAAAAATCGCAGAGGGAGACCACGAGACGCTTATAGTAAGCAGATTCAAGTGGATGTGGGTTGCCTTTCTTATGAGGAGATGAAAAGGCTTGCTCAGGATAGAGTAGGGTAGAGAGCTGCATCAAACCAGTCTCCGGACTGATGACCATAACAACAACATAGACAATCTCATAGCTAAATTCTTGTAAAAATAGTAACCACCTGGTTAGTCTTTTATGCAACAGTTTGCATGTTTGCAGAAAGGTGAGTGTCTGGTGGTCACAGTAGACAGAAATATGTTTGTCCCATAGATAATATCGAAATTTTCTAAATGCCCAAACTACTGCTAGTGCTTCTAGTTCTGTCACTGAGTATGATCTTTCACTTTCAGTGAGTGTTCTACTTGCAAAACTAATTACACAGGGCTTAACTTCTCTTTCTATTTGTTGCCATTGAAACAAACACGCTCCCCCCCCCCCCCAACTGGACGGATGCGTCTGTGGTCAAACAAAAGTCCTATGTCATATCAGGGTGTGTAAACGCCAGTTTACTGTGAGGCGAAGGTCAATAGACCGCGGCGGATAAAATCCGCCGTGTGTATAAACGGCCTTAGGACGACCGGTATCAAAGCAATATCTCACTAGAAGAATTTCTTGGCTCGCTCGGAGCGCCACGCTCCTAATTATCTACTTCATCGGTCATGGGCGTAACGAGAAGTGTGTCTTAGGGGTTCAAACCCCTCATGAAATTTTGACGAAGCTAATAAAAAAGGGGACAGGAATGATCTAAAAGTAGATTGGAATGTAATCGTTACCGGTACGTCAAATTATCGCCTGTTGAGAGTGCAAAGAAAGGATGATGTTAATGGATCTTCTGGCATGATGTTCATTACGTCACAAAACGGAACTATTTCTTTACGTTTCAGGTAAGTTTGAGGTAAGCAGGAGAGAAACTACTTGCTCTGTTCGTAAGCCGGTTGGCAGAAGATGCAAGAAGCAGAAAACCATCTTGTATTGGGACGGGGGGGGGGGGAGGGGGGGAGGGGGGGAGCGGGCGCAGCACGTTTGATGTCTCTTACAGACATTTTATATTATAAATTAATCCAGGTAGCTGCCCAATAATTGATATTATATTGATATTATAGCTCAATATATTGAGCAGCTATCTGGTTTTATTTATAACATCGGAATTCAAAATGTTCAAATGTTTGTATGGCTTATGGGACTTAACTACGGGGTCATCAGTCCATAAACTTACAAACTGCTTATGAACTAGCTAATCCTAAGGACGGCACAAATATCCATGCCCGAGGGGGGGGGGATTCGAACCCCGCCCGTAGTGGCCGTGCAGACCGTGACTGGAGCGCCTCAGTCCCCTCGGCCACTGCGGCCGGCATCGGAATTCTATTGACAAGTTGAGTACAGAACAGAGTTGGCAAAGTTACTTTTTTACAGTAACGAAGTTACAGTTAAAGTTACTTCTATGAAAGGTAAGGGCCGGCGCAAGGCACGTGCGTAACGTGCGGCCGCACAGGGCGGCGCTTTCCGAGGGGCGGCAGATCTGCCGCCCCCCCCCCCTCATTTTTAAAATATTTTTTAGTACAAACTCAACATTCATGGCCAAGAGGGGATTAGAAACCAAACCTCGGAGGGAGCGGCTTCGGGAACTGTGCCATGGCGCCTCGACTACCTGCCGGCCTCCCATGTTGAACAAGAGGAGGCAGGAGGACTAATTTCTTCCTCGCCACTGTAGCAGCGCCGTCGTGTTTACGTCGGAGGAACAGATAGGGGGCGTACACGCTAGGGATGTCGGTTATCGCTGAAACAACCGGTTTTCGGTTAGACCGGTTCTTTTCATCTTCAGTTTAACAGCACCGTAAAAATTGCACAAGATAACCGTTTTTCGGTTTTTATTGCTATTATTTCCAGTAGAGTTCGAACGAAACATATTTTGCGGCCGAAACAGAAACCGTAATCATCGGTTATTTTAGTTCCGGCCGAAAATTTAATTAATATTGAGGTAAATTTACGTTATACGATAAATCACTAGTCTTTCCATATTTTGGAAGATCCCCTCCCAATACTACACCTTCTTGAGTGTGTAAGCCTAGCCAGGAGTCCGTAGAAGACGATATACGAAGCATACAGATTTGCTGGCCTATAGTCCGATTAAAATTACTTGCAAGTTGACGTTTGTCAGCTGCGGCTACAGTGTTGCCACGACAGTTGACGCTACAGTGTTGCCACAACAGCTGCCGTCCGAGAGCTGGCGCTCCTTACAGGCGGCACTGCGCCGAGTACTGCTAGCGATTTGCACACATTGTTGACAATACTAATTAGTCAAGCTATAAATGTTCTGAGACGACCTTCACAGTTAAATATTAGCATTGTCCACATAAATAATACTGTTGACAATGCGATTTTACAAGGCTATGATGTCGAACACCAAAATGAAAAAGCGTGTACCGCAATTATTTTCGCTGAAACGAATACAACGTAAAAGAAGGAATGTTTCTGAGAATGGATGAAAAAAATACGTCTGTGAATGGATGTAAAAAAACAGTGGTTTTATGTTATTTACTGACTAAAATGTTGATGTGATATACGAGAATTAAACAAAATTCGTTAATGGGATGAAATATTAGGTGTAGCGTAACTGAGATTATTGACGACAAGCAGTTTAGTGCTACAATATCAGTCAACAAAAATAGCACAACTGTAATTATAAAACCAGTGAAGTAATTAGAGTTGGACTGCAACAATAGTCAGGTAACAAACGTAAAATACATATTTTTACATTTTTTCGTAATCTGATAACGCTGATTCATATTTAGCAGTCATTGAATATTTAGATATATACTGCACGGACGTCCATGTTTCCAGATTAATTAAGAAAGACAAAATGTTCAAATGTTTGTACAGCTTAAGGGACTTAACTACAAGGTCATCAGTCCCTAATCTTACAAACTACTTAGGAACTACTTACGAACTAGGACGGCATAAATATCCATGCCCGAGGGGGGATTCGAACCCCCGACCGTAGTGGCCGTGCAGACCGTGACTCGGCCACCGCGGCCGGCTAAGAAAGACATACTATAGTGAATATGCCGTTCACCACTGTAAATTGTTAATACAACCAGTGTTCCATAGTTTTATTAAAACTGTTCAAAGACCCCCTGAAAAACTGAACCTGACAGTCGTTATACTTGGATTGTTGTTGTTAAGGTCTTCAGTCCGGAGACTGGTTTGATGCAGCTCTCCACCCTACTCTATCCTGAGCAAGCCTTTTCATCTCCTCATAAGAACGACAACCCACATCCACTTGAATCTGCTTACTATACGCGTCTCTTGGTCTCCCTCTGCGATTTTTACCCACACACTTCCCTCCAATGCTAAATTTACGATTCCTCGATGTCTAAGAATGTGTCCTACCAAGCGATCCCTTCTTTTAGTCAGGGGGTGCCAAACATTCCTTTTCTCACCAATTCTGTTAAGTACCTCTTCATTAGTTATGCGATCTACCCACCTAATCTTCAGCATTCTTCTGTAGCACCACATTTCAAAAGCCTCTATCCTCTTCCTGTCCGCACTGCTTATCGTCCATGTTTCACTCCCGTACAAGCAACACTCCACACAAATGCCCTCAGAAAAGACTTCCTTACACTTAAATTAATATTCGATGTTAGCAAATTTCTCTTTTTCAAAAATTCTTTTCTTCCCATTGCCATTCTGCATTTTATATCCTCTGTACTGCGACCATCGCATGTTATTTTACTACCCAAGTAACAAAACTCATCTACCACCTTCATTGTTTCGTTACCTAATCTAATTCCTTCAGCATCACCTGATTTTCTAAGACCGCATTCCATTATTTTTGTTTTGCTCTTGTTAATGTTCATTTTATACGCTCTCTTGGATATTACGTGAAATAGTGAACACATTAACGCTGTGTGGCTGGTTCATGAAGCTTTGTCAACATCTGAATGTAGAATGCTGTCAACAATTCAATACTCGACGATTAAAACTAACATATACGAGCAAATTCGAAACAGAAGACAATGCTAAAAACAAACTATAATCTCTCGCTTTAATTAGTTACAGGAAACTGTCTTCGATGAGATGAAGCGTTACAGCTTATAGGCGACAGAGTCACGACACATACATTGCAAAACGAAGCTCACCGTTTAAAATGAAGGAAATTTTCTGTGTGTACATACCTTCACTGAGTCACCGACTGCTAACTGCAACCTGTTGCATCAGCGGAAAGAGGGTAGATACCACTCATTTCCGAATCACTAGAAGTTTCCGAGGTGGATGAACCGGTGAAAGTAATGATAAGTTCCGTCACACTGTCTTCCAGAAGACCTTCATTTTTCCATGCTTCATCTATAACTCGCTTTGTATGCATCACAACAGCCCTCCAGACATTACGACGACACCAAATAACACACACGCACAACGATAGCAACGAAAACGGTTCCTAACCTACGACGCACGCTTCTACACAGCACTAGCCAAACAATGGACTCGAGCTGTCCACCTGTTGCGGCAGCTTGGCAACAGGGAGCAGCCTGGGCGTGACGTTGAGCGCTCTTATTGGAGGAAGGCAGCTCCAGCCCGTGAACTGTCAACTAGCAAGTAATTTTAATCAGACCATAGTATTTCCATCCGGTAGTTCGAATATTGAGCCAACCACTCCGTAAGTTGGACTTGTGAGCCAGCGCATACGAATATCTCGTTATACACACAACATATATAAGTTACAGTCGGTAAATAAACTTGAATCAGTGCTGCAGAAGTATTTCGAAAAATAAAGTCACCGTTCCGACTAACAGTATGATTGTTGTCAGTGTAAATTCACGCAAACTGAACTAGGAAAGCTCTGTACCACATGATCAAAGAATGTTCAAATGGGTGTGAGTTCTTATGACACCTAAATGCTTAGGTCATCGGTCCCTAGACTTACAAACTACTTAATCTAACTTACGCTAAGGACAACAAATACATCCATGACCGAGGTAGGAGGGAGGACTCTAACCTCCGACTGGAACAGCCGCGCAGTCCGTGACATGGAGCCTCAGACCGCACGGCTACCTCGGGACGCGCCACATGAACAATGTTACCTAAACCCATATTGGTTATTAAAAAAGCCCCTCGCTTTCAAGGAATCACATTAATAAAAATTGTTAGCATAACAAAATGATAATACATTAAAAGTTAGTATTCCAAGCGTAGACTACATCACTCCCATAATAGGTATATGAATTAAATTTACCTTCTCTTCCAAGGAACATTTAGGATGCTTTCTCCTTAAATGACATTTCATGTTTGTAGTACATCCACGCGTTTTTAGCTTTTTAAAGCAAATGGAGCATTGACCTCACTCTCCCTTACTTAGTGAAGTACTTCCATACTCGGGATGGTGCCATTTAAGAGACAACCGATGTCTGGCGACGACAGCAAGGAACTGCCGCATGACCAGAGACGGAGGCTAGTCTGTACTCTTCCGGTGCACGCGCGTCGTCTAAAAGGACACGCCACACGGCAACAGGTGCATCGATGCCTCAATAGCTGCACCACTTCTTAAGTTCTTATGCCACGCGTTTGTTGCGCGTTTCTGACTGCCGGGATTGTTCTTAAATTAACACTGATCGCTTTTCTTAGTTTCTGCGATGACCTTATACTTCACAGCAGTGGAAATTTTAGGAATAGCCCTAATATTAGGGCCTACTAGTTTTATTTTCATTTTTTTAATTATTTACAAAAAACACATTTTGAACCACTACTACAGGAAGTAGTCGTACCGGTTTTTTTACCCGGTTCTTGGAATAACTAAAAGAAACCGGTTACAACCGACACCAAATAAATACAGAAAAAACGGTTATTCTAAACTAAAATATCGGTATCGGTTTTAACCGGTCGGTTTTTCCCATCCCTAGTACACGCCAGTATTCTTATGAGTGGAGCGCTGCCAGCCTGTTACGCTGTGTGCGTTTAGTCACAACTAATTTTGCAGGAGACGAAATATAATTTGGAAATTCGAATACAATTATGTGTTAATCCTGAAGCAATTTTGCTAAGCCCTTCAATGGCAGTTTCCGCATTATGGAAAACATTCGTTGAACATTATTACAGTCAAACATGTCGAACATCTACAATGGCTAGCAGTATTTCCAATGGGTAAATACGTTGTGAGTAATTACAAGGGATAAAGACATTGGGAGTAAGCCTGGCATTATACAAAAATGTTCAATTGTTTGTAGAGCTTATGGGAATTAACTGCGGGTCATCAGTCCCTAAACTTTCAAACTACTTATGAACTAGCTTATACTAAAGATGGCACAAACATCCACGCCCGAGGGGGGATTCGAACCCCCGACCGCAGCGGCCGTGCAGACTGTGACTGACACGCCACAGACCGCTCGGCCACTGCGACCGGCCGCATTGAACACTCACGCTATTGTCACAGTGCGGGTACGTAATCTGAGAGTTTGCTGAAATGGATAGGTATCGCGCAAACATACGTCGTCACAAAGTACATTTATAAGGAAAGCTTGAATAATTTTCAGTTTTCATCTACTACTCAAACTAAGGCTCAGCAGGGTGAATGACAGATCTACACCAGCGTCCATCCTGCCAGTGAGGACATCTTCCTTTTAGTTATTAGCCTATACCTCAATATTTTAATTTCTTAGATTTTAGTATTAACAGCAAATGTATCTTTATCAGCTACCCGCAATACCAAATTATAACATTGCAAAATAATTTTATTTTAATTTCGTTCAATTTTCTGTAGAAGAATATATTTATAGAAAATGTATTATGCATTCGCTCCAGTTATTCCACAGTAACATTGCAGTTTTTTTTTTTTTTTTTTTTTTTTTTTTTTTTTTTTTTTTTCTGTTCACATATTTTTCCTTTGGAAGAACGCTGCCTCTGTGTTTTATCGTAAAACAATACATTTATATTCTTAATATTCATTTCGATTTCTTTTGTGTTCAAGAATGAGTTAACAGAATATACAGTTGTATTATCTGTTGTATATGTACCAATGAGCGTAATTATAACGCTCGTACGCCATACGAAATAAATGATAGAACAAGTCAACAGTTCGCAGCGCCTTCAGCAGAAATGACCATTATAAATTGAACGGGTAACACTCTTACAGTAAACGCTTTAATATCCGTCGCTAAGGAGTGTGATGGAAATGTTTCATCCTGCGTCCTACGTGCACATCCAAGCAGCACAGTGGCTGACTCGGAGGCAAACTGAGACGGGCGGCACAGCGCAGTCTAATGGGGCCGCGCAGACTGGCAGTAGAGGGGACGCGACGCTGATGCGACCTGCACTGCACCTGAACAGCGCTGGGCTGCGTGTCGCTGCGGCCGAGTAGAGGCACGGAGAGGGGAGGCGGGGAGCGGGCGAGCACTCTGCCGTACGCTCTGTATCGAAAGTGCCACTATTGTTGGGTCTTCAAAATGTTACAATGTATGTAAAACAATTGGACCCTACTGCTATAGTAATCAGTCCATAGACTTACAAACTACTTAAACCAACTTACACTAAGGACAACACACACACATGCCTGCGGGATGACCCAAACCCTCGGCAGGAGTGATCGCCCAGTCCATAGATTATTGGCTGTCGGAACAATATTGCCTTACGACTGAAAGTGTTTGTCATATACTAGTGATTCGTTTTTCAATATTTAAGTTCTCTTTTCATTTGTGCATTATAATTTTCAGTTACTGCGTACTTATATATGTACAGTTTTGTTTAGTGAAATATTGTAACATCATATGATCAACAACTAACGCAGAAAATTTTAATTTCGTAGTAGGACATCGTCGACAGTGTAGTAGATAAATGGATGCAACATTTTATGGCTTCTTAAATAAACAAAAGAATAAAGAATTTTTGAATCCATACATAATGTGGTTAGAATCTCAAAGATAAAATCTAAAGCTCAAGTCAACATTCCGTATCTTCGGGAGTTGGTACGTTTATCTTTTCTTCGTTGTCATTTTTTGTATAATTTATTTACTGGAAGTCGAGCTTATGATTCGAAACCTAGGTCATTTTTTATTAATAAATGAAATAAGGCTTTCGTTTGATTAAAACACACACAATTGTGAGATTTCAACGTCTACTGTGCCTCAAAGATACCGCCAATTCCGGTTCATTTGCAATAGTCTCTTGCAAAATATCGCCGTCGGAGGTTCGAGTCCTTCCTGGAGCATGTATGTGTGTGTGTTTGTGTTCTCCTTAGGTTAGTTTACCTAGGTTTAAGTAGTTTGTAAGCTACGGACTGACCACGCAGTTTGGTCCGATAGATTTACAAACATTTGAACATTTTTTAATCTTGCAAAATACTTTCATGTAAGTCAATGGCGTCCTATATAATTCCATATTATACTTCTGAAAACTGCCTGTTAGTCAGTCCGATGTAAAATTAGCATTACTTGTCTTCGTAGTAGTTTGACATCTTCCAGATTTTCCATTCACATTTATTTGGTGATATTTTCAATGCAGTAATAAATAAAGCAATACTTCGTCGCTAAAATGAGTATGAAATTTGACAATTGACATTACCACATGATTCCCGATGCGCTGGGGTGGAAATGAGAGCGCCAGTGCCTCGAAAACGAATTAAGAAAAGTCAGAATATTGTCTACATTTCAAACACAGCAACTTTTGATCAAAAATCGAAAGAACCAAAAAGTCTATGCAATGTGTTTTTACCAAAGCACATTCTTAATTTTCGTGTAATACTTCACTTAATTCGATGCTACACAGTAATGAAAATAAATTTAGGGCTTTATTACATCAAACTATAATATATGTAAAATCTTCTGCGAATTGTTTTCTTAATATGGAGTGACAAATGTTTCCTTTGATCTGCAAGAACATTGTAGTGAGCTGAAAGAATTATTAAATTTATTGAATGAGTTGAGAATATAGCATGAATGTGTGGTAATTATTTCCAGTACAATGGTATGAAGTTGTCTCGACACATTGCAGACAGAAACTGATGAATACTTGATCTGAAGATCAAGTGTGCAAAATTTCAACAGAATCGTAAGAAAACTGTTGATTTTGTCGAATTCTGTGAGTAAAGTAGCCTTCGCCATTCACCACATGGAATAAATGTTTGTTAAGCTTATGGGACTTAACTACGGGGTCATCAGTCCCTAAACTTACAAACTACTTATGAACTACTTACGAACTAGGACTGCACAAATATCCATGCCCGAGGGGGGATTCGAACCCCCGACCGTAGTGGCCGTGCTGACCGTGACTGGAGCGCCTCAGTCACCTCGGCCACCGCGGCCGGCACACATGGAATATTGTGTAGGCAGTGATATTCCTCTTATTTTGAAGATCGAGTATGCAACATTTAATCAAGATCGGAATAAAACTGTAGATTTGTATGAGTTACAAACATATGGTCACCGAGCTCACGGACACAGCGAGTATGGATATGGTGTCAGAGAACCCGCGGAGCTCATGTCTGGTGGCTACTGTGTGAGCCCGTGAGTACGATGGGGCGGCTGCGCCAGCGCACTTAGGCTCGCTGTACTCGCGCAATTACAGGGTGGTTGAAGGGAGGCGTTTGTAGTATATACAACCCGCAAGACCGGGCTCATACTCGGCCCGTTTCTGACCTCTACTGGCCACTCAGTGGCCAAAACCTATGTAGATCTGAAAAGTAAAAACCAAAATTGCTTTTGATCGCTGATATTGCCTATAGATTTGTTTAAATAAAATTCCACGAAGGTTAAAAAAAAAAAAAAGAAGAAAGAAAGAAAGAAAGAAAAGAAACGGCGGGGGCACGGAGCGGCACTTGGGCTTGCGCCGGCACTGGTTACAGTAATAGTTACTGTACATCGAAAGTAACCATAATATTTACAAGTGTCTTTAAAGTTATTTTTACAGTTACTTTTAAAAACTGCAATTGTAATTCATTTGTAAATCCGTAATGTACCTCACACACATAGAAAGGAAATAAGCTTTAATGTCAATCAATAATTAAATGCATTAAAACTTACATAATTAATAATAATACATAATTAATTGATTATTATATAAATTGTGCACAGAATCTTCTGTCTCATTGCATCTCAGTTGCAATTTTTGCTCATTTTAAACAGGAAGTACCTAGAAACCAATGCATATTTATTCCACATTTCAAAGCAAGCCCTATCTCATTACTGTCCCCGCAGTTTGTGAAGCTTTGAATGAAGGCTCATTTAAAGGTAATTCAGTTATATTAATGGCACTGAAATAAATACTTAATTGATCGTATATTTATGTTTTCTCATTAATTCAAGTGTCATTTTCAATAAAGGAAACTTCTTCAGCCTCAAAGTCACTCACACTACAAATGAATGTGACAAGAAATCTCCTGCTGACAATTCCCCATGTCTCCGTTGATTACACACTACTGCCTCCTACGTTCATTCACTTCTGCTTCATAAAAAGCGCTGTAAAACAAATTGTTATCATCGCTCTTTCATAGACCGCCAACCAACGTAACTTGATGATGACTCGTTTTCCAAAATAAGATAATGAATCCTATTGTTATTACTGTGGTGTTGACAAATGAGAGACGGAATTGTTTTATCTACTTCACATACGACTGGCGCCAAACAATATAGCCAATTTCTATAGGAAGTAATGATTATTTTTAATATTCTATGACAACCACAGGCAACCCTCTGCTTCTTATTAGGTGACGAGCAGGTAAATTTTGCTTCTTGTCTACTTAATTTCATTAAGGAACACACGAAAAGGCAATATTTAACTCAGTAGGTAGACAGAGCAAAAACGAACACAACCCGCTGCAAAGGAGCATTTAGTGCTAGCAAGCAGCCACGGAATTTAGCTTATGAACAGTGGCGGCTCGTACAAAATTTGACCAGTGTGCTACAATATTACAAAAATAAACAGGAAACAAAATATACTAAAATAAAAAGTCAACCTTTGTATGTACTGTATTGACAGTAAGACCTTCAGGGGAATCTATAACAGCGCTGCCAACTGCATGTATTCACTGCAGGTAGTAAATAAAACGTTTAAAAAAATATTAATTTTATTTACAGAAATAAAAAATTTAGACTCAGAGGTATTTGAATACGGCCGCGGTGGAGTAGCCGAGCGCTTTAAAGCGTCTCCCTACGGAGTGCGCCGTTGCTCGCCGTGGAGGTTCGAGTCCTCCCTGGGGTGTGTGTTGTTCGTAGATTAGTTTACCTAGGTTTAAGTAGTTTGTAAGCTACGGACTGATGACCATGCAGTTTGGTCCGATAGATTTACAGACAGACAGATTTGAATACGAACCTCACACAGTAATTGAGAACAACGCGCAAGACGCCTGAGTCAGCGCGCTATTTGACTCTGTAACCCGCAATACTCGTTGTATACTCTTCGGTTGCACAGTGGTAGAGTGCCAGACTACAAATCGAAAGGTCACGGGTTCGATCCCCACCAGGTCCTAGGATTTTTAATTTGTTACTTTCCACTTCTTTCACCTCTGGCAGTATTGCTCATGTGGAAAATACCGGGTAGCACCGTGGTTCGGAACCCAAGTTACACTGTAGGTCCCCCCCTATAACTGGCTGGGTAAGTCAGTTCGAAGGTCGGAGGAAGGCAACGGCATACAACCTCCAAACAGGACCATGCCTAGTAAAGCGCTGTGGTGTTCAAACCAATTTTCGAATTGTTGACTACTTTACCTTTTTTTACTCTCAGCACAAATGAGTCGCCAGGCCTGACGTCACGTCTGCGCATGCGCAGTAGCGAACGGACGACTGCGCCGCCTCTCTGCGCACGTACCAGCGCGGCTGAATCCCATTTCAGCACACGGAGCTGGTTTCCAGCTATCGCGGCGAGAACACTCCAAAATGCGTTTTCATCCTCATTACTAGCATCTAATACGCATTGGAAGGGAATTGGCATAATTTTATTGTTATATCTAGCTCGTATTCCAAGAGAAAGGATGTAATTTTACGCGCGTTTCCTCGCTTGCATTCGAAGAGAAATGGCATAATTTTAGTAATAATATACAATGTGCTGCCGCACATTAGCACATTATCACCAGCCGTCACTGCTTTTGAGAAGCCAGCATGTTATGGAAATCGGTACCGTAGGTCAGAACTAGCAGCGAACAACATTGCAGAACTTGTTTCAAACTCATTGTAAACGCATCTTAACGCCAACAGCGATCATGAATTCTTAAGTTTTGACTGCTTTGAATTGTTTTCCCATCAGCAGACAGTTTGCAGCGAAAGGAATCATTTTTTTTCCATCCAACGTCAAAAATTTAAAAACTTCAGCATAATCTGGCAAAGGGATGCATATGTCACCTTCCTTCTCCTTGTTGAAAAGAGACTGCACGCTGTTTACGTGTGATGCGTCAGGTGATTGTTTTATTCTCATTGTTGTGCTTAATTATAAAATTAAAATGTTATAAATGAATGAGCACTATCAAATGTTATGAAAGTACTACAATGTACAATTCATGCGCTTCCAACTTATGTTGTAAAGATTTAATTTAGAAACGAATATTGTTTCTTTTTGCTCTTCACTAAACTCAAAGCCTGTTATTTGCGTCTAAAAAATATGTTACGCTACTTGCGACAAAAAAGTAGCGATACTTGTGTTAAATCGTTAACCGATAAAAGGAACTACAGTTACTTTATGGAAATAATAACGCCCTTAACCTTTGAAAAGTAACTGTTACTAGTAACGGCGTTACAAGTAACACGTTACTCCCCAACCCTGGTACAGAATTAGAATAAGAATGAACAGAAATCGAAACAACTATAGTAGTGGCTGTCCCATTTGGCGACAACCGACAATAAGAGATGAATTATGCTAAGAATATGCTGTTGGACTGCTATGTTGGCTTACATAGAAGTTTCTTTTGTTCCGGGTAGGACTTTTATGATTTAGCTGCAATATGCTTTGGAGATCTGCCTGAGCGATATTGGGCGGGCAGTAAAAATAAAACGTGACAGACAGGAAAAAAAGTTAATCAACTGTTACTTATTACGAAAACAATCGCCAAACTCTCAACAGGATCTAATCCACTCTGAGGGAATACGGTAAGCGCATTTATGAAAGTTTTCGTTTATTTACAGAACCATGAATACCTACAAAGGCACCTGTTCGTCCGAAGAAATCGAACGCCATGGATGTCGGTTGTGAATTCTATTGCTAAAAGACCACGCAACGTTAAAAAAAAAAAAAAAAAAAAAAAAAAAAAAAAAAAAAAAAAAAAACCGCAAACAACCTCCAAAAATCGAATCCTGATTACGCCTAAGTCATTGGCCATCTAACGTTTCGGCAATACTTCATCACCATTAACACGCAATTTGGCAAACTGGGGTCATTCAAAAGTCATACGACGTGCAGTAGGCGGCCAGACCACAATGGGGTTAACCGACATTAAAAGCCGTATGATCACTTCATTTCCTTGAGGTAGCAAGTGGCTACGTCACAGTGGTTACGAGTAGGAGTTTGGCACTCATATAAGTACCTGTCGAGTACCTGAGCATCCCACTGGACTGTTTACAGTTAGCGGAGCAGGGGGGAGGGGCGCTGCGCAGCTCAGCTGAGCCTGCAACACCTGTCTTGTGGGAGACAACTGTTAACGGACGAATGTATTGCTAGATTTTTAGTCACAACGGAAACGGAGAGGAAATGAGAAACAATGAATGGCGTACCTCTTAATTTAAGCATGAGCAATAGTCATGTGTTGACACATCAGTAATATTCTACATCTACGTATACATCCATACTCCGCAATTCACCGTAAGGTGCGTGGCGGAGGGTACACTGTACCACTACTATGCATTTCCTTTCCTATTCCAAATTGAACGAAGAAAGAAAGAATGCCTATATGCCTCCGTACGAGCCCTAATTTCTCTTATCTTGTGTTTGTGATCTTTACGCGAAATGTAAGTAGGCGGCAGCAAGATCGTACTACACTCAGCTTCAAATTCCGGCCCTCTAAATTTACTCATCAGAAATTCACGAAAAGAACGTCGTCTTTCTTCCAGCGATCCCCAATTGAGTTGCCGGAGCATTTCCACGACACTCGCGCATTGGTCGAACCTATCAGTAACAAATCTAGCTGCTCGCCTCTGAACCGCCTCTATGTCTTCCTTTAAACTGATCTGCTGCGGCTCCCAAACACTTGAGCAATACTCAAGACGTGGTCGTACAAGCATTTTATACGTGGTCTCCTTTACAGGTGAAGTACATCTTCCCAAAATTCTCCCAATAAACCGAAGTCGGCTGTCTGCCTTACTCACAACTGTCCTTACATGCTCGTTCCATTTCATATCGCTCTGCAATGTTACGCGACAGCATTACCGTGGTTTCTTCGATTCTTCATCTAGGTACATACATACTCCAAAATCGATGGTAAAGTGTTCTCCCCCACAAGCGGGGGACACCGGAAGGGCAGGCACCAAAGCGGTAATCGCCACCCCTGGCGTGAAGGAAGCAACAGCGGCACCAGTCCAGAAGGACCGGGAAACACCGATGGAGGTCGAGCGCACGTCCACCCACGACGCGGACGACGAAGGAGGAGATACAGACGCCAATCCGTCGCCCATGGAATCTCCAAAGAAGCTTGAAGTCGAGAAAAGCACAGTCTTCCTTTTGCTCTACATCCATGGCTCGCGAGATGTCACGTGAGAAGTGGGCAAGCTGAGTTGCACTCGAACGATGTTTCCTAAACTCTTGCTGATTCATAGAAAGATGCTTATCCGTCTCAAGGAAATTTATTATAATCGATCTGAGAATATGCTCCAGAATTCTACAGGTAACTGATGTCAACGATATTGGCCTGTAATTATGTGGGTCAGTTCTTTTGCGTTTCTTTAAATAAAAATATAGGCACAATTTTCTAAATCTGAGACGTATTCCACTGGCCATAGCCTATGGCTACATACTTGAAGTACATTACACTACAAGTAGTTTCAGAAACAAAATTAGGGATGATAATTTTCAAATTACGTTCTAATGTTTTGCGCGGGACCCCTTGAAGCGTGGGGCCCTGTACAACTGCACTGTTTGCTCTTGCACGGCCATAGTGGGCCGCTCCACGCTTCCTGCTCCGCGGTGGCAGGGAGGCGGTTGGAAAACCCAGTGGGTGATCCCATTGGGGTGGCCACAGTCACAGACAAATATATATGTTACTCTGTGCCACAGTGCACCCCACGGCCGCCTCAGCTCGCTCACGTCGCTTTCACAGGCGCGTGCAAGAAAGAATTTATGTTTCTTGTTCAGCTCTCAGCTCGCGGGTGCCGAGGCTTCAACGCAGTGCGCTGCACGTCGCGTTTAATGGGAGCTGATAAAGACGCGTTTATCTCAAAAGTGTTGAATGAAAGGCTGTTAATTCACTGTAGCTGAATTATATTGAACTTTTGTAGACTCGCACAACCGGTTTTGCAATGTATTTAATTGCATCTAATTGTTCATATTTATGCAAGAATACCAGTACTTTATTATAGCAAACAACTACACATTCAAGATAATTGACGTGGTAAAAAAAGGTGAAGCAGTCAACAATCCGAAGATTGGTTTGAACACCACAGTGCTTTACTAGGCATGGTCGTGTTTGGAGGTGGTATGCCGTTGCCTTCCTCCGACCTTCGAACTGACTTACCCAGCCAGAAATAGGGGGACCTACAGTTTAACGTGGGTTCCGAACCACGGTGCTACTCGGTATTTTTCACATGAGCAACATTGCCAGAGGTGAAAGACGTGGAAAGTGACAGATAAAAATCCTAGGACCTAGCGGGGATCGAACCCGCGACCTTCGGATTTGTAGTCTGGCACTCTACCACTGTGCAACCGAGACGCACTATTGACCTGAAGATAGGTTATTTAGATCGGAATATGAAATAGTTACCTCTTTGTAATGGCTTTTTTGTGAGCCAATTACACGAGGCTATTTCATTCATAATTACTTTGCTGCCATTCCATGTCAATTTACCTTACCATTTTTTTTTTTTTTTTTTTTTTTATTTTTTTTTTTTTTTTTTTTTTTGTTCGTGAGCAGTATAAAAAATCGGTATGTGATTGGGAACCTTGACAGTGAAATAATTGTAACGTGTTCTTCTATAATCTCACTGTGACAGACGGAACACTGTCGGTTACAATGTAATTTCAAGTAATAATAGTCTTGGTTGCAAAGGGTGTTATTAATTACTAATGACGCGTTCTGCCCTCATAGCAGGCCATCATCTTATCTGCATGTACGTTATCAACATTTAAAGTAGTGAAACAGAGGGTGTTGGAGTAATTTGCGTAACGTTTGTCACGCAAATAATGTGGTGATACCCTGCTGTGAGTGCGAAACGCGTCATTGGTAATTAATAACACCACTTTGCAACCAAGACTGTTTTTATTTGAAATTAAAATTTGACTGGTTGCTGTATCAGCCACATCATGGACTATAGAAAACCTTACATAGTTACATTGTATGTATATTGAGATTATAGGACAGCAGTTACAACTATTTCCCTGCCATGATCCAACGGTTACTACCCCATGCCATCAACTAGTAAGTCCAGTTTTGGCATATTATGCAATTTGCGATCAAAACATCATCATCATCCGTGGATGGTGCCAAGTTATAACAGCAGTTTCTTATAGCGCCACTGATTTACTTGCATTAAACTCAACTAGAGAGAAGATGCACGTATGCTGCACATAAGAACTGCATATTCCAACTTAACAGTGCCGTTGTAAAGATCTTCAATGTCCCCCGCTGTTGTTCTTTGTGGAGAAAGTCTGTCAAAAATTCTTCTGGTAACTTCAGTCTTCCCATTTATATTGCATGTCGGAAGGGAAATTCAACAAAAACACTAGCATTCTCTTTTCCTTAGAACCCTACAGTCCCCATTATGAACTTGCAATTTTCCGTCATTGACAGCTAGCAATGCAATATTTGTAAATATAATACATAGAACCAGATTTACTGTCTTTTTTTTATCCGAACTTGTATACTATCATTATTTTAAAACAAGTTAGAGGACTGGCATCTGTCCCAGATCAACTTTGCTATTTGTTAAAGTCATTTTCTGTTGGCTCGGGCATGTGCTTTATTACCAAGCCTTAGCTGCAGGCTAGAGGCTCAGTAGTTGTGCACATGGCGCGCCGAAGGAGAGCGCGCGACGCCAGCGCCCTCAAATTTCAACACGCTGTTCACTATACTGGAGCGATGTATCGCTTTCTTTACAGATTTAAAAACAATTTCACAATGTTGGCTATATTTCGTACGCAGTAATGTATAACCTAAAGTTAATCAAACGGAAAGTAGTCAGCGACTATATTTTTCACTGCAAAAGCTTCAAATGTTATGCGATAGGTTAACTGGAAATTAAGTATCGTAGTAACTGTGGGGAATACCGGAAAAACAGACACTCCGTTATGAAGCTGTTATCCTGCAAGATGTGCAAAACTCAGTGATGTACGCCAATTAGTTTCCTCAGAATCGAGTGAGAAGTATCCTACGTCAAGGAAAACGCACAGAACCGTAAGAGGTGGTTTTTAATAATTTACAGAAGGAGAATTTTTATCGAAAAACTGATACCAGAGTGCGATGTAGCTTTGTTTGATACACATACAGTATTTTTTTCAGCAAGAAAATCGAAAAGTAATTTTGGTCATGTATCAGCCGGCGCACGGTTGGCTGCGCACTGTGGCCGCCACCAGCTGCCATCGCGCCGTTGCAGCACGCGAGCGGCCGAGTAGCTAGCGAGGAGCCGTTCACTATGGCCGTACCCTAAAAAGGCCCTGGACAGAACATTATGTCCAACTACCTATTGTATCGATATAAATCCGTCCATCCAGGAGATAGCAGCTTTACCTGACGAGCAACGACTGCTAGACACACGCACGGTGCATATGTATCTTGAGCGTGCTGTCCATGTCTAGAACTGCGACAGCACCAGTGGCGGTGCATCCTGTATGTTGACTGGTTCAGTGAACCCCGGAAAAAATCTCGTCGTGAAAAACAAGTAAATAAATAAATAGGATAAAAGTACCTATTTCTAAACTATCGTTCTTCAATCAGATCATTTTATATGCACATTCAAAGGATTTTTATCGCACGTAGACAGCACGTATACAAGTCGTAGCACTGCAGCTTAATATAGGTGGCAGTGGCCGTAGCGTTGCAATGTGCATGCGCAGCTGAGGTACACATTCTCTTCTGGACCCCCTGAGGCAGCATACGTGCGCTCCCGCGGCAGGAAGGGGCGAGGGGAAACGCCGCTTTTAACATTGGCGTTGGAGCTGGTAGAGACACCAGCTACTGGCTACTCGAGCTCTAGCGGCTACGCACGAATGGTCCTGAAGCAATGGAGCTACTGCGCACCTCGCCTTGTGCATGCGCAAATCCTCCTTGAAGGCAAGATCCACCCTTCATATTTGTTTTAGGCACATTGAAGATTTTATCAAAAACACGTCATATTTGATAGAATATCTTATAACTGTAAATTAATCACACATCAAATGTAAAAGCCTTCAGAAGATCCAATCATGAATAATAATGAAGTCACTACTCTCCGCCTAACAACAATAGCCGTGTATGTAGCTGCATCGCGCAACGGTGTCGAAGGTATTGGGTTCGAAACAGACTGCAAGCATGTTTTTAAAACCCGATCTTCTTTTTAAGAGATATGGGAGCACAATGGCTTTTGTATTGTTATTTCTCACATATCTTTGTACGTTTTTGCAAATGTCGCGATTTTGAGGGTAAATTACATTTATATTCTTCATTGTAACAGATATTTAACTATTTGAAAAGATGTGGGAGAGAACAGCCTTTGCACATGCATAAGGTTCGGATGGGGTGCTGCTTACAGTGTCATGTGACCTGAAGGTAGCTTGTCTCTTCATCGTAACAGATTAGATTAGATTAATACTTGTTCCATAGATCATGAATACGTCACTTCGTAATGATGTGGAACGTGTCAGTTAAATGAAGTGTGTCTATACATAATATTACATGACACTCAATATTTGAATTTTTTTAATTTTTTTTTTAAAGTTTTTCCTAAAGTACTAACTTTTATCTAGAAATTCATCTAATGTGTAGAAGGAATTGCCATTCAGAAATTCTCTTAATTTATTTTTAAATGCTAGTTGGCTATCTGTCAGAATTTTGATACTACTTGGTAAGTGACCAAAGACTTTAGTGGCAGAATAATTAACCCCTTTCTGTGACAGAGCTAAATTTAACCTTGAATAGTGCATTAATTTTTTTATAGTCACTTAACAGTACAGTCAGTTGCTTACTGTTTTAGTGTTCATGTGCATATTCATATGCTCTTGGTGTTTAATTATCAAAGAAAAATGTACAACATTCAGTTCCTTTTAGAAACAATGCGATGGGGAAGGCACCAAAATCTGTCTCTGACAGAAACACACGAAATGGCCCGAAAGCAAGACAATATATCTATTCTCGCTCCTAACATTGCAAATGCACAAAGCCTTCTTAAATGCAACATCGTGCCTGACAGTTATTTATGGCGGTTTGAAGATTTGTGCAAAAAACATGATATACTTAGTGAAATTTCTTACAACTAAATCTCAGCTAATGCCTCATCAGTTATAAAAGCCTTCAGAAAATTGTAAGACAGATGATAACAGTGTTTTACTCACAACCTGTCAGACTGGTCGTGTGGCTAAAGACATGTTGTGGAAAAGAGGAAGAGGGGTCGCGCCTGGCAACCCCCCCCCCCCCCCCCCCGCCACACACACACACTTCTCGCGTTTATGGAAGATTCTGGAACTAGCAATGACTTTTGTATTGTTACTTGCCACATATGTTTGGCCGTTTTTTTTTTCTAATATGTCCTGATTTTCTAGGACAATGACGTTTATGTTCTTCGTTGGTGCATGTGTAAGGTGAGGTGTGTGTGTGTGTGTTGGTTACAACATCTTGTGGTGCACAAATAATTTCTAGGATATTATACCTTTTCAAACTAAACAGAGGTTTCAGTGCTTAATGTTTTCTGAAACCAGTGACAGGAAATAACATGTTTTCCGTTTAAATGTTGTGTCTACATCAGTAGAACTGTAAGTTGTCCTTTATCAAGCTCAGTGATTCAGTTATATGCAAAGGTTAATTGCTAATGCAGTAAAATAGCGAAGCCACAGTTTTAGACACCAGCCATCGCTGGGCTGATACAGCTTGATACAGCTGGTAAAAGAGGACTGATGGCAAACTGAGGTGGAACTAACATCAGATTCTAACGCTGGGCAGAGTACAAGTTATGTCTGAACACACAGTGAATCGAGCACCCCTAACGACGGGTCATCGCAGCCGACGACACAGATGTGTACCAATGTGAACACCGCAATATCCACTTCGAAATATGGCGTCATTAATAACTTTCCCTGTGTCAGTTACCACTAAAGCATTCCACACCCAAATAACGTATCATTAATAACTTCCGTTGTTGTTATGCTGAAATAAGTACACATACAAGTAAAAAATTCTGGCTGTCACTTCTGCTTCTACAGTTTTCACTGGTCACATGTCAACCATGCTCGATCAAGTGTTGTCGCCGGCCGCGGTGGTCGAGGGGACTGAGGCGCTTCAGTCACGGTCTGCACGGCCACTACGGTCGGGGGTTCGAATCCCCCCTCAGGCATGGATATTTGTGCCGTCCTTAGTCTTAGTTAGTTCATAAGTAGTTTGTAAGTTTAGGGACCGATGACCCCGTAGTTAAGTCCCGTAAGCTTAACAAACATTTGAACATTTTTGAACAAGTGTTGTCAGCAACAAATGAAAATATGTTTAAAAAAGGGTGTATACATTCAAATGTGAAGTTTCATAAACATAGGAGCAAGAGAAGAAGAAACAACTCAAAAACACACTAACACTAGGCAGCAAACTAAGTATATTTTATGGTGTGTACTTCTAGGGAACTGTAGGAGACGTCATCTGAAGCTTCACTCTTGTGACAGCTAAGTGCCACGAGGCAGGAACTTTGTTTGAGTATAGACAGAATGAGATCAAACAAGGCAAAATATTTGATGTTCTTGCGAAGTACTTGTCATTTTATCACTTCTATTTGTGCATTTTAATGCTGAACACACTTTGGGAATATTTCAGCAGCCGAAAATTGTACAGACAACACACACTAAGTACAGCTCTTCAAGCTCAACAACGACATACGATAGACAGACTTCTCTCAAGTGTACTGACTACCATAAATAAGGTGGCCACTTTTATACAGGTTACCGCTAAGAGTGCTGTAACTCGTGTGTAAGCCACTCTGTGATATTTAAGCTTGTTGCACGCTGCAGTTCTATGCTCAGACAGCAGAGTTAAACGTCCAGTTTGCATAGAAATCATTGGTTCTGGATGTTTATTGTAAATGAGTATTGTACTAGCTGTAGTGAGTGCGCAGGAAGTTGGCCACAATCTCCAGGTACTTACAGTTAAAAGTCGACCTTATTCTCTGTTTCAGTTTGCTGCTAACCTTAGCGAACCCAATGTTGGGATACTATAACTGCTTGGCGAAATGTTGTGTTTTCCATATGAGAAGATGATTACTTGATTAATTATAGTAATAATATTCAACAATATAACAAAGATAGTTAATAACCCACTGCAAAGACGTACGACAAGCTGTAACAGGCATATTTCAGCTTGTGTTTGCAAGTCAAGAACTTAGCTTGTACATAAGCCTGTTTGACTTCCCTTACCCCCTCTTTATGACTTACCAAGACACAAAAACAATAAAACTGTCATTGCTGCATTTTCTACATTCCAAAACGACTACTATGGAATAAATATTGTTTACAGGCCTACAATTCATACTAATTACCGGTTTATTAACTTTATTGGTGAATTCTATTCTCCTCTATATTCACCTACATCAGTAACTCTTCACAAAATATTTAAATGCTGAATGGTACACATTTTCCTCTTAAAACGCAAGTACAATCATTGAGCAATACTGAAAGAGCAATACCTCGTCACACATTAAGATGTATTGAGCTGGTGCTCCTGAATCATCATTAGTAGGAAGAGGGAGGGAAACAAAGAAAAGTAAGTGAAAAACAGCACCAAATTAGTTATCATCTCATGTGAAAGAATGAGTGGCAGTAATTATTAAAATACAGGGCCTGGGATTTTCGCCAAATTAAGTGAAAACACGAGATTCCCAAGATATACGCGATAGTTGGCTACCCTAACCAGGTGATTGGTATGTACTGAGTGATCAGTAACTGAGAGCTGAGCTACCATTGGTCGTCTGAGCCACAGGCTGTGTCGTGTTGCTACAATAGTGCTATGTTTTATTGGTCACCCTAGTGGTGGGTTGTGAAGCAAGCCAGTGACTGACTGTATAGTGGACAAGTGACAGACTGTTGTTTCTTCAGTGCACAACTGTATGATGGAGTTCTGTGTTTTCAATGGTTGCCTGAGCAAAACATTCATTGCATTCTTGACTTGTAACTTTAAGCTATTATCACGTGTTGTTAAATTTTTCTTGACAAGTGTTTCCTGTCGATCACCCCAAATTGGTGACTAAAGCTGTCACAGAATAATGATATTGCATATGTGAGACATTATCAATCCCTGTTGTGCCGCTGTTGCCAATACTGCTGCAGTATTGTCACCCAACGAGCAGTGCCCCACAGTTTCTGTGTCGCAGTCAAAATACCGCCTTTCTGGCCTACACAGCATGCTCTCTGGTTTGAAGAGGTCGAGGCCAGCTTTCCCAAGACATATGTTATTAGATTGGCTAACTTGCCTCTGACTGAAGCCTGACATCAACACCTTGCTTTATCACACGTCAAATAGTTTCCGCATGGTATTACTACAATCTTGTGACATAAAATGATGTTATAAGCTTTACTTGTTGGTTTAAACATGTTTTGCTTTTGAGCTAATACTTCCGTAATTACTGAATTTAACATATACATTGTAAAATTGTGGTATCAGAAGAACGTGTTACAAACAGTTAAAGCAGACTATAGTTATCGGAAAAACACCCAGAAGAACAAAGATACATGTTATCCACGACAAACAGCACTTTTCTAACGACCACACTACTGAAAGAAAATCCGAAGCTGATAGAAACTGGTAACAGATTTACAAAAACACAAATAAATGCAAGTCATTACTGTATGTGTCAAAGCATACTCTAGGTTTCATATGAAAATTTTCAGCCATATACAGTATTAGAATTGACTATTATGCCAAAACTCTAAAGACAGCGTATTACACCACTTCATTCTCATTTTATGACTGTTTTCTGTAATTACGCACACAACTGCTCACGTGTTTCGGCTATGTTCACAGTTGCACCGACAGACCATCGTCAGACGTCTTTGACCGAGTTCGACTGAAAATATCAACCGATGGCGTGGTCACACTGCATCGGATATAGTTTGTCAGTTGGTCTGGTTAAAAGAGCAAGTTAGGTTAGGTTTGAATGCATTCTGTGTCTGAAGTATATTAGATTTCAATTCCCTGGGGTGCAATGGATTCCACCGACATTTTTATGCTTCAAAATTACTGCTACAATGCGGCTTGTGTTATTAATAAAGACTTCGAATGCATACGAATGAGCTACACCTGTCTGGAAAGAAGAAAGTGGCGAGGAATGTGTACTGTCCTCAGTTATTGCTACTCCCAAACAATCTTTATGAATATGTGAGGTACCGGTAAAAGAAGAAATTTCTGTTACATACTTGTGATATTTTGTGGTATCATTGAAAAGCAATATTACAGTTTTGCTGAATTTATTTGAAGTTGTGCAGACATACACCAGTTAACCTTCATGCTTTAAATAATGAAAAACTGCACCAATTAGGGACGTTTATTGCTTACCACAACAAATGTCGAGGATTTATTCTCATCTGATATCCAGTTTAATTTAGCAGACAATACCTGCAAGTACGTATAGACAGACATACTATTTAGTATGTAAAAAAGTTGCCAAGATTTTGTTATGTATGCTATGATTTCCTGCATTACAGAAACCTCAAAAAGAATAAATATGTGAAAGAGCTGCATAATGGAACGTCACAATGTATTTATGTAAACAAATGCACTAAAAGAGAGAAAAAGTCTCGAAATGCGTTGTGCTACGCATAAAAATACATAATGGATCCAGTTTTTCAGTATTTAGATCCACGACGAACACAGTTATAGGCCACCCAGAAACATCTGATTATAATGAACGAAATAAAGTTCCGGTAAACTGAACTTCAATGACTGTCATTCAATATATTTGTGAAAGGCAAGTGTGAAATTAAGAATAATTTTGAACCCAGAAACCACCGAGAAGCGGAAGCAAACGTAGGCCTTCACCACATTTGCAGGTCACTTCACAGAACAGACTCCTCACCTTTTTAAAGAACACCAGCACCAGTAAGAACAATTTGTGGAAAGCTTATACAATGTAAGAGAGCCACTACAATAACATTAAGATATGCCACAATCCCAGATTAAACATATTTTTTGAGTTTATAATTTACGCCTAAAATTTCTGATAAAGAATTTAACTAACTTGGCATTTACAATGTAATATCAGACCCTAGATTCCGAATTATATTCCGATTGTGATATTTATCGTCTTCTGGACGCCACAATCTCTTTCTTTCTTTCACAAAGAATATCAGTTTCTCACTGTCCATATCTAGCACGTGAGAACGTCGGTCGATTTGACCAAAGAAAACAAATTGAATGTCACTGACTGTCGTCCGAAGTGTCTACATTCGGGCGACGAGATTGGCTACACTGTGACCTTGCCCATAGTGGAGTACCGACGTCGGTAAAACCCAACGATATCGGAGCCACTGTGACCACAGCCTTATAGGACAGAAATATGGCGACGAGACTTCAGTGACCTAATGATACTGTATACCACATTACCAGTCTAGTGCAGGTTCCCTTGCAGTAGCATAACTTTGTAGTATGCCAGTGGTGGCTCATGACTGTGAAGTTAGGTGAAGAGCTAGGAGAAATGGAAAATACAGCCTTTAAGGCTGCAAACTTGTTCGTGATGTCTTCATAGAACGGTTGTGTTATTGTTAATTGCCCTAGAAGTTCTTTCTGAATTGAAATATTCGCTAAAGAAGAAAGTCTTTCTTTTCCTCAGGTATGTTTTATAAGCTTTATGCAAGGATAGGTTCTTTCAACAGACGCTGTTGTAGAAGAGATGGACAGAATAACAGAGAACAGTTTATAAGTATCTGTAAAAATGTCCTTATCCTCATTAAGCATTTCTAATATCTTTCCAAGGGAAATGTTTCTTTACTTCTCATCGACATACAAAATAGAGAGTTCGTTTCTTAAGTGTTGCCTCTTGGAGAATAAAGGCCCAAAGACTCTTTGCAGGTTTCCAGGTGCAGCAGAAGGAAAACATGTCTGGTATTTTTCAAATTGTATGGTATCAGCAAGGCAAACAAACTGAATTTTTCACAGTAGCGAAATCTCTCGTCCATTTCCATCAAACTGTGGTCAAAAATTTCGTAATACAGGGTGTGATACATTTGAACACTTCCATCTTGAGAGAGAGAAGTGTATTGTCTTGAGAGATGCATATCTGTCATTTCGCTGGCCTTTTGGAATATGACTGAAAAATACTGTTTATTCCTATTCTTTCTTAGCATATTACATTTAGTCCTTCATTTAGATGTACAATAATTAATGTCTAACGATCTCATCCACAATAACACAATAATTTCGACTTACAGCTCGAACGAACAGTTTTTACAGTTGGAATTCGTGGTCCTGACTCCGAAGCAATGGCTTATGTTCTCTTCACTGAGTGATGGAAAAATATAGGAATTCCAGTAATAGAAGAAAAAAAGGTTCGATACTTTTGTACTTTCTTGCAACTCTGTTGCAAGACTAGATTTAATCGGTGTCCCAAATGGTGTACAAATATGCATTTTTTTGCACCCTCTTTAATTGACCAGACATTCCGCTTGCAGCATCATAACACTGCCCTACTAATTTGTACTCATACTCAAATGGTCTCAAGATGTTGTCGAATAAAGCAAATAGAGTTTCTGATGATCTGTGGCCACTTACATTGCAGAAGAAACGCTCCACTACAAATCCTTTAGCATTGACGATTCTATTACAAAACACTGTGACGCCTGTTTCATGTTTGTTGTATCGTCCACCTGGACATAAAAAAATTCACTACTTTCCAGCTCCGTTTTTATATAATCACCGATGTAGTCTGACATACAGTCGATTAGTTCATTATGTATACTTTTTGATTCGTCACTAAACACATTTTTTTTTTTTATTTTGGAATATTGGTTCTGTGTTTCTACAGGACTCCTTGATACCGGTAATGTCAATAGTTCCTTAAAGTTCTCACGAATTATAGAGTCTAGTGATTCACCATGACCGCGAAATGCTAATTATTGTTTACTTAAATAAAGTACTGCATCTATTACTAATTGAAGGAATAGTCTGCTCAAACGCACGTTTTCATTGAACTGCATGGTATACAGTCTAGCATTTTCCTTTAGTGCATTCAAAACTTTGCAAATTAACGTGCTGTGCAGAATCTGAGAGTTTGTGTAATTATCGCGATATTTAACAACAAAGCAAATCCTTCTCTATTCCAAACGTTGCTTTTATTGCTAAAAAGCAAGCAGGGCCAACAAAATAGTATTTGTAGAGTTGGAAAAGGCACAACCATGGGAATTCCATAAACCACGGACGTTTGAAAGTAAGGCTGTAGGCTTTGCCATAATGTTTCACTACTTTTCTCCCACATATTTGTAGCGATTCGGTAGGGCGCCCACAGTTTAAAAGTTCCTTCCTGTCTTCGTTTTTCCAACGTGAAAAAGGTGTTTCTAATAAAACATACACTACATCGTAAACTGGATTCATATTTAAAACACAGTAATAAATGCACTACAGCAGAAAGCATGCATCACATCACACATAACAACGAACACCACTTAACAGTCCAGCCGACAGTTGTGGTAAACTGGAAAGTGGAGGTAGAGGTTTCCCCGAATGGAAGTTCAGTCTACTTCACCGCTTGCCCCCTCCACCCTTCAGCACAGTCCAACATGTACAGTCGCGACACTCACTGCTGTGAAAGTTGTTACCAACTGGCAGTTGCAGCGGTCCTAATGGTGTGCAAGCTACTGTAATCACATAGTTTCTGTAATTTTTGCGTTTCAAGCATTATTAAAATATCGAGAAACACTAATAATCGCGAAATAAATGTAAAAACAGTCCAATTTCCCAGATTCAGTGATATAAACAACAACTTATTCAGGAGGCAATCAAATCAAATCAAATGTTTGTTCAGCTTACGGGACTTAACTGCGGGATCATCAGTGCATAAATTTACAAACTACTTATGAACTACCTTATACTAAAGATGAAGATTAACAAGAGTAAAACTAGGGTAATGGAGTGCAGTGTAAGAAAATCAGGTGATGCTGAAGGGATTAGATTGGGTAACGAAGCAATAAAGGAGGTAGATGAATTTTGTTACTTGGGCAGTAAAATAACAAATGATGGTCGCAGTACAGAGGACGTAAAATGCAGAATGGCAATGGGTAGAAAAGCGTTCTTGAAAAAGAAAATTTGTTAACATCGAATATTGATTTAAGCCTAAGGAAGTCCTTTCTGAAGGCATTTGTATGGAGTGTGGCCTTGTATGGGAGTGAGGCATGGACGATAAACAGTGCGGACAGGAAGAGGATAGAGGCTTTTGAAATATGGTGCTACAGAAGAATGCTGAAGATTAGGTGGGTGGATCGTGTAACTAATGAGGAGGTACTGAACAGAATTGGGGAGAAAAGAAATTTCTTGCATACCTTGACTAAAAGAAGGGATCGATTGGTAGGACACATTCTTAGACATCAAGGAATTGTGAATTTAGCGTTGGAGGGAAGTGTGTGGGGTAAAAACCGCAGAGGAAGACCAAGAGATGGATACATTAAGCAGATTCAGACAGATGTAGGTTGCAGTTCTTATGTGGAGATGAAGAGGCTTGCTCAGGATAGGTTATCGTGGAGAGCTGCATCAAACCAGTCTCCGGACTGAAGACAACAACAACAACATACTAAAGACAGCACAAACATTCATGCTTGAGGGAGCATTCGAACCCCCGATGGGGAGCGGCCTTGCGCATTGGAGCATAGTGCCAGGAGAAAAAACTTAGGAATATGTGTCTATTTTGCAGCATACTGCGCTGAAAGTAAGAGAATAAAAACAGACGAAAAACATAAATTCCTGTTGCGGTCTGTCCTTATATGACAGGCACTTACTTTGACATGTAAAAATTCCATATGCAGTCTAATGATTTTAACATTTTTTCACTTGTCTTTGTTACAAATGCATATACTTTTCAGTGTAATTAATTTTGCTTACAAAACGAATATCTTGAAGCTTCTTGCCATTTGTGGTTCAAATCTAGCAACAATTATGAAATTGGTATCTGCTTTGTTGGGTTCCTTTTTATTTTTTTGCATTTGATGATTTATTGTCGCGTTTGTTAGCATTTTCCTACAGCTTCAGCTGCAGTGGCTGATCTGGTACATTAAATAATGTATATATTTCAATCCATATAAGCCTCTTGCGTTCAACACTGCCTGATTTGACCGGAATAGTAGTGATGAAGTCTTAACGTTTCTGAGTGGAAAACCAATGTCTTTCTGCAGAAGGTTGGCTCTTCTTTTATTTACTAGTCTTTTTTATTTTTAATAGAAAATGAAAGTCTTAATTAAAAAGTGAAAAATTTTAAGAGAATCTTAAATGTACTGCCCTAAAATGTGCTGTTTCATACCTTTCAACGGTTCTTAGGAAATGTAATAAAGACAAATGTGGAGTTATTTTGTAGCTGTTAGCGATTTTTATGCCTCTGCGTACCTCCCCTGTTGTAAAAAGTATGCTAAAATCGATTTCAACGATACTATTCACACTCATTCGATATCGTATTCAGAAATGTAGCTTGCCAGCAGCTTGGAGCGCTGCTGTCATGGGGTATAACAAAAATCCATGCGAGTGACGTTACTGTGTATGTTAGACTGTGCCCTCCAGCGTGATGTTTCACGCCCCTGTGGGGTTGGACTCATTGATCTCTATAAATTCTGGATGTTGAACTTCAGTTTTCTTAGCGTGCCAGTCATAGATATTCATATTTAGTTTCTTGCCAAATTCAAACATAGCTGCTAAGAAGCATTTAAAGAAAAAGAGAAGAAAATATGTTTCGATTCCGTTCCCATATCAGCATACAACATCGAAAATTGAATTAAATTCCAAAATCAAGAGGTAAGCAAGCAATTCTTTGTCACATAATAACTGATGGAAATTCGTTTGCCAAATTTAAACATGGCGGACAATGCGAAATCGTTTGCAAAACATATGAATGTGCAGGCACGCTGCAATTCAATGCTCAGACACCAGAGTTATACATCCAGTTTGTATAGAGATCACTGGTTGGACTACAAGGAAGCGAAGGCTTCTTCACTGCTCGCCCCCTCCATGCACAGACTTGGGCATCAGCTCTACCGCAACACGACACCTGTGAGGTTGCGCTAAGAGGAAGAGGGTGGCCTATTCACTACACCTGGCCAGAGTCGGTGCGCTTGCAACAACAGGAGCACTGTGTGAGTTAAGAACAAGGAAGTACATTTGGAGTGAAAACCAGATTTTTTCACAGTGAGGAAAGATAAAATATTGCTGAAGTGCCACTTCACCTACTTCCCACGAATAGCTGCCACTCTAATATACAAATTGCACATGTTGTCAGTCAGCTTGACCAGCAGTATGCTACTAAGATTTCAGACATCATTGCATCACCTCCATCTACTGAGGCATGCCAGGACATCAAGGAGGAACAGAAACACCACCTTTCTATGCCCCAGTTCGTTTTCTGGCTACTTTAGGGCAGTGACTTCAGTCTCAGCTCCTGTATCACTTTTGCAGTATGGACGACACCAGTAATCCTGTAGAGTGTCAGACGAGCTGTTTTGTTTGCTTTGATTGAACTCGCCAAGATAAGCCAGGAATTCCAAATACTTTTGGCCCTAGGTGAATCCTTTCCATTTGTTTCATCTGCCCCTCATGTTTAAACAGCTGCTGCCCCTGTGTCACCACATCTTTCCCAACACTCTCATGAACATTGCCACACTATAGACCAACCCACAATGTGGTGGTACCACTGTATGTTTGGTGATCAAGTAACCTCTGTATGTTTGGTGTTCAACCTTCTTGGTGCTGTCCACTGTGCAACCACCCAATCACTAAAGGCATCCTAGAGTAAGTTTATGACGATGTCACAATGCTACAAAATGCTTCATGGAGAGAAGATCTGGCCCGTTTTCTTTATATTCACTGATAAGGAGACCATCTGGATATCGGATTTTTGAAGTTTTTTTATATTTATGATTCATAAACTTCAAAACTGAAATAGCAGACAACTAAAACAATTTGATGCAAAAATTCTTGAGAAAATCGACTTAAAATTTCTTTAGATCCTTTAATTACACATAAAATTGTAAAAGTTTCTCAGAATCACTGGGCTCTATTGGTAGCATTATAAATTGATAATTACGAATCCAAAGATCAACAGTTTGAATTCCCTCATTGTTTTCTTTTGGCCCACTTTAGGTTACGGTAGTAACACTAAAAGTGGGCCTTTGCGATCGTCCTTTGACAGCTCAAAATTTAAATAGCAATAACGGCTTAACTATTCATCTGACATGAAAATTGAATAACATAATTTGTAGAGGAAAACATTCTCTACAACTTTGCTCTCTTATGTTTTTTTTTTTTTTTTTTTTTTTTTTTTTTTTTCATATCTCGTATCGTTTAAGACACATTTGCAAAAATAACGGAGATTTCACACCCTCCATTGAATTAACGAAAACCAACCGTTTGGAGATGTCACGTGACAGTCCTCGCCCAGAACTCTCTCTGGCATATGCTATCCTGCGTTGTGTATTTGATGATTTTCTTATTGTAACTTACTCATTGTCATTTCAGAGCAATGGCGCAATGAAGAATTAACAAAAACACGTCGTTCTTCATGCGATAAATGATAATCTAGTGTCTACAAAATATGCCTTATTAGCGTCAGTTGACAACGCCCATTAATAGTACGAGATTAAAAGATTCTTCTTTTGATTGATAGCTGTAGTGTAGTGTCCAAGGCGTTGAAATATGACGCTAAAGCTCGGTGGTTCAGAACCTGCCACTACCTAATTTTTTTTTCCTAAAAGGGTTTCAGACACTCTTATTAATTTTTTATTATTTAGATTATTATTTTGGTCCCAAATGTTTGCAAAAACTTATAAAACTACAAATCTAAGGTGGGCCGTAAAACACGTCAGTGCGATTTTTTCTTCATTATATTCGAATATATTCACCATTTTAATCTAAAATTCATCAAATATATGGTAATTAACACATATTGGATCGTATTTATAATGAAAAATCTATGTCCTTGTTAGAATAATTACAAATATTTAATTATTGGTTGTTAATAATGATGGTTTCAATTAAATTAACACCACAACTTACATTTCTGGAGCAGTACTGACAAAGCAAAACAACCACCTTCAATAATAGGAAGTGCCAGTAATGCCTGATTTTTTTAAACTGAAATCAAATGTCCTGTAAATCTATCGGACCAAACAGCGTGGTCATCAGTCCGTAGCTTACAAACTACTTAAACCTAGGTAAACTAACCTAAGGACAAACACACACACCCCCATGCCCCAGGGAGGACTCGAACCTCCACGGCGAGCAACCCCGCGCTCCGCAGTGAGACGCTTTAGACCGCTCGGCTACTCCACCGCGGCTTTTAAACTGAAATTATTATCATTAAAATCCTTAAACTATCGAAAATTAAGAATAAAAAAGAAGCACACTTTTCATCAGAATTAAATCTTACATGTTCCTCTATTCTATGGCGTGTCACAGCAGCAGTATTTCAGTTCAATGAAAACAAAAACGTGTGTCACTGTTGCAATTATTTATTTATTTTTCCAAAGAAACGTTTAACGCTCGTGGCGCATCTTTACATTGGATCATAGCATGATGAGACAAGGTGTTAGGTAAGTAGGCGATTGGACTTTGGTACTGGCAAACACACCAATGCTTGGTATTTATGGCAATATAGTGCTAGGCGCTCTATTTGAGGTACGCCATGCGTCAGGCACGCTGCTATGTTCCGACCAACAGAAGCGGCTGTTGTATTGCCTTCTAGGCATGGCTGTTCCCGACGCTGTGCGATTACAGCATGGTTAAGAAGTTCACGCAAGCCGTTTGGATCTGAATGCTGGGAGAAAGTGACTCACAGTAACCTACTCTAATGCCCGGTTTCTGGAAAACTATAGTTACCGTGCCGTTAGCTACCGTCACGTTATAATTTAACATGCCAGATAACTTCCTTGGGTTTCCCGTAGCTGATTTCAACGACCGTTAGTTAACTATCAGGTAACTACGCCTTCTGTTGAAGCAAATAGTACGTCTCAACAGATAACAGATGGCACTACTAACGAAAATCGCATTTACTCGAATTTTATCGATTATTAACTGAAATCGAAGACGCGTCTTAGTTTGTTACGAGTTTTCTGTTTCTGTTTTCAAAAGCAATGGGCGACAAGTGAGGAAAACATTTGACTATATTTGAGAAAAATCTTTTGACCGACTTGAATTTAGAGAGGAAAGTAGTTATAGTAAATGAAAAGGCAGATGGTTTGACTATTTTTGAAAAAACAACACGCCTTGGAAGTTGTCACAAAACTGTACAATTCGTTAAACAGACAGGAGAGAAGACGATAAGGCAACTCAGAGAGCTGTATTCTCTTTTAAAAAGAAAAACACGATAAACAACAACGAAGGCAGGGTTAACAATAAAATCATACGTATTATTTCTGTTATCAACATATATTTTTATGTATTTAAATTTTCCTCTTCCTATTGTTCTGTGCATGTAACATTACTTTTCACAACACAGACTGGCAAATTTACGTCCACCCGTCGGAGCCCCACGTTTAATAATAATTAAAAAAAAAAAAAACACTTCTCACTTGAAACATTGACTGATCATAGTGGCAATGTCATGGCACAACACTATTGCAAAGGGAAGTATCTTTATGCTTAATTGTGATTTAAATGTGGTAAAATTTTACATCCAGATCGGCGATCGCGAGAGATAACGTTTGCCACTGTTGCTCAATGTCGAGATGTTGCTTGACCAATCGCGAGGGAGATGCAGCTAATGCAAACGTCACCCGTTGTCAACATTATCTCTCGCGACCGCCGAGCGCGATGTAAAATTTAACCCGGAATGTTGAATTCCGCGTTTTTCTCCGTTTGAACCCGGCAATGTCATTGGTTTGTAATTTTTTTATTATTATTATTCTGAAACACATATGAAATTCTCTCTCATTACACAGATCAAATAGTTGTCATCTAACACGAAAAACGCGTCGTGGTGTTTCAACAGTGCCGAGTACAGCTAAGTTTACTTCTTCTGAACAACTGTCTGCAGCATCAGAAGGAAAAGAAGACGACGGCGGTGACGACGATGATGAAAAAATTTTATGAAAGAATTTCCATTCTTCAGCTTCAAAAATTTTAAAATTATATCAAAATTATACGGAACGCTGTCATAAAAACAAATAACTTAAATAACTTCTGGACTTTCGTTTGGAAGCCCACTAGCGCTACGTAGCGGATATAGTTAAAACTAAAGTTAACGCGTAGGTAACCCCAGGGGAACGCGCATTTATCTTTAACGGGCAGGTAACTACGGCTGTGACGATAACTGTTGTTTCGGAAACCCACTTTGTACTTAACGGTCAGGTAACCCACAGATAACTATAACGGGACAGGTAACTAATGTTTCGGAAACCGGCCATAAACGAGCTGGTATGCGGAAGTGACCTTTACCATTGCCACGTCACAGCGACAGACAGGCGAGTGTGTTCTACTGTAGGAACACTCTTTTCCGAATCCTGCTACTTGTAGTGGCCAACACACTGTAGAAACAGCAACGCATTCATGTATCACAATCAGCTTCGATATTCCGACTCGATGTTTTATACAGACCCAACGAGGAAATTCAAACTAGTTGTAGACGATCACTACATTTACATGCAATACATCTTCCGGAAGACGGAAACTGATTTTCGTAAACCGTTTCTCGCAGGATAGATGTTATAGCAGATTTTGGAAATCCAAAGAAGTTAAAAACAGCGAACTACGTAGAGTATGATATCTATGCTCTAAAATAAGTATAAGATCTTTGCCGCAGGCAGACTACAAAGAAAAATATTGATTACTATGAAGTGCCAAGAATAAGATCTCTGAGTGTGTCTATGTTTACGTGCAGTTGTCTTGTTTGTATGTATTGTGAAAGTTTGTCGTGTGTTGTGCAATTTGTCAACGTGCTTAATAAACGTGCTGTGTTTAGTGACATGTTTTTTGCCACCGCATTTTCAGTATTCTTACATAAATTAGTTGAGTGGAGTTATTAGAAAAAAACATTGTCAATAAAGAGAAGAAAAGACAGACGTACGAAAGGGTAACTTCTTCCCAATGGAATACTAGTAGATGAATTACAGCCGGTGCAAAATGAAGGGGAGGGACAGTCTAATGAAGAAGCTTTTATCGGCGCCAAATATTCATGGGACAATGCCTGTAAGTACCTTCTACAGAAAGTGTAAGAGAGTAGCTATTCAAAGTTCATGAAATTGCTGTTATGTTCGTATTTACAGTGTACCATATTACTGTAGTCTTGAAGCCACAGAGCATCACAAAAATATCCGCAATGGTTACTGAACTACAGTAGTGAACAGCAACTTCAAAGTTTATTGGTCTGTTGTATAATCTCTCAGATCACATTACAGTGTTCAGTTGTTTGCTGTATATTTTGCAGAACTCGAGTTCTACAACTGCTTTTGGGGAAGGCGTGTACAATGCACCGAGCCCAGCAAATGATGGTGCTGAAGAAAACTGTACCAAATTAAGCAAATTTTTATCACAACTTGCCAAAGAATATGTAAGTAACTTTATTGATAATCTTCAAGTAGCCTATACCTAGTTAATATAAATTTGTCTGCACATGTGTAGTAGAAAAAGAAATGTCAAATTGTTAGCATAATAACTTTAAAACGTGGCACTTGGTTTAAAATAATTTATTTTAGAGCTTAGCAAGAAACCCGTTAATAAATTTTGAATTAAGTATTACCTGGAAAAAAAATATCAGACATAAAAATGAAAAAGATATTGTCTGTTTACAAGTGGGATATGTGTTGTTGTTGTGGTCTTCAGTCCGGAGACTGGTTTGATGCAGCTCTCCACAATACCGTATCCTGAGCAAGCCTCTTCAACTCCACATAAGAATGGCAACCTACATCTGTCTGAATCAGCTTACTGTATCCATCTCTTGGTCATCCTCTGCAGTTTTTACCCCACTCACTTCCCTCCAACGCCAAATTCACAATTCCTTGATGTCTAAGGATGTGCCCTACCAATCTATCCCTTCTTTTAGTCAAGGTATGCGAGAAATTTCTTTCCTCCCGAATTCTGTTCAGTACCTCCTCATTAGTTAAGCGATCCACCCACCTAATTTTCAGCATTCTTCTGTAGCACCATATTTCAAAAGCCTCAATCCTCTCCCTGTCCACACTGTTTTATCGTCCATGTTTCACTCCCATACAAGTCAACACTCCATACAAATGCCTTCAGAAAGAACTTCCTTAGGCTTAAATCAATATTCTATGTTCACAAATTTCTCTTTTTCAAGAATGCTTTTCTACCCGTTGCCATTCTGCATTTTATATCCTCTGTACTGTGACCATAATTTGTTATTTTACTGCCCAAGTAACAAAACTCATATACCTCCTTTATTGCTTTGTTACCTAATCTAATTCCTTCAGCATCACCTGATTTTCTTAGACTGCACTCCATTACTCTAGTTTTGCTCTTGTTAATGTTCATTTTATATGCACCTTTCAGCACACTCTCCATTCCGTTCAATTGCTCTTCCAGGTCCTTTGCTGTATCTGACGGAATTACTATGTCATCGGCAAAACGCAATGTTTTTAATTCTTCCCCCTGAACTTTAATTCCTTCTCCAAATTTCTCCTTGCTTTCCTTTATAGCTTGCTCAATGTACAAATTGAATAACATTGGAGAAAGGCTACAACCCTGACTTACTCCCTTTCCAACCACTGCATCCCTTTCACGCCCTTCATCTCTGACAACCACTGTCTGGTTTTTGTACAAGTTGTAAATAACCTTACGCTCCCTGCATTTTACTCTTGCTTGCTTCAGAACTTGAAAGAGTTTATTCCAATCAACATTGTCAAAAGCCTTCTCCAAATCTACAAAAGCTAGAAATATAGGTTTGCCTTTTCTTAATCTATCTTCTAGGATGAGCCGTAAAGTGAGTATTGCCTCCCATGTTCCTACATTTCTCCTGAACCCAAACTGATCTTTCCCGAGGTCGGCTTCTACCAGCTTTTCCATTCTTCTGTAAATAATTTGTGTTAATATTTTGCAACCAAGACTTATTAAACTGGTGATTCTGTAGTTTTCACACCTGTCTGCACCAGCTGGGGATTATAACATTTTTTAAAGTCTGAGGGTCCTTCACCTGTCTCATACATCTTAGACACCAGGTGAAACAGTTTTGTCATGGATGGCTCGTTCTCCCAGACTTCAGTAGCTCTGAGGGAATATCATCTACTCCAGCGGCCTTGTTTCGACTTAGGTCTTTCAGTGCTCTGTCAAATTCATCTCTCAGTATATAGTATCTCCTATTTCAGCCTCATCTACTTCTTCTCCCCGTTCTACAATATTGCTGCTAAGTTCATTTCCTTCATTGAGACTCTCTATATACTCTTTCCACCTTTCAGCTTTCCCTTCTTTGCTAAGAACTGGTTTTCCATCAGAATCCTTGATATTCATGGAGCTGTTTTTCTTATCTCCAAATGTTTCTTTTATTTTCCTGTGGGCTGTATCTATTTTCCCCCTATTTATACATTCTTCTGTATCCTTGCAATTGCCTTCTAGCCACTCCTGCTTAGCCATTTTGCACTTCCTGTCAATCTCATTGCTTAGTCGTCTGTACTCCATTTTGCCTGTTTCATGTACTGCATTTTTATATTTTCTCCTTTCATCGATTAAATTTAGTATCTCCTGTGATATCCAAGGATTTTTGTAGGTCTTGCCTTACTACCTATTTTGTCCTCTGCTGCCTTCACAATTTCATCTCTCAATGCTACCCATTCCTCCTCTACTGTTTTATTTCCCCCCGTTTCTGTCATATGTTGCCTAAAGCTCCCTATGAAATTCTTAAGAACTTCAGGTTCCTTCAGTTTATTCAGGTCCCTTCTCCTTATTTTCCTACCTTTTGTAGTTCATAACCAACAAGTTATGGTCAGAATCTATATCTGCCCCTGGGTATGACTTACAGTTTAAAACCTGGTTCCAAAATCTATGTCTTACCGTTATAAAATCTATCTGGTATCTCCTGGTCTCTTCCATGTATACAACCTTCTTTTGTGATTCTTAAACCAGGTGTTTGTTATAACTAAATTATGTTCCGTGCAAAATTCTACCAGGCGGCTTCCTCTTTCATTCCTTTTGCCCAGACCATATTCACCTATTATCTTCCCTTTCCTTCCTTGTCCTACTACCGAATTCCAGTCTCCCATAACAATTGAGTTTTCCCCTCCCTTAATTGTCTGAATATTTTCCTTTAGCTCCTCATATATGTCTTCGATCTCCTCATCATCTGAAGAGCTAGTTGGCATATAAACCTGTAATACTGTGGTTGGTGTTGGCTTTGTATCTGTCTTGACTACAATAGTGCGATCACTGTGTTGCTCATAGTAGTTTACCGCATTCCTATTTTCTTATTCATTATCAGACCTACTCTTGTAATACCCCCAACTGATTTTGTATTTATAATCCTGTACTCGTCTGACCAGAAATCTTGTTCCTCTTTTCACCGAACTTCACTAATCCCCACTATATATAACTTCTACCTATCCATTTCCCTTTTTAAAATTTCTAGCTTTCCTACCCGATTAAGAGATCTAACATTCCACACTCCGATCCGTAGAATGCCAGTGTTCTCTTTCCTGATGACCACATCCTCCTCAGTAGTCCCCGCCCGGAGATCCGAATGGGGGACTATTTTACCTCCGGAATATTTTACCCGAGAGGATGCCATCATCATATGTTCATACAGTAGAGCTGCATGTCCTCAGGAAAAGTAACGGCTGTAGTTTCCCCTTGCTTTCAGCCGTTCGCAGTAACTATCTGGCAAAGCTACATTAGCTGATGTTACATGTGGAATATAGGTTCTTCATTTTCACACCCCCAGTTGAATTATGCCTGTAAACATATTAAAAGTCCACACACAACAAAAACTACATTTTCAATCCAAACTCTTGCAGCAGGAGTTGATGGCAAGGTTTTGTCATTATATATGCCAGTATTTGGTCTGAATGTATGTGCTAACAAGTGACTCGTGCTGAATCTTTCTTTTCCTTTGTAAAATGGTGTTTTGTGTCTAGGTGTATATGTTTTATTCTACTCTTAGTTAATTCAGTTGCTGCCTTGTTGTTACATAGTAGTTCGATAGGCTCCTTCTTGGCACTGACTGATATTTCACTGTCTAATCTTTGAAACCATAGAGCTTCCTGACATGTTGAGGTCAAGACTTATATAGGCCTATTCTGCCTAAGAGGATCACAGTGTGGATGAAAAAATCGATTTTTGGTTTTCATCATATACCGTATCTATAGATTAAGGTTTCATGTAAGTACTCTGAAAAGGATTTAGCTGAAGAATAGAATTTTGAGCTTTTAGAGAGCATTTTATTACCACATGTGTTGATGTGTCACACCCACATTTTTGCATATATTTTAGATCTCAATATCCTCCAAATTGCACATCAGGGATTTTTTATTATTTTTTCTTTTTGTTTTGTTCTAGTGTGATTGTGTGTAGTTGTTATACTTACGTTTGCAGTGCTTGTTTGCGTGTATACTATGTGCAGGCAGTTAGGAGAAATATAGAAAATATGGAGGTAACATTACTCAGTAACAATTCGCACCTTGATAAAACTGACAGTCAGGGTTTCATTTCTATTCTGTTTTTAGGCAACATATCATACAGATTACAATGTCTATTGACGAAGAAATATGATTGCAAGGTAACTTTTTCTACTAACGACAATTTAAAGAAAAATCTTGTTCATACACTGGAGACCTTAGTAGATCCTTTTTCTAATTTTGGCATTTACAAGATAACATGTAACAACTGTCCCTGTTATTACATAGGACAGAGAGGGAGAGCAATCAAGGTGTGGTATAAAGAACATCTACTAGGGAGGACAGGACACAAAGTGCATAATTCTACCTTTGCCGAGCATTTACTTGTAGCCGATCATATCCCTAAATCATTGGAAGACACTGTAATTTTGCATAGGGAAGCCAATGGAAGGAAACTTGATTTATGGGGAAGAATATGAAATTTTAAAACACCTCATCATCAACGATGGTAATATGCTGAACGACCAACTCCAACTTGCAAGTAGACAGTACCTAGAATGTTTCAAACTTATACTGTTTTAGACATTCGTTAATGCAATACTTGTTCCTGCATGGTGTTTATTGTCCTCAAAATTCTAGCGTTGCACTTGTTGATAGTTTTATACTGTTGTGATGGATATTGTTTATCCTCAGATTTCTAGTGGCGCCCTTGTTTATAGTTTTCTGGTGTTGTGATGCATGGTGTTTGTACCATTCCCTCCCATCGGGTGCGTGCTGTTTGTTTCTAGTTTGTGTTTCATGCACTATGTCTGGCCGCTGAATATTTTCTAACTTTTCTTTCTCCAATTTTTGTGTGTACGCACGTATATATATTCCGCCACCCACAAGGCTCGGCTCCAGATTTCTTTGCATCTTATTTCCCATCTTTCTTTATTTTATGTTTTCTGTCAGTATCATATTACGCATAGTTTCTGCTTGTCAAATTCTTTCGCGTCCGTGACTGCGCGCACGCCCATCAGCCCTCCTGGCGCCACCTAGTGCGGGCGCATGTCACTAGGGTTCCTACGCCTCTGCCATTACGCAGTACTCACTCAACCTGTGTGTGGACGGGTTCCACAATTTTATGATGTGACATTGTTTTAAAATTTTACTTTTTAATCTATTGACATGGAGTCAGCCACATTTTATTTAACAACTTTTTTAATGTGAGCTTTATGTAAGTACATTCTCACCTATGCTCTAATTTTAATTTCTTTTGTATTTTATTGTTATTCATATTTGTGTGTTACATTTCATTAGGTGTACTTATGAAGAAGGCAAAATTACTTTTGCCGAAACCTAGGTAAAGTTTTATACATGTAAACCATTTTATGCAACTGGTCGGCTGAAACTGTGTTGACTTTTGGATAATGAAGATAGACATATGGGCCATATTCTTCCATAAGTCCTCTACTGATGATAAGCCATTCATGCATAGTATCCATAAAGAGTAAATTTGTGGTGCAAATACAATGGGGCTCAGGCAACTGGAGAATCGTATTCTCGTGAGCATTCTTTTCCAGCTGCAGTTATTACAGCAATTAAATCTATTTTCAGAGACTTGGCTCATCCTGACCTTCTAAGGAAATGTCTGCAGGCAGACACAGAACCCAAATGAATGTTTCAACAACATAATTTGGAACCACCTTCCTAAAAGTATATTTGTAAGCATGCATAAAATGAATCTAGTAGTTCATGAAGCTGTTATTACATTCAATTGTGGTAATATTAGAAAGTGTTGGGTACTGAAAATGCTGGGAATTAATTCTGGTGAAAATATGATCACTGGGCTGCAACGTTGTAATAAAATGAGGATAGCCAATGCAGACAGGTATGTATCTAATATGGCCAAGAAAGCAAGGTGAAAAATTTAGCTGGGAGACCTGCTACAGGCCAAAGAAGGGGCATAATATGCAGCAGGGCAGTATTAATTAACTGTAAGTAACAAATTTAAAAGTTTTTTTATTTAAAATCAATTTCCCGCAAACTGAAATATTCAGTACACATGCCCCATTATTTCAGAAACTATCATAGATAAATGAATGAAATTTTCAGAGACTGTGCATAACATAAAAAGTCATCTTTGGTACTACATTCATTAATATTCCCCCATTAGGAAGTTCACAGAAAAACATTTTCTGTGGAAAAACCTTGATATTTTTTTGTTAACAAATTTAAAAAAGCATTTCTTAAAAACTACAAAATGGAAAATGTAGATTTTAGTTCAGTTGACTCTATTATCATCATGAAACTTACAGTAAAAATATTAAGCTCCTGCATCAATTTTTTTTTTTCAGAAATAGGTCACATACTTGTCTAAATTAACATGTATTAGATAGGCAGGATGTGGCCCCCTTATGTAGTGGATATGTCTATTGTAGGTGGCTTCTTAGCTGGCCAAGATATCACTACTCATTGAAATTTAAACAGATATCCAGTTGTTGACATTCTTTTTCCAGAATATCCACTCCAATCAGCATCACAGCCCTCTACAAACACAATCTATTTCAAGTGCTCTGTACCAGCATGACGTAACACAGTTGTGTCACATCAAAATGAACAGGTGGTACCTACCTCCTCTTGGATGAGTTGCAGTTTCTGTGGCAGTGCAACATTCAGTATAATAGGCTACATCAGCCATTAAAATCAGGTAGCAGATTCCACACAACCATGCCATTAGAAAACTTGGATACAAATCTATTGTATAAAAACCTGCAGGAAAGTAAAACAGCACACAATGCAGAAACTCCTATTAAGACTATTTAGAAAATTCTGCAATCTGGCCTGAGGTAAGGGGCTGGGATTGGGAGTGGCACACAGATGGGACTAGTAGGTTGTGTGGGTGATGGAAGACCACTTTAGGAGGAGTTGGAACAATCTTGGATCAAATATCTTGGGGTGTGATTAAAGATACTCGAAGCCCTGGTAAATGATGTGGGTTCAGTTGTTCCAATCCGGAGTGGTATTGGATGAAAAGGGTGGATGGGGGAGAATATTCGTCTCCACCCTTGCCCGACATCCTTGCTCCTCTACTCCCCTCCTAACTTGTGTCACAATGGATACACTCAAAACCGAGTGACATTCCTGTGACATAAGATATTAATTATTGTTCACATATTGTGGACAGTGTATGCACACTTCATCTGCTGTATGTCACAAACCTTTAATTATTCTCATTATGACTAGTCTGTATTTATTTTGTCTCCAGTTTCTGCTTTTACTTTGTGTTGATGTTTCTTCTAAAAATAGAACTAGTTATTAACTATGAATTCAAAATATTAAAACATTTCGACCATTTCAGGGCACGAAATAAATCCAGTGGCAAAGAGCTTGTTAATGTGTCTGCATTGAAATTGTCAGTTGCCTGGTGGGGCAGATATACAATTATTTATATGGTGTCTGTTCTTTTTTGACATGTCTGAAAGAAAAGACACATTTGTTGACAGTAATGCCCATAATTTTACAAATTCAAAATATTTAAACATTTCATGCGTTTCAGGGCATTGAAATAAATCCAATGGCAAGGATGAAAATTTGTGCTGGATCAGGATTCGAACATGGCTTTTCCGCTTTGGGCCAGCGGTTGCTGTAACCAATTAGGCAATCCTGGTATGCTTCCCTTCCGACCCAAATTCTCATCTTGTAGCACACTATGATTGCAGTGCTCCCTGCCCATTTGATTCCACTTGCTTGCAGACTATATTGGATTCCCGCAAGGGATTGAGCGTATTATTGTGTCTGCATTGTAACTGTCAATTGCTTGTTGGGACAGATATACAATTATTTATATGGTCTCTATTCTTTTCGGGCATGTCCCAATGCAGGAAATCCACCTTCGAATCCCGGTCCAGCACAAATTTTCATCTTTGCCATTGTATATATTTCAATACCCTGAAACTATCAAAATGTTTAAATACTTTGAATTTGTAAAATTACATCTACATGCATACTTTGCAAATCACATTGAAGTGCATGGCAGAGGGTTCATCAAACCACTTTTATGATGTTTCTCTATAGGTCCACTCTCTAATAGCTCACGGGAAAAAGGAACACTTAAATCTTTGTTTTATTATGTTGGTCATATCTCCCTATGTAGGTAGGTGCTAACAATATATTTTCTCATTCTGAAGAGAAAGTTGGTGCAAGAAATTTCACAAATAGATCTCGCCACAGCAAATAACGCCTAAGTTCTTTTAATGATTTCCACCCCAACTCATGCATCATTTCCGTGACACTCTCATACAATATATGAGAGCAAGAGCAATACGGTCAAATTTGGCAGCATAACAAATATGCAATAGTTTAACACCAGAAATACAGTGGCAAGGAAATAAAATTTTACAAATCCTGTATATTTCTCAAGCAAGTAGGAAGAGTGAAATTCAAGATCAGAGAAGCCAAGTAATATTAAGACACACAAACAATTTGAACAAATAGAATGGGCTCATGTTTGCTCGTTTCTGTACGCTAGCCTTTAGAGCCTAACACCCCGCACAAGCAACACAAAACAAAAACATTACTGGTGAATAATTACAGCTGATTGGCCTACATCCAACTGGTAGAAAAAAAGGAGTCCACATGCCATTTGCTGATGCCTACCAACCATGGCACACAATGTTTAAAACAACAGACAACAGCAGATCTCCATAACCTGTACTGCAAATAGCTATTAAAATAAAGTTCTCCAATCATATCAACTATTTTCAAGAATTATGACACTAACTCATACTCACTGAATAGTGATTACAAAATATAGGCGACTCTCAGCAGGAAATATGCAATCTGTAGGTACGGCTCCTTATGGACTGTAATCTCTCTAAATTTATCCTCATGGTCTACTTGTTGATATAAACACAGGAAGACTCATTATAGTGGTCAACACTTCACAAAACATATGCTGTTGCCACTTTGAAGCCCGCAGTGTGATGTAGAACATCTATCCTAGAGCATCTGCCATTGGACAATTTCCAGTCACCAAATGACCTTGTAACAAGGTACGCTGCACTTTCCATTGGATCTTCTCTATCTCCACTAAGAACCCTCCCTTGGTCAAACAGTGTTTTGTAGACTACTTTCTTTGCTGATGGACTACACGTTTTGCCAAATCCCAGTCTAGCATCTACCTTACAATAATAATTATTCTCTCCCCCCCCCAACCACCATTACCACCTGATAAACTGTTTGCTTTCTAGGAGTATCTTTAGCACACTTTATACATAAGTTACGCTAAACTATTGTCACCGACTCTGTTATAAGTTCAAACTGGGGGAAAAAAATCATATACATAAACATATCTATGGGAACAGTATGAAATTTTGTATTTTTTTCACTGTGCTGTTTTTGAAGAAAATGCCTTTTGCTACTGCAACTGAAGGGTTTTATTTTTACAATTAAAAAACCCACCCTTCATTTGCAGTAGTAAAAGGCTGTTTTCTTCAAAAACAGTACAGTGAAATACATAGTATTCAGCTGCTGCTCAAATAGCCACTACAAGCAACATATTTGCATTTTTTATTTACTCTATGGATTCATACAATTAACAAAAATTAATAAAAATGCAGCACTGTGAGGTCCAGACCTTTGGCTCATTTGAATAGGGCTGACCCATGTCAGACAATTTAATTAATAACTGTTACTTATATGGTGTCTGTTATTTTCAGACGTGTTCAAAAGAACAGACACCATTTGTTGACAGTAATGGCCTGAAGTATTAAAACAGCTCAAATCACTTAAGAAAAATAAGTCTCCTAGTCCTGACTGTATAGTGTATACCAATTAATAGAGGTCTGCGCGGATAAGAAAAGTGTTATAACCGAATCCATGGCACTTTTGTCTGCATGTGCAATTTTGTTATCCACATATATTAAAGTTTCGAATGGGTAATAGTAACAGGTAGCGGTATTTAAACCATGGTATGTAATGATATAATTATTGTCAGAGTCTCATTTATGCGACAACTACTTGTGACTTCTTGAATAAAGGCAACTGTTCTATACCTACCCCCCAACAGGCTATTCCAAACAGGAAAACATTGGTGTTTAAATAAGTAATTATGCTACTTTGTCCGTCTCACATGAATGTTTCAGCAAATTTGAAGTTCCACTTTTGTGCCCAGTGTAAGAATATGCTGTTTTACATGCAAAACAGGCCACTTTATCATTGATCTTTTCCTTGCCATCAAATATATATCCAATTTTCTTCCAAATTGAAGTTTCAATTGTTTTCCTTCAATAATGTCAAATCATCCTTTTTCACTTTACATAATATAGTATCCACAAATGTCACATTTATTTTAAGAAAGAACTGTCACTGTATTCATTATGATATACATTGTCACTTGGTCACTACAAAGTGCTAACTGAAGGCAGCGGAAACTTGGCATGGCGCCTCTGGTGGGCAGTGGGCCAGTTTGCCACCCAGAAAGCACTTGACAGACCGCAAATGAGACTCGCCTGCATAAACAGATTAGGCACCGGTCCCTTGGATACAGCTATGTCCGCTATGGCCAGGGGATAAGGAGAACAAAAACTTCCACTCTACCTGGGCCCTGCAAGGATTCTAAGAGTGTTCACAGGTTTGAAGTTTTCAGCTAACATTTCAACAGACGTGGCAGATATCCACGGTTATATATGCATGCATGCAGACCTCTACCAATTAAGTTCCTTTCAGAGTATGCTGATGCAATTGCCCCACATACAACCGCTCGCTTAGCAGATGTTGTGTATCCAAAGACTAGAAAGTTTCACAGGTCATTCCAATATTCAAGAAAGGCAATAGCAGTGACTTGCAAAATTTCAGGCCTATATCATTGATGTCAGTTTGCAGCAGGATGTTAGAACATACTTTCCTAAAATATTATGAAATACCTCAAAGAGAATGATCTATTGTCTCATATTCACCACGGATTTTGGAAGTTTACTCACATGATGTGATGAGTGCTATTGATAAGGGATGTCAAAGTGATTCAGTATTTCTAGATTTCCAGAAGGCTTTAGACACTGTACCTCACAAGTGTTGTCTAATCAAATTGCGTGCTTATGCAATATGACCACAGTTGTGCAATTGAATTTGTGATTTTCTGTCAGAAAGGACACAGTATGTTGTAATTGATGGTAAGTCGTCGAGTAGATCAGAAGTGATATCTGGCATTCCCCCGGAGAGTGTTATAGGGCCCCTATTGTTCCTTATTTTCATAAATGATTTAGCAGACAATCTGAGTAGACTATTCGCGGATGATGCTGTCATTTATCGGTTAGTAAAGTCACCAGAAGATCAAAAGCAACTGCAAGATGATTGAGATAAGATATCTGCGTGGTGAAAAACATGGGAATTGACCCTTAATAATAAGTGTGAGATCATCCATATGTTCAACTTCAGTTACCATGGGAATTGACCCTTAATAATAAGTGTGAGATCATCCATATGTTCAACTTCAGTTACAAAATAAATCAGTCAAACTCTGAGGCCATAATTCAACTAAATACCTAGGAGTAACAATTACGAACAAGTTAAATTGGAAAGAAAATTTTGTACGGAAGGCGAACAAAGACTACGTTTCATTGGCAGGACACTTAGAAGATGCAACAGTTGTTCTACAGAACCGCCTACACTACAGTTGTGTGTCCTATTTTGGAGTATTGCTATGCATTGTGGGATCCACACCAGGTGTGACTGATGGACGAATTAGAGAAAGTTCAAAGAAGGGCGGCTCGTTTTGTATTATCACGATATAGAGGAGACACTCCGGATATTCTTGTCAATCTGTACTTCTCTGTACAAGCCTGCAGTGTGGATAGCAACTACCTCATACGTGTTGGATCCCACCACATCCTTTATCTTGCAGCACCTTTAGAATACTGGCTGGACACCAATGTGGTGAAGGTGTTTAGGAATCAGATCACTGCAGGTATGGCCACTCACTATCAGCACATAAACTTGAAATGTTAATGAATATCTCTATGAAAAGAAGCTCACAGTCTCCTTCTGGTTATTAAATATGTTTTCCTTCATAACCTTAGCTAGCAGAGTTTTTTGAGTGTTTTATACACATCAAAATCTCAGTTTGGGTTCTTAAAGTGCCAGAGTCTTGTTGTACCTTGAAATAGTACCACATCTATAACTATTCCCAACTGGGGCACAAACTTGATACCCCTCCCCCCTCCCTTGCGCTTTGGTGTCGTTTTCTTGATGAACGCCCACTTGTCAGTGGCACGTTACTTTGCCGCCCCACCCACTTTAGGTTAGTAACACTAAGTGTGGGCCATTTGCAATGGCCTTTTGATGCCTCAAAATTTAACCTCTCACCCGAGACAAAAATTGGATAAACAGATTTGTGGAAGAGAACATTCTCCTACTCTCTTTGTTTTTCTTTTCTTTTCCCCTCCTTATTTTGTACCATTTCAGAGATATTTTAAAAATAGTGGTTCTTTCACAATGTGTCTGTAATGTGCACCAAATTTTACAGATGTATTTGTTGACCTCCAGCGACCAGAACCTCCCTCTGGCAACATAACAGGCTGCTGCTACAGGGTGACAGTATGCCCTATCTTGGCTGTTTTGTGTAAGATTGAAAAAATGCCAAGTAAAAGTTGTTCAGAATTTAATATTGTGCAACATATGTTTGAAATTTTTTCTGATATTTTGATTCTGAAATTTGCTACACATGACCAAAGATATGATTTCTCAAATGACTTACCATTATATTCTTTTGCTGTTAGTCATTGAATGAGGATTCAAAAAGTGAGTTAAGGGTTGAATGTACCACAGGATAATGTACCCATAATTAATAATATATTCATTATTATTAGGATTGGTTTTCTTATTTTCCAATGTGCACCCCCCCCTCCCATTCATGATTTTTGCCGTAGTTGAATTTCTTTAAAACATTGATCAAAAAAAGTCCGAAAAGAAGAAGAAATTATAAAAATTGCACTAGCCTGTTTTTCGGACACTTTTGCAAATGTAAGAAAAAAACAATAAAAAATAAAAAAAAAATGTTGTTGTTCCGGTCTTCAATCCGGAGACTGGTTTGATGAAGCTCTCCACCCTACTCTAGCCATAGGATTGTCCGTAATTATTACGGATCCATCATCTTATTTATGGAGTTACGGGAAGTTCGTAAAAAATTACAGAATTAAGACATTGTAAATATGATGTTTTAAGAAAAGAGGAATAGGTACTGTTTATATTTAGCTAATCATATTGCTAGGGAAAGTTTTATTGTTCGCGATGATTTTCTTCCTGAGTACGCAGAAAAGCTGTAGGAAACGTTAACGGTAGCATTTTCACTGCAAAAAGTCCCGCCTGTTCTTCTCCTCCATAGCTACCAAATGAATGCCTACCCGGCAAGAGCTACATAAATTCCTTCGTTCATAACAAGTACTTGATCTTCTGTCTCAGCTAAACAGTCCATGTGTTTTATCAGGTGTCACAAGTTAGCCAGTTCGTTTTCGAAGAGAAAAGTGTCCACTGTTTTTTCTTTCTTTCTTTTTTCGCCTGTTTTCGTTTTTATAACAGTGTTGTGCCGCTAGAAATAAATACGAGCTATGATATTTCACCAAAATGTGACATTAATTAGGGTAGGTTGGCTTATTCGTTGTTTTAAAAACCAAACCATTTGGTATATAGTGTTACCTGATAATGATTTTATATTGTTATTTCACAAATGCAAGGAATTGCACACTTATTTATTTCTACTGCAACTGTTAACTTTCCTAGAAGACAAGTGTTTGAAAATTGCAGGAATGTTTCTATGTCACCTTCGGTATTAACAAAAATAATTTTTTGGGTTATTCCTCCTAACGTGATCCTGTTCATTTAGAATTCTTTCTTTTCGAGCCGCGGTGGAGTAGCCGAGCGGTCTAAAGCGTCTCGCTGCGGAGCGCGAGGTTGCTCACCATGGAGGTTAGAGTCCTCCTTGGGGCATGGGTGTGTGTGTTTGTCCTTAGGTTAGTTTACCTAGGTTTAAGTAGTTTGTAATCTACGGACTGATGACCACGCAGTTTGGTCCGATAGATTTACAAACATTTGATTTTTTCTTTTCGAGGAATATATTTATGAATGGAGAGTGTCATAAATACACCATTTAAAGGTCTAAATAGGCTTCCAAAAATTTTCTTGGAAGGATGCACGTATGACCCACAAACCCTCGTCCTCGTCGTGGGTCTGTCGAATTATTACTGACGGTATCTTCTCAAGGTTGGCAGCTATGCCATAGAAAGCCTCTTCATCTCTTCATAAGAATGGCAATCTACATCCATTTGAATCTACTTACTGTATCCATCTCTTTGGTCTCCCACTGTGATTTGTATCCCAACACTTCCCTCCAATGTTAAATTCACGATTTCTTGATGTATAAGAATGTGTCCTATCAATTGATCCCTTCTTTTAGTCAAGGTATGCCAGAAATTCCTGTTCTCCCCCAATTCTAATCAGTACCTCTTCATTAGTTACGCTATCCACCCACCTAATCTTCAGCATTCTTCTGTGGTACCTTATTTCAAAAGCCTCTATCCTCTGGTACTGATGATCTAGATGTTTAGTCCTCTCAAAATAACAACTACTCTATCCTCTTCCTTTTCACGCTGTTTATCGTCTATGTTTCACTCCCATACAAGGCAACACTCCACACAAATGCCTTCATAAAGGACTTCCTTACGCTTAAATTAAAATTTGATGTTAACAAATTTCTCTTTTTCAAAAACAGCATTCTTCCCATTGCCATTCTGCATTTTATATCCTCTATACTGTGACCATTATATGTCATTTTACTGCTCAAGTAACGAAACTCATCTACCACCGTTATTGTTTCATTACCTAATCTAATTCCTTCAGCGTCACCTCATTTTCTTACGCTGCACTCCATTACCCTTGTTTTGATCTTGTTAATGTTCATCTTATACACTACTTTCAACACACTGCCCATTCCATTCAACTTCTTCGCCAGGTCCTTTGCTGTCTCTGACAGCACACAACACAGTCACACAGCCGTCAGCTCTGACTGAAGTGCAGCAGCCGGAGCTGACTGTGTTGTGTACCTGTGTGATTGCATGAATGTTTCTAATTCTGAAGAAGACCATGATTTATAGCTGAAAGTATTCTATGTGTGTGTCTTTTTTGTGTTTCTGTCGCAGCTTGTCATCATGTCTTTGAGGTGAATTGTAAACTGTCCTATTACTATATTATTTAAAATAATATATTTTATATTGGTATGATTATATATTTCTTCTAGTGATTTATTAAATATTATATATTATGTTGCTATTTTTTGTTTGAGATATTTGCAAAAATCGTAAAACTACATTAGTGTGATTTCTTGGAGATCATTTGGCACCACTTTGCAAGTGCGGCCTGAGGCAGACACCCTGCTGGGGCCCCCACCCCACCCCCAAATACCAGGCTCATTATGATGCACTATTACAATAATAAGGCAAAGCTGATTTCTACAGCCTCTTATGAAAAATCTGAAGACCAATTAGTCTTAGAATGTTTTTGAAGTATTAATTTCCACTGTGTATGAAAAGTCTTTGCTATCACAAATAGAACAGTGTAATATGGCAAACATATTCAAATTACACACCAAACTATAATCTTTACTCAAAGACCAAGAGAGAAAGGAAAAGTGAAAAAAGAAAGAAAATTCTCTTCTCTTATGTAACACTGCTGTGTGTGTGTGTGTGTGTGTGTGTGTGTGTGTGTGTTTACAAGTAAATATTCACAGGCAGTGATAGCAACAAATAAACACACAGACACACACACGCAAATGCTGGTTTTCGCAGCCTAGCTGCTTCGTCAGGCAGAAGGGAAGGAGAGGGAAAAGGAAATGACGAGGGTTTTAAGGGAATGGGTAAGGAGTCATTCCAATCCCGGGACAGGAAAGACTTACCTTGGGGGGAAAAAGGAGGGTAAATAAATACACACACACCTACACATTTACACAGATGCAAGTACACTTAGGCAGACATACTGTAGAAAGCCAGTATGTCTGCATCTGTGTAAATGTGTGGGTGTGTGTGTATTTGTTTACCCTCCTTTCCCCCCCCCCCCCCCCCCCCCCCCAAGGTAAGTCTTTCCTGTCCCGGGATTGGAATGACTCCTTACCCATTCCCTTAAAACCCTCATCATTTCCTTTTCCCTCTCCTTCCCTTCTGCCTGACGAAGCAGCTAGGCTGCGAAAGCTAGCGTTTGTGTGTGTGTGCCTGTGTGTTTATTTGTTGCTATCACTGCCTGTGCTCCTTCGCCTGGTAAGTGGACTTAATCTATTTTTTACGTATAATTTTCCTGTTAGGAATTTTTCCTCTATAATACAAGTAAATATTCACTTAGAAAGGTGGCAAGCTTTTCTGTTCATTTTGTGAACCTTTCGATGAGTCATCACCTCTGTTATTTGGTGTGTGATCTTTACCCCTACCGAGTGAGGTGGCGCAGTGGTAACACACTGGACTCACATTCGGGTGGATGGTGGTTCAAATCCACCTCCGGACAGCCAGATTTAGGTTTTCTGTGATTTCCCTAAATCACTCCAGGCAGATGCTGGAATGGTTCCTTTCAAAGGGCACGGCCAATTTCCTTCCATATTCTTACCCAAACAACCAGAGTGTAAGCTCTGCCTCTAATGACCACGATGTTGATGGGGCATTAAACACTAATCTTCCTTCTTTCTTTACTCCTAAGTAATTTGTTTATGAAAGATATATCTTTATTTGGTTCAACATGCTGTAGGGAATTGTGCAGATATAACCTGACATTTATTTGTTATTTGATTTCGTTCATTCAAGATTGTATTTTTTGTCACCAATTATAAACAGCGTGGAGAGTTTCATTAGTGTAATTTAGGGCTGCCATTTTGAACTAAATGTACTGTGTATATTCTCCAAACAAAACTAGGTAGAAATGAGACCACATATTTCACACAAGTGATTACTCCTCAGTCCGTGTTGAAATCTCAAGAAATTATTTATATTGAGTATTAGGATTTGTTACAAAAGGGATATTTGTAAGATCTTCGTTGTACACAATAATAAATCAAAACATTGGATATGGGAGAGGAATATGTACCTGTACCTCACTGCTTGCTCTGGTTTGAGAGTTGCTGGATCCTTTGTTATAGCACGTTAAACAAACTGTGAATTTTCTCTACTCATTGTTATGTAATCTTAAGTTGTTTCATATGGTAGTCTGCATAGTTAAAATTATTTTCACTTGGTAATATCAAAGGAGGAGGAAATGTTACAAATTATTTTTGTAAGTTTTACAGTTTCTTCAATCATGTGTTTCATTGTTTTAACAGGGAAGAGAAATCAACATGGTAATGCTGGATCATGCATATTCAAAACCAGGTGACTGGTCTCCAGAAAACACTTACCTAAAACCTACCAAAAAATTATTTATGTTTAATTTTTCACCAACAGAAAATTTGTGAGTATCAGTCTACTTACACTGCATTTTGTTTCTAATTTTTGAAGTCTTATAATTTGGTTGTATTATTTCTCATGTTGTTTAATTTAAGCTGCAGTGTTTATTTACTTGCAGCTGGAAATCAAAAGATGGTATTAATATTCTAGAAGAACCAACTACTTTTAATCCTCCTTACAACAAAGAAATTACGTCCCGTCTGATGAGAGAATGTGAAACATTTGTTAAATCTATGAGACGTGAAGATAAAGGTGATGACTGGGAAGATAAAATTGATAAGTGAGTAGACATGTGAAATATAATATTGGAAGTTGTGCTATTTCATATAGATGTATATAGCTCCATAATTATTGTAAGATGTTGTGCTAGTAGCACCTCTCTCTCTCTCTCTCTCTCTCTCTCTCTCTCTCTCTCTCTCTCTCTCTCTCTCTGGTCTTCTTTATAATAAAAGTAAGTTCCATTTCAGTTTATCTCCAATGCAGTTCTGCGATTCAGTTCCGCACATGTGCTGTAGACAATGTGTATCAAAGAGAAGAACGTGCGCCATTTGGAGATCACTGTCAGTTACGTACTCTTTGTTGTGCTTGTTTGAAATGTCAGCGTTGATTGAAAATCCTGCCGCCTGTGAAATCAGGTCAGTGATTCGGTTTCTGAAAGTGAAACCAAATTAAATTTATCGGCAAATTTGCAATGTTTACGGACCAAATGCGATGAGTGATTCGATGGTGAGAAGATGGATCTGACAGTTCAATGGCGGGCATAGTGATGTGCACGATGAAGAACGAAGTGGGCGTCCACCTTTGGTTACAGAAGAACTGGTTCATGGGATTGATGACAAGATCCATGAAAACCATAGGTTTACAATTAGTGCTCTCGCTATGGACTTCCCCCAAATTTCACTTCACCCATGACTGGTTGAAGACACAGGTGGCAGATTTCTATGAAGAAGGTATACAAAACCTGGTGCCACACTATGACAAACGCCTGCAAAATTTTGGCAGTTATGTGGAATGCAGAATTTTGTGCAATAAAAATTTCTTCTGTATCTGTGTACAATTTCATTTTATTACCAAACGGAACTTACTTTCTGGACGCGCCTCATACATTTTTTCTGCTACCTGTGATACAAAATACTTGGGCCAAGTTGTTGTGGTTCTTCAATCTGCAGACTGATTTGATGCAGCTCTCCATGTTACCCTGTCCTGTGCAAGTCTCTTCATCTGAAAATAACAGCAACCTACATCATTTTGTATCTGCTTACTGTATTCATCCTTCTATTTCACTCTACAATTTTTACCCTCACACACTTCCTTCTAATGCTAAATTGATGATTCCTTGATGCCTCACAATGTGTCCCAGCAACCTCCCCCATCAGTTAGTCAGGATATGCCATAAACTCATTTTCTCCCCAGTTCTGTTGAGCACTTCCTCATTAATTTCTCCTACACATTTTATCTTCATCAATTGTCTGTAGCACCACATTTCAAAAGCTTGTCTCATCTTTTTGTCTGAACTCCTTATCATCCACATTTCACTCCTATAAAATGCTACACTCCAGACAAAGGCTTTCCGAAAGGACTACCTAACATTTAAATTAGTATTGAATGTCAACAAAGGTCTCTCTTTTCAGAACTGCTTTTCTTCCCGTAGCCATTCTGCATTTTATATCTTCTTTACTTCAGCCATCGGAATTTATTTTGCTACCCAAATAACAAAACTCATCTACTTCTTTTATTACCTAATCTAATCCCTTCTGCATCACCTAATTTTCTGACATTCCATTCCATTACCTTTGTTTTGCTCTTGTTAATGTTCATCTTATACCCTCCTTTCAAGACACTGTCCATCCATTCAGTTGCTCTTCCAGGTCTGTTACTGTCTCTGACAGAATTACTGTATCATCAGCAAACTGCAAAGTTTTTATTTCTTCTCCCCGAACTTTAGTTCTCTATCCAAATTTCTCCTTGCCTTCTCTCATAGCTTGCTCAATGTGCAGACTGAACAACACTAGGGAAAGGTTACAACCCTGTCTTACTCCCTTCCTAATAATCTCTCTGTCTTTTTCATCCCTTCCACTCTAATAACTGCTGTCTCTTCTCTCACTTATTTATTTATTTATTTATTATTATTATTTATTTATTTATTTTTTTACAATTCAAATATAACTATTCACTCTCTATATTTTGCCCCTGCTACCTTCCAATTTTGAAACAATGTGTTCCAATCACCATTGTCAAAAGCTTTCTCCAAACCAGAAAAGTTAAATATGTAGGTTTGCCTTCCCGTAACCTGTCTTCTAAGGTAAGTCGTAACATGAGTATTGCCTCCTGTGTTTCTACATTTCTTCTAAATCCAAACTGATCTTCCCCAAGGTTGGATTCCACCTGTTTTTCCATTAGTCTGTAAATAATTTGTTAGTAGTTTGCATTTGTGACCTATTAAACAGATAGTTCTGTAATTTTCACATTTGTGTGCACTTTATTTCTTTGGAATTGGATTTACTAATTTCTTCTTGTAGTCAAAAGGTATTTCCCCTGTCTCATACATCTTAATACCAGGTGGAACAATTTCTTCAAGATTGGCTTTTGTAATGATAACAGCAGTTCAGGTGGAGTATCATGTACTCCAGAGTCCTTGTTTCGGATCAAATCATTCCGTTCTCTGTCAGATTCGTCATGAAGTATTGTATCGTGTCACCCATCTCATATTCCTCTACTTTGTCTTCCATTTTTAGAATACTACCTTCAAGTTCATTTCCATGTTTAGGCCCTCTAAATATTCCTTTAATTTTTCCCATCCTTTCTCAGGACTGGTCGATTTCTGTGCAGCTGGTTACCTTGTCTCCAATTATCTTTTTTTTTTTTTCCGTATGTGGTATCTATCTTTCCCCCAGTCATACATTCTTCTATGGTCTTGCGTTTTTCCTCTAGCCACTCATGCTTAGCCAGTCTGCTCTTCTTGTCAACATCATTTTTCAGCTGTCTGTACCCTCTTTTGTCTGCTTCACTTGCTACATTTTTATATTTTCTTCTTTCATCAGTTAAGTTCAGCATCACCTGTGTTATCCAGGGATATCTGTTAGGCCTTATCCTTCTGCATACATGATCCTCTGCGGCTCTCACAACATTATCTCTCAGAGCTACCCATTCTTCTTCCACAGTATTACTTTCCCCCATTTCAACCATTCCCTGCCTAATGCTCAATCTGAAACTCTCAACCACTTCTGGTTCCTTCAATTTATCCAGGTTCCATCTCCTAAGTTTTCTACATTTTCCCAGTTTCTTAAGTTTTAATCTACAGTTTATTGCAAGGGTCACTCCAAAAGAAATACACACTATTTTTTTAAGTTTTTATTCTGCTTGTTTGAAAGTTTTACAGTGGGTAGATACATCCCTCTCACTTGTTTTCAAACTTGGATCAACCTGTTCCATGAGTGGTGCTGTCATGGCATGTCTTCAAGATGGCTGCTACACTTGATGTTCGTCAGAAGCAACGTGCTGTCATTGAATTCCTGTGCTGTGAAAACGAGGCAGTGGGAAACATCCACAAGAGATTGAAAAAGGTGTATGGAGATGCTGCTGTTGATTGCAGTACAGTTAGTTTTGAAGATGGTGACTCCTTTGTGCACGCTGCCAAACAGTAGCTCCAACATGTTGGGCCAAAATTTTAACCTGCGGGTATACAGGCGCTGGTTCCAAGATGGCGTAAGGCAATTCAGAGGGATGTGGAGAAATGAAAATATTGTTACTAAAGGATGTACCTGCACACTGTAATACTTTCAAACATGTAGAATAAAAACTGTATTAAAAAAAAAAAGGTGTGCATTTCTTTTGGAGTGATCCTCGTACCAATTAGTTTTGGTCAGAGTCTCTAGCCGTCCCTGGATATGCCTACAGTTTAAAACCTGGTTTCTAAACCTCTGTCTTACCATTTTGAAGTCAATCTGGTACTTTCCAGTGTCTCCTGATCTCTTCCATGTATAAAACTTTATTTCATGATGATTGAACCAAATGGTTGTGATTATTAAATTGTGCTCTGCACAAAATTCTATCAGGTGATCTCCTCTTGTAATTAACTTGCATAATTAAACAATAGAAATTCCAGGAAGGATTCAACAATATTTTCGAGAAGGATAGGTTGCTTACTCACCACAGAGACTTCCTATGAGCCACAGAAAGGCACAAATAACAGAGAATAACATTACAGCTTTCGGCTGGTTAGGCCTTTGTTGGTTACACACACACACACACACACACACACACACACACACACACGACCGCTGTGTCTGGCCATTGTAGTGGTCCTGTCTGTGTGAATGTGTGTCTGTCTGTGTGTCTATCCGACGAATGCCTAAACGGCTGAAAGCTATTTTTGTTACTTTCTGTTATTTGTGCCTTTCTGCAGCTTATAGCTTGTATAATTGATTTATGTTAACATATATGTTATGATTAAAATGTAACATAGTCCAGATTGTAAAAATTGTTATTTCTATTTCGTAACTGGTTTCACATGGATACCAGCATGATGCCAGGTGGTGGTGGTGACACAGCAAGCAGCACAGATGTGAGTAGTTCTGTGTGACCTGCTGTATTACCGCCCCCTGCCATCATGGGGGTATCCATCTGAATGTGGTCTGCAGTAGGCTGAATCTGGATATGAAATTATAACAACAGTTTTTGCGATCTGCACTGTGTTTAATTTTAATTATAACTATTGTATCAAGATTGCTGTTTCATCCACAGTATGCTTTCTAAAATAACATATATGTCTTTTTAACAGGAGTACAAGTAGTTAAAAATTGTGAGAAATTTTATAACTACTTTCGAACATGTTCATTTGGTTATTCTTCCATTATATTTGTATGCTTGTCATGAATGAAAGCAGGAAATTCTTAGAACTGTATCACAGGTATGTGTAAGTTATATGAATCCAACACACACTAATTAAAGTAATTGCTGTCATCCAGTGGACAATAGAAGTGAATTATGTTAATCGTGAAAGGTTCCACTTTATAGACTACTAGCTTATATGCCCGTGCTTCGCAACGGTTGTTGAAGGAGGGACTGTGTGTATCATGGTTTTTAGGGTTCCGGACGTCAGTAAAAATAGAATCCTTGTTGGATCGCTCTGTCAATAAACTCAGTTGTCCTAGCCAAGATGTCAAATGTAAGTAAAAGTCATTGTCCTAAATGATGTATCTTCATAAAAATGTCAAATGAAAGTAAAACTCATTGTCCAAAAGTTTTTGATTCAAAAGGTGAAATGTGCCAAAATAAGCAAAGAAATGTCATTAGGTATTTATACACAAAGCGAAATCAGTAACATTATGCTCAATGTTTGTTGGTATTCGTAGACATAAGGTTGCTTAATTCTGTCGCAGACGTTCGCTTCCTTGTTGTACTACCCCATACTCATTATGCAGCAGCGATGTTTATTAGTTCTTTGGCGCACTACAGCGCCTCTATCGCGTGTTTGCTGTACTACGCAATTCATACTTAAAGCATAGCCTACATCTAAATATTTTTCCGTGATCTCGCTTTTATGAAACGAAGCTGCTCCATGCAAATCTGTCAAGTAGTTTAGGAGATTAGGTGTTTCTAATAGATCAACAGACAGTTACTGAAAACACTTAAGATTACGATGTATTTTTTTCCGTGATCTGATTTTGATGAAATCATGCCTTTATGTTGCCCCAATCTTAGCTCAAATTTCCTGTGAAAACTGCATGAAAATGTGTGAGTAGGTTTTTTTAAATACATTTGCAAAACTTGTTAGAAATCGGCATATCTTCATGAATATGATGTAGCTTACAACATACATCTGTTATATTCGCCATTGAAAACATTTATTTCATGATCATTCACATCTCTGGACAATGGGCTAAGGCATGGAAAGCTGAAATATAATAAGTATTTCCTTAATGAAGTAGAAATATCACTGAAAACAATTATTATTCATACGGTTGGCTCTATTTCTGTTAGATGCGCTATTGTCGCTCCAAGCGTGAGACTTAAACTTCCATAGCAGTTGTACATGTTTTGTGCATTTTGGATTTGACGTTGGTTATCAGATTCACGGTTTCTTAGTGAAGACACTCTGAGGCTCGTTGTTTCGGAATCCTTTGCTCTTTCTTATTCATTTCTGCCGTCTCTTAATTCATTGCATCCTTTCGTGCAATTTTGTAAGTGTTCCTTCTCTTTCCTCTTCCGTTTCGTTTCGTCATGCTAGTTTTCTTCGTTTCGAATTTACGTAAGTTTGTGTGAACACAGTTTTACGCTTTGGCATTTTGATGAAGTTATGCGATGAGCAATATTAAATCACTCACAGCAACTAATAGAAGTATGACTGTGACTGTAGTGTAGCACTCTATTATTCATTTGTTAGCCTATCTGCATTTTCATCTTTGTCTCTGTTGATCGTCGGTAAAGTGTGATTGAGGAAAACGCGCCGAGAAGTTAAAAACTTGTGTATTTGATATTATGCATCGTTATTCTCAATTTTGGTACACACTGTTGGCATTCATTTTGGCAGCAACAGCTCTCATGCCTGAAGTTGCAGGCAGTGGAAGACTTCTCAGTGTGTGAATTTACAGGCTGGCTGGGCACCTCACATGCTGTTTACTCTGCTGCCCGTGGCGGTTGTCACATTAGTCTTTCAGGTCTCAATATGCTTCAAACTATTAGCAACCAGCATTTCAACACTAGGCTAATTAACTTTAAGCTCCTAGATGACGTGCACTTGCTGAAAGTGAATGTATTCAAAATCTCAGCTTTTATTCTATTGTCAGTCAGATTGTGAATAACTGCTTCAATGAGTATTTAATTTTGAAATTAAGCTTTGCAAGTGCAGTTAAATTTTCAATTACTAATCATGCCCTTGACTTCAGTAGTCCATTCATTGTAAGTTTTGAAGCTGTGATGACATATAGCCCAGGGTGCGAAATTTATGGTCACCAACTTGCTATTGGAGACCAAATATTGGCAGCTGGCGACCAGTGAGCAAGGCTCAGAATTGTGCATCCACAAGCTTGAAGATGCATTACTCTGTATTGGTGCAAAGAAAAAAATCTCACAGAACCACATTTGTTTCAACACCACGGCTTCTGTAACTCAGTTCATTCCTAATGCCAAAATTCTTTACTAAATAACACAATGTGATAAGCTAAGACCGTTTCAGAAATGGTTACATTTAAATGGGCATGAAAATAGATTGTGAAATTGGAAAACCACCTTAGATAAGTGGATTTCCAGAATAGATTTCGGAGCGTGTACATGACCAACCAAAAGCAGAATTAGGAAATTGGTCTATGAAATCCAGTTTTGGGTGATCATGTAAACGGGGTGACTATGTATAAGCAGTGCTGTTTTCTGCTTCTGGGTACTTAGAGGGCAGCTGCTTGCTGTATAAGCAATGACAGCAAACAATGAAGACTAGCAGACTCAAACCAGAAAAGAAATTTCTGGAACTTCCAAGCTGCCAGATTCGCAGATGCCCATAGCTTTCTGAGTTGGAGTGAGGGTACACTAACTAGTATTTGGATTTGGATTTTTATTTGTCGCGGTTTCTTCAAAGTTTTTGAAGCTGTTGAAGTTTCTGTGTTCTACTATTTCATGTTTATGTTTCGTCATCAATTTTAAGGTATGTATTTATTCAGTCCTGTAACAAGGGTTCTGATGAGGAAGCACATGTTCTGTTAGCAGAGTGGACAGAATACAGACTGTTGTTTCTCTCACTGACATTTAATAAAAAAAAAATAATTCAAATGTTTGTTGAGCTTATTGTACTAAACTACTTTGGTCATCAGCCTCTACCTTACAAACTTCTTAAACTAACTTACACTAAGGACAAAACAAACAAACACACACACACACACACACACACACACACACACACACAAACAAACACATATTTGAACATCAGGTGGAAACTTCCGCTCAGTCAGAAACAAGACACCTTAGACGCTACTCTGTGGGAACAACTTATGATAAGGCTTGAAACGTACACTGCTACCCAAAGAAAAAAAGTTATGCATGGCATTTGTATTACATCTGGTCCTGTTGTTTTTCATCAAGGAGAGTTTGACACCTCACCTCCTGAATTGTGTTCTTTAGTCATCTTTTGCTGCTTGGAACTGCCAGCAGTGTGGGCGTGTTTGCCAACAGTGTTTTTCTTACACATATTGAATATACTTCAATAGACTAAACACATAATAGACCGACAAACAGTAAAATTAGTTTGACATGTAAGAGGAAAGAAGTCTGATCAATGTGCTGATTGGATTTGGTCCCAGGCTGTATAATTGACCTGTGCTTGTTACAAGGAATGCTTGTTGTATAGATTGCTAGGAGACCTAGCCAGACACTTCAGAAATATTAAATTCTCAAAACATGAAACAGGTTTATTTACAACAAGTAAAGAGGAAGCATATAACATTGTTAACCTAGGATCTAAGTATTAAAGACTATTGCTTACAAGACAGTTCAACACTGTGGTTCTATGTCTACCAGTTATGAATTCTTAATTTTTTTGAGAAGGGTAGGTTGCTTACTCACCAGTGAGCTGTCCGAAGAGCCATAGAAAGGCACAAATAATAGAATAAAACTTAATAGCTTTTGAAACTTAATAGCTTTTGGTCATTAAGGCCTTCATGGTTAGACACACACACACACACACACACACACACACACACACATGACTGCTATTTCCGGCTGCTGTGGCCAGTCTGCAGATCTCAGCACAGCCGAGACAAGAGAAGCCAGTGGTGGGGATGAGGAAGTGTCAAGAGAGGGAAGGAGGAGGGGAAGGGGGAGATGCATGGCACAAGCAGGGGAATATGCCAGTGCTGTCTTACAGTCAGGGCAGAAGGAAGGGAAATGACTGAAATGTGTGGTGGGATGGGAGACATATGTAATGATAGAGTGTGGGGAAGGGTGGTGGAAGGTTTAGGCCTGGGGGATTGCAGGAGCATAGGCTATATTTTAGGGGGAGATTCCACCTGCACAATTAAGAAAAGCTGGTGGTTTGTGGGGAGGATCCATATGGCACAGGCCGTGTAGCAGTCATTGAAGTGGGCCACATTATGCAGCACTGCATCTGGGTAGACAGCTTGGTGCTGGTCATGCACAGTTAGAAAGCTGCACAGTGGTTACAGCCCATTTGTAGATAACATGACTGCTTTCACTGGTTGCCCTGCCTTTTATGGGATAGTAAATGCCTGTGACAGGACTGGAGTAGGTGGCGGTGGGACAATGGATAGGACAGGTTTTTCATCTAGATCTTTTGCAGGGATATGAGCCATGGGGCAAGCAGTTGGGGAACTGATAACCTTTGTAGTTTAGTCCTTTCCAAAATCAAATACCCAAAAGGGGTTGGGAGGATGGATGGAGTAGGGATGGACAAATATATTACTTGGATTTGGTGGGTAGTGGAACACTGTTGGGGGGATATTGGGTAGGGTATTTCTCATTTCAGGGCAGGATGAAAGGTTGTTGAACACTGTTGGAGAATGCAGTTTAACTGCTCCTGGCCTGGGTCACAAGAGGGGTGCTTTTTTGTGGTCAGATGGTGGGTGTGGGAGAGGTAATGGGTGACTGGACAGACAGGGCCCATGAGATATGTTTCGGGACAAGATTTGGAGGGTAATTGAGGTCAATGAAGGCCTCACTGAGGCGTGTGGCATATTTGGAAAGGGACTACTTGTCAATGCAAATGAACGACCACCAGTTGCTAGACTGTATGGAAGGTACCTTTTGGCATGGAAGGTATATTTGATGGTTGGTAGGTTTGATGTAGGAGGAGGTACATCTTTGAGGTGTAGGTCAATGTCAAGGAAGATAAGTTATTAGGTTGAGTAGGACCAGGTGAAGTGTATGGAGGAGGTGTTGAGGTTTGAAAGGAATGTGGATAATGTGTCCTCACCTTCAGTCCAGGTTATGAGGATATCATCAGTGAATCTGAACCAGATGAGAGGTTTGGGATTCTGGGTAGTCAGGAAGGATTCCTCTAGATTGCCCATGAAAGGTTGGCATAGGAAGGAGCCATGCATGGCTGCGCGCAAATTTGTTTGAAGGTGTTGTCTTCAAAGGAGAAGTTAATTTGGATAAGGATGTAGTTGGTCAAGGTAACTAGGAAGGAGGTTGCAGACTTGCAGTTAGTTGGGCACTGTGAAAGGTAGTGGTCAACAGTGGTAAGGCCATGATCATTGGGGATATTGGTGTAGAGGGAGGTGGCATCAACTGCAACAAGCACGATACCAGGATCCTTTGTGTATCTCTCTAACTTATGAAGGCCTTTAAGGCCTAAAGCTATTAAGTTTTATTCTATTATTTGTGCCTTTCCGCAGCTCATTGGATGTCTCTGTGGTAAGTAAGCAACTTATCCTTCTCAAAAATATTGTTGAATCCTTCCTGAAATTTCCATTGTTTGAATTCTGAATTTTATTAATCTCTTGCTAGTTCACTGATAATGTCACATAGTAATTCTTAGAGATATGATGGAAGGACCTCAACCTCCAGCAGTTAAATTAGACATACAAAGTGCTACATCTGTTTGCAGTAAATTGAAGAATATTATCTTCGGTGGCATTTGGGGCAACACCCATTGGACTGGATGTCAAACTGGTGAGGGTGTATGGTTTTTCTGCTGCATGCTATCAGGAAGCTTAAAAATCTCAACTGTGGTGTTGTGTGTGCATATAGTGCACCATCTGTGCTCAATGAGGACATTATCAATACGCTTTACTACCTCAACTTTCTTAGTATTTTGTTCAACACCAACAGTCTTGTGTATTGTTGCAACACAGATCTTTCTCTGTATTAACAGTCTAAAAAAATGATGGTTTGTATTTTGTTTTAGCATGCCAGGCAGTTTGTCGAAATAACGTCTCTCAACAGCTTTGAAGAAACAAAAGTAGTGTTTCATTTTTGTCACTATTCCTTTAGTAAATATCTTTTGCACTTCTTCAACTGTTATGTTGTATTTCATGCATTGTTTGTTAGAAAAAAGTGAGTCATCCAGAAGACCAAGTATGTTAGTGTTACTATGTAGGCTGGGAGGTGTCTAAAGGGGCATCAACAGCTTCAGGTGACTGAAGGCCGCAAACGTTTGTGTACTTGAGTGAGAAAGCATTATCAGCACCTGGAATTTTTGAAAATAGCCTCATTCTTGGTTTCCATTTGTCCATCATGTTGAATTTGCTATATTCATATTTGTGGGGCATTTAGATGTTACAGTTGAATGTGAGTGCGGGCATATTTATCATCAAGGATCCATTTTACCATGTCTGACCATATCAAGGGAAGATTACCATGTTGTGCAACAACCACATAGTAATGTCTTTGCATCTGTACTTGCCATCTTAAAACAATTGAGAATGTCAGAACATTATTCTATGTCATTTCATGCCATTGGTTGCACACTTCTGTTGTTGGGCTAGGGAATTAATGTTTCACGTGTAGGCTAGTCATCCTTTATGTATCTCTTTAACTGACTAAGGCCTTTACAGCCGAAAGATATTAAGTTTTATTCTATTACTTGTTTAGGAGAGGTGCAACAGTACACCTTGGTTTTTGGGAAGCCTTCAGTTTCCCTTCAGATCAAGGCAAGTTGGCACAACAGTATGTCACAGACATTCTATGTCCTCTTATGTTACCTCTCATGTAACAGTGCTGTCATGCCTTTTTTTTTTTTTCTTTTTTCAACAGCACAGTGCTCATCTACACATTACATTTGCTTTTATTAATTGTCAGCATAATATAGAGGTATTCCCTTGGACAACAACATCCTCATCAGATCTGTCCCTGATAGAACATGTGTGGAATAAACTTGATGTCAACTTTCTGACTAGAGGATATAACATATTTGAGGCACCTTTCACAACTGAATCAGAGTATGGAGCCATGACAAAGGGAGTGTAAGGCATAAAGCTAAGTGGGCATATATTATGAAGTTCATCTTAAATTTGTCTCAATTTTGTAATCACTGGATTAACATTATATATCCTGTCATCCTATGAGGTTTCATTTTGCTTCCCCTCTTCCTTCTAGGTGCTACACTTTCTTAAACATTCATTCACTTGGATGACAAAAAAGAAAACAATAGGTAAACATTAATACCTTTTACCCTGCTATAATGTTAAAGAGCTTAACATAATACCTGGCGAATGGATCTGCAGTCATGTTCCAGATATAACGACAATTATTCTCAGTAGTGACTGTCAGGTTGTATAGCATTGTGTCGTTTCCACTGAAGTACTACTAATAAGCTATGTTGAACAATAAATAAACCATTCTGCAAATAAAGAGCTGGAAATTTGGAATCACTTAATTTGATGATTTCAAAATGGTACAAACAAACTTACATGGTAATTGTTTGGGAATACTGTATTGTCTTTTAAGGCAACAGGTTATGAGTCAAAGTGAATTTTTTCACATCTGCAGATGGTTGATGTGTGAAGCATTGTTAGTAAGGGTGTTTGGGTATATGTGTGTACTCCCTCTACGAAAAGAGCCTTATAAGGTTTTTTTTTTTTTTTTTTTTTTTTTTTTTTTTTTTTTTTTATGTCTGCGTTCCACACATCAGTCATCTATAATGAGTGATGAGTGCCTTTTCTGGTGTTTGTATTATTCCATCCAAGAATTCCCACTGTTCTTATGAAATTTTTCTTAAACAATAGTAAGTATATTATTTTTGTGGTATAATTATTGTGTGTCAGTGGTTCTTTTTAACTACATTGTGGTGCTGTAAATGTCCAAAAAGTAAATAAATATTACTTATTTAAAATTTTAGGAGTAATTGGTCACCACAGCAGCTACGGGTATTCAGCAAGGCTGTGCGAGCTCTAAATCAAGATCGCCTGTCACGTCTTCTGTGTGAGGGATCACCCTCGGAAGCAGTAAAGAGGCGTGTAGTTGTGGACACGACAGCTCGACGACTGAGACAGCTGCTGGCCAGTGTGAATTGGGAAACACGTCTTGTGCAGTGGCTTCACACAACACTTATGGATACACTTAGCAATGCATACCTAGCAGCTTACTTAGATGCATTACAGGTAGTATTTCATATTTTCTTATATGCTCATGCGGTAGTGTTAATAATAGCAATTGACTGTGAAAATAATGGCCAGAACTGGCATTTGAACTATTTCTAAATAATGCAGGTGCTAATAATATTAGAGTGTGCATGATACCAATCATAAAAATTCTTTTTTCACAAAGTGAAACAACGCATCTTTTAAAAACATCTAAGAAACCGTTCAACTTTATCTCTGGCCAAGTTTTCCACGGTCAGTTTTCTGTGCTGTGAAATGTACATCTGAATTACTACACTCAATTCAAGGAAATTATAAGGAACTTAATACTAATATAACAAATTTTTGAAGCCTATAGAATATTTTTTAGATCTTAAGAAGGATAAGAGATTAATGGGCACATATGGCAATTTTACAGTTTGTTCACAGATTTTCCTACCCCCATGAACCACAGAAATTAATGAGGTGGGGATACTTGTGAACCTCAACAATACAGATAGCCATTCCATACGTTCAACCACAACTGAGGGGTATCTGTGGAGAGACCAGACAAACATGAGGTTCCTGAAGAGGGGTAGCAGCCTTTTCAGTAGCTGCAGTGGGAACAGTCTGGACGATTGACTGAGCTGGCCTTGTAACATCAGCTAATATGCCTTTGCCATACAGTTACTGTGAATGGCTGAAAGCAAGGGGTAACTACAACTGTTATTATTCCCAAGACACGCAGCTCTACTGTATGAATATATGATGATGGATTCTTTAGGGTAAAATATTTTGAAGGTAAAATAGTTTCCCATTTGGATCTCAAGGCGGGGAATATTCAGGGGATGTCGTCATCAGGAAAGGCAACACTGTCATTTTGCGGTTTGGACCATCGGTCTGGCTTGTGGTTGGTTGCTGGGTTCACCAATTCTCTGGAGGTGGCGTACCCTCATCAGCAGAACCAAGCCCATATTCACAGCATGGGCAAACACTGTTGGTTATGGAATACAGTGTCTGTTTGTTGTACAGGATCATTTTTACCCTAAACTTTAATTACATTGCTATTCCCCATAATAATAATGGGGTACTGAATCCCAATGAACCTTATTACATACTGAAATGAGGAGTTCTGAGCTTCAACTCACTTAATATTATTCATGATATGAGCCTTCAGACTGGGAGGTGAATCCCCTTTATATGGCAAAACAAAACGAGGTTACATAAGTTATAGGCATTGCAATAACAGTAATGTCTGGAGATATGATTATAGTAGTTACTCCTTTCCCCTTCCAAACAGTACATACTTGTGAAAACACAACCAAGAGGATTGTGTGAATTTCTATGAATGCCATTTGGTCTGTGCAACACTCCTGCTACTTCCCAAAGAATTGCTGATATTTTATTACATGATTTAAAACCTGCAACTTGTTTAGTATATCTTGATGACGTTATCATCTTTTTCTGAACCATTACAGAACATGAAGAACATTTAGTAGTATATTTTGCACAATGCTAATCAAAGTTTAAAATTTGAAAAAATGTTTATTTGCCCGGATACAATTAAACTATTTAGATCACATTATTAGTACAGCAGGAGTAAAACCAGACCACAAACTGACTGAGACTGTAGACACTTTTCCACTCCTCCTAATTTGAAAGGATTGCCTAGGTTTTTGGGCCTTGCTGATTACTACCATAAATTTGTAAATAATTATGCTGAAATCACTCAGCCTTTAATGACATTACTGAAAAAAGGTACTCCTTTCATATCATCTAGTGAATGCAAAGTTGCAATGCAGAAAGTCAAAAATACTGTTAACATGTATACCTTTACAAGTTTACCCTGGTTTATCTAAAACTTTTATATTGTTGTGTGATGCTTCTAACTATGCCCTTGGATGTGTACTTAGTCAAGAACAGAACTGCATGGAATAACCATTGGTTATGCATCTCACCAACTCAGTAAATCAGAAATAAACTACAGCACTAGGAAAAAGGAGTGTCTTGCACTCATATTTGGCACAACATAGTTCTGTTGCTATCTTTATGGTTGAAAATTTACTATATATACTGACTATTCAACACTTCAATGATTACTAAATTTTAAGGATCCTAATAGTAAGCTCATGTGCTGGACGCTACATTTGTCTTAGTATGATTTTGAGGTGCACCACAAACTTGAGACATTACACCAGAACACAAATGCACTTGGTTGCAAAATAAGAGTAATTCAAGTAGATGAAGAACTGATATACGAATTGAAGGAGGCTCAGCAAAAAAACCCAGACTGTCAAATATATACCACTCTCCCACAATTTGAGTTACAAAACGAAACTCTCTATCGGAAAGTCCAGCATGGGTACAGGATTGTAATACCTACCCTCTTAAAAGAGTGCATAATTAAGCAGTGCCATGATTCCATGCAAGCATGCCGTAATAGCAGGAATGCTGCTATCGCTGGTGTAACAATGTATGTTAAATCCTGTCTGTCTTGCATGCAGCAAGCACAGTATGCAGGACCGTGTTTACCTTTAAAAACATTGCCACAATTATCCAAACCCTTCAACTACTTCTCGCTCGACATCTTTGGCCTCCTGCCCCAAACCCAACAAGGGTTAAATATATACTGTTGATAACTGATCTTTTTTAGATATTTGCTCCTGGTACCATTAACAGACATGTTGGTCAAAACAGTATTGCTCTTTGGCAGCCCACAAGCCATATTAATGGACCAGGGTACAAACATTTGGTCAGCACTTTGTTGCAGGTCTGTAGACTCCTAAATATAAAGAAATGGAGGACCACTCCTTTCCACCCACAAGCCAATGGATGCGTGGAATGTGTGCACTGTACTATTACTAAAATGCTACCCTGTTACATGGGAAAGACCCAGAGAGATTGAGATAGTTACATCCCGTATATATAACCTCTAGTTACAACACTAGAATTCATTACTCTACAGTGTATGCACCCTATTAAGCCAAATATGGCTGTAGTTGAACTGTATAGAGTACCTTCAGAGATTGATATCCTGGATGTGTGAATCTGGGTAGAACTAAGAAATTCATTCCTCCTTTTGAAGATCCTTATCAGATGGTACTCTTAACATTATCCATCAATGCAGAGGTGCACCACCTTCGGTGCCTCCTCCAGAGAGGAACCCTGTTCAAAAAACAAGGAAAAAGCAACTGAATCCGCCCAGCAGGTGTCCCAGATACGAATTGCGTTCTCAGCACCCTTATGCCTTGCGGTCATGGGATTAGGGTAACTGTGCCAGGATATCAGGTTCGAGGAGTGAACATAAAGCGCAAGGTGTGAAGTTATGCTGAAGTACGAATGGGTGTTATTAGAGAAAACTGTTAAATGGTACTAAATGTGACACCGGGGGCAGGGGGGGGGGTCGACACCAGTCCCTGAAGGTTCATTTTGGAATCAGAGGCAAAGTTAAGATTTGATTGGAGCTCAAGGGACCAGGCATAGTCAGGTTGGAGGCCGGGACGTAAGAGAGCACCTTTCCTTCGGTCTGTCGTCCAGGTCGCAGCACAGTATATCCTATTCCATGTGACCACCATTCTGTCTCATGGTTGGTGGCCGGGTTCTGCCGGTTCTCCGGGTTTGGCATACCCTCGTCACCAGAACCAAGCCACCAAGGGACGACATTCCAGAGCCCGGGGATCTTGACTTAATCACCCAGGTCACAAGGACGATACAAACTTCTATAAAGAAAACCTGAATCTCAAGGTGTGCTACGTGCCGAGGAAATGCATGGCAGTTGAGGTTGAACAGTCGTTAGTGAGAAACCTATGAGTGTCCCTCCTCCGGTCTGTGTTAACCATGGCCAGCACCAACCCCCTGCTCACCAGATTCCACAGTCCTCGATAAGGAAAGAAAAACCATGGAGTATAAAACCCTGGACAGACTGACCTATTCAGAGGCAAGACGTAAATATATCAAGCTGCATACTGTGAACATGGCGATATGTCACAGCAGTTCTGCAGTCGTCGACACCATCATCTATGACCCCATCTGCAATTTAAATCTCCGTGGTCCCACAGGCCCAATCATCCGCACCCGCACCCTCGATGTCTGGGGGCAGTTCCTCTTGTATTGCTGCCCAACCATCCAGCTCAGGAGCAATAACACCCCAACCAATGGGGATGCTGGTCCCCACCCCCCGAGCCGGGGGAAGCAACAGCCTTCTGTGGCTCCTCTCGTGAGGAACGGATCACTTGAATCCCAACCTTCTTCGGTTTCCTTTGCTCGAAATGCGGCTGCCAGCAAGTGGCAAACAGTGACAATGAAGGCTGGTTGTAGAGCTTCGAGATTCTCCTTGGTCCCCGAGATTGAGTCAGCGAAGTCCTGTGGACAATTAAACAGTGAGGGACCACCAAAAAGAAGAAAACTGTTAAGAAAAAAAAAAAAAAAAAAAAAAAAAAAAAAAAAAAAAAAAGAGACCCCAGTAGTTTGCCACACTTCTGCCTCTGAGGACGAGGTGGAGATTCTGGTGTCCCCTTAGGACCTAGATCTTGGGTAACCATCCAAAATGATGGACATCGATCAAACGTCTTCGCAAGCATGTTAGCGAATGATCTTGAGCTATAACAAGCACTTCATATTGCCCCATGTCTTCCAAGGTATCAGAAAGTATCATCCACCAGTTGAACTGAGGCAGTTTTTTCACCCACCTGCCTGAGCTGTGACACCTTTTGAGCATAACACCTGCTTTCTGCATTGCCCTCCAGGAAATCCCTTCGAGGTTACAGAGGATATTACTGCAATCACAGCATGTATAACAGGGTCTCAGGTAGAGTGTGTGTGTGTATGTCCTTACTTCTGTCTACAGTGCCTTGTGGCAGGAGAGTATAATCATCCCGTTGCTTAAGCCGGGCAAGAACCCTCATCATATAGATAGTTATCAGCCCATCAACCTTACCAACGTTCCTGTAAGCTGTTGGAATGTATGGTAAGTCGGCAATTGTGCTGGATTCTCGAGAATTGGGGCTTAAGGGCTCCATTCCAGGGCGGTTTCCGCCAGGGTCGCTCTACCACCGACAACCTGGTGTGTCTCGAGTCCACAATCCGCACAGCCTTTCCCACGCCCCACCATCTTGTAGCTGTCCTCTTTGATATGCACAAGGCATATGATACAACCTAGTGACACCACATACTCTTTAAGTGGGTGGGGTCTCAGAGAGAGTGTGTGTGTGTGTGTGTGTGTGTGTGTGTGTGTGTGTGTGTGTGTGTGTGTGTGTATATATATATATATATATATATATATATAGTGTGCCTCGGTTGCACAGTGGTAGAGTGCCAGACTACAAATCCAAAGGTCGCGGGTTCGATCCCCGCCAGGTTCCAGGATTTTTATCTGTCACTTTCCACTTCTTTCACCTCTGGCAGTGTTGCTCATGTGAAAAATACCGAGTAGCACCGTGGTTCAGAACCCACGTTAAACTGTAGGTCCCCCTATAACTGACTGGGTAAGTCAGTTCGAAGGTCGGAGGAAGGCAACGGCATACCACCTCCAAACAGGACCATGCCTAGTAAAGCACTGTGGTGTTCAAACCAATCTTCGGATTGTTGACTGCTTTACCTTTATATATATATATATATATATATATATAAAAAAAGATTTTTGACTTACCTAAAGTACAGGCTGGTCGATAGGAACACTAAACACACACAAAAACACACAACCATTCGAGCTTTCGCCACCAGTGGTGGCTTCTTCGGGGAAAAAGAGGGAGGAAGGAGAGGAGAAAGGGAAGGATACGGGTTTTAAGGAAGTGGAAAAGGAGCCATTCCAATCCCAGGAGTGGAAGGACTTACCTTAGGGGACAAAAAGGAAGGTAAACAAATACACACACACTCCACATCCAAACACACTTCAAGTGTGTTTGGATGTGGATATGTGTGAGTGTGTGTGTATTTGTTTACCTTCCTTTTTGTCCCCTAGGACAAAAAGGAAGGTAAACAAATACACACACACTCCACATCCAAACACACTTCAAGTGTGTTTGGATGTGGATATGTGTGAGTGTGTGTGTATTTGTTTACCTTCCTTTTTGTCCCCTAAGGTAAGTCCTTCCACTCCTGGGATTGGAATGGCTCCTTTTCCACTTCCTTAAAACCCGTATCCTTCCCTTTCTCCTCTCCTTCCTCCCTCTTTTTCCCGAAGAAGCCACCACTGGTGGCGAAAGCTCGAATGGTTGTGTGTTTAGTGTTCCTATCGACCAGCCTGTATGTATATATATATATATATATAACTTTTTTGCTGTCTGTACCTTTCATGTTCAAGTAGGTGTCTCCAGCTTCTCTCATGTGCAGGAAAATGGGGTTCTTCAGGGCTCTGTTTCGAGTGTCATCTTATTTTTTGTTGCCATTAATGGCTTAGCAACAGCAGTTTGGTCATCAGTACCCCTTCTCTCTAGGCTGATGACTTCTGTATCCATTTTAGTTCCTCCAGCACCCAAGTTGCTGAACACAGATTGCAGGGAGCCCATTTGGAAGGCACAGTCTTGGGCTCTTGCCCATGGCTTCCAGTTTTCTGCCACCAAGGCAAGTGTTATGCACTTTTATCGATGCTGGACTGTTCACCCCTCACTCCGCACTTTATCTTGATGACCACTTACTTGATGTAGTGGAAACCCATACGTTTTTAGGGTTGGTCTTTTACACCTGGATGATGTGGCTTCTCCACATTCGTTAGCTGAAACAGAAGTGCTGGGGTGCTGATAGCTGCACACTGTTTAGACTATACACAGCACTGGTACAGTTGCAGCTTAACTTTGGGTGCCTTGCATATGGTTCAGCATCGTCTTCAGTACTGCGCTTGCTGGACCCCATTCACGAATGTGGTGTTTGGAACGTGACAGGTGCCTTCCGCACCAGCCCTGCGAACAGCTTACTTGTCGAGGCCAGGGTCCCACCTTTGCAGATCCGCTGCCAACAACTGCTTGCGGCCTATGCAGCCCACGTGCATAACTCGCCAGGCCACCCAAACCATTGTTTGCTTTTCTCTAATGTGGTCGTCCATCCTCAATGACAATGACTTTTCGCGTCCAGTCCCTTCTGCTGGACCTTGAGTCCCCCTCTTCCTTCTCTATATCGGGCCTGCACACGTACACCCCCATGGTTTATGCCAAGGCCGTGTACTCGACTGGAATTGGCCTGCGGACGCAATGTCTCAGTTCATCCAGAGGCACTCCGTCAGTTCTTTGCTCTTGTAGCTTGGTTTACCGGATATGACCTGACGTACACAGACGGCTCAATGGTTGAGGGCCACATTGGCTATTCATTCATTTATAGCAGCCATATTGAACATCATTCTCTGCCTGAAGGCTGCAGAGTTTACGCTGCACACCTGGTGGCCATTTACCAAGCTCTCCAGCCTGTAAAATCCTTCTCAAGTGAGTCTATCCTTATCTGTAGCGACTCCCCGAGCAGCCTGCAAGCTCTGGGCCATTGCTCCACATGTTCTCTCCTTGTACTGGCCATATAGGAGACCCTATCTGCCGTTGATCTATCCGGTTGATTGGTGGTGTCCGTCTGGTCTCCAGGTAATGTTGGCATCCTGGACAACAAATATGCTGACAGACTTGCAAAGCAAGCTGTTGACGAGTTTGCTCTGGAGATAAGTCTCGTGGCTGTAAGGAGACCATGGCTGTGTGGCGTTCCTCCATGCGGGCTTCTCGCTGGGACTCAGTAGGCTTGTGCCGGCTTCGCATTGACCATACTTGGGTGAGGCATAGCCATCTCCTTCATGGTGAGCACCCACCCGAGTGTCGCTGTGGCTTCCGCTTGATGGTAGCCCACATCCAGGTGTTTTAAACAATGATGCCACAATAGCAGATGCAGTTTTATGTTTTATTTGTGACAATGGTTTTAACCAAACTCTTTAAAGCTTTGTTTCGGTACACTGCCTGTGTTTCTCATGTCTCTTGTCCCCTGATTGGAGGTTTCAATGTGTTGCCACATGGTTGAATTTTCCTCTTTTTAGTCTCACGATCGGTCAACCACAGACATCAGCTTTTACGTTCCATTTCTTGTTGTCATTCAGTGTTTCTGTGTGATTATCTCATTTTGTGTTGTCTCTTGACAACTTTGTTGTCCTTTTACTGACTTGGGGGGGGGGGGGATATTCCTCCCCCTTTGCTATTTTAATCTCTGGGCTCTTTTTCATATTGATGCCTGTTCTTGTGATGCCCAGTAATGGACTAGGGGACTGATGACCTCTGCAGTTTTGTCCCCCTAAAACATCCAAACAACAAACAATTACAACTGTACCACCGATAGTCGCACAAAAAACGCAAATGAAGACTAAAGATATAGGACACTAGCCTTCGGAAATGTGTTCCTTTAAAAGATAATAGCAGAGGGAAGAAAAAGCAAACAGGTAACAGAAGAGAATGGTTTCACTATTGCACAAAGCAACACTCCACACAAATGTCTTCAGAAAGGACACTTAAATTAATATTCGATGTTAACAAATTTTGCTTTTACAGAAACACTTTTTTTCCCATTGACATTCTGTTCTATGACCATTGTATGTTATTCTACTGCTCAAATAACAAAACTCTTCTACCACCTTTATTGTTTTATTACCTAATCTAATTTCCTCAGCATCACCTGATTTTCTTAGATTATATTCCATTACCCTTGTTTTCCACTTGTTAATGTTAATCTTATATGCTTCTTTCGAGACACTGTGTATTCTTTTAATTGCTCTTCCAGTTCCCTTGTTGTCTCTTTGAGACTTACAATATCATCATCAAACTGCAAAGTTTTCATTTCTTCGCCCTGAACCTTGATTCCTTCTGCAAATTTCTCCTTGCTCATTGTTCAAATTGAATAACATTGGGGGAAAGGCAACAACCCTGTCTTATTCCCTTCCCAACCAGTGTTTCCCTTTCATGCCCTTTGACCCTTATAACTGTTGTCTGGTTTTATACAAGCTGTAAGTAACCTCCCATTCTTTATATTTTACCACTGCTGACTTCAGAATTTGAAAGAGTGTATTCCAATCAATATTGTCAAATGCATTAGCTCCAAAGCTGCAAATGCTAATAATGTACGTTTGCCTTTCCTATGATATAAACTTTAAGGTGAGTATTGCCTCCCATGTTCCTACATTTCTCCTAAATTCAAACTGATCTTCCTTGAGCTCGCCTACTACCAGCTTTTCTGTTCTTCTGTAAATAATTCATGTTAAAATTTTTGCAACCATGACTTTTTTTATATTTAACTGATAGTTCTGTAATTTTCATACCTATCTTCACTTGCTTTCTTTGGAATGGTATTATTACATTTTTCTTAGAGCCTGAAGATATTTCGCCAGTCTTGTACACCTTCCAGAGCAAATAAAATAGTTTTGTTGTCATGGCTGGCTCTCCCAGAGACTTCAGGCACTCTGGCGGATTGTCGTCTACTTCAGGAGGATTGTTTCGACTTAACATCTTTGATTGCTCTGTGAAAGGCTTCTTTCAGTATAGTATCCCTTCATCTACTTCCTCTTCCCTCCCTACAATACAAGTTAATTTCCTTTGTAGAGCCATCTAGACATTCTTTCCAACTTTCAGTTTTCTCTTCTTTTCTCAGGACTGGATTTCTGTCAGACTTCTTGATATTCATACAGCTGCTTTTCTTGTCTCTTAAATGTCTCCCTTAATTTCCTGTTGGCAGTATCTATCTTTGCCATATTTACCATCTAGTACTTTCAGGTGTCTTATGGTCTTTTCCATTTATACAACCATCTTTCATGATTCTTAAACCAAGTTTTTTTTTATGAGTTAATTATGTTCCTTGCAAAATGCTAGCCATAGTAGAGTGACCAAGCATTCTAACATGCCTTGCTATGGAGTGTGCATTTGCTCACCGTTGGAGGCTCAAGTCCTCCCTCTGGTGCGTGTGTGTGTGTGTGTGTGTGTGTGTGTGTGTGTGTGTTTTGTTCTTATGTTAGTTTAATTAGTTTGTAAGCCTTGGGACTGATAACCATAGAGGTAAAGTCCCATAGATTTACAAACATTATGCAAAATTCTACCAGGCGGATTCCTCTTTCATTCAATTTCCCCAGTTCATATTCACTTTTTATTTTTACTTCCTTATTGAATTCCAGTTCCCATCACAATTAAATTTGCATTTCCCTTAACTGTCTGAATACTTTTGTATACCTCCTCATACATTTCTTTGATGGATGTCCTTATCAGCGGGAGTAGTAGTTGGAATATAAACTTGTACTACTTTGGTCGGTGTTGTCTTTGTATCTCTTTGATTATGATAATGCGATTATTGCAGTACGCATAGTATTTTATCCACATTCCTGTTTTCTTATTCATTATTAGACCTAGTCTTTCATTACACCAAACTGATTTTGTATTTATAGCCATGTACTCCCGTCATCAAAAATCCTGTTCATGTTACTGCCAAACTTTGATAATCCCCAGTATATCAGATGACCCATGCAAATACTTTGCACAGTTAATGGAATGACAAAAAAGTTGTAAAAAAATGGAAGTAAAGTTGAATATTCACTTATAGCTTTCTTCAGAATCAATCAATGCAAGTGTTTAAAAGCGCTAATGAAAGAGCTTGATCCTCTGAGTGTTGTTAGGTCAAGATGAACTACATCTACATCTACATAGATACTCTGAAAATCACATTAACGTGCCTGGCAGAGGGTTCATTAACCACTTTCATAACTTTTCTTTACCGTTCCATTCTCTAATAGCGCGCGGGAAGAAAGAACACCTAAATCGTTCCGTTTTCGATCTGATTTCTATTATTTTATTGGGATGGTCATGTATCCCTAAGTAGGTGGGTGCTAGCAAAATATTTTCACATTCAGAACTAAAAGTCGGTGATTGAAACTTCGCAAACAGATCATGCCGCAATGAATAACGTCCTTCTTTTAATGATTTCCACCCCAATTCTTGCAACATTTCCGTGACGCTTGCCCCCCCCCAGTGTACCTTCATTAGAATTGAAGATATCATACAACAAACCAATTAAAATATTCACTGCAAGGACATACGAATACAGCGTTTGAATAAAAGTAAAGGATGGAGAGACTTAAATTAATTCTGATACTTGATGACAAATCTGCGAATGAATACCTTTTGTTTAAAACAAAAATGAAGGAAATCGGTCTGATAGAACGGCCTGACCGACTGACTTCAGTTTACAGTGAGGACATCCCCATAAGAAATATACATAGCAAATCATGTTTGAGTATAGAAAAAGGAAGGTGAGAGTTATCTAAATTCTGTTAATTGATAACAAATCTGTGGATGAATACCTTTCGTTTAAAACAAAAATAAAGGAAATTGGCTAGGTAGTTTGGTCTGGCCAACTGACTTTAGTTTTCATAGATTCTTTTAATATATCAAATCTAACTCCAACCTATCCATTTCATTTGTAAAATTTTCTAACTTTACTATATGATTAAGTGATCTAACATTCTACTCTCTGGTCTGCAGAATGGCAGTATTGCCATTCCTGCTGATGACATCCTCCTGAGTAGTCTGAATAGGGAACTATTTTGGCTTCAGAATATTTTACCCAAGTGAATGCCATCATCGTATATTCATACAGTAGAGCTGCATGTCTTGGGAAATGTAATGACTGTAGTTTCCCCTTGTTTTCAGCCTTTTATGGTAACTGTATGGAATAGCCACCTTAGATGATACTACAAGGCCAGCTCAATCATCCAGACTGTTGCCTCTATAACTGCTGCCCCTCTTCAGGGACCATATGTTTGATTGGGCTCTCCACAGGTACCCCTCCACCGTGGTTGCACCTATGGTCCAGCTATCTGTATTGTTGACGCACGCAAGCCACTCTGTGGTTGATGGGGGTATTCATGCAGTGAATTTGAATGACAGAGGTGTCATCTACATAGTGCCAATATACCATGGGCTGTAAAACAGCAGCTCAAGTGCCTTCTCCTCTAAGTCCTCCATAAAAAGGTTAACCAACACAGGGGACAAGGGGAAGCTCTTGGTGATGCCTTCCATTTGTTCATAAAATTATTTATTTAATAAAAAATAGGGAAGTAAAAGTTCAATCAATGCTAACAGTTTCACACTAAATAATTTACCATTAAGATGTAATGAATCAGTTAAAGATCCTTTGGTAAAAAGTGAAACCACATTAAAACTAACTAATAAATCCAAGCTACTAAGCTTAATAGTCTTCAAGCAATTGACAAAATACTGAGAATTGCTTATATGGCAACACTGTACAAATCGTTAGTGTTATTAGCACTTCAATACATCAGACGTCTGCAATACCACATGATGAAAACTTCCACATAGAATTAGAACACGTAGAGAAAGTTTTAAAAGAAACTAACTATTCTTATCAACAGATAAAGAAGGTCTGAACAACTATAATAAGAAGAAGAAGCAGCATAACAAGGACACCATGACAACTACAAGTAAACTGCATTCCTTTCTTATGCCAGAAATGAGTGTTCTAAAATAGGTAGATTGCTCGGGGTGGTGGTGGGGACGACGACGACGATGACGACAACAACAACAACATTATCTTTTGTCCACCAAAGAAGAGCTAGACCTTAGTTGGAGTGTCCACAAAGTAAGTTCCGTTTCTATTTCTATCCACGGTAGTGCCACAATTGTAGTTCCAAGCATGCACAACAGTTACTCTGACTCAAGGAGAAGACATGTACTCCATTTTCAGATTGCTGCTGCCAATGTGTGCTGTATAGTGCTTCTTTATAATGTCAGCTGTAATTGAAATTGCCACCACATGTGAAATCAGATGTGTGATTCATTTTATAAGGGCAAAGAAAGTTAAACCAAAGGAAATTCATTGGCAAATCTGTAAGATTTACAGACAAAATGCTATGAGTGATTCAATGGTTAGAAGATGGGTCAGATTTTTCAATGAAAGACGTGATCAAGTGCACGATGAAGAACGAAGTGTACACCCATCTTTGGTTACTGAGAAGCCTGGTTCACACAATTGAAGAGAAGATTTAGCACAACTATAAATTTACACTTAGTGCCCTTGCTGTGGAAGTTACTCAAATGTCATGATTACTATTTCATGAAATTGTTACTGAAAAACTCAAATATCGAAAACTTTGCTCACTTTGCGTACCCAAAATTCTTACTGAACAACCCAAAAATAACCGGATGGGCAGTGCACTTGTTTGTGGTTACTGCAAGACCATTAAAAAAATTGTGCCGCGTAATACAGAACAACGGATAAGAATTACTGTCAAAAGGAGGGTTACACCCCATGATAATGCCCAAACCCACACAGGGAATGCGACCAAACAACTCTTACGGGAATTTAACTGGGAAGTGTTTTCATCATTCTCATTACAGCCCAGATCTCGCTCCTAGCAACCTTCATCTCTTCTTACACCTAAAATCTGTCCTTGGTGGTGGTGATGAGCTGAAAGAACATGGTTGAATGCACAGGTGACAACCTTTTATGAAGAAGGAATACAGAAACTTGTGCCACACTATGACAGGTGCCTACAAAATTTCAGAAGCCATGTAGAAAAGTAGTTAAACAGTTGTAGATGTTTGTACAATAACTATTTCTTCTGTATCTGTACACTTCTTGTTATGTAATCTAACAAAACTTACTTTGTGGACATACCAAGTATATAGGACAAAAGATACGAACTGTTCAGGAGCTGTATACAGAACACGAAAAACACGCCCATCTTCTGCTATAGCAGAACACTATATTTACGTGGGCCATGTAATCGATTATAATAGAACAAATGTTTTAGCTCCCGTTTCTAATTTTTGGGATTCAGTAATTAAAGAGTCAGTAGAAATATGTCTTGTCAACTACCTTATAAATCCTTACAACAGCTTTCAGATGGATAAAAATTTACACCCTATCCTAATTAATATTATCAGTCACAGCGAAATCAATGTTATCAATCGATAACTGATTACACAGGTGTGCGACATAAAAATTGTTTCAAATTTAATAAGTGATTTTTTATAGTGTTTTCAACGCTGATTTTGGGATAAATTATGAAAAAATTCCATCACATACAGGTATTTCACCAATTGCTTGTCTAGTTTTAGCTTTTTTTGATATTTTTATACACATTTCAGCACTGTAGTGCGTTTTAATTTTGGTGTTTAGAATCTCCATAAACTGTTATTTAACCATTTTTATGCTAGATATATGTCAAATAAAGAGCTTGTATCTATCTTCTCTCAAGAAGGTGACCTGATGTTTTGCAGTGATGTTGCTGGACTTATGGCACATTTCAAAATAGAATATGCTCGTGATGAGTGGATACTTTTTATTTATTCTTCAAAAAGAAGCCTTAAAGCATTATTTCTACACATTGGCAATAAGTATGCTTAACAAAGTGGCTTTCTTTGTGAATGGGACAGTTGAGACAGAAAGCAACTCTACGTGAAGAACAGAAGAAGAAGAAGAAGAAGAAGAAGAAGGAAAAAACACACAACCTTGGCCCTAGAGAAAAACATTTCAGGTAGGGGTTAAAACTGTTGAAAGGAAAAGCCTTGTGGATCCCAGAATGGTGTTACTTCCACCACTACAGATGAAGTTGGGGCTTATGAAACAATTTGTTAAGGAATTGCCAAAAGGAGGGGAGTGTTTCAGAGATCTTTGTGGACAGTTTCCTAGTTTATCTGAGCTAAAGGAAAGAATCTTTGTCGACCAGACATTAGAAAACTAATGACAGATCCCAACTTTGTGGACAAAATGGAAACAAAAGGCTGCATGGACATTGTTTAAATTAGTTGTTACCGATTTCCTAGGAAACAAAAGAGATTAAAACTAAAAGACAATCGTCACAGACATACTCAACAACTTTAAGTAGCTGGGCTGTAACATGAGCATTTAAGTTCATTTTCTCCACTCATGTCTTGATTACTTCCCTGCAAATCTTGGTGATTTAAGTGAAGAACGAGCAGGGAGAAAGATTCCACTAAGATATCAAAGAAATGGAAAGAAGATATCAAGTAAGATGGTATGTCAACATGATAGCGGACTACTGCTGGATGATAAAAAGAGATGATTCACAACGATTCTGCAGCCGGAAAAGCAATAAAAGAAGCTTCGACAGATAGCAAAAGCGTTATTATATGGTTCTATGAGCTTAAAGAGCAATGGAAGTGTACTGGAAATGTAGTTTAGAACAAGATTTATAAATAAAATCAAACTTTATAATGTTGGAGAAAATGTGAAAATTGCTTAAATTTATTGTTATACCCAAACATAGTGCGCCTCAGTTGCACAGTGGTAGTGCCAGACTACAAATTCGAAGGTGCGGGTTCGATCCTCGCCAGTTCCTAGGATTTTTATCTGTCACTTTCCACTTCTTTCACCTCTGGCAGTATTGCTCATCGGAAAAATACCGAGTAGCACCGTGGTTCGGAACCCACGTTAAACTGTAGGTCCCCCTATACCTGGCTGGGTAAGTCAGTTCGAAGGTCGGAGGAAGGCAACGGCATACCACCTCCAAACAGAACCATGCCTAGTAAAGCACTGTGGTGTTCAAACCAATCTCTGGATTGTTGACTGCTTTACCTTACCTTACTCAAACATACTACCTCTTTTGTGAGAAAACCTGACATGATGGATAAAAATGGATTGAATTTTTGAAATCAGCACAGAAAAGTACATAAAATTCAGTTATTAAATATGAAATAACTTCCAAAAAATGTTTTCTTGCAGACCCATCGATGGCAGCACATACAACTCAGCTGTATCTTACATCTGTAAAATTTTGCTAGCACATTTGTCATGTGCAAGGACCAGCATGTCACAAAACTGCTTCCTGAAGCTAGGTCATCTTTTGAACTAAGGACAAAATTGATCTCCCATCCACATCATTTATACAATCAACTCTAAATGATTTTGATTCCTCATGATTTTTGCACTTGATTTCAGGCCTGTTCAAAGATGACTGATAACAACAGACAATGGCTTCTACTTATCCCATTTCTTAATTGTTATTTATTATTTTAAAATGGCAACTTACACAATCACATTTCTATTATTACTTCTTCTCCTACAATCTCTATTATTGCAAATGTTTTACAATGAGATTGATATCCTATGAAATAAACGTTAACTAACTGAGCATGATGATATTGATCATGGATATAAACTGATGTAACAAACTTACAGTAAGGCACTCTATAAAAGCTGAAAAAGAATTGAAATACATCAATGTTTTTGCCTTTTATTACTTTGCAAAAGACTATAAATTTCCATTGCATTTTAAAGGAATTGTCTTAAATATCAGTTTTCATTGTTGATTGGAATAAATTATCAAAATAAATATTTGAAGACATGTCAGAATTCATTTTAATATTTCTCTCACAGACCCTCAAAGCAAAGGTGCCAACTCTGACTGAGAGACTTATTGGGGGCACCTCTCGTAATGGAGTTCCGGAGGCAGTTAATATAGTCATGAAGCATCCTTGGGATCCTGTTTTTGAATGTCTTAATGAGAATAAACCTGTAAGTATAAATTGGGCAAGTGTGTACAACAATAAGAACAGTGATTCAAATATATATTTCCAATGACACTCTAAATGCATTTGGTAACAATGATAGTTACTTGCAATAATTCAGTAATAATGTGATCATTGAATTACTTTATTATTTTTGAGTTAAATTTAAACTAATTGTCTATACTGATAGATCTTATCCTTAGGGACTAATGACCTAGCTGTTTAGTACCCTCAAAACAACAAAAACAACAATCTTATCCTTAGATGGACATTAGCATAAATATTACAAATAATGTTATACAGTGCATACTCTGGCATCACCAATGTATTTAGTTAACTACTTTAAAAGTAAGTTACTGTAAATTGAGTAGGAAATGTCCAGGATGGAATAACAATATTATAAGGATGGATTGTTACATGGATGAAGACCTTAAACTTCAATAATCTGTACAATGTGTCTGTCATCCAGCTATTCCTTTACTCAATCCACAGCAATTTGTCCTTTTCATAATGCTGTTGTGAATTAAATAAGTTCTGTTGTGTCCATTTAAGATTCCATATTGGAATACTTTGTATACTTCTTAGTTTCTGATTGATGTGGATAACCACTTACAAGAAACAAGAAATCCAGGTTTGGGTCCTGATCCAGTGCAACTAGTTGATCAGAGTGTCTTTTCTGTGCAACATTTCTGAAAGAGCAGACACCATATGTATAATTGAATGTGTGCGCTTCAACAGACAGACAACAATTTCGGTCTGACCTCTTGCAGCAATACAAGTATACATGAGAACAAGAGGTACAAAGGACAGGGGGACCCTAAAATAGAACTGTGTGACAAATTGCTAATATCAGATTGCCTTCCATAAAAAAGGTTTTATAATATGTGTAGGAGAGCAAAGTGCATCAGGATGACCGAGGCAATTACGGCGAATGCATGAAAGAAGCAGGAATTGATCAGAATACCTTGGAATTAGGGCGATATGAAGAAATCAGGAGCCTGTAGTTGGTAATGTGGGATAACCGTGTCCCTTACAAGCAAATAAGAACATTTTTAATTTTGAAAATAATACTCACTGTAAACACAGGCTTCTGTGGCCGTTCTCACAATCAATAAAATTTTTCTGTGTTTGAGACGAGACCACTGTCATTCTTTAAGAATCTGCCCAATGTTTTGGGCACTGTTGCAAGTGGCCCTCTTCTGGGTATACTCAATGCTTCTTTGTCTTTTATGTTTATATGATGGGCTGTTTGATGCCACCCTAATCGTCATGGGATAGAACTACACCAGTGCCATTACTGGAACATGATGCAGGCTGGGTTTAAAGGCTTACCTGACCTAAAAGAAGCCAAATAAGTAGCAGTGCATAATCACTGCTTGAGGCTCTTTAAAAACAATTGAAATCCGCAATCCAAACAACCGTAATGCCCTTTTGGCGAAGCTTAGTTGAGAGGATAGTAGCTGCTTCCATCCTAGGGAATAAAGTTAACATAATACGGAATTTCGTCCAAGAAAAACAAATTTCTTCACGTTTTATGCACCAGCATGTTGATGATGGCTTTCATGTGGTCGTCTGTAGAGACAAGTCTACTGTTGCTAATCACATTTACCAAAAGTGCACCTGGAAAAAAGAATGCTACTTTTCCATCTTGCAATGAAGGTTTTCAAAAAATGTGTGTAAATTTTGAAAGTGTTCCTTTTGTGTATATCCAGACCAAATGTCATTAAGGTAGTTTATGAAACAGGGAACTTCTTGGATCAACTACTCCAAATATCTTTGATAAATTCTTGGTGCAGAAGTGATTCCAAAAGCTAAGCAATTAATCTGGCGTTAAATACCAACAAAGTCCAAGAAGCATCTGATTGACAACTACAAGTAGGCACTGCGCAAGTTGACATGAAAAAAATATTGACCACTCATCAACATTGCCAACAACTCCTCTATTTTCAGATTTGGATGTAAATCTGAGACACATAGCATGTTGATTCTCTGTTTAAACTTGTAGCAGATGCATGAAAATCCATCTGACTTCTGAATCTTAACCAAAGAGATAGCCCGTTGATTCAACAAAAATAGGAGAAACGATGCCTTGATCTTACCCGTACTGGAGGCCTGGTGATACACAGAAAAGGAATAAGGCAAGGGTGACAAGATTTAGGTATTGCTGACGGGTTTAGAGGAATTTTAATTTTTTGCCCATCCTCAGGTATTCTCAATCAGCTAGCTGCATCAGCGTAGTAAGTCTTGAAAAGGGACCAGTTGAGATAGTAAATGAGGTTATTCACAACGCCAGAAAGAGAAAAATATTTTAAAAACTTGCACCAATATTGAATATACCACTGAGAGTGCAAGTTGGTATTTTAAACCACTTGGTTAGCTGTGTGGTCTAATGCTCCACTTTCCAAGTCTGGGGGGTGTACCGGCCCCGGTTGTTCCTATGTCCATATTTGACTGGTTTTTTCCACTGTCAGCATAAATAAAATATGCAGAGGTATCATGTTACATGCTGCAAATAGCACAAAAAGAGTACTGTGAAAATACTGGCACTTCATATGACCTTCCCGTGATTTGTCAACTGTTACAAACAGATGCCAAATTGCACACCTGACAGGCAGTGCAGGCAGTCTGATTAAAGGTGCACCAAATGACAATCAAGGTATGACTGCTGACTTACCTATAAGTGGAAGATGAGTTTTCAAGAAAAGACATACATAGTTCAATTAATTGGTCCAAAGTTACTCATTTGTTATTGGACTGACCCATTCCGGGCTTTGCTGATTTTCATAAGCCAACTATTAAAGAGAAAAACATATTTTTAGTGGAGGATACATAGAATGTGGGTATCAATAATGCTTTAATATATATGATTTTTTTTATACATTTGGTTACAGTGTATGTTAACTATTTATTTTTCAAATATTTTTGCGTTATTTTTACTGTTGTTGATTCACAGTAGTTTATTCTAAGGTCTTATATAATCTTTGTTTTATTTCATTTACTTTTTGTGTGTGTTAATAACACTGGTTATGTGCAGCGTGAAATACACAGTTCTATTATGCTGCAGCTGTGGTCATACCTTTCATTGGTGATGAAGGTGGGAGGGGGAGGGGGTACACACACACACACACACACACACACACACACACACACACACACACACACGATAGTGTAACAGCTAATTTAGCTGTACACTATGGGATTGTCCCGCCACGAGATGTGCAGATTCATCATATATAGATAGTAGATATTTAAGGATTTTACTGTGTGCCATGCACTCGTGTGCGCAGGTACGCGGGAGCATGCAGGTGAGGCAGTCCAAAGACAGTCATAGTGGCTGAAGAAGAGGCCGTCGTGCAGTATAGCAAAGCATAAATGAGTGTCAGAAGAGACGATGTTGGCATGGAACATATACAAACATTGTTTGGATAAATGAACTGAGTTTGTCAATGTAGTTTCTAGTTAAGTTCTTCTTGAGACTTGATCTAGTATGGATGTCATGTAATTTTAGCCTACGGGGCATAATACAATATGTTCGTAAAAGTTAATCATCTTGTGGTTTTTTTATTCACTTAAAGTGTATTCTCACTGAGTGTGTTCCCACTCTGCTACGGAACGACGTCTTAACCTGAATTCTAGATGATAACTATAAGTCAAATCTATACGTAATCATAAACTAATGAAGAAGAAAAGATTGCTCAAGTTAATTTGATGAGTTGTGCATACATAACTAACCACGTAATAATAATTTGGGTGCTGTGTTTCAGGAGAAGAGTTTGTAGCAACATGGTCATCACGACTTCTGTCTCACAGGGAACACTGCAACACACACACACACACACACACACACACACACACACACACACACATACACATTGTTTTTAGAATTTGACCGTGCTGTTGACGGGATGTTAAACCCTAAGCTTCCTTCCTTTTCAGAATTATCTTAGGTGTTACATATTATCCATTTCACATTGTAATGCAATTTGTAGATGATATTGTTCTTGTGCAGCTATAATTACATTCGTGGTCACAACTTTGGTGAGGGATGAAGGTGTGATAAAGTGTGTTTAATATGCTGGTTAAGGTGCCGCGAAAATTTTGTGTGATTGTTTTGTTTTGTATTTGTTCATTTAACATACATTATAAAACTATAATCAAGTGAATATAGATTTCATAACTCGTCTAAAATGTCAATTAGTTGTTGTTTGGAAACATTATGTAAAAGTGTGTGAACCAGACCAGAGGTTTGAGGTTTTGGGATGCTAGGAAAGTTTCCTCCAAATGGTCCATAAACAGTTTGGCATAGTAGGGTGCCATGCAGATGCCCATGGCTGTGCCACGGATTCAGTTGTAAACATTCTCGTCAAAGAAAAAGTAGTTATTTGTTAGGATGAAGTTAGTGACGTTTTTGAGGAATGAGCTATCAGCCATGATTTTTGACAATATACTGTAATATGATCTGGACTCAGGGCCAGAACACCTTTCTCCTTCCTTCAAAATCCTCAACTCTTTCTTCCCCATCCACTTCACTTAGCCTTCCTCAACCCACTCCGCCACATTCCTGGTTGTTAAACTCCACTCATTGTGGCTCCAGCCACACTTCTGTCCACATTAAACCTATCAACCACCAACAGTACCTACACTTTGACAATTTCCATCCCTTCCACATAAAAAATCCCCTCCCCCCTTCCTTACAGCCTAGGAACCTATGAACAGTATATCTGCGGTGTCAAGAACACCTTTCCTCAATATGCTGAAGGTCTCACAAAGGCCTTCACAGACAAAAACTACTCCACGGACTTAGTCTGCAAACAGATCTCCAATGCCATATCCCCACACACCCCAAATCTTCTCTCCACCACCAGTAACCAACCACAAAAGAGTGCTCCCATTGTCACCCAGTACTCCCGCTGGATTGGAATGACTAAACTGCATCCGTCACCGAGGTTTTGATTTTCTGTCTCCATGCCTAGAAATGAGACATCCTGCCCAAGACCATCCCCACACCTCCTAAAGTGGTATTTCATTGCCCTCCCAACCTCCATAACACCCTAGTCAATCTCTACACCACATCAAACTCCAGTTCCCATCTGCAGGGATCATACCTCTTGCAAAACCCCACTGCAATGTGTCCAAGCCATCCACCTAGCTCTTCCAATTTCACTCAGACTGGGTCACCTATGAAAGCAAATTTACCAGTTATGCTGCCATCACTGTAAAGCTTTTTATATTGGTGGCATGAGCACTAACCAGCTGTCCATTAGGATGAATGGCCACTGCCAAACTGTGGTGGAAAGCAAGGTAGACCACCATGTGGAACAACTTCCAGCAGAGCATATGGTTGATTTCAACAGCTGGATCCTCCCACCCACCACCAGCTTTTTGAACTACACATGTGGCAGTTACCCGTACAGTACATTCTCCAATCTCGAAATTATCTAGGCCTCAACCTACGATAACCCCCTTTTCCTCCCCGCCCAACAGTTCCTACCACCTCTACCTTACACCTCTCCCATTCTATTTGCTGTGCTATGTGTGTGTGTATTTTGCTCCCTTCCCCTATCCATCCTCCCTAATCCATTACTAAGCTTCATTTCGTTCCACCCATTGAGTATGTTCATGCTCCATAAAGCCATGCTTTTTTCATCTCCACCACTGCTATGCAATCTTCCCGCCCCCTCCCCCACCTCCTCTTCTTCCCTCCTATCTCCCCCCCCCTCTCCTCTTCTTCCCTCCTATCCCCTCACCCTCCTCAGGGGGTTCAGCATTAATTTGCTCAGTACAGGCTTGGTGAATCCGGGGACCTTGAGCTGAGGGCTGGTAAGCACCACCAGTCTTCTTACACCATAACCTCTAGGCACACTTCAGTGATCATTGTGTGGTGCGACAGTTGAACGTTGTGTGTACCAGGGAATGGGGATCTTGGCTTGACCGCCTGGGTTGCGAGGAAGGTAATACCTCTATAAAAACCCTCAATCTTAAGATGTGCTACACACTGGAATGCATGCCTTTTACAGATGGAACAATCACTAGCGAGCAACCTCTGGGGATACTGCCGCATCTCAGTTGTATAAGGCTTACCTATACATGGGGTGCCCAGTTAAGGTGGACATTTAGTTCCCTAGCTATTAATGGAACCAAGATGAATTATTTAAATTTGTCGAAAAGGTGTCACGGTTCTATATACAAAGGGTCTTGAGGGCATAGCAGGTAACCTCAAATCTGTGAAAATGTTGTGTAACGGAACTTTGTTAGTTTAGACAGCTACCTCCCAACAGGCCTCAAATCTTAATAACGCCAAGCAACTTTGAGAATATGCTATCGAAACTGAACTCCACAAAACATTAAATTACAGTAAGGGCGTGGTTACATGTCACAGCCTCTTTAAAATTCCTAATGAGGAATTAAAAGCTGAATGGGCCTCCGAAGGTATTGTGGATGTTGAGAATATTATGAGGAGGGTGGATGGGGTGTTGGTTAAATCAGAGTCCTTCACCTTGACCTTCAACTTTCCGAAGCTGCCAGACCATATTAAAGCAGGTTTTCTTAGATTAAATGTACAGCCTTGTTACCCCAACCCAATGCATTGCTTCAAATGCCAGCACTTTGGGCACACCACCTTGGGTTGTAATGGACAGCAAACCTGTGAAAGCTTACTTGCCGCCCTTTAAGTGTATCAGCTGTTCAGGAAACCACCCTGTTTTTGAGTAGATCCTGTGCAGTGTACCTTGAAGAACATAAGGTACAAGAGATCAAGACCTCAAAGCGCATATTGCATGATTTGGTGAAAAAGTTGTACAAGGCCATGAAACCGCCGTCATTTACCACCACTTTTGCAGTGGTTCTTTAAAAACCAGCTTCAAAAACTGATGCATCTATGCAAACTTCAGTGACAAGTGTTGGCACTAATACCTGCTCCTGCCAGTGCACATGAAATGTGTCAGATGTTTCAACATTTGTAGTCCTCCCCAAAATAGTGGACTAAGGTACGGCTACTGACATCGGAGAGCCCCTACCACCTTTAATGCCAGAACCCATTCCAAAGATAAGTGTTGCTACCACTACAGCAGTGGAAGTGCCCAAAAAGCAAGCCAGGGTCAAGAAAGACAAAGAAAAGACTGAGTTGAAGATTGTAAGCAAAGAAACAGACCCGGTTGATATCATTATGCTTGATGTGCAAACTGAATTAGTTTCAGAGCCCTTGGAATTTGATGTTTTTCTAGGGCAATCAACTTGCCTCAGGACTGACCTTCTGCTGGGACAAGCATCTTGCCCCAAGGTGATCCTCCACCCGTTATGGGTTCCCAGTCCTGTCAGAGAGAGGGAGGGTGAAGGTTAAACCACCTTGATAGATCACTCCCGTATTGCAATGGAACTTGCAGCGATTTAGGACACATGCGGAGAAACTACGATTATTATCTCAGGGATGATCTCTGTGTGTCTGTCTCCAGGAGACAAATTTCAAGCACTTTGATAACCCTGAGATACAGGGATACATTCTCCACAGAAAGGACGACATTAGTGGAGAGTAAGCAAGAGGGGGAGTGGCTGTATTCATCAACACAACATACCACTCTGAACCCATCTCTCTCACCATTAACCTACAACCAGTTGCAGTGTCAGTTCATTCGTACCACCAACTGCCTATATGCTCCTTTTATCTGCCGCCAAATGACATGCTCAATGAAGAGGCTCTGGAAGATCTTCTTACACAGTTTCCCCACCCATTCAGATTCTGTGGTGCACATAATGTGCTTTGGGGCTCCGTCACCACTTGCCCCAGTGATCACTTCCGCATTTGGATTTACCTTCCAGGCAGATTAGAACCTGAAAGGCAGCTGCCTCGATAGGTTATTAGCAGGGCAGACTGCACACTTCACGGTCGACTTGACGAATTTGAGCCCCATGACATCGTCCTTGAATTGGTGGATATTATTACTGCTGAGATCCACTACACTGCCACTGTATCCATTCCGCAGTCATCAGGGTGACCAAAACAGAATTCAGTCCCTTGGTGGATTGAAAAATGCCGTTCTGCCATTAGGATCAGTCGGGTGGCTCTGCATCGGTTCAAATGTAAACCGACTGCAGAAAACCTCGCAACCTTTTGGGTGGTCGGGTGACAAGGGCCAAGTGTCGCCGGATTACTTAAGAAAGCAAGAAGAGATCATGGCAGCAGTTCCTAAGTCTGTTAACTGGATGACTAAGAGTTCCGTTGTATGGGAGGCCATTAGGCCAGTAGCTTCTGTAATGGGTAATGATACTCTTCAGACCAACCCATGAGACATTGCCCAGACCATGGCTACCACCAGTTAAATCCAGATTTCCAGTGTGGCTGCTGAGAGGGAAATTTTGGACTTCCGGTCTAGCGATGATGAACAATATAACTGCCCCTTTTCCATCTGGGAGTTGGGTTCTGCATTGTCTGTAGCCCACGACATATCCTCAGGTCACGGTGGTATCCACTACAGCATGTTACGGCACCTTACAGGGCAGAACAAGGAAATCCTACTCAATCTTTTTAATTTCATCTGGGTGACAGGCCAGTTCCTGACTCATGGAGGGAGGCCATTTTAATTGCTCTTTTAAAACCCGGGAAAGACCGCACAAGTACAAGTAGTTACTGTAGTTTTGCTCTCACTAGCTATGTGGGAAAGACCTTAGAATGGATGACTAAGTGTCGCCTTGTCTAAATGCTGGAATCCAGGCAGCTCCTCAGCCGCTTTCAAAGTGGATTCAGGAGATATCGATCCACCTTTGATATCCTGGCCTTCCTGGAAGTGGCTATAGAACAGGCTTTCCTAAGCCGGTAACACATTTTGGGTATGAGTAGGCCTATGATACTACTTGGGCGCATCTTACCCTCAGGCAGCTACAGAAGTGGGGTTTTTGTGGTTGTCTTACCCATTTTATTCAGTCCTTCCTTTCCACATGTTACTTTAGATATTGGGCTGGTGATGCTCTCTGATTGATTTGAGCAGGAGAATGGAGACACTCAGGGTGGGGTTTTAAGTGTGACCTTGTTTGCTATAGCAATTAACAGTATTACTTCTGTCGTGAAAAGTCCTGTCCAGTGTTCTTTATTTGTGGATGACTTTTCTGTCTTTTGCTCTTCTTGCAATCTGGCAATGACTGCATGTCAGTTTCAGTTAACTCTTTAGTGCTTGGATGAATGGGTGGGGATGACTGGTTTTAAGTTTTTAACCAAGAAGTCTCTGTATTCGTTTGAATCATTCTTGTAAAGTCTGTGTGTGTGCTTTTTAATCACTCATGTATTGTTTTGAATCTACCTGAACTGCAAATGAAGGGCTAATTTTTAAAGGCACAGTGAGGTTTCTGAGTCTCACATTAAATTCCAAACTCATATGGGTGCCCCACCTTAAGGACTTGAAGACACAGTCCTTCAAAGCACTGGCAATTTTAAAATGTCTTAGCCACACAGACAGAACCTGTTTGCTCCGGTTTTATAGAGTCTTTGTGCAATCTCGTCTTGATTGTGGGTGCACAGTGTAAGTGTCTGCACGCCCTCTTATTTAAAGGTATTGGACGTGGTCCACTGTACTTAGGATGAGCCCCATACCAAATGTTTGTGCTGAGGCTGTGGAGCCACCACTGCACATCAGGCAATGGCTACTCATGGTCTGCCAGGCATCTAAAACACTGGCATACCTCACCGTTGCTCGGTCCCCAATGGAAAGGCTGTTTCATACTTGTCAAAGAGCGACACAATCATATGGGATTCACACAAAGGATTTCCCTTTAGAAATGAGAGTGGCTGATTTTAATGTTTTATACAGAGGTTGGGGCAGGGTCCCACCTTGGCCTCTCCAGAGGCCCAGAATTATTTTAGACCTGGTGAGTTTTAGGAAGGAACAAACTTCAGATTTTACTTATCAGTCGTTGCTTTTAATTGTTATAGATAGGCATCACAATTTCACAGTTCAGTACACAGATGGATCGAAGCATGGGTACTTAGTCGGATGTTCCATTGTGTTCCCCTTGTTATCAAGAGTCACCTACCCAAGAATTACTCTGTTTTCTCTGCAGAACTCCATGTGATCTTGAAGGCAGGAGAGAAGTTAAGTTGTGCTCAGGGCAAACAATTTCTTCTTTGCTCTGATTCCCTGAGTGCACTGCAGTCGTTGAACGAGCTATATCCATCTGACACCTTACTGCTGCATATACAAGACGAACTGTCCTCCTTTCAACGTCCCAGGAAGGAGGTGTCATTTTGTTGGGATTCAGGGTAATGAAGATGCCATTCAGGCTACCAAAGAGGCTTGCAGTGCCCCTGTTGTGACACTGTGCTTTATTCCCTTGCGGGATATGACTTTCCTGTTGCGGCTGCGGTACCTGCAATCGTAGGAGGAGGACTGGCTCGTAGTAACTCATAATAAGCTGTGTTACCTGAAGCCCACTGTCCATCCGTTGCGTTTCTCCTACCAATCTCTTAGCCGGGATGAAGTCACTATTATACGCCTCCTCATTGGGCACTGTCCACCGACACACGGTTTCCTCCCGACGAGAGGAACCCCCGATTTGTGATGCCTGTGGTTTGCAGCTTACTGTCTGCCACATTTGAATTGAGTGTGATTTATATCATGCACAGATTTTGTGATTTGTCTCAACTCTGGCCTAAGCTTTTAGGCTGGATTTTTTAATATGTTGCAGGGTGGTTGACTCACCTTCTTTTTATTAATATGGTCATCCAGCCATGGTCCTCTGCTTAGTTGTTTTAACTCTTTATCCAGCTTTTCCAATAGGGTTCTCTTATAGTCTTCATCTCTAATATTCACCTTTTGTATTTCACTTCCACTGCATGTGTTACTTGCTAGATGGAAGATCTAGATCTTGAGTGCCCAAAATCCCCTATCTACCACCACCATCACTATCCCATCACCAAAGACCGTGATTCGAAGTGCGAAGTGCTGGAGATGATGATTGTATTATGATGCCGTGTACCTTTGTGATTGTGTCAGTTTTTTGTTTTTTGAAGAAGGCTAATGGCTGATAGCTTAAATGTTGTGTGTGTGTGTGTGTGTGTGTGTATCACACAAAGTGTGTCCCACAACGGCCCATCACTTCCCCTTTCCCATCCTAAACCTGTCCTCACCGTGTCCTTTACCTTGTCATTTCGTGTAACATGTAAAAGACCTCAAAGGCAGCAACAATGGAGGAAGAGTCTTTCAGAATGGTGAAGCTGGCGGAAGAGGCATGTTTTCTCTTTGGGTACAAAAAGAGTACAAGTAGTGACTGTACAACAGAGGGGTGGCTACAGACAGCGTCTGACTCATAGTGAGCAGCTGATTTAGGCTGGGCAACCTACTGCCTATGTGGATAATAACTGGAAACTACCACATTACATTTCCAAGTAGTACATGGTATGTCTCTCCATGTGAAAGATTCCGGAGTTAAAACTTCCACTCAGTCGGATCTCCGGGAGGGGAACACATTGAGAGTAGACATATTTGAAAGGAAGAAAGGGACACTGAAGGAAGGATGGATAAGGTTTGGAACATAGAATGTGACGATGCTACTGCAAGAAGGAAAGCTAGAGAATGCAAAACAGGAGATGAAAAGGAACAGACTAAATGCCCTTGGCTTATGTAAAATGATATGGGGAGAGACTGGGGAGATGGATAGTGGAGATTATAAGCTATTTTACTCAGTGGAAATCAAGAGTGGTGAAAACGGAGTAGGAATATTGATAGGGCAAAAGCTGAAAAATAGGTAATGAAGGTACAATATATTGATGGAAGACTGATGATGATACGACTCAAGGGTAGTTCGAAAGATTTTGCCAACCAGCCAACATAGAGATGAAGAAGTGGAAGAGTATTATGAGAAAATACAAGACCTAATTGAGAAAGAAAGCAGCAATGCGTGCATTACCATCATGGTAGACTGGAATGCAGTGGCTGACGAAGGAAGAGATGAAGATACAGTGCGAAAATTTGGATTAGGAATAAGAAATGAGAGAGGTGAATGACTTGTTAGTTTCTGTTAAGAAAATTCATTAGCAGTTGGTAATACATTATTTGAACATCACAAAAGAAAATAGTACACATGGATATCAAATTTGACTAGGGAAAGATATCAGTTGGACTACATCCTAATACAAAAAAGGTTTAGGAATTGCTTGAAGAAAGGTAAAGCTTATCGAGGACTGGATATAAATTCAGACTACAACCTAGTACTGGCATAAATACAAGTGAAGTTGAAAAAAGTCTGGAGAGATAAACCAAAAGAAAAATTGAAAGTAGAAAGATTCAAAGAGGTAGGAAAGACATCAGATTTGGAAAACAGATTTATGGAAAAATGGGAAAGAGGTGCTGGTGATGAAAGTGTTAATGACAAATGGATAAAAATGAGGGAAGGACTCATGGACTCTGCCAAAGAATCAGAGTATCCCAAAATATCAGAAAACACAAATAAAAACACACACAAACATTCAAGCTTTTGCTACATTGGCAACTTTGTCAGGAAAAGAGAAAGGAGGAGAGAAAAAGGGAAGGATGCGGGTTTTAAGGGAGTGGGTGAGGAGTCATTCCAATCCTGGGAGTGGAAGGACTTACCTCACACACACACACACACACACACACACACACACACACACACACACACACATACACCAAGGCAGACATTTGTAAAAAGCAAAGTGGTTGGACAGAGATGCCAGTCAAGGCAGAGGCTCTGTCCAGAGAACAGGGGCAAAGATGTTATTGAATGGTGAGCAGGAATTTGAATTTAGCGGAGGTTGAGACCAGGTGGGCAATGGGAAGAGAGACTATGCTGAAGGGCCAGTTCCAATCTCTGGAGTTCTTAAAGGTTGATGTCAGTAGGAAGTATCCAGATAACCCGGATGGTGTAACACTGTGCCAAGATGTGCTGGCTGTGCACCAAGGCATGCTTAGCCACAGGGTGATCCTCATTACCAACAAACACTGTGTTTTTGTGTCCATTCATGTGAATGGGCAGTTTATTGCTGGTCATTCCCACAAAGAACACTTCACAGTGCAGGCATGTCAGTTGGTAAATCAAGTGGATGCTATCACAAGTGGCTTTGCCCTTAATCGTGTACAACTTCCGGGTTATTGGTCTGGAGTAAGTGGTGGTGGGAGGGAGCATAGGGCAGATTTTACACTGGGGGCAGCTACATGGGTAGGAGACGGAGGGTAAGGAAGGTGGTTTGGGGATTTCATAGGGATGAACTAGGAGGTTATGAAGCTTCACACATCCGTCCACATCATACCCACCAATGAACAACAGTACCTCCATTATGACAGCTGCCATCCATTCCACATCAAATGTTTCCTTCCCTACAGCTTAGGTCTTCATGGCAAACAAGTCTGTTCCAGTCCTGAATCCCTGAACCAGTACACCAATAGCCTAATAACAGATTTCACATCCCACAGCTATCCTTCTGATCTGGTACAGAAGCAAATTGCCAGGGCCACTTCCTCATTCCGCCAAATCCAGAACCATCCACAGAAAAACCCCAAAAGTGCCTCTCTTGTCACCAGATACTTTCTGGGACTGAAACACCCACCTAACCTTCGAAACCTCCTAGTTCATCCCTATGAAATCCCCAAACCTCCTTCCCTACCCTCTGGCTTCTACCCATGTAACTGCGCTTGGTGTAAAATCTGCCCAATGCACCCTCCCACCACCACTTATTCTAGTTCCGGAAGTTGTACATGATTAAGGGCAGAGCCACTTGCGATAGCACCCACATGATTTACCAACTGACATGCCTGCACTGTGAAACATTCTTTGTGAAATGGCCAGCAATAAACTGTCCATTCGGACACAGACAGACAGTGTTTGTTGGTAATGAGGATCACCCTGTGGTTAAGCGTGCGTTGGTGCACAGCCATCACATATTGGCACAGTGTTACACCATTCGGGTTATCTGGATACTTTAAGAAATCTGGAGATGGGAACTTGCCCTTCAGCATATTCTCTCTTTACATTGCCCACCTGGTCTCAACCTCCGCTAAATTCAAATTCCCGCCCGCCATTCAATAACATCTTTGCCCCTATTCTCTGGACAGAGCCCTGCCTCGACTGGCATCTCCATCAAACCTCTTAGCTTTTTACAAATGTCTGCCTTGGTGTGTTTGTGTGTGTATGTGCGTGGGTGTGTTTTTTCACCTATCTTTTTTTTCCCCTAAGGTAAATCCTTCCACTCCTGGGATTGGAATGACTCCTCATCCATGCTCTTAAAACCCACATCCTTCCCTTTCCTCCCCCTCTTCCCTTCCTCTTTCTCTGATGAAGCAACAAACAGTTGCAAAAGCTTGAATTTCTGTGTTTGTGTGTATTTTTATTTGTGTATCTCTCAATGAGCCTGTGCTTTTGTTAAGTTAAACCATCTCTATTTTTTATACATATTTTTCTACCAGGAATGTTTCCCTCTATAATATATATATATTATTTAATAAATAAATAAATGTTCCAGTTGCAGTTTGTCATATGTTTCTGCTGTGAGTTGTAGTCTATCCTTGTTAAATTGATGATTTCCAGCCTGGACTTCCCATTATTAGTGAATAAGTGGGCTGAAGTTCGGGAGTATGGTGGGAAGACAGGCTGTGTGAGATGGCTAGTTTCCTTCTCTGCAGCTCTGAGGGATGGGTGCTATGTGGGAGTATCCATGCATAGTGTAATATGTGCCTAGGACCCTGGAGTCATGTTGAGGGGAGGGGGGCATTCTCTGCCACAGGATATTAGGATATTGATTGTTCTCCTGGCAAACAGTTTGTCAGTAACCACTCATGCAGGCAACCAATTTGCTGGTGGCCAGACCAATATTTGTCAGGCTGTGCAATTAACAAATCATTTACCAACTTTAAAGTGGTATAAAACTGAAAATGTGGTTTTTAGTTTTTACAGTACCAACAATTTTTGTGTTTGTTTAACTAGTGGGTGTGCAGTTGGACCCTAACAATGATTCTGCATGTAATTAATTGTCAAAAGTAATACCAGAATGAAAAATCCTCTCTATCACATCACAAAAAAGGCAAATATGTCTTTCAATTCAAAACCATTTACAGTACATAAAAAATATTGACATAATTGTGCTTTTTTCGGAGTTAACCCTAATTCTTCAGCTCAATGAGCTCTTGAGGGGGCAGGAGGGCAAGTGCCCCACATGAGAAATGCCAGATTGAATGATGTTATGTCATGTGTCATGTTTTGTAATGTGACATTATGTCTCATATTTTTTACCTGGCACAATGCATAATATGTGAAGTGGTGTGTCATATGTCAAGATGCAGCATGATGTTCTATGTGAAATGAGGTGATATTTTAATTCTTTAAACACAAATTGGTATGTTGTGTTACAGTACAATATCTTTACATATTACATATGTGGGTTTTTCCCCCCATGTGTCTTCCTAAACTACTTGAACTATTTCAACCTAAATTGGTACACACATTCTTTACCATCTGGCAACAGTCTTTGTTTGGATAAAAAAGTTGTTTAGAAGATATGACATCATAAACTATGAAATCACAAAAAATTACTACATAATGTGGTGTTTGAATAAGGTACTTTATTATTCACTATTTTAAAATGACAGCACTTACACAAAATTTGAAATCTTTACAAAACATTTTCTTTTTACTCAACCTGAAGAAAGTAATGAGAGGAAGAAGTTTATCACTTACTATTTTTCCGCTGTTCATGCAGTAAAACTACAGCATTCATCATGATGTTACAGTTTATTACTTCTACAATTGTATTTGTGGCACTTTTAATATATACCACTGAATGTACCTTCGAAATGATGTGATGGTATGTCACATAGTTGAGAAAATATAATATCATAAACAATGAGATGAAAGAAAAACTGGCCCATAACATATAAAATTTTAATTTATTGTCTTTACTGCCACCTCTATTTGCAACACATTTCACAGTTTTCTAATGTTCCATTCTATGTACCTGGGAAATTCTATTATGGTAGGACACACTATTCAGGAGATATGCTGTCATAAAACTGAGTTGCAAGGAAATGAAACTTAAATGGACAGAGAGAGAATAAGGAGCTCGACTTGCATATGAATGTTGTTGTTGTGGTCTTCAGTCTGGAGACTGGTTTGATGCAGCTCTCCACAATACCCTATCCTGAGCAAGCCTCTTCAACTCCACATAAGAACGCTAACCTACATCTGTCTGAATCTGCTTACTGTATCCATCTTCCTCTGTGGTTTTTACCCCACACACTTCCCTAACGCTAAATTCACGATTCCTTGATGTCTAAGAATGTGTCCTACCAATCGATTCCTTCTTTTAGTCAAAGTATGCCAGAAATTCCTTTTCTCCCCAATTCTGTTCAGTACTTCATCATTAGATACGTGATCCACCCACCTAATCTTCAGCATTCTTCTGTAGCACCACATTTCAAAAGCCTCTATCCTCTTTCTGTCCGCACTGTTTATCGTCCATCTTTCACTCCCATACAGGGCAACACTCCACACAAATGCCTCCAGAATAGACTTCCTTAGGCTTAAATCAATATTCGATGTTAACAACTTTATCTTTTCCAAGAACGCTTTTCTACCCATTGCCATTCTGCATTTTATATCCTCTGTACTGCGACCATAATTTTTTATTTTATTGCCCAAGTAACAAAACTCATCTACCTCCCTTATTGTTTCGTTACCTAATATAATTCCTTCATCATCACCTGATTTTCTTAGACTGCACTCCATTTCCCTAGTTTTGCTCTTTGTTAATGTTCATCTTATATGCACCTTTCAGCTCACTGTCCATTCTGTTCAACTGCTCTTCCAGGTCTTTTGCTGTCTCTGACAGAATTACTATGTCGCTGGCAAAATGCAATGTTTTTAATTCTTCACCCTGAACTTTAATTCTTTCTCCAAATTTCTCCTTGCTTTCATTTATAGCTTGCTCAATGTACAGCATGAATAACATTGGAGAAAGGTTACAATCCTGTCTTACTCCCTTCCCAACCACTGCATTCTTTTCATGCCCTTCAACTCTTACAACCGCTGTCTGGTTTTTGTACAAGTTGTAAATAACCTTACACTTCCTATATTTTACTCCTTCTTGCTTCAGAACTTGAAAGAGTTTATTCCAATCAACATTGTCAAAATCCTTCTCCAAATCTACAAAAGCTAGATATGTAGGTTTGCCTTTTCTTAATCTATCTTCTAGGATAAGCCGTAAAGTGAGTATTGCCTCCCGTGTTCCTACATTTCTCCTAAACCCAAACTGTTCTTCTCCGAGGTCGGCTTCTACCAGCTTTTCCATTCTTCTGTAAATAATTTGTGTTAATATTTGGCAACCATGACTTATTAAACTGATGGTTCTGTAGTTTTCACACCTGTCTGCGCCTTTTTTCTTTGGAATGGGGATTATAACGTTTTTCTTAACGAAAAGAAGAATAGAATAATGCATACGTGGGCAATGCCAGGAACTAACTATTGCTGGTACTACATATATCATGGGGCGTAATAAGACATGATGTCTTTTGCTGAATCACAACATAACATGTCAAAGTCATGTAATGTGAGATGTTTGAAAGCAAATGATTTTTCATATGCGACAGCAGGACATGATGTGTCAGCACTTTACATTCGACTTTCCATGTGGCAGAATCTGACATTCAGTGCAACACATGCACATGATGTCATATGTTACACAACAGGATATGACATGACGAGATCTTCATGGGTCTTATTATGTGATGTCATGTGATTCATGTTTGACATGTTGTGGTTTGTACGGCACTACATAAAATGTTATATGAGGCACAATTAAACATGCAGTGTTGTTTATAAGACTAGTCAAAAAGAGTCAAACAGTGGAAATTCCAGGAAGGATTTAGCAATATTTTTGTGAAGGATAGGTTGCTACTCACCACAGAGATGTCCAGTGAGCCACAGAAAGGCATAAATAGTAGAATACAACTTGAAAAGGTTTTGGCCGTTACAGTTTGTCCCTGCCCACAGTGGCCATCTGCGACTGTGGGATTCAGCACAGGTGAGGCGAGAGCAACCAGTATTGGTGTGAGGTAGTGGCAAGGAGAGGGGAAGCAGGAGGGAAGGCGAGTTGCATAGAGTCGGTGGGCGGGGGCGGAGGGGGGGGGGGGGAATATGCCAGTGCTGTCTGATAGATAGGACGGAAGGAAGGGATGGGACTGGAATGTGTAGCAGGATGAGAGACATACGTAAGGATAGATTGGTACAGGGGAGGGGAGAGTAGTGGGGGGCAGGAACTATTGAAGATTTAGGCCTGGGGGATTGCGGGAGCATAGGCTATATTGTAGGATGAGTTCTCACCTGCACAATTCAGAAACGCTGGTGTTAGTGGGAAGGATGCATATTGCACAGGCTGTGTAGCAGTCATTGAAGTGAGCCACATTATGCAGGGTTGTGTGCTCTGCCACAGGATGGTCCAGCTGTCTCCTGGGCGGGGGGGGGGGGGGGGGGGGGGGCTCTAGGTGCTTGGTTCCTTTTTGGGCTAGAAACATGAGGGTGAACATTTTTTGGTTTATCCCGAATCGGCACCCATTTGTATACCTGATAAAACATTTAACTGTATTTGTGTCCTTTCTTGTTACCTTGATCAACTACATCCTCACCCACCATTACTTCTCCTTTGAAGGCATCACCTACAAACAAATTCGCAGCAACCGTATGGAACCTTCTTATGCCAACCTTTTAATGGGCCATCTAGAGGAATCCTTCCTGACTACCCAGAATCCCAAACCCGTTATCTGATTCGGATCCATTGATGATATCTTCATAATCTGGACTGAAGGTGAGGACACACTATTCATATTCCTTCAAAACCTCAACACCTTCTCCTCCATTAACTTCACCTGGTCATACTCAACCCAATGAGCCATCTTCCTTGATGTTGACCTACACCTCAAAGATGAACTCGTCAGTACCTCCGTCCACATCAAACCTACCAGCCATCAACAATACCTCCACTTTCAGTTGCCATCCATTCCCGACCAAAATGTTCCTCACATATAGCCTAGCTCCACATTGTCGTCGCATCTGCAGTGACAAGCAGTACCTCTCCCAACTAAACACTTCACTGAGGCCTTTACTGACCACAATTATCCTCCAAACCTTGTGCAGTAACAGATATCATGGGCCCTTTCTGTTGAGTCACCCACCATCTCCTCCACACTCACTGTCCGACCACAAAGGAGCAACCCCCTTGTGACCCAGTACCACCCAGGACTGGCGCAGTTAAACTACTTTCTCCAACAGGGTTTTGACTGCCTTTCATCCTGCCCTGAAATGAGAAACACCCTATTCAATATCCTTACCCCCCCCCCCCCCCCTACAGTGGTATTCTGTCGCCCACCAAATCTACATAATATCCTTGTCCATCCCTGCCCCCAAAACCTTAACTCATGGCTGTATCACCTGCAATAGACCCAGATGCAAAACCTGCACTATCCATCGTCCCACCAACTCCTACTCCAATTCTGTCACAGGCCTTTCCTGTCCCATAAAAGGCAGGGCCACCTTGTGAAAGCAGTCGTGTTTTCGACAAACTGAGCTGCAACCACTGTGCAGCTTTCTACACGAGTATGACCAGCAACAGGCTGTCTATCCAGATGAATGACCACTGTTAAACTGTGGGCAGGAGTTACCATCCCATGAATATTTATACTTAGTTGTCTACTCGACACAAAAGAAAACCAAGAGAGCTGCAAATTAAGGCAGTCTCTTCACTGACACAATACAAGTCACCAAGAAAAGATTGACCAACCCCTCCCTATATTAAGCAAGACTCACAAAAACTGTACATATTTTAAAATAAAACTGTTCATTGCACGGCCCCCAGAAGTGCAAACTATCTCATTAAAAACCTTCAGAAATGTTCTACAAAATTGGATTGATTGCGTGAAAGATGATTCTAAATTTTAGCTTATACTTATTATTTGTTTGTGTACAAATACAATTCTAAATGATTTAAATGTTTTCTTTACTTTTATTATTATATTTAGAATGCTCAAAGATAAAATAAATAAAAACTGCCCTACAGTATAAAGTCTCTTATTGGGAGACTATCCCAGGTTTTCTTGCAGCTGTCCTACCTGAAGGCTTACAGGGGCAACAGAAATTTCATTTTCTGTGTTTTTTTATGATTACTGGCCAATAAAACTCATGTATATTTTACAGAGGAGGCTGCCTGGAAATCCTATAATGCTGGTAGTGCCATCACACCCTATTCTCGGTGGTACCCACAGCACAAGAATGAGGCAATGGGAATCATATCTTTCAGCACTGGGGACAGTTGTTACTGTTGTTCTCAAAGCAGGTTAGTATTACTTTATAATATTTTTCATTATTAGTCATTTATTAGGTTTTTGTTCCAACCAGTCTAGGTAACAATGGAAATTCCATATTGGAATTCAACTATGAGAATAGCTACAATTCACCATAAAGATGTATGTCAAGCTGTGACAGGCACATAAAAAAGACCGTCATATACATAGATTATTCTAGCTTTTGGCCCTTAGCCTTTGTCAGAAAAAGACAGCACTCACACACACTCCACGCTAGATGACCGTCATCTCTGACTGCCACACTCTGAATCATGCTCTGTGTTGAGGGGATAGGAGGAGATTGATTGGGGGTAGGGGGTTGGACAGGATGGTTGCAAGCAAGGCAGTGGGAATGGATACAGCATGGCCCTACAGGGCATGTAAGTAAGTACTAAATGAGTGGAAAGAGATTCTGCTTAGGTATATAGGAACCTTGGGTGTGAGGGGGAAAAGGTCACATAGTGGGTTATGGTCTTAATAATTTCAGTATCAGAGAATGTACTGTTAGTATAATTCCCAGTTCATAAAACCTGGTAGAGGGGAGGAGGACCCAGACAGCTCGGGTTGTGAAGCAGATGAAATTAAACAGGATGGTCTACTTTGTTTTTGACCACAGTTTGGCAATAGCCATTCATCTTAATGGATAAGTGGTTAGTCCAGTAGGCCTGGATAGGGGAACAGCCTAGTGTCGTATTTAAAGAAATGATAAAAATTAAAGATTTTTTTATGTACAATATTTATTTTTAGCCGATAGGAGACATTATGAACAAGTTACCTTGGCACAACGTGCAGCTGAGCATATGCTTGATTTCCTAAATTAGCCCCCCCCCCCCTCCTCTCTCTCTCTGTCAGTGTGTGTGTGTTGCTTTGCTTCTCTACACCCCCCCCCCCCCTCTCGCATACCATTCCTAAGCTGCAGTTCTTTACATCGAGTTAGTACTTACATGCTCCGTAAAGCCAAGCTGTATTCACCCATTTATACAATTGCCTTGCAACCTTCCTGTCCCCCCCCCCCCCCTCCCCTGCCTCTTGTCTCATCACTGCAGAACATGATTTGGAGTGCAGCAGCTGGAGATGACGGCTGTGTGTCTGTGAAGTGTGCCTGTGTGATTGTGTGAGCGATGTCTTTTCTGATTAAGGCTAAGGCCCGAAAGCTAGAATTCTATGCACATTTGTGTCATTTTTGTGTGCCATCACAGTTCTACTTAAGTGTTGGCAGTGAGTTGTAAACTATCCTCATTATATTGTTCAATCTAGTTAACAATTAATCTATTATACTTGTCAGGAAGTCCTTATAATACATGTGTTGTATAACACACAGTTTCAGTTGAAAAGACTGAGTTTATATTGCCCACCCAATTGTCTTAGAAATTCTTTTTGCCTTTTTTGAACTAGACATTTTAGATTATACGACTGTTACCAAATAACACTTTACTTACAAGGAAAGTACTCGGGCTCGAACAAACACAAATATACCAAAATCATGTGAGAGATAATGTAGAGGTCCCTTATTGCACCAGCGATACTCTCGCATCTGCAAAACTCTGCAGTAGCCCATTAGAGGCCTCTGTGTATGCCACACCGCATTGCACTTTGGCCTGCCGGTACGCCAGTCTGGACCAGTAGGGACAGTGCGGTGTGCCTCTGAAGTTGCGTTTTGTGACGTTATTTGTGTAGTGAAGCGTCAGATGGGTCGCCGATTGGTAATCAATTCTGCTAATGTATTGCGATTGGTTGAGATGAAATTCCTAAGAGCCGTTCTTCGTGTATACGGTCTTGGTGGAGAAGATGAATCATTCACATGTTTTCTGGTATATATTATAGTGCATAAATATAAGCATAGATTAGAAACACTATAATAGATACCAGGTAACATGCAAATGATTCATCTTCTGCACCAATACCATCTTCACAAAGATTTCTTTGTAACTTCCTCTCAACCAGTCACACTATATTAGAAGGATTGATTACCAATCGCCAACCCATCCGACGCTTCACTACACAAATAACGTCACAAAACGCAACTTCAGAGGTACACTGGCACCGTCACTACTGGTTTACCAACAGGTCAATGTGCAATGCGGCATGGCACACACAGAGGCCTCTAATGGGCGATTGCAGAGTTTAGCAGATGCAGGAGTATCACTAGTGCAACATCATATTGTCACGTTGCAATGGAAGTAGGCTTGACTTCGAAGGCAACTAAACACAACACTTATACTGAAAGCACGTTTATTACGAACTCAACATACACGCAGCACTGACTGCCTCTCAGGCAGAGTGCTCTGCTATTTATACACAGACAGAATTTAACAGAAATTAGAAGAACAGTTAACATAAGAAACAAGTAGAATTTACAAGTGAACATAAGAAAGATGTAGAACCTTCTAGAATTGTAAATTACAAAGAAATAAATTTTTGCTGGTGGGCGGGATTGAACCGGCGACCTTCTGCTCCGCAGTCCGTGACGCTATCAACCTGCGCCACGCTGGCAGTTGGTGTTCGTGGTCTCTCGCGGCATTGCTCCCTCTCCTGGAGAAACAGCGACCCGCTGTTATGATCCCTGTGGAGCCAGCTGCAATGTCCTGGATCTTGACCGTGTCATAGGTCCTCTGTATGACAGTTCAAGAGAATCCTTCCCTTCTCCGCGATTATCGACGACAGACGTTCCTGTCGTGGCTTCATCAGGAACATTACCGTCCTTAAAGTCCTTGAACAAGAAGCCATTGTCGTCTACCTGCTCTTCAGGAATGTAGTAAGGCTTCATGCGCAGGACGTGAACAATGTCTCTTCGTTTTTGACGCTTCGACGACGGCTCATAATCCTCAACTTCGTATGTGACATCTGACAGGCGGCGTATGACACGATATGGACCAAAGTATCGCTTCAATAACTTTTCTGACAGTCCAACCTTCCGTACAGGAGTAAAAATCCATACAAGATCTCCTGGGCTGTATACAACAGGTCGGTGCTTGTCGTTATACCGCTGACGATCCTTCTCCTGGGCGTCCAGTGTCTGTATGCGAGCCAGTTGTCTTGCTTCTTCGACCCTGGTGATGAGCTGTTTAACATAGTCATCCTGAGTGTCGTCCGGTTGGAACGGGAACAGTGTATCCATTGTCGTCTCAGCTTCACGGCCATGGAGCAGGAAAAACGGAGTGAAGCCTGTGGTGTCTTGTCTTGCGGTATTGTAAGCAAATGTCACGACTGGCAGAATTGTATCCCAATCCTTCTGCTCAACATCGACGTACATCGACAGCATGTCGACTAACGTTTTGTTAAAACGTTCCGTAAGACCATTTGTCTGAGGATGGTATGCAGTTGTCATTCTGTGGACAATGTTGCACCGTGACATTACCTCTGATACTAGTTTTGACAGGAATACTTTTCCACGATCAGATATCATGACACGTGGTGCTCCATGCTTCAAAATAATGTCTTCTACGAGGAATTTTGTGATCTCTGGAGCTTCTGCGGTCGGCACAGGTTTGGTGACAGCGTAGCGTGTGAGGTAGTCAGTGAAGACTATTATCCAATGGTTACCGGTTGTCGACTTCGGGAACCTCCCTAAAAGATCGATCCCAACTCGGTGGAATGGAGCTGCTGCCGGCGAAATTGGTACATGTCCTGGAGGTAATTACGGCACATGCTTCCGTCGCTGGCACTCTTTACAGTGACTCACATAGTGCTTGACTGATCGGTAGAGACCTTTCCAGTAATACCTGCGTCTGATTCTGTCTAGGGTCTTCACGAATCCCAGATGACTGGATATTGGAGCATCATGGAAATATTTGAGAATAGCTGGCTGGAGATGAGCTGGAACAACAAGTAGCCATTTGGGGCCCAGTGGATCGTAGTTGCTTTTGTACAATGTTCCGTTTATAAGTTGGAACTCTCCATTGGTCGGTTCTCCTTTCTCCAAGGCCTCTATCATTTTTAATAGTGTTGGATCTTCCCTCTGTTCAGCTGTAATGTCATCTAATTCAATGAGAGCTGAAATTTCATTAATGCTGTTGTGTTCCACGAATGGATTCCTCGAAAGGCAGTCGGCATCCTTGTGTTTGCGCCCGTTCTTGAATACCACTGTGACATCGTACTCTTTGGAGTCTTAGTGCCCATCTTGCTAGTCGACCTGATGGATCCTTCAAGCTAGTCAGCCAACACAAAGAATGGTGGTCTGTCACGACGGTGAATGGTTTGCCGAATAAATACGGCCGGAACTTGTTGATAGCCCAGATAACCGCGAGACATTCTTTTTCAGTTGTAGAGTAGTTTATCTCGGACTTTGAGAGTACTCTTGACGCATAGGCTATCACTTTTTCGGCACCTTCCTGAACTTGTACAAGCACTGCGCCAATCCCATAGCCACTGGCGTCTGTGTGAAGTTCCGTTTCTGCATTCTCGTCGTACAAGGCTAGCACTGGTGCGGAAGTTAGAGCCTCCTTAAGTGCTCGGAAAGCTCTTTCTTTTGTCTCATCCCAGTAAAATTTGGCGTCTCCCTGCAGAAGTTCTTGTAATGGACGTGCCTTGTTACAAAATCCTTTTATGAAACGTCGGTAGTATGAGCACAGCCCGAGAAAACTTCTCACATCACGAATGTGCTGAGGAGTTGGAAATTCTGTGACTGCCCTTACTTTATCTGGATCAGGACGGACACCATCTCCGTTGACTAGGTGCCCCAGGATTTTTATCTCTTTGGCGACGAAGAGGCACTTCTTTGGATTGAGGCGGAGACCTGCAGCATGAACACACTTCAATACAGTTGACAGGCGACTCAGATGTTCTTCAAATGTTTTCGAGAAAACGACAATGTCATCTAAATAGCAGAGACACATCGTTCACTTAAGGTGTCGAATCAAGTTGTCCATCATGCGTTCGAATGTGGCTGGAGCATTACATAATCCAAATGGTATTACTTTAAATTCAGAGAGACCGTCAGGTGTAATAAAAGCTGTCTTCTCCCTGTCAGCTTCGTCAACCTCGATTTGCCAGTAACCTGTCTGCATGTCCATAGTTGAGAAGTATATAGCTCCTTTCAAGCAGTCTAAGGTGTCATCAATACGCGGCAATGGGTAGACATCTTTCTTTGTGATACTGTTCAGCCGCCGATAGTCGACACAGAATCGCCACGTGCCATCCTTCTTCTTTACGAGGACCACCGGAGACGACCAAGGACTCTCCGAAGGTTGAATAATGTCATCTTGAAACATCATCTCCACTTCCTCCCGAATTATCCGTCTTTCAGCTGGCGACACTCTATACGAAAGCTGGCTAATTGGCGGATGGTCCCCAGTATTGATACGGTGCTTTATCGTGGGCCGTTTCGTCTGACTTTTCCCCTGCTGAGGTGTGAATGCACCTGAAAATTGGCGTAGTATACCTAACACCCACTGGCGTTGTTCCTTGGTCAGTCCAGGCCCTATTGGCAGTTCCACGTTTGTTTCCTCCAGCGTGTTGTCTGTACTAATAGCAGGGCATGGTTCTTCATTGATGAGGTTGAGCTCACCGTCCTGGATTGGTTCAGCTGTCCCGATACACATTCCCTTGGGCATAAGTTGTGACTGCTCGTGACAATTTGCGATCCAAATCTCTCCTTGACCACCGGTAATGCTTATGATAGCCACTGGTATGTAAATTTCTTTTGTGAGCCTGATAAACTATTTACTATCAACAAGAACTTCACAGTGTAACCAGTCATCTGTGTTTGTGACTGCAACTCTTCTCATTGTCAAAGGCGGTATCGTCACATTGTCGACGACGAATAACTTACCAGAAAATTTTGTATTATGTTGTATTACGTGTATCTGGCGGAACAACTTCTTCAATTTGCAGTTCAGATCTTCCACAGTCAATGATAGCTTGTGATGCCTGAAGGAAGTCCCATCCGAGGATGACGTTGTGACTACATTCTGTTAACACGACAAATTCAAACGGCTGCGTCCTGTTGTTGATGGTTATTCTTGCGACACAAGTTCCTGCTGGATGGACGTACTTTCCATTCGCGACCTTCAGCACAGTTGCTCCCGTATCACAGAACATTGTCTTCTGTAGTGTGCGGCGGTAATTATCCGATAATACAGAAAAAGAGGCTCCTGAATCAACAAGTGCCCGGACAGGTTGGCCGTCGATTATGTCGTCGATGAGATTTCCCGACATCTTGGCGACTGTCGTCCATGGAGGATTTTCATCTGCGGCAGCCTCACCTCCGTAGGTGGTCGCCTTGCTTAGTTTTCCTGGGCGCGGCGGCTAGGGGAGCGGCTGGTACCTTTGTACAGCGACGGTGAACGGCTGCGGCGCGTCGGGGAGTGACCTCGTCTAGGGTAAGGTGATGGGCTTCATCCCATAGGTCGACTGAACTCATCAGCAGGTGACTGCCTTGGATAGAACTGCTCCGACGGCTGACGTCTTGCGGCAAAATAATCATCGAATACTCGCCTCCTCTCTCTGCAGTAGCGTACGACATGTCCAGGGCGTCCACAGTGGAAACACAGTGGTGTGTTGTCTTCTGTCCTCCAGACGTCTGTTCTTCTGCGGGGCGTCATAGTTACCGAGGGAGTTGGCTGTGGTCGCGTCGGTCGGTTCATGGGCTGCCGTTTGGCGGCTGCAGCGTAAGTCATAGCAGGGCGACACCATTCTTCATGTCGGGTGCGATTGACGGGGCATACAGGAGCTAATGTTTGAAATACCTTGTCCTCAGCGGCGTCGGCTATCTCGTGACTTACAGGGCTCACATCCATGGCCATAATCTGATGCTCGCTCGGTCTAATAACCCCGGCTGCCATGCACTGTTGTAATTCTTCTCTCACGATTTGCCGTATGAGAGAAGCCAAGTCCTGCTGGTCTTCCACAACGGCCATAGGGACTACATTTGGGAGTCTGTCATACTTCTTGCGTCCCACCCTCCTTTGTTGCATCTCTTCAATACGCTGGCACCACTTGATGAACTCTTCTGTTGTAGCGACGTCTTTTATCAGAAGAGCTTGGTACATATCTTCTGCAATTCCCTTCATCAGGTGCGTGATTTTGTCCGCTTCAGTCATGTTCGGATTGACTACGTTACACAGGGCCAAAACACTCTGTATTTACGATTGTGTCGGCTCACCATGTCGGTGGGCCCGGTTCTTCAGTTGTTCTTGCACCGAGCGGATTTGTCGCTGGCCGTCTCCAAACGTCTTCTTAAGTTCCTCCTGGAACGTCTCCCAGTCATTCAACTTGTCCTCGTTGTTTTTGAACCATTGCTGGGCTGTTCCATTCAGATAGAAATAAACATTGGCCAAGCACATCGTATGATCCCACCTGTTGTACTTGGTGACTCGGTCGAACCCTTTGTGCATCTGGCTTATTGCTGGTTTCGTCTCCATCGTTCTTCTGATAATATGGACTTTTGGAAGGATGTACTCGGTGTATCCCTTGTATTCCGGTTCCAGTCCGTGTAAGCGTTGGCTTTTACGTTGCCTAATCGGAGCCACGGTGATGCAGCTGTTGCACAGTGTACCCGGCGCCTCCACCAAACAATATCACGTTGCAATGGAAGTAGGCTTGACTTCGAAGGCAACTAAACACAGCACTTATACTGAAAGCACGTTTATTACGAACTCAACATACACACAGCACTGACTGCCTCTCAGGCAGAGTGCTCTGCTATTTATACACAGACAGAATTTACCAGAAATTAGAACGGTTAACATAAGAAACAAGTAGAATTTACAAGTGAACATAAGAAAGATGTAGAACCTTCTAGAATTGTAAATTACAAAGAAATAAATTTTTGCTGGTGGGCGGGATTGAACCGGCGACCTTCTGCTCTGCAGTCCGTGACGCTATCCCCTGCGCCACGCCGGCAGTTGGTGTTCGTGGTCTCTGGCGGCAATATGATATTGGTGTATTTCTGTTTGTTCGAGCCTAAGTACTTTCCTTGTTAGTTAAAAATCCTTTCTTGTGCTTTGATTTTATTTTTCTGCACACAAACAATTCTACTGTAAGTTATACTGTATATAGGTGGCATCTCTTCTACTGGACATTTCTGAAACAACAGATGCCACTTTTGATCCTGCAGTTATTAGATATTCATATTCACAAAATGTATGACATTGACTATGAATAGGTAATGTCCTACATTCCATGATTAGGGATTCTATATGTAGCTGAGAGACAAAAGGGCTTTCTTGCACGTCATGCAGCCTATAATATACAATTTGAGTCAAAACACAATGTCCTGTGGCTGCATGAAACTCATTACTCAATATGCTGGCATTTCTCTATGGGTTCTTCTGAGCTGAAATCCATAAGTAGCAATCATCAGTTGCCATGGTAGCCTTTGGGCAGCCAGAGTGAGGCAAGTCACATTGACACTTCCTATATCTTTGTGTTTCCTCCGCGTCCAACAAGTCTTTGGTTCACTCTGATATGCCAAGAAACTTCCCTTGATAAGTGTCCCTCCCGAGACAAAGAAACAATGCAGATACAATCAAACTTCGGAATAGACGTACTAGGCATGGTATAACTACAGTCAACACAGACAGTGTACTTCCTTTCTGCTCTTGTGACAGAAATTGATTGGTCATCTTATGCACTCTGTCACTTTTTTTTTTACACTTCTCATGTGCAGTTGGTACATCTTTGTGTGGGTTGAATGATGTCTATGGGCAATCTAAGGAACCATGTTGTTGATGCAATATGCACATTCAATGTCAGAGTTCAGGAGACTTTGGAACCAAGGTGATGCAACAGTTTTTTTGATGCGTGTATTTGTACAACTACAGTTGTTATTTTTCCATCAAATTTCTTTTCTGTTGCTCTGCAAAATCTGGAGAAACATTTCCACATGTTATCAGATTTTAAAGCCAACAGATACTGATCTATTTGATCATAGAATGTACATAGGATATATATGTATTGGGACAACTGGGATATCCTGGAAAAACCTGGGAATTTTTTCATGCGGGAGGAATCTGGGAAATACCCGGGAATGTTTTAGAATTCCTGGAATTTTCCATTGTTTAAGTAATCAGTTAATATTTTTGTGCCGGCCGCAGTGGCCGAGCGCTCTGCGGCGTGCCAGTCACTGTCTGCACGGCCACTACGGTTGGGGGTTCGAATCCCCCTTCAGGCATGGATATTTGTGCCGTCCTTAGTATTAGCTAGTTCATAAGTAGTTTGTAAGTTTAGGGACTGATGACCCCGTAGTTAAGTCCCATAAGCTCTAAAAACATTTGAACATTTGAATTTTTTTGTAATGTTCGCTGGTAAGAATTTCACTTAAGCCTACTGCTGCATAATAGTACTGCAGTAGTGAAACGGAAATGGGAGAATAAAACCAAAATAAAACATTTATTGAAAAGAAGGTCGCGATCTACAACAAAACATTGCGTGGACAGACTACAAGCGTCTTCCGATTGCGTAACGTGTCAAAGGCATTAGGACAAAGAGTATGCAATACTTCACAACAAACTGCTTTTATCGAACATGATGTCTCATCAATTTATGTTTCTAGCAGTTCACAGATAAATTGCTAATAGTAGTTTGCAAAATGTTACTTTCAGAGTTTATGTCCTTTTATGCAACATCAATTAATAATGAGAATGTGCTATAAATTTCTTAAATCATGAGCTGTTTGACTCCCATTTGAAACTGAACACTATTGTAACCAGCACTTAAAATAAATTAGGGCTCTCTAGACTAGCCATTTATGCCATTATTTAAAAAAATTTATGGCATATTTATGTTTGATAAATCTTAAAGGAAAACACACACTAAAAAAGGCAAAGCGTCATGATTAGTTTATCATATTTCTTTCAGTTCTTTAATAGTTAAGATTACTAATTATGCAATAACAATTGCAAACAGTATAATCAACCTTAAAAAATTATGGGAAGTGAAGGCAGCAAGTCAGGAGTCTTTAAATAAATATGCATTTTGGTCATATTTTAGTTGATTCATTAGATTCGTGCATAACAATTTACCTACAGTACTTTAAAATTGTGACACATTAGAAGAAAAACGCGAAATATTTCTGACAAGTAATTACTGAAACTCTTCCATTGAGTTCCAGTGTAACAACATACATTAGAATCTTTATGTATTCTACAAAACTAACTGGGGTGGGGGGGGGGGGGGGAGCGGACATCATTCTGACTGGTTGTTTCCACCTTACTCATGATTGACTGTTCTCATTTCCCATCAATTTACATGCCATTACCAAAATCTACAACCCCCCCCCCCCCAAAAAAAAAAAAAAAAAAAAAAAAAGACTTTGCTGACATCATGAGTGCTTTTTATCACTGAAAATGCTTAAAAAATTGGAAAATTAAATTTTACTGCACCGAGCCGAATACCATATATAGTCAATTATAATAGAAAAAATGTAATTTACTGGGGGAAAAGGGCATTTCATTCCCAAAAAAGGGTATTTACACCTGGGAGAAACTTCAGTTTTTAACCCAGAAATCCAGGAAAAATCTGTGATTTTTTTTTTCTTTCTTGTCCATGTATACACCCTGGTACACCAAACAACACACAACTGGCCAAGAAAATTTGTGAAAATGATTTTTCATTAAACTATGATCACTAATCAGAAAAGGCTTATTTACACCACAATACCTTGAAAATAGACATTATCATCTGAGACTGATTGTAGTAACACAATAATACATTTGTGCCAGAATTATTTCCTGAATTATCACTTTAAAGCAGTGGGATGTCGACAATGGGAAGACTAACAATTTAATTTGCATTACATTGTGAGTACTGAAATGATAAGACTGATCATGCCTAATAAACGAAATCCAGTGAAAATTCTATACTATAGACTTGGGAAGTAACAGCGGCAATTCTGGATAGAAAGGGAAAAAAAGGTGGGGGGGGGGGGGGAGGGAATAATCATTGTCTGCTGTTGTTGTAATGTTGATGAAATTTCGTGTTTGTTGCAATCTGTAAGTTAAATGTCATGTAGGACACACTAATAAACTGAGTTGTTGCTCTTCTTCTTGTATTTCCATAAACCTAACCTTACAGGCTATTCCAATTATCTAATAAAATCACCCTCCAGTTTTGTATGGGGGGAAAAATCAGAAAATTGCCTGTGATCAGAGGGTTAACCATTATTTCTCAAAGTATTTTTTAACTTTGTTTCCCCAGTCATTCATATGCGTACTTTTATAGTTGAAATTATAATAATAATCAAAATTCTTAATATAATACAGATGCTCAACTTTAACATACTGATGTATAAAACTATACAACAACCATTGGAGTTGAATAGTTCCTGTTCTCTTATTTTCCATATTGTCATTGTAACTAGCAGTGTCAGATAATATTAAGGGCTTTTCTTGAGTGTTTGTTCCTTTATTCAGGCAATGAAACAGCTAAAGCAAGTCTGTCAACATGTTTGGACCAAATGCTCTGTGCAGCTCGTATGAAGACAGCACAAGTCCGCGCTGAATATCCCGGAAAACCTATCATTCTTGTTGGTTGGAATGCTGGAGCTGCAATTGCATGCCAGGTAATCATACTTTTCCCTCATTCTCAAATGAACAGAAGGTGTACGTAACACATACTCATATTGCTGAAGGAAATCATATATTTGCTTCCTTCATTAACCTACAGTGTGTACATATAAATTACATCTTCTACAACAGCTCTAGCTTTTGACCATAACTTACACTTCTTCCTCTAGTCCGTGTGGATCACAAAGTCTTAGAATTTTGAAGAATCCAAAGCTTATTTTTGGCAAGAGAAATGGATGTAAAAATGTATCCCATTTTTCTTACACCATCACTGCTTCAAAGGACCCCTGCTCTGTCTATCTGCACCAATTTAGAAAAGTATTCCTTTCCCTGGCCAAAAAACAGTCCCACATCCTATTCCTAAAATGCTGCCTAAACCATGGAATCTCTCCCAACAGTGTAACTATAAAAATTCCCTTCTCTGGATCCCACCTCTCCTTTCAAAGTGACATGCATCTTTTCTGATTCCAACAATCATTGTCCCTTAAAAACCTAGTTCTACATAACATAAATCCCTCAACTATCTCCTATCCATCAACAAGATACTATTAACATGCAACCCAAACTGCATACATCCCATTTCTCAGATCAAATCCTTTGCTCTCCAGCAATTGAAGGAGCACTCCAACCACCTCCTCCACAAGTTATCCAGCCTGCTGACATCATACTGCTACCTAAGAACATTGTTATCAAATCATGATACTACCCACAGTGTTCATCATTGTGAATACATCAGACTCCCAGACATTGCACAGCTTATTTCTCGAACTTAGCACATCCCTCCAAACTCCCCATCAACACTCCTCAACATCCAGAGTCAAAACAACCATAGAACACTTTGGTTAACCGGTCCACCACAAGCTTCAGTCCAATAGAAGTTTCCATTCTATACAAAGGTCTCACATTCAGACCAACACCCCAATTCAACCATGTTGGACTTATCAAAGACCTACTCTCCTTTTCCCAAACCCTATGGCGAAAATACTACTTTGACACCAATCCCTCTGACCAAAGCCAACCTAATCCCAACATTGAACCACACCTTTTTCTATTTCATACCACCATCCGACCGAGATCCCCCTGCATGACCATCTAACCAACCACTGGTCACCCAAGAATTTCTCACCTCCAACTTTGTCTCAACATCTATCCCCAAGTCCCTTCCTAAGAACACAAACCTTTCAGCCAAAGAAAAGAGTGCCATCCACAGCCTCAAAACAAATCCTGTAATAATCATGCTCCCTGCATACAAAATATTGACCACTGTTGTTATGAATCAGAGTGACTACCTGGCAGAAGAGCTCCGTCAACTCTTTGACTCTTCCACCTACAAGTTGTGCCTGAATGACCCCATCCTAAAAGTCCAAAAATATCTTCAATTCTGTTAAAATCACACAGTCCCTCCTAGAAAATCTCTGCTGAAACCATCTCCCTTCTAACTGCAACAGCACGCAACACACCCACCTTCTACATGTTCCTCTTAAAGCCACAAACCCAACAATCCTTTATGCCCAATTTTGGTTGGTTACTATGATCCTACTGAAAGAATTTTGGCCCTTATTGACCAACACCTTAAACAAATTGTCCAAAAACTGTCCTCTTATATCAAGGAAGCCAACTACTTCCTTAAATGACTTTCTATATCCTTACCCCTTTACCTCCTGTATCCTCACTTGCCACAGTTGACACCACCTCCCTATATGCCAACATCCCACATGCTCATGGCCTTGCCACTCTTGAATACTACCTGTTCCAATGTCCTCCTAAATTCAAACCCGATACTTCATTCCTCATAACCCTTACCTACTTTATCCTAACAAACAATTACTTTTCTATTGAGGGGAAAGTTTACAGTAAAATCTGTAGCACAGGCATGGATACCTGCATGATGTCTTCCTATGCCAACCAGTTTATGGGTTGTCTAGAAGAAACCTTTCTAGCATCCCAAAACCCCAATACTGGTCTGCTTCTGGTTTATTGATCATATTTTCATCACCTGGACTCAAGGTCAGGACACCTTATCTTTCTCAACCCACTGTGCCACATTTCTGGATGTTAACCTCTATGTCACTGATGGTTCCATCCACAATTCCATCTACATTAAACTTAGCAACCACCATCAGTGCCTACACTTCGACTGTTGCCATCTCTTCGACATCAAAAAACCTCTCTCTCTTACAGCCTATCCTTTGTGGACAGCATATATGCATTGACAAGAACTCCCTTTCTCAAAATGCTGAAGGTCTCTCAAAGGCCTCACAGACTGAAACTTATCCCACACACTTAGTCCACAAACAGATTTCCCATGCCATTTTCCCACACTCAAAATCGTCCCTTCACTACCAGTAACCAGCTTCCCGTGTCACCCAGTACTACCCTCGACTAGAACAACTAAACTGCGTTCTTTACCAAGGTTTTGCCCAGAAATGAGAGACATCTTGACCAAGATCCTCCCCACCTCTCCTAAAGTTGTGTTCCATTGTCCTCCCAACCTTCTTAACATCCTAGTCCATCCCTATGCCACCCCGATCCCCAGCCCCCTGCCACAGGTATTGTGTCCCTGTGGAAGACCCTAGCACAAGATATGTCCAGTCCACCAACCCAGTACTACCTATTCCAGTATTGTCATAGGCTTATCCTACCCAATCATAGATCAGGTCACCTGTCAAAGCACCCATGTAATTTACCAACTGTGTTGCTGCACAGTTTTTTTATATTGACATGAGCACTAACCAGCTGTCCATTTGGATTAATGATCACTGCCAAATACCTTAAAAACAATGTAGGCTGCCCTGTGACTCAACATACTGTGGAACATATGCTTCAACAGATGCTTTACAACCAAGACAAACTGGATCCTCCACCCACCATCAGCTTTCCTGAACTACACAGGTGGGAGTTATCCATTCAGTACATTCTCTAATCCCAAAATTATCCAGGCCTCAACCTATGATAAACCCCTTTTCACCACATATAACAGTTCCTGCCCTTTCTAACCTACACCTCTCCCATTCCATGTGTGTGTGTGTGTGTGTGTGTGTGTGTGTGTTTGTTTTGGTTCCTTCCCCTCCCCTTCCTTTCCACTCCATTCCCAAGCTGCATCTCATTCTAACCATTTAGCATGCATATACTCCATGAGGCTGTGCTGTATTTATCCCCACAACCACCATGCAATCTTCCTGTCCCTCTCTCCTCCACTCTCTTCTTATCCCTTCATCACAGAACATGATTCGGAGTGCAGCAGCTGGAGATGATGGTTGTGTGTCTGTGAAACATGCCTGTGTGATTGTGTGAATGTTGTCTTTTCTGATGAAGTCTAATGGCCAATAGTTAAAGTAAGTGTGTGTATGTGTGTGCGTCTTTTTTATGTGCCTGTTACAGCTTGCTTTTTTTTTCTTTGCGGTGAGTTATAAACTATCCTCATTATATCATTGTTGATGACTAGTTTTTGAGCTCATTGATTCAGTTACTTAGAAAGATAAATTGCATAATGCAGTAAAGGTGAACCTTCAGTCATTTTAGGCACCACCTCATTGGCAATTATTTGTCAATGCCTATTTGAACTAAAGGTACCCAAAGCAGTGGATTGGCTGCCTAGCAGCTTTTGACAGAGTACTTAATCATTAGCATCCATAAGCCCAGACCCCAACATTGTGATTTTTTTTCTGAGAGATATGGTGTTTCAACCATCTATAACAGATAACACTGAGGAACTAAAAGAAGGAATAATTGCAACTATCCTAACTGTTGTGCCTGATATGCTACAGAGTGTATGGAACGAATTTGACTTTTGGGTTGATGTCATTCAGATGTTTGGAGCTGGAAACATACACACAACTCACAGAACCTCATCGTTGCCAAGTTTTGTTAGAAGAAGACATGTGGTGAAATCCAGTATTCAGGTAGCAACATTAATGGGCAATACTGCACCGCGTTAAACAGGGTATACACGTGGGCGTGCTCACTTCAAGTAAATTCATTCTTCTCCCGTATAGGTATGACATGGACAAATGTAGTTTATCATCCTCATTTATTAATATTTTTCTAACACTCTCAGGAGCTGGATCTAATGAGGACTTTCCAATTTTCCTGCTGTAATTTGAATTGAAAATAATTTTTCAAATTGTTGCATATTGATGTATTTTTAATTTGGGGTATTCCAATAATACATTATTTTATTTCTTTAAAAAAATGCCATTTTTGTTCCACAGGTGGCATTGTTGGAGCAAGTTCAGGCTGTTGTATGTATGGGATTTTCTGTGCATACAGTTGAAGGAAAGCGTGGTGAGCCAAATGACACACTTTTAGATATTCGATGTCCAGTTTTCTTTGTTATAGGAGAAAATGCAGCTACAGCACGGTAAGCAGTTATAGAGCTACCTTCTTATTTGCTTGTATAATCCTTCTCTCTCTCTCTCTCTCTCTCTCTCTCACATACACACACACACACGAATGGTGGAATTACATAAACTTCCTATTATAAAACCTATGTTATAATTCAATATTTACAATACTATTTGCAGTCATCTGATATTATATTCAGAAGTGTACCCAGCCGGCCACATGAAGTGAATAATTTAAATGTGTGGGAGTGTTATGACTAAAATTATATTGTGGTACTACCCTGTCCTGTGCAAGACCCTTCATCTCCAAATAAGATCATCATCCCACATCCATTTGAACCTGTTTATTGTGCTCACATCATGTGATATTTTTGCCCTCACAATTTCCTCTAATACTAAATTGGCTATATCCTGGTGCATCACAATGTGTTCTATAAATGAAGTCCTCATTTTAGTGAAGTTATTCCCAAAATTTCTTTCCTCCCCAGTTGTGTTAAGTGCTACCTCATTAGTTACACCATATACCCATCTGATCTTAACCATTATTCTTCAGTACCAAATGAAGAAAAAAGCTTTATTCTCTCATTGGAATTGCTTTTTTTTCATGTTTCGCTTTCTTGCAAGGCTGCACTGCAGACAAATGAGTTCATAAATGACTTCCTAACACTCAATTTTGTAATATTTTGTAATCAGTACTAATGAATTTATCTTTTGGGCCTTTTCTTTCTACCTATTTGATCCATTGCTGCCTTCACTATTTCATCCAGCTACTCATTTATCTTCTACTTTGTTCCTATCCTCTGTTTCAGTCAGCCATTTTCTAATACTCTTTTTGAAACTCATAGCAACTTTTAGTTCTTTCAAGTTTCTAGGCCCCATCTCCTTAATTTCATACCTTTTTTTAAAAAGAATTCTTTATTTTTCATCTACAGTTCATAATCAGTGAAATGGATCAGATTCTAAAGCTACTGGAAATGTCTCACAGTTTATAATCTACTCTGTCCTATTGTATATAATTGGCATGAAATCTTCTAGTGTCTGCAAGTTGCTTCCACATATATAGCCTTTTTTCACCATTCTTCAATCATGCTTTAGCAATGAATGAACTATATGAAAAATTCTCCCAGAAGGCATCCTGTTTCAGTATTTTTCTCTTGTCCATATACAACACAATCCAGTGATCACAGGCCTAGCAGACCACATACTGCTTCCACAAACTGCCTCCATTCCCTCCTGTTTTCTGCCCCATTCCTCCAGGTATCTTCAATCTCCAGGGTTGCCAGGTCCTTCGCCAGGTTGTCCATCACATTCACACAACTAAAATTTTTGGCCATGGCCTTTGTAAGAAAAAGGAACACATTCATTCATGCAATCACTTGGACAATACACCAACAACTACGATGTCCGGCCACAACAGCAACACAAGCTAGTCCAGCTTGACATGATAGTTGTGTATGTATAGTTTTCTGAGTGATTGCGTGAAGGTATGAGTTTCTTTTTCTGATGAAGGCCATGGCCGAAAATTTATATTGTGTGAATATGATTATCTATTTTTGTATCTGACAGCAGCTCAGTGAGCCTCTTTATGGTGAGTTGTTACCTATCCCTGATTATTGATATTCCTGTCAAATTTTTCCATTGTTACAATTGAAATGTAAGTATGTTTGTTGAGCTAGTTCCTTGATTCACTCTGATCCAATGTGGGCATCAATTGCTGTTTTCAAGATAAACTACAAAAATCTACACTCATTAGATGATATGAAGGCCTTCTTAATGTATGATTAAGATATGTTTGCAACTTAAGGTTGTCTGAGACCATTGACCATTTTCAACTCACCAACTTAATAACAGAAGGTCTTAAAATCTGTAAGTTAACCAAATTTGTGGTTGGATTAAAAGGCCTTTGCAGAAGACTCAGTGCATGATAATATAACACACACGTATTCAGTGTTAGTTGTATACTATATTTTTATATGTTCTTTGTTTCAGATGTGAAGACATTGAAGAGATAAGAGAGAAAATGAGGGTGGAAACAGGATTGGTGGTGGTTGGAGCTGCTGATGATCAGCTCAGAATGTCACGGTTAACCAAATTTAGAGGAGGTGTAACACAGACAATGGTGGACTATTGCATAATGGTTGGTTGTTTCTAAAAATATAACAATAGAGCACTAAAAAAGTTGAAAAATTATTCTTCTCTTTCCATTTTGGTTGTCTAAGGACCATGCACCAATTTAAAAACTTTCTACTGTGTTCTTGTTTCTATTTCCTCCATTATTATTTCACCTTTTCACTATGTATCCTTTTTGTCTCCTCAGACCATTTGTACTGTGTCGTCTTCTCCCTCCAGCTTTGCAATCCTTCCATTTTTAAAACTTTCTTTTTAAAAATCTCACTTTTGTTACTTCTTTCTTTCGCAATCTTTCCTAACTTCTTGAATCTAGGCTATTGTTGACTCCTTGTCCCAAAGATATTGGAAAATCTGTTTGGTTAATCTGTTACCAGAATAATTATCCTTACTAGAATTTCAATTTAAAATTCAATACTAATCATTCATTTGTGAAAGACATTGTTGCTTTACTACTGTGTTGTATTGCTGTTGTAGATTTAAATAGATACATTTTGTTGTAAATATTCATGATTATACCATATGTTTTCTCCATTTTACATTGTCTTTCTTCTATAGAAAATTTATCTAAGCTGGGTTTCTTGAATCATTTCTTTTAAATATTTAAATTTATTCACCTTCATTATCTCCCCAATATCTTGTAATAGGATTTCTGGAGCGTTTTTTTTTTTTTTTTTTTTTTTTTTTTTTTTTTTTTTTTTTTTTTTTTTTTCTGTTTGTCATTGTCTTCTCTCTCTCTCTCTCTCTCTCTCTCTCTCTCTCTCTCTCTCTCTCTCTCTCTCTCTCTCTCTATCCTACAGAAATTCTTAATCGTGCTTTGTTGGTTACTTCTAGTGACAGATTGATTGATATCTTTGTATTTATCAAGTTTCTTACAATACTTTACTTTTTTGTCTGGCGCTGTAGCTCAGATTGCAGTGTCGCTGACTACCATGCAGGGGGGCCCAGGTTCGATTCCCAGCAGGGGACTGGTTGTTCTGTGTTGTCGTCATCATCCTTTTCATCATCGACATACAACTCGCCGAAGTGGCGTCACTTAAAAAAGACTTGCGCTAGGTGTCCGAACAATCCCACATGGGATCTCCAGTCTTATTTGTTCTTTTAATTTTTATTTCCATTTTCTTACTATTTTCTCAAGGACACAGGTGGAGATCTGTCAACTTGCTTAATCCGTGTTTATATGTTGAATTACTTGGACATTTCACCCTGGAATTTTACTTTCAATTTGGTGTCTGTATCAAAAATAGTGTTTGCTAATGTAGATATAATGCTGAATTCTCAGATCAAATTATCTAGTGTTTCCCTATGAACCAAATCAAATGCCATTTTAAATTCTATAAATGCTGCTACTTTATCTTTGGGGTTTTTAAGGCTGTGATTGATCATGGACTTTAGGTTAAACATGTTCTGAGCAAGATTTGGCCTATCTAAATCCACTCTAATAGTCCCCAAGTGGCTACCAAGTGTTTCTTCTATCTTATTTAGTAATTTTGTTGAAAATATTTTACAACCACTGACAACATAGCCCTGTAGTTCTTTACATTTTACTTATCACTTTTCTTGTGCAAAGGGTGAATAAAAGCCACTTGTCAATCATCCGGTACTACATTCTATTCTTTGGCTCTTCACTAACAAGAAACTGTCAGCCAGAGTGTTACATACTTACACTTGCTCCACTTTCTCTCACTGAACTAGCAACAGCTTTCAGTAGGCACTATGTGTATTACGCATGAATCACCTATTGAGCTGTTGGCTCGCCTCTGTTCATATTGCCAACCTTAACTGTGGTTATTAGTGTCATAATTGGACTCGGTGGCACTAGCAGCACACTTCGTCACGCAAGCCTGCACTCGTGGGCCAGTTGCAGTTTGATGGCCCTGAACAATTCTTCCTCCTGGCTGAGCTGGCACCTTGAGACTTTGGACCACTTGCGGCGATGGTGCGGCTCATTCACAGTGTGGCGTGAGATATGTCAGCGAATCTGTCTTGGCATTTGATAGTTAAGTTCGAGTCCATCTGTTTGTTTCGTGTGTCACTGTTGTACCAGTGGTTGCTGTTTTGCATTGCATTTGCAATTTAATTGGTACTGATGTGGGTTTAACAAGTGTTTTCTTTATGGTGGTGCCGTGCCCTTTTGCATTCTTGTTGCTGTTCCCCAGGTGCGGTCATATATTTTTATGGTTCAGCATTTTTTCCTCTGTCCGAGTTACCTGTACTTAAACAATTGTGGTTCTCCATATTATTTGTATTTCCATTTGGTGCATTTCATCATTTAGGGCTGGTTAATGTTGTGAAGTTTCTGTAATCTGTGTAATCTTTTATCACCTGTGTTGACCGTCTTTCTGGCTACCTGTTAAAATTCTGAGACATTGGAACTTGTTCGGCCCTTGGCAGTTTGCTATCTTGTTGATGCCTCGCAGGGCATGTACCGAGATTGTAATTGTGGAAATAGTTGAAGCTGTGAACAAGCCAGCCCTGAGCTAATGGTATATTTTAAAGAGGTTGTAATCCATATGTTTAAATTTGAATGTCGTTTTACCTTTTAAATGCTCGTTTACCATAAGTGAGCACGTCAGCCCAAGAGCCAACTTATTACCTGTCATCTTTTAGCGGTTGTAGATCTGATCAAGCATCTGAGTGTTATGTGAATTCTATTTTATTTAATAAATTATAAGGTCATGGTTACAGAGCCAGATTGTGCAAGATTTGAAAGTATGGCAAGCCAATGAAATTTTTCCTTCCCTGTCAAATCACAGTATTTCATCCCTTGTCATGTTGAGAATTTATGTACCTTATTATATCAGGTTCAGGTTTACAAGCTAAATTGTGATTCTGTTTGAAGTTTTAGTTTAACCTTCCTGTTCGAAAGAGTATATGTGGTTGTAAATATACAATTCTAGTTTTAAGTTTGGGTCTAGCCAGATTAATAGTGATTGTTTTAAGCTGGGTTTGTACTGCCTTTAAGGTTACCTGGCCCCTCACTTGATGAATTATCTTTTCTTAATGCAGGCCGTTAAATATTCTCCCAATTTTATGATAATTTCTATTTTATTTAGTGTAAAGTGCATTTTGGGCATTCTTGTTGTTTTAATTGCAATCTTTGGGGTCTAATTAAGTATGTTATGTTTATTTATTTATTATCTTAAATGCTTAGTCACCTAGAATACTAATTGTAGCTGTATGGGATTGTCAGGCTCAGTAAATAATGCCCTTGAATATTTGAAACTACCATTTACAAATAACTTCAAGTACATGAATATGTCACTCACTTCACCACAAGAAATTACTTCCATTATAAAATCTTTAAAAAACAAAGCATTCTAGTGGTTACAATGAAATACCAACTAAGTTAATTAAAGCATGTTCTTGTGAATTTAGCATAATTATAAGTTATTTGTGTAACCAGTGTATCATAACTGGAACATTTCCTGATTGGTTAAAAAATGCGGATATTAAACCTCTATTCAAGAAAGGGGATAAAGAGATACCATCAAACTACAGACCGATTTCTCAAAACTTCTAGAAAAGGTAATGTACTAGCAGCTTCTCAAGGCCTCAAATGGCATATTGTCTAGAACACAGTTTAGATATCTGTTCTAGTATTGAGAAGGCTTTTTACACCTACAGTGAGAATGTACTTAATTCATTAGATAATAAATTACAAGCAGCAGGTAAATATGAGATTTGTCAAAGGCGTTTGATAGTGTGATCCATAACATCCTTTTAAGTAAATTAGAATTCTATGGTGTCATGGGAGTTACTGCAAAATGGTTCAAGTCGTACCATGCTAACAGGAAACAAAGGGTGTCAGTGCAAGAGACCAGTGAATCAAGCCAACAGTTATCATCAGATTGGGAAGAAATTACATGTGGTGTCCCCATGTTAGGGCCATTGCTTTAACTTGTGTACATTAATGACCTCTCGTCTGTTACACTGCTAGAATCAGAGTTCTTTTGTTAGCAGATGATACAAGTATTGCAATAAATAGCATGTCGAGCATAGTTATTGAAAGGTCTGCTAGTGATATTTTCATGAACATTAATAAATGGTTTAAATCCAACTCATTCACATTAAACTTTGAGAAGACTCACTACATGCAGTTAGATTAGATGAGATTAGGTTAGTGGGTTCGTTCCATAGATCTGTGTTAAGTAGATTCATGTGGATGAGGAACATGTCCCTTTTTTTTTAATTTTTTGAAACATTTTTTTTATTTTTTTTACAAGTTTATATTTTAATAATATTTATACAGGTAATACATTTTTTACAAGCTGATAATATAATATTACTAATAGTATGAATATAGATAAATGCAGCATTTGGTTCTATTTAAGAATTTGTTGCTGGAGTAGAAGGAGTTTGCCACTAGAAAGTCCTTTAGGCTCCTCAGATAGAAGAGGTTGACAGTATTAAATTCCTGGAATTACAGCTTGATAATAAATTCAGTTTGGAGGAGACACCACAGAATTGCAGAAACAACTTAACAAATCAGTATTTGCAATATGAGTGGTATAAGACATAGAAGACTTAAAAAGCTTGCATATTTTGCTTACTTTCATTCCATAATGTCATATGTTACAATATTTTTGGGTAAGTCAAGCAAAAGTTTGTCCAAAAGTGTGTACTACGTATTATTTGTGGTGTAAATTCTAGGACCTCCTGCAGAAGCCTCTTCAAAGAACTGGCTATATTAACTACTGCCTCTCAGTATATTTATTCCTTAATGAAATTTGTCATAAATAATATATCACTTTTCCCAACAAACAGCTCAGTTCATATATACAGTACTAGGAACAAAAATGATCTACACAAGGACTTAAAAGCACTTACTTTAGTTCAAAAAGGGGTCTACTGCTCATGAACATATACACTACTGGCCATTAAAATTGCTACACCAAGAAGAAACGCAGATGCTAAATGGGTATTCATTGGACGGTATATATTATACTAGAACTGACACGTGATTACATTTTCAAGTAATTTGGGTGCATAGATCCTGAGAAATCAGTACCCAGAACAACCACCTCTGGCCGTAATAACAGCCTTGATACGCCTGGGCATTGAGTCAGACAGAGCTTGGATGGCGTGTACAGTTACAGATATCTATGCAGCTTCAACACAATACCACAGTTTATCAAGAGTAGTGACTGGCATATTTTGATGGACCAGTTGCTCGGCCACCATTGATCAGACGTTTCCAATTGGTGAGAGATCTGGAGAATGTGCTGGCCAGGGTAGCAGTCGAACATTTTCCATATCCAGAAAGGCCCATACAGGACCTGCAACATGCGATTGTGCATTATCCTGCTGAAATGTAGGGTTTCACAAGGATCAAATGGAGGGTAGAGCCAAGGGTCATAACACATTTGAAATGTAACAACCACTTCAAAGTGCCATCGATGTGAACCAGAGGTGACCAAGAAAGTGCAACCAATGGCATTTCATACCCTCACGCCGAGTGATACACCTGTATGGCGATGACGAATACACGCTTCCAATGTGTGTTCACCGGATGTCGTCAAACACAGATGCGACCATCGTGATGCTGTAAAGAGAACCTGGATTCATCCAAAAAAACGATGTTTTACCATTCATGCACCCAGGTTCATCGTTGCGTACACCATCACAGGCGCTCTTGTCTGTGATGCAACATCAAAGGTAACCGCAGCCATGGTCTCCGAGCTGCTGCAAATGTTGTCGAACTGTTCGTGCAGATGGTTGTTGTCTTGCAAACGTCCCCATCTGTTGACTCGGGGATCAAGACGTGGCTTCACGATTCGTTACAGCCATGTGGATAAGATGTCTGTCATCTCGACTGCTAGTGATACAAGGGTGTTGGTATCCAGCATGGCATTCTGTATTGCCCTCCTGAATCCACTAATTCCATATTCTAACAGTCTTTGGATCATGACCAACATGAGCAGCAATGTTGCGATACGATAAACTGCAATTGCGATAGGCTACAATCTGACCTTTATCAAAGTCGGAAACTTGGTGGTACACATTTATCCTCCTTACACGAGGCATCACAACAACATTTCACCAAGCAACACCGGTCAACTGCTGTTTGTGTATGAGAAATCGATTGGAAACTTTTCTCATGTCAGCATGTTGTAGGTTTCGACACCAGCGCCAACCTTGTGTGAAAGCTCTGAAAAGCTAATTATTTGCATATCACAGCATCTTCTTCCTGTTGGTTAAATTTCACATCTGTAGCACATCATCTTCGTGGTGTAGCAATTTTAATGGCCAGGAGTGTATTTCCAATAATTTACCAGCAACCATAAAAAAATTATCTGCAAAAAGATAATTTTAAGGGGAGCCTAAAAGTTTTTCTAGTGACCAACTTCTCCTACTCCATTGACGAATTTTTAAATAGAACCAAATGATGTGTGTCTGTATTCATACTATTAGTGTTATTATATTACCAGCTTGCAAAAAGAGAGAGAGATAGAGAGAGAGAGAGAGAGAGAGAAGACATGTTCCACATCTACGAGGATATCCTCAAAATGGATCTATGGAATGAACAACTAATCTAATTTGTTTTTTGCTATAAAAGGTGGCTACTTGCCATAATGTAATCTGTACCTTTTGAAATTGTATATTTTCAATATAATACAAATAAACAATCCCTGAGACGGATTTTCGTCTAGAATATGTCGAAGACAATAAGGAATAATCTGAAGCATAGAATTAAAATTTGTGATGCTGCCAGTAATTGAATCCGGACCTCCATGCTTACTAGGCAGTCTTACTGTTACACTACCACACCTCTAACGATTAAGGCACCTCGGAATAGTCTAAGTATGATTTCCCTCCATGTCACAAACTTTAATTCAGCTTTTGTGTTCCAAAGATAATTGCCACTATTGCCAAGGCTCTCCATGCAGCGGAGTAGCACCTCGGCAATGGACATATTGGAACAATCCTGTTAACGTGATATAAATATCAATTTAATACAAATAAACAATCCCTGAGACGTTTTTTTGTCTCGACTATGTCAAAGACAATAATGATAAATCTGAAGCATAGAATTTATCATTTCAAATGTTCATTCTCTAACTTTGACAACCTTAATTATTGTAAAGCGATCCTTTGGAATGTGCCACTAAGCCCTTCAGGTTTTTGTCTTTGCTTTACCTTAATTTGATCTTCATTTTCTTATTATTGCAATAATATCTAGTTTTATCTAATATTCAAGTTCTTATCTAGTAAAGCCATCAGCCTTAGTACATATGTTCCTTTAAATTGTTTCTCATTTAGTAATCGTTAAATTGCTTTCTGGAAAAATCTATTCCTTCCTTCCCACAAATTTCTCAGGCCAAAGTAATCATACCTAAAGATTGAAGTCTCACCTACTTATTAATTGTGAAGTTCAAATATTCTTTGCTTTCTTGGTGGTATTATAGACTGCAACTTACCATACAGACACTCACTGAGCCTCAGACAGGTATGTCGAAACAGTCACACTCTACACAACTTAAATTTTTGGCCACAGCCTTCATCAGAAAAAAAGAGAAAACAATCATTCATGCAATCACTAAGGCACAACTCATGTACACATTCCTACCATAAATTAAGCAATTCATCTTCTAGGCTGTAAGTGGATATTTATTTAAGCTTGTATCTATATAGGTATATTTCTGCACATCTTTCTCAAAGAAATTCTAGCTCTGTCTGGAAATACTGGATTGGACAAGAGGTATGATGGTGGCTGTATTCTACTCCCTCTTTATACCCATTAAGTTCATTGTTAACCCTTTGAATTCCTGTATCTATATACTCAAATTCTCTTGTGTTGTGCTAAGCAGTTAAGGATGTTATTACATCAATATAATGAGGATAGTTTGCAACTCACTACAAAGACTTATGTCAAGACACGACAGATACTAAAAAAAGCACTCGCACACACATAATTTCTTCTTTCAACCATCAGCCTTCATCAGAAACAGATCACACTGTCATTCATACAATTACATAGGCATACTTCTAACTTCTAAATTCTTTGCTTTCTACAGTTCTACAGTATGTCTGCCTAAGTGTACTTGTCTCTGTGTAAATGTGTGGGTGTATGTGCATTTATTTACCCTCCATTTTTTTCCCCCAAGGTAAGTCTTTCCTGTCCCGGGATTGGAATGGCTCCTTACCCCCTTCCTTAAAACCCTCATCATTTCCTTTTCCCTCTCCTTCCCTTCTGCCTGATGAAGCAGCTAGGCTGCGAAAGCTAGCATTTTTGTGTGTGTGTGTGTGTGTGTGTGTGTGTGTGTTTATTTGTTGCTATTACTGCCTGTGCCCCTTCGCCTGGTAAGTGTACTTCATCTATTTTTTACGTATATTTTTCCTATTAGGAATTTTTCCTCACTTCATGAAGTGTTTATAATAGCAAATATATAGTGTTATGGTAAATCTGAATAGCTATCACTTGATGTCTTGTTACTCAGTTCCTTCGTAGTACAGAGCATCATTCCTCGTACAATGTAGTGGATACAGTATCGAACATTTTTAAATGCCTTCTACGCAGTCTCATTTGGAACCCACTTCCATGCATCATCATTCCATTGGCATACTTGCGCACTTTACATGACCCATTGGAGTCAGTTGTCTGTCACTTTTCGAAAGGCAGTCAGTGTACATGTGTTTATGCTTGACCTTCAATGATTTATTAAAACAGACTTCAAGTGGTTGCTGAATTGACGTCAGCCCACCTGGATGGTGCACAATTAGAACTTTTTTCCCACTTAATAAATAACTTTCTTCTTGAATTCCTACTGCTTCATCACAGTTCACATATCCCAGCACTTTACAAAATTTGACAGAACAAAACATGTAATCAGAATGAGGCAACTCATGGAGGAATCCTAAAGCCTTATGTATTGTAGGCATTTACGTAAAGAAATTTATTTTTGTTGCTACTAATATTTCAAAGCCTGCTACATTTAATGTGTGCGCCTGCAAAGCAAGCCTGTTTAGCACTGCTTATATTAGACAGGAAAAGTTACTTGTGGTGGCTTCTAGCACCATTTTTCAGAACTTCGTTCACTTTGTAGTACTTGATTTAAACTACAGGCAGTTTTTGGACCCAAAGAAACCGACAAAAATGTGGCTTAGATTGTGGTAAATACACTAGATTGTTTTCACAATAGATATGTAACTGCATAAATTTCATAGTGGTTTTACTTGAATAAATTAAAAAAAAAGAAAAAAAAAATCTCGAATCCAAAGCCAGTGTGCTAGATTCTGCGATAATGGTTTCGGCCGAACCACTCAGACACAATCCCAAACAACAACAAATGAAATTTGTGTCACAGGTTCAGCACAATTTGGAAAAAAAAAAAAAAATGTTAGACACAAATTGTCATTGTAACTTCTACCTCATTTGTTAAACTGCAACAAGTAGTTACAAAGAAGAACTTCATGTATCTCTTACAGCTTTCCAAGTAACCAGTTTTCATGCCTGTTGGCAACTCTGTACTGAACAAATGGCAGCTACTTTTACATTGTGCACCAATAGTTCTGGAGGTCACACATTGCTCTCTCTCTCTCTCTCTCTCTCTCTCTCTCTCTCTCTCTCTCTCTCTCTCTCTCTCTCACACACACACACACACACACACAGTTCACAGGGATAGTTTATGATCTGGAGATTTCTTACTTTTAGCTGATACTGCTACTGGGCATTTGTTTCTTTTCCTAAGTTGTATGGTCACAAGAGGATTCCCCTGTGTATATAGCAATTGTGTTTATCTGATACCGAACAAAGCTTGCATTATTATTCTCTGTTTTAAATTATTAGTTCAAGGGCATGTAACCACCAACTGCACAATCATAAAAATAATGTTACATTGTTTGAAGTAGAGAAATTACCATCAACAGTTAAGGGAGAGTGATGTTGAAGAGTGATCCATGATGTTTACACAACAGTTATAATATTACTTATGTTTTTCAAGGTATTGTATTATGACTTTTTTCAGGATGAAGTTGCTGAATTTCTAGGAACTTTATTAATAACTCCAAGGCCACAACTCAGACCAATTATGAATCACGCTGTAACAACAACACACAGTGCAGCAGAAAGTGCTGTAACTAATAAGCTAGAAGGGAAGCGGAAACAACCTTTCACTGAGGTGACTTCATCATCAATCAAGCGGCCACGATCTGGTAAGATATTTGGTACATCACATTACCATCATAATTTAAGTCTTCATGACAAAGAAACTCTTCTAAAAAATTTACCTCTTTTAGAGTAGAGTGAAGAAACATTATGTTACATTAAAGTTCATATAAACTTTTACTGGTCCTCTCCACTGCTGTCATCAGATTCAATTTTGTATAAATTTGGCTCACCTTGTTCCTCTCCACAGGCAATTTGGACGTTGAAAAGTTTTTGGCTATCACTAATCACTTTTTTATCTACTTCTTTATTACATTTTCCCATCTCTCTTGATGTTTCTGCATTTTAGGCCACTGAACACCATCTTTGTAGTTCATTACAGAACTACAGATACTTAGCCCCAACACTTGCCAAAGAGGAGACTCAAATAACTCAACAAAGAAACACAGAGGTGACAATGAATTATGAAGATTACATTGTTGCTTGCTTTCATACAAAAGTAGGCCTTGTCAAAAGGAAAAGGCTATTTTTGTAAGAAATTATTTTTACAAAGGCAGTTCTTGTAGAACTGTCAAATAACCAGTACTATGGATGTTTCTACTGTATCTGCTTAGACCAAATTGTGAGTCTCGGGGGATGGCACAAAGGATGCATGTGAATAGTAAAAACAAAACAAAACCTGACCTCAGGTTTTTTGTATGAAGTCTTCAATTATATTTTGAAACTTTATTCATTTATCTATTAATGTTGATTCTTACCATTGAGTAATTATGATCAGTGTAGCTTTTAAAAATTAATTGCTTGCTTAAATATCTCCGGCTCTCTGGAGGGAAGAGTTATATGTCTGAAAAGTGCGCCTATGTGTTTGTATGAATGAGAATATATGTCTCTTTCTGACAGAGGCTGTGGCCAAAAGCTTTAAGTTATGTGTGTATGAATTTTTTATTTATTTATTTATTTTTATTATTTATTATTATTATTTTTTTTTTAAATGTTCCTGTCACAGCTCAATGAAGGTCTTTGTGATGAGTTTTAAACTATCTTCATTATATTGTAAAATGCATCCATGATACTGTTTAGTTAGAATTATTTCAGGTAACATATTTGTTTGTCTTCTAGATATGCCTTATGTTTTTCAGATATAGCTCAACAAGCAGCAACCAACCCCATAAATCATTCTGCACCAGGGCCAGGTTCACCACCTAAGTCGTCACTTTCTACCCTGCCTACATATGTCTCAATGAGCAATACAGGCAGTACAAGAGGTTAGTGAGTAATTTTGTACTGTATTGCATTTGTGCTTGCTTTTTAATCCTGTCTGTATTATCTAGTTTTGTGTAGTTGCCTTAAAAACTTTATATTCAATAAAATAAAACATAAATAGGAAAAGTAGTCAAACAATTTGTGTTTACATTAATGAACAAATCAAAGAAAAAAGTGAAGTAATTCTTTTATTATACATCATAGATATTCAATTCTCATTTTTTATTGTGTGTTTTCTATCGTCTGTATAGTGCTTATAGTCGTTGGCATATAAAAAAATTATTACAGGTGTTGTGAGTGGACCATATTTTTGTTAAAAATTTGGTTATTTAGAATAATATAGTTTTTTTTCAGTCTTTTGGTTGGGAGCATTATGAAACTGAAATTTGCCACATGGAATCATTAAAGAAGCCATCTCTTGAGTCCCTTGCCTGTCTTATGTCTTCAAAACTATGCCCTGTTTACATTTAATTTTTGATTTCCTACTACAAATCTTTGGCCAAGGCAGAGCAGCTGAGTGCATTGAGACATTATGCTGCGATGCGAGAGGCTGTTCCCCATCGGGGGTTCGAATCCTCCCTGGGACATGGGTGTTTGTGCTGTCTTTAATATAAGATAGTTCATAAGTAGTTTGTAAGTTTAGGGACTGATGACCCCACAGTTAAGTCCCATAAGCTTTACAAACATTTGAACATTTTTTGAACAAATCTTTGTACAAAGTTGCATTACTTTTTGAAAATTCCCAAATTCGGTAATAGTTTATGTAGTAATCTGCAAACAGTGGGACGTCCAGTATGGAATAACAATAACTTCCATCATAGAGGGACTGTGGTAAGTTACAGACAGACATGGTGAAATGAGCTAAGTTTGTGCAAGTTGTTACTGTTGTATGAATGTGTGAAGCTTTATGTTCGGGGAAATACTTTGTCCAAAAGTTTATAATTTTTTAGTATTCTTTTCATTGTGCCTGTCTGGGACTCAATGCCCCCCCCCCCCCCCCCCCCGCGGGTGTTTGGGGGTAAGAATAAGCCTGCGGTATTCCTGCCTGTCGTAAGAGGTGACTAAAAGGTGTCCTCATACATTTCGGCCATATATCTTTGGTCCCCTATGTGGGTTTGACCTTCCATTTATCAAAATTTTCCTGGAGAGCGAACCATTTGGGGAAGGACACCTTATGTGGTGCAATAGTATTCATTGTGCAATTCCATCTTATGCAACCATTATGGAACGGCCTCAGGGCTGCGGCTTTTATGTAGCCGTCGGACAGCACAAGCCATGCCCTTTGTGCACTGACACCCTTGCACCCCAGTCATGATGGCTTACACTGTGCCAGAAAGCCAGCACAGTAGCCAGCCCGTTGTGGCTTGGCTGTAGCCCCCTGACAACACAGGGATCGCTCTACAGATGCCAGAGCTGAATACTCCTCATGCAAGCCAAGGAGTAGTGCTTGTCTTTGTGGGGCATCAGGACTCCCGGCAACCACCAATAGCTGAAGTATGGTGATTCAGGGGAACTCTTACAGTCCAGTCACAGTCCCAGGTCGAATTTCCAAGTGGTGATAGTACCGTTCCGGAGCGACATACAGACATGTACGTTCCTAGGCTGTGGTCTTCATTTTCATCTTTTCTTCTCAGTATGTGTACCACACATATCTGCAGGCAGGAGAGGACTGTCTTGGGTTGTAACTGGTTGGGCTTATAGAGCCACCTCAGGGCGGCCTGAAAACTTCCCTCTTGCAATCGACGACCTCTGGAAAACAAAATTAATAGTTAATGGAGTGTTGTTGTTGTGGTGGCTGCTATGTAATATTTATTTCCTTGCTCAGAACTATTGACATCGGCTTCTATTGTGGTAGATTATGCTGTACCACTTTTCTGCGGTGTTTTGAGGGTTGCGTGTAGCCATCCTGGCAGGCATTTCAGACAGTGTCCTTTTCTTCTTTCCTTGTGTTCTTCGCCAGGGACTGAAAGACAAGTGAAGATAAATTGGAAGGACTTTGAACCTTACAACTGTTATTTTAAAATATTTTATATCATTGGACCACAAGTAGCAAAGCCACTGGTACCAGAAGTTGAAGAAAAGCATAATGATTTTTGGTTTTGGTTAGCTATAAATTTACTGCTGCAGATGTAATTACAATGGGACTACTTGATATTGTTGTAGTAATACAATTGGAAATGAATGCTGGGCTTTGGTGCCTGTAGATAATATAAACATCAGTGCTACATACAAATAAGTTGTTGACCAAAGTTATGAAAATGTTGTAAAATTCAGGAAGTAATGTTTTTAATGGTAAAATATGCTTACTGAATCATTCTTGCATTTTCGTAGTTTGTCATACATGTTAGTACATAATAGGCATCAAAACACATGCAAGGCAGTGTATTGTGTTATAAAGGTTATTCAAATTTTGTACTAATTTAAGCGCAAGGTGGAAATGGAACTAGGTACTTTATAGGAAGTAGAAATTTTTGACGTGATTTCATTCATCATAATCGACTTTGTCAACAAGTCTTTAACGGCCATTCATTATTTATGTAGTGAAACTGCACAAGTTCCATACTTTTTGTATTTTTTGATGTTTCACATGATGATATTTGAGAATTTATTCACATTTTAGAGTGCAAATGTCTCCATAAGTATTTTTGTGACATTGCACAGGGTCGGCATCTCACACTATAATCATTTTTTTTAGGTTATGCAGGACATGTTTGAGATAAAAACCGTCTCAGGGCATCTGGATTTATATTTAAATTGATACTTAGATAAATATTTTCATTTCACAATAAGAATAAATTCTCAAAATGCATCACGCAAAGCATTGAAAAACAAAGCTAAGCTGACAATTGGTGTGGTGGCTGATGGGAGTGTCGTGGGTCATTTAGGCATGTACTGTGAAAGACGGCTGTCTGCCGTCTTCCCTAGGTTTTTAACTTTGTAAATTATCTAAGCTCACTAGATGGCCTTTTTTGCTAAACGAGAACCCCTCTCATTCGGAGGCATGAGGAATAGCATTCATTTCGTGTTTTTAAATGTTAGTTTCTGTAATATTGCTCGAATTTTATTATACTAATAATTTATCATTGTATCTATGAATGTGGCAAGATGAACGGTTTCTCCATGACACCACTGTGCCTGTGAGAATGTGTACTTGCTTTATTCTGTATGTGCAGGTATGAGTATCTTCTAGCATGGCAGTCTGAGTGTCTGTATGGGAATTTTCAGCGTCAGCTGCAGGCTGTGTGCCTTTGACGCTACCAAAGTGGTTCCTCCACCCGTTGGTTACAAGTTGGGTTGGCAATGCCCAGTTAGTGAGCCTCGACAGGACACGCGAGTTTCAGCTCTCCTCACCACCTCAATTTTTCCAGGGGTTTCTACCAATTTCCTGTGGTGGAGGGGACTGGGTGGCCGATCTGATCATTCTGTGGCTGTGCTTCGACCTAGTAAGACATTCTGGATTTCCTTTCCTCCCTTGAGAGGGTAGTGATTAGTTGTGTGAGTTGTTAGACTTCAGGTCTTAGGTTCATTTTTCTGGATAAGTTTCTCAGATTATGTACGGAAATGTATTCAATTTCATTTAAGTGATTTTACATAGGTAAATGTGGTGAATATGCAACTAATTCAGTTTGATAAAGGTTGGGAATCAGTAACCTGTGTGAGACTAGCTGGCGGTGTATGAACTCTATTTAATTTCTTTCTAGTTTTATGGGATGCAACCAATGTGTGGGAATTCTTTTATTCTGTGTAGTGCATGTGCAATATTCTTTTCCGTTTCCTCCTTCCGCGAATGATATGTACTCCATGTGGTGTGTTCTTAGAACAAAGCCTTCAGCTACCACTGTGCCTGTTTCTATGCCCTTCAGGCAAGAAATTATACGTGTGTCTTTCTGATTTCCATTAGTACCTCGCGATCTCCTCTCCATCTATTTTAGTTTCGTTTCCAAACTTGTACTTTGCATTCAGACACCCCCCCCCCCCCCCAGTAAATTCTCTTCTAGCCTTGTACGACCCCCTTTATTAGCTTGCTTATAAAATACTACATATTTCTAGGGGCTGCATGCCATATTTCTTAGTTTATTTATGCGGACTCTGAATTTATTCCACTTTTCTGACTTTTGAAGACTAGACTTCGTCCATCCGTGTAAAACCTTCCCAATCATGTCTAAGTGTATTTCTTTAGCTTCCTTATGATATCCTATGTGTTTCTAAGGGTTGCATGCCATAGCTACTTTAGCAGCAATTCTAAAATTGAATTTTTGTATATTTTACTGGTTTTCAGAACCACATCGCTCCGAACTCCGACTTCATGGGTTTATAGCTAGTCACTTGAGTTCTTATCACTGCTTACACACCAATGCCTCCCTATTGTGTATTCTTGCTTCGTAATAATTCCACATGCTCATGGTTTGATTTGAATGGAAATTAATCTTGCTATTATCGCGTACCATCTCAAGTAAAGAAAGACAGACCAGAGCGACCTACAAGTTTACTTTTTCTTGTGTTGTGTGGTACATCCTGGTTTGCTGAATTTTGGCTGTGATAGTGGCACCTGCTTCATAACTCACTGAGTTGGGTGAGTTTCAGTTTGCTTCCCGTGTGTGTGTGGCTGAATGCTTGTTGATTGTAAATCCCTCCTCCGATGATGTTCAGTTCAGATTACTTTAAATTATTTTAAATGGGAATGCATTTTTATTGTTTTAACAAAATTGGTGCCCCCATTTGCTCATGTTTGAAGTGAATAAATAATTTATCAGTGAAACTTTATCCTAATTATGAATATTAGTTCACGAATACCTTCCCTTTTTTGATTTAATGTTGTTTTTCACCAGTGCTGAGAGCAATTTCAGATGCAAGTTATCATATTTTTAATTCCGTTGCACCATAAATGTTCTCACAGCCACCTTCGTGAAAGGGTTTACTTCAGGGTGGCTTGTATATTAATGATTATATGTAATTCTCGTGATCTACAAAGTATGTTGGCCACCGTCTCTTTGTCTTCCTGCTGCTAAAGCAAAGTTTGAATCAGTTCTAAATTCTGGACCAGGGAACAAGATTCTTTTGCAGGAAGTAGTCAGTAGTTCCTGCGAATCCTTTAGCTGGCATTACAGCCAGAATTATTGTTTAAAGTAAGCTTTTAACTGTCCCATTTCAGCCAGAGTTAATTTTACAATGCAAAGTATCAAGAAACTTGACCGTGTAACGTTTATAAACACTATACTTGAAGGCAAAAGCCATGCCAGCATCAATTAATGTCAATTCAGTTTTTCCCCCTTCATGATTATGGTTTCAAAAATGTAAAATTAGGGAAAAGTGTAACTATGTTAACTCATAAATGGGGGCAACAGAAAATGGTGTCAATGGCAGGAAAACATAAAATCCAGGAACATAAAAGTGGGGTTTTAATGTAACTAGATTTCAGAAACAATTTCCTTTTTCTCTCCTGTTTGAAAGTAAGTATTGATACCAAAAGCTATTTACATTCCTGTGCTGCTCCTGGACATCAAACCTGTTTTGATAGAGTTGAGCTCCATGTTTCATGGCACACCTCATCGGAATCAAGGTCATTTTGGATAATGGGGATAAAATCATCTTCCAACACCTTCATGTACCATTTGGTACTCAATCGTACAATCTAGGAATATTGCACTGATAATTCTCTGAGTGGACATTACACACCACACAGTCACCCATTGATAGTGTTATTTTATGGCCAAAATCGGTGTTAGTTTTTACACTATTTGGTGTTATTTTAATGGCAATCTTTTTCCATTTTTGGTAATATATTTTTGTCATATTTAACAGTTTTTCAATGGTATGTTGAGAATTACACTATTCCTGAGATAGGATGGGTCACATTTGATATAGGTGTTGAAAAAAATAATTTTAACAAAAAAATGAGGCAAATAAGTATCTAAATACACTTTTTTTATACACTGAGTATTTGAAATACTGTGAAAAAAGTAATTTCCAATGATTGTACTCAGCAGGTTACCCCTCTTTTCAGGTCCATAAACTGTTTTTGACACTGGGACTTTCCTTCCTGAGTTAAATATTTCTCTTATAATGTCGCAATTTCTTAGAGAATAACAATATTGAAAAATAGAAGAATATATTTTACTTTATGCTAAAGAAAAGTCTTTGCCTTTGCAGTGGTATTGTGAATAAATTAACAGTCTTGGCTACAACTAAAAGAGAAATTTTTATATGAAAATCACAAAAACAAAAAAAAAAAAAAAAAAAAAAGAAACACCCACAATTGAAGGTTCACATATTTTTGAAGTATTTTTCAGGAACAAAATATTTATAAACAAGTAGAAAAGGTATTTAACTTGAGGTTAAAATGTGACAAAGTTGAATTTTCTTAATATTTTTTAATGTTTAGTTACATCTGGCTTTGAAACTAAGTATTCTTTTTGGTACAAGTTTGACTTTTAAATTCTGTTTCCTGTAAGTAACACAGTCTTTTAATACAAAATCATTTCTTTTAACTTTTTTTTTTACACACAAACAAATGGTAGTGAGGCTCTGCATTTTGAGATGTTTTTTAGTGTTGTATCTATGACTTTACCCAATCGGAACACACACACACTTCCTCCTCTCCGCCCTCTGCCCCCGCCCCCCTACCCCCCCCCCCCCCCCTGTGAAATATGTGCCGTTTCTACAAATGTCTGGACAAGTGGCATAAAAACAAACAAAACACAAATCCATCTTCAAGCAAAACAAGCGGAGTTCACCTTCTAACAAAGAAGTTAGGTCAAATAAACATTTGCAAATTTTAAAGTTTACTTACGGCAGTGGCATCGTTGTATTCTAGTGTTGGCAATGAAATGTTCATTTTGCGAGGATAATTGACTGACGGAAAAGGGTTCACAATAGAACCAGTCGAGAATACAGCAGGAACAGCATTGATTATTTATTTCGTGGTCGACACAAAAGATTATTCCCTTGGTTCTATGTGATTGCGTTTTTGAAGAGAATTAGTTGCCAACAATAGCTCACTACATCAGCGCTGTTGAAAATAAAATTTTACTGACTTGTTTAAAGTGGACAAAGCCCAGAAGATGATAAAAATGAGCATCCAAAAAAAGAAGCGTGTTTAAATTCAGTTGGGTGATTATAATCCTGAGAGAAAGCCATCAACAAGCCCAAAAGTAGTAATCTAAGTCGCAGCAAAACAGTAATGACAACAATAACAGCACATTCAAAAAATTTGACAGAAAAATGACTCAGCTTCAACGCTTTTCAAACACCTTATTAAAATGCAGTTCTGTCAGCCACAGCTGCACAAGCACAGTAAGTCAAAATTACTAATTGGCAGGGTAATTTAATTGAAAACCACCAATTCCATGTTAATTTCCAAAAACTCAATGAATTCACATTATTTCCTTAAAAACTGCTGAATTCACGTTATTCGTCCCGTTAACGTTAAAATGAATTATTCCTCTCCCTACCCACGAGGGCAAAGAGACTTCCCGATCGCAAAATGCAGATTCTCCGTCCCACAAATGTACCAATTTTGCTTATTAATGAACCCTTTTACATGAAAGTGGGATTCATTGCTAAACCAATCTGTGCATATGTGCATACTGTTTCCCACCATGCCACATGTCCAAGCTTCAGTTTGAACATCCTAATGCAAACCGTTCAGAAGTTTTCACGATTTTATTTCATACAATTTAATAATTGTTACCCTGTAACTTCAGTAGTTTGCAGTAGTGAACAACACTTGATTAAATAATTTATATATTAAATATCCTTATTTTCTATCCTTCCTCATATTAGCACTGAAAAAAATCTCATTAAGAGACATACAATGAAAAAGGAAAAGTTTCCAGTTGGATCTTGGGTTTTCATACTTATCACCATTAGGTATACAATGTTTAAAATGGTTACCATTGTTCAAAAATAACCCCATCATGTAATGTTATGACATGGTTTAATACGGCTGATAAGTGATATGCAGTGTGTAAAGTGGTTAATCATTGTGAGCAACTGTGATTCATTTGCTACATTGTGGATGTATATGAGTCTTTATAGTCAAACGTCATGCATGCAAGTATTATGCTGGCTTGTCATTGGACTCAAGATAACTTGATGTGATGTGAAAGCTTTAGTGTATCAGATTTGTACATGTCAATGTTGCGTTTCTGTATTTGTACTAAACACTTTGTAACCTGTTGCCACTTTTCCTGTCACATTGACACAAGTGATTGACTGTAATATTTTGAATCATGCTGCACCATTGTTTGCTCTCTTGAAACTGCACAACTTGGTTCACATGTGAATTGTTATTAACATGTTAGTTCAGGTAGCTTCATTTGGATTGGTACTCTTAATTGCCAATAATGTATTGCTAACTAAGTGCCATACTATATCATTTTGAGCTGTGAATCTCAATTTGGCATTGGGATAGTGTTCATTTTATGGGACAGTGCCAGAACTGAGGGAAGAGAACACATTCTGCCAATATTGTGCAGTGAAACACGGCAGTGTTAACATGCCTTCTGATAATGATTTTTAGGTATTTTGATTATGCAGGATATGTGACAACCATTGTGATTCTCTCTCTCTCTCTCTCTCTCTCTCTCTCTCTCTCTCTCTCTCTCTCTCTCTCCAGTTCATGCTGTAGTAAGATGTGGCAAAATTTATAAAATTCAACACTGTCATCATAGACAGCATATTTTTATCAAACCACTGGAAAACTTAGAATATTTCAACAATGAATACTAAAATGTATTTTACATATCTGTGATGTAAATTGAATGAAACTTAAGCTGCAAAATATATTTTACTTCTTGTTATTAGGTGGTCGACAAAGATCACGAGTTATGGGATTACAGAAGTTGCAGGGTTCTCAGGAAACAAAATGGACCAATCAGAAGATAGGATCTGAGCAGGTTGGTAATTTAAATTTTATAATGTGTAAAATTTATTCAGTATTTTAGATATTTTAAAATATGCTGGTCAACTTCATTGACAAAATTTTGAATTTATGATTTATTTGGGAAATGTATAATATACAATCAATATAACACACAACACAAAAACACTCATTGTAGATTTTGTTATGGGTTGGCAACACTGCAGGATCAGCTAAACATATTGTCATATTACTCCTATATCCCTTTCAGTGAATCCATACATGAATTACACATTGACCAGTTCTTCAACATTTATTGCAAAATAAAAGTTTTCAGTTCCCTAGCCTAGGAAGGAGGGAGAACAATGAAGATAATATTGATTTTTGAAGTAGCTCATAATCTAATGGATGACGTTAAAGAGAGAAAAGTGATACATAATTACTGTGTATTTCTGCAGATAAGATGACCTTCAGATAAGACGAGGCACAAATTCATTAAAATTTTATAGTTTAAACGTATATCTGGCCTATAAGACGACCCCCCCCCCCCCCAAGTTACCGTATTTACCTGAATGCAAGCCACTTTTTTTTCCAGTTTTCGGGATCTAAAACTACGCCTGTGACTTATATTCGGAGGCAAAGCTTCAGGAAGTTCCGAAAAATGCTGTTAGAAGCCTCCATAAGTAGGTTTTGTGGCTGGTACACCTGGATTTCACACTTTGTTGCAGTGTTTGCAGTCTGATTTTGAACTTTTGTGTTTTTAGTGCTACCTTGTATCAGATCCTGAAGAAGCATGCTTTTTCTACACCACGAAGTTTTAAAGAAAGTAATTTCTTTCACCGAGATGACATTTAATCACCCCAATGCACGTATTATGTGGGTAAAAACACATGAAATTGCCTGAGAACAGAAGATGAGGAATCTCGAAGGAAGCTGCAATTGTTGCGTATAGCTCCGAAATAGTTTCAACCTTTCAAAACTCCGTACATCAGTATTGTTTCAGTCCTGCTCTGGATATATTGAGAAATTATTTTTGACAATCCACTTTTGTAAAATTAAGCTGCATTGTAAATCATTAATTCTATTCATGCTTTATGGCATATGGGTTATCGTATGTACCCTTGTCTACTCTGTACATAAATAAAGCTTAAAAAGTGATTTTTTTTTTTTTTTAAACTTGAGAAATACATTATATTCGTAAATCTTTCCTTCAAGATGTAAATTTCATAGATGTGGTGCATAGTGTGGCAATAGCGAGGCTTCGACCTCCAAACGATATATATTGAATTGATACATTTCGAAACGACATGTATGGAATAAGCAAATGTTTCTGAACCAGAGATTCGGGCTCTACGCAACCTCATGTGCCAAAAAAAAAAAAAAAAAAAAAAAAAAAAAAAAAAAAAAAAAAAAAAAAAAAAATCTTGTTTGTCCTATACCTATAACTTTCACTTTAAAAAAAGTTATCTGTAGAGCAGCATTAAGAAAGTTAGGTATAGATTAAACAAGGAGTTTTTCTTTTTAAGTATATGAGGGTGCGTAGCGTCCAAATCTATGGTTCAGAAACGCTAAATCGATTTACAGTTGTACGTTCGATATATATCACTTCAGGCCGAGCTACTTTGAGTGTAAGTATTCTTGTAAATTACTCAGAAAGTTGTACTCTTAGGTTCCTGGCTAACCACATCCTTTAAAAACATGACATATTCATAAAAATCATAACATTCACCTGTTCGATACCTATCGTTTCCATTAATCACCTCTTGGACATCGAAGCCTCACTATAGCCACACTATGCAGCACATCTGCGAAATTATCAATTTCGGACTAAATTTCAATCTAAATTTTTGTACCATCGTATAAGACGACCTCGGGTTTCGGGGCCTTTTTTTTTTTTTTTTTAAATGTTTCAGCAATCCTCTTATCTGCAGAAATATATGGTATGTACGAAGAAACGTTGAATGAGGGTATTGAGTTCTGTGAACTAAATTTCAGCCTAAAACATATAATAGGATAATCACAAGCAAGTGATGCTATTCCTGTCCTTGTACTGTATCTACAGACAAGAAAAGTGGAAGACCGAAGAAACAGGATGTGTACATTTGCTCCCTTTGTTCCCACTGCCAATAATGGATATTTTTGTCTACAAGAAGATGAACAAAATATACATAAAAAATAGATGAAGTATGTTTTTTTTTCCTTTTAGGAATTTTTCCTCTATAATAGAAGATGAACAAAAGTAGACTAATTGATAAAATATTTATGAAAACATGTTTGAATTGTACAGTAAAACCCTGTTTTTACACTTTTCAAGGGACATGCTGAAAATTTTCTAAAATGTAGGAAATAATGTTTTAAATGGATCACTCTTGTATTTTTGTGATTTATTTGTGATATATGTACATAATATGCATCAAAATACTCACAAGGAAGTTTATTTATTATGTAATAAAAGTTATCCAAAATTCATACTATTTTAAATGCCAGGCGGAACTAGTAACATTATAGGAAGTAGAATTTTTTGACTTAATTTCTTTCATCATAATCGACTTTGTCACCAAGCCTTTCACTGGTACTCATTATTTACATAGTAAAACAGCCAAAGTTCCATACTTCTTGTATTTTTTTTTTTATGTTTCACATGACAGTATTCAATAATTTATTCACGTTCTCAAGTATAAATATATGTATAAGTATTTTTGTTACACTTGCACAGGGTTGGCATGTCACACTCTAATCTCATTTTTGAAGTTGTAATATACCGTGCCCTCTTCAATCAGCAGAAAAACATACACAAGCAAACCATTAGTGTCACCATTTATAAAACTTCAGAAGAAATTCTTAGAAAAATACTTGCATTTCATAATAAGAATAAATTCTTGAAACGCATCATGCAAAGCATGGGTAAAGAAAGATAAACAATCTATGCGTATGCTTAAATAGTTTGGATAGCATTTTTTTACATGTATAAACAATGGAAAGTATAGAATGAAATATAAGCAGTGGTATTAAAAGGATAGATTACAACTCACTGTAAAGATAATAATATGCAAACAGGCAAGAATAAAAGGCAGTTACACATCCAAAGCTTTCAACTAAAGCCTTTGCTAGAGAAAGAGCATAAACACATTCATATTGGAACATCTCAAGCACTCATGGCCACCCTCTCTAGTCTTCTGGTGGAGGATTTGACTGAAAACTTCAGTTGTGTAATAATTATTGTCTTTTCTTCATGCCTGCCTGCAGCTCATCATATTGTCTTTATGGTGAGTTACAATGAGTCTATCTTTTTCATAATATTGTTTACATATTTGTAGTCTGCCTTCCTTCATCCTTATTCCCAACCTACATTCTTGATGTCACCCTTAGGTTTTATTTGGAGGACTTATATGTGAATTAGTCTAGGATTCCCTATATGAACTACTAATCTAAAAGAAATAAAAAATCACCCATCGTCACCTCATGGCCCAGGCCATAAATAACCTTTCCCTTCTGTTACCTTTCTCTTCCCTCCTCTCGTACCTGACAAAGGAAAATATTTCCTATGTGTCCTATTTTTCCCTTCCATTTCATGTTTTTGTGTGACTGTTGGTGGTACAGAACTAAGGTAAGTACTGGCTAACCAATCTATCTCTTTTGAAGAATATTTTAGAAATAAGTTTTTGTTTATTTAGAAATGTGCTCTATGAAACCTCTTTTGAATCATGTTTTCATGTTGTTCACCCTTTACAGGGAAGTGCCACAAATGGGATTACAGTGAATTTAGGTTCACTAGGCAGTTTGGCTCCACTAGGTCCTCTTAGGCTAGGACATGTGGCTGGCCATGATTCACAGCAGCCATCTGAAACAGAACGGCAGCCTGTGCCCCATGGTCGTGGTAGGGGTAGCACTTCACTCACAATTCAAGGAGGTGTTGTCTCATCAGGTGGTTTAGGAGGAGTCCCAGAGGCTCGAATAGGTGGAAGGGGATCTGGGAGGACAGTTGGCCTTCAAGGAAAACATGCACGGACAGTAGGAGCACCAGCTGGCCAAACTTTACCTGACAATCAGCTAACGTCATTATCGTCTCTACTGCAGGGTGGTGCCACACGCCTTGTTGTCTCTTCTGCCTCTAGCTTGCTGTTGGGGCAGACCTCTACTGCTGTTAGTCCTGTTACAACTACTGCTGGACAACAAGTTAAAGGTACTGTTACATTTTGTACATATTGTGTAACATATGACTTTGTGAGGTTTGATTCCATTTTTTGGAACGGTGTGCTCAGCGACTACAAAACAATGAATATAATAAATATATTATGCAGCATTGGTCGTCTTTTATTAATGTTTTTGCAGATCAATTTCGATCACATAGTGATCATCGTCAATGCACCAGTCATTGTATATCATGGTTGGACACTACATTGATATGTTCAAAAAAATCTGTTATATTCAGCTAATATGGCATATGATTATGCATAGCTGATATTACGATGATTGGTGCATTGAGGATGATCACTATGTGATCAAAATCAATCTGCAAAAACATTAATAAAAAATGACCAATGCTGCATACTATATTTATTATATGACTTTGTGTTGATGGCTTTTCAATCCAATACATCCTTCATCTGATCCTAATTTTATTTGAAAACTAATAAATAAGAACTACTATTAATATGAAGATAATGTCTTATTATCTTTCTTAAATACATACTGAAAGGAAAGTCCTGACAATAAATAATTCAAGAGTAAAGGTGGCCACTCTCTGAATAACAGAAATGTTGAGACTTTGACAGATTCAGAAAAAAGAGTGAAAACTGAAGTAGTTTGCAACTCATCCTTTGCCACTGACGTAAGTGTAGATGGTTTGCCATCCTCCCCTCACCCCCTCTGCCCTTCCTCCAGTTGATTGCTGTCATTGATCAGATGAACATCATGTAGTATCAGGCATCTATTTGGGTTCCATGTAGGTGTAATGAATATGATGGGAAGATTTGAGACCACGAATGTTTTTGCAAGGTAGATTAAGTGACGGACGAATGTAACAACCAAAATATGCAGAAGGATACAACAGGTGCCGACGAGTGTGGTGCACCTACAAATGACTACCATGGGAAAATATTAAACACTGGAAAAAAAAAAAAAAAAACAAGTGTATTATACAGAAAAAATAATGCAAAGTGCAACAGCAATGTAAGACAGAGAAAAGCAGATGAAAATGAATTTCTTATTAAAGGCGACTCACTACTTAAAAACGAAGTGGTGCCAAACACCACAATAGACATCTGCCCAGGAATTAGGACCCACCACTTGATGAAACACTTCAATAACATCAGCAGTTTGCAGGATGGTTCAGCAGAGGAAATTGAGAAGAAAGGAGTATTCATTCACGTAGGCACTAATTCTCTAAGAAGCTACACTGAAGAAGAAATCATCAGTGAGAAACAAAATTTAATTTGTTCTGCTAGAAATGTGTACAAAAGTCCAGAGTTGTTGTTAGTGGTATTGTTTACAGACAATCTGTCAGTTATCGATACATAGAAAAAATCAACAGTGACATAAAGGAAAGGTATAACTATCTTGAAATGGTGTTTATTAACCTGAATAAATTCTTAAATATCAATTGCTTGGGAAAAGGTGGCCTCCATCTAAATAGGTTTGGATCTAAAATTCTAAGTAAAATGTTCGCAGATACATGTAGTATTGTAAAGAATGGGGGAAACGTATAAGGAATGATGGGGGTGATATGCAGTGTATGGCTACAAAAACGGCCATACAGGCCCAAAATAAATGTAAAGCAATAATGCAAGTAAACATTTGCAGCATTAGGAATAAACTGTTAGAATTGGACGACTATTGCAATGTAAAAAATCTAGATGTATTGTGTGTCTCAGAGCATTGGCTTACAGAAAACCAGACAGACTTTTTCATACCTAATGATTTTATCATGGGAGGTATACTGTGTAGAACTGAGATAAAAAATGGGGGGGGGAGGGGTTGCAATATTTACCAGACAGTGTATTAAATTTGCAAAAGTAGATGTAAGCTTATACTCTTTGGAACTACACCGTAAATGTAGTTGTATAAGGCTGATTGACCAAAATGTGATAAGTGTTAGTTTGTATAGATCTCCAAATGGTGATATTAATTTAATTTTTGAGAAATTTGAACAACTGATCAGAAAAATCTTAAAGCTTAAATCTAATGTTGCAGTTTGTGGTGATTTCAAATTGACATTTTAAGTACCAATGAAATCAATACAAAAACATTTTAAACCTACTAAAATCATTAAATTTATATTGTACTAATAATAGTCCTACATGTGGAAATGCCTGTTTGGACAGTGTTATAGTTAATTTTGCTAGAGACCTATGTAGTATTAACAAAGCAGATTAATGTTTTGCAGATCACGATCCTCTTATCTTCACATATTATTATGCTCAGTCAGATAATGGTTATACAGCTGCAAATAAGAAGCCAAGCATTACATGGGTCAGAGGTCAAAAAGAGGAAAGTGTTTACTTGTTCACAGGCTGACTTAGTAATGTAAACTGGGACTTTCTTTATGAGTATGACATAGACCTAAAGAAATCAACTGCCGAAACTATATTTAATAACTTTTTTCATACATACACTGAAGGAAGTAAAACAGGCTTGTAGCCTTTCTCCAATGTTATTCAATTTGTACATCGAGCAGGCGATGAAGGAAAGCAAGGAAAAAGTTCAGGGTGAAGACATAAAAACATTGTGTTTTGCTGATGACGACGTAATTCTATCAGAGACAGCAAAGGACCTAGAAGAGCAGTTGAATGGAATGGACAGTGTGTTGAAGACAGCATATAAAATGAACATTAACAAGAGCAAAATGAAGATAATGGAATGCCGTCTTAGAAAATCAGGCGTTTCTGAAGGAATTAGATTAGGTAACGAAACAGTGAAGGTGGTAGATGAGTTTTGTTACTTGGGTAGTAAAATAACATATGAAGGTTTCAGTACAGGGGATATAAAATGCAGAATGGCAATGGGAAGAAAAGCGTTTTTGAAAAAGAGATATTTGCTAACATCGAATATTAAAATTAAGTGTAAGGAAGTCTTTTCTGAAAGCATTTGTGTGGATTGTTGCCTTGTATGGTAGTGAAACATGGACGATAAACAGTGTGGACAGGAAGAGAATAAAGGCTTTTGAAATGTGGTGCTACAGAAGAATGCTGAAGATTAGGTGGGTAGATTGTGTAACTAATGAAAAGAGGTACTGAACAGAATTTTGAAGAAAAGGAATTTCTGACATACCTTGACTAAAAGAAGGGATCACTTGGTAGGACACATTCTTAGACATCGAGGAATCATAAATTTAGCATTGGAGGGAAGTGTGTGGGGTAAAAATCGCAGAGGGAGACAAAAGAGGCGCATATAGTAAGCAGCTTCAAATGGATGTGGCTTGCCGTTCTTATGAGGAGATGAAAAGGCTTGCTCAGAATAGAGTGGGGTGGAGAGCTGCATAAAACCAGTCTCCGGACTGAAGACCATAACAACAACACACTGAAATATGCTACTATTGCTCACCCCGATTAGAAACAGTACCAAACAAAACAGAAAGGGTAAAAAACTTAATTGGTACATTGATGACCTAGCTTGCATCAGGCAAACATGCTTTCACTGCACAAACAGTATCAAAATAATTGCAGACAGGACACAGAGCAGGGGGATATTTATTAAAAGGTGTACCTAGAATGTAAAAAAAAATTATAAAGCCAACCTGAAATCTGCCAAACAAGCTGCCTATGAAGGTGCACTAAACAAGTACAAGGCTGCTTGGGGTATTATAATTCAAGAAAGCACTTCCACCCAAACTCAAGATGTTCTGCTTGAACCAGAAGAGCTTAACAATTACTTTACAACTGCAATAAATGAATTAAAGTCAAAAATTAAAGAGTAAAACATAACGGCAACTGATATACTTGCTGATCAGCTTACTGTAGGGCATGAATTTCACTGTGACCATGTCACACCCACGGACATAATGAATACAGTTAAAAATTTCTCAAACTCTAAAAGTATGTATTACTACTGGCTAAATAACCACACAGTAAAAAGGACTATTAAGAGTACATGTTTTAATAATGTCCATTCACTGAGAACCCCTGCCGAAATTATATCCTGGCTACGCCCATGAGATGACTAGTTTCAATGGATCTCTGGCATCATTCCACTTGCTTTTATCATTAATAAATGTCTAGAATCTGGCATTTTCCCTGATAAGCTAAAATTTTTGAAAGTTATACCCATATATAAAAAGGGGGAAAAGCATCTCCCTGAAAATACAGACCAGTCTCTATAGTTCCTATCTTTTTGAAAATATTTGAAGCAATTTTACACAAATAACTTTGTAATTATTTTGAAAAATAGCGGTCCTTCAGATTGTTGACCATATACTAACTGCATTTGAAAATAAACATACAGTCTCCCTGGAGGTAGTCACTTCTGGTGTGCCCCAAGGCTCAGTCCTGGGACCTTCTTTTTCACTGTTGCAATTAATGATCTGCCACTATTTGTTGAACCTGAATCAGTTATGTGCTATGCAGATGATACAACTATAATCACCAGTGACCAAGAATTAACACAATTGAACCAGAAATCACAGGACAGTCTCTTCTTAACACTACACTGGTTCTCAGCTAATAGATTAGTATGCAATCCTGAGGAAACACAGCATCTGGTGTTGGGACTTTCTAAAGAAATAGAGCCAAAGTCTGTAAAGCTACTGGGGATGTATATTGATGCCAAACTTAACTGGCAACCACATATCAATCGTATCTGCCAAAAATTATCTAGAGTCTCCTATCTCATATGGAAATTGGCTGACCTGGTGGGTAGAGAATATCTCAGGACAGCTTATTTTGGACTTTTCCAGTTCCACATAGCTTATGGGTTGTTACTTTGGTGTCACTCAGGTCAAGTCAATGATGTGTTAGTGACACAAAAATAGGTGATAAGAATGATGTGTAAGGTTGGTTCAAGGGAACACTGTCACCATTATTTACTAATATGAAAATCTTGACAGTGGTAAATATATCTACGTATCATTGATTTATGCAACCAAAAAAAAAAAAAAAAAAAAAAAAAAAAAAAAAAAAAAAAAAAAAAAAAAAAAGAGAGAGAGAGAGAGAGAGAGAGAGAGAGAGACCATTGCAGAGTTTATTACCAGGCAGAGTATACATAGCCATGATACAAGAAATAAAATGTGTATGGACATACCTAGGCATAGATTGGTAAAAACAGGCAAATCTTACAAAATAAACTGTTTAAATTTTTTTAACGTATTGCCACACTCTGCAATATGTGCACCATTTAATAATTTTATCAACCACTGGTACAATTTGTTTTTAAGCAACCCATTCTATAGTACAAAAGAATTTTTAGACACTTCTAATCTAGAAATAGAATTTTAATGTTGTAATTGTACAGCTGCCTGGAAAATTGATTAATGCAGAATAAATAACTTGTATAAGTATTATAAAAAGTAGCGTAATGTATACTATTGTGATTATGCAAAGCCTATTCCGCTACATGTGGTCAACAGCAAATAAAGAATCTTAAGCTGAAGTATTGATCTAAATAGTGGTTATCTTAGTGTATAGAGGTATGTGAAACAGACTGGCACAATTGATGTTAAATTAAGAACCTAATAAAACATGTACACTTTCTTGTGCTGAAGAATGCTGCAGTTTTTGCAGTAAACTGCTATTCGAGGCCAGTGCAATTTTTCCGAATTCTGCAAGGTGAAAGGAATGTGAAAGAAAAATGTTATATTTCCATATGCGTCTGCTAAACTGAGCCAAATAGATAAAAAAATTTCCATATTATGCAGTGCATAACAGTATTATGGAATACACAATGTACCCTTTTTTGACGACCTTGTTCTGTGTGTAACCATAGCACTCTTAATACAGTGCTTGATTACAAGATTATGTCAAATACAGAAAACTGATTCTTTCTCAGTTCACCCCACCCCAAAATGCTCTTTGATTCCTATTACTTTATTCCTAATTTAGTTGTATAAAAGCTTAAAATTTATTATCTAATGTATCATTCAGTTCTTACAAGGGAATGGTCAGACTTGTTGTGTCGAAACCTGTGTTGCTATTTTTACCACTGTGAGTTAACATTGAAGAAGTCTGTATGCAGACTGACATGACCTGGAAGTCTGTAAAACCTTTTATGAAGAATGACATTATTGTCGCATGGGTTCCATACTTATAACTGCCTGTTGTACAACCCTGACCTCTCTCGCTACGTTATACCAATGCCATCTAGGGACAAGGTGGAATTAGCTACGCGCCGCTCTCCTGCCACAACAGTGAGAGAGCTGATTTGCCCAGTGAAAGCGATCGTACAATAATTAATGAATACAATAATAATAAATCGTTGACAAATGTAGCTGATATGTTATCTACAACATTCTTTCCAAATAGCTATGAAATAGACACAAATACATATACGGTTTAGAACACGACAAACTTTTATTTCTTGTAATTACCGCAAAAATGCAAAATATTGATACAATGTTCAAAACCTGCATTTTTTTGGTGCACCAAGAACATATAAGCAAAGACGACATATGACAGCCCTGCAAATCACAGACGTTGTTAGACATCCGTAGACAAAACTCGGCCGGTGTTAGGAAAGAATCAGGCATAATATCAGTATATTTCGAGGCATGCCACACATATTTAATCACATTTTGAAACCGTGGGGAGGAAAACTGATAATGTATGATTGATTGCAACTTGAGAATATTGTCACAGTGATAGGAAACTGCAGTGATTTGCATACAATAATTTTCTCTGCTAGTTTTCTGCAAAATGCCTTCCCTTGGTGGAAAGGTCTCAGTCTAACCGTTGAATTACGTTCGTTGTGCCGGGTGGAATCTGAAGTATCTTTACTTCCTTGTCAGGTGAACTCGAAATACAGCTTTTAATGAATCAAAACTTTTATGACCTGATTACAAATCTAGGAGGAGGAGAGATTTATTCCCGCAGAACGGAAGAAAAGCATGACACATGATCTTATCCTTGTGGTCGCTTCGCAAGATATACATAGGACGAAGCAATATACTGGTTGTCTCTTCGTGAAATATACACTCTTTGAACTTTGACAGAAGCCCGTACCGGATACAGAATGTCTCTTCCAGCATCTTCCACTGGAGTTTCCTAATCATGTCTATGACACTTTCACACTTATTAAATGAGCCCACAATGGAGTGTGCTGCTCTCCTTTGTATCTTCTCTGTGTCTTCTATTAACCCTACCTAGTATTTGTGGGCAATACTCAAGCACTGGTTGAACAAGAGTTTTGTAACCTATTTCCTTTGTTGGCGTACTACACTTCCTGTGGATTCGTCCAATGAATCTCAGTCTGGCATCTGTCTTACCCACTATTGATTTATATGGTCATTCCATTTCAAAAAGGTCCCTTATGTCTGCTACCAATTATTTTATGGAAGTAACTGCTTCCACTGTTTGTCATGCTATTATTTAGTCATATAATAAAGGATCTTTCTTTGTATGTAAATGCATAACTTTGCACTTGTTTATGTTGAGGCTCAATTACCATTCATTGCACCATGCATCAATAAGCTGCGAATCCTCCTCCATTTTCTACCCTTTTCTGGTGTTGTGACTCCTCAATAAACTACAGCATTATCTGCAAAAAGTGTAATTGAACTTGCAATGTTATCTACAAGGTCATTTGAATAGACTGTGGAAAGCAACGGTCCTATAACACTCCCCTGGGCCACACACGAGATCACCTTAACATCTGAAGACTTCTTTCCATCGAAAATGACATGCTGTGTTCTGTTATCTCAATCTTGTCACACAGTTGGTCTGACATTCCATATGCTCACACTTTGTTCATCAGGCAAAGGTATGGAACAGTGTCAAACACCTTGCAGATGTCAAGAAACACAGCATCTACCTGCAATCCTTTGTCTACTGTCCTCTGGATCTTGTGTATGAATAGCACAAAATATGTTTCACATGACCGCTGCTTTTGGAACCCATGTTGATTTTTACAGAGGTGATTTCCATTCTCCAGAAGACACATAATATTCTAATATTAAATGTGTTCCAAAATTCTGCAACTGATTGATATCAGAGATGTAGGCCTATAGTTTTGCACATGTGATCGGCGACCATTCTTGTAAACAGGATATACTTAATTCGTAATTAACTACTGAAATGGCTTTATTAAAATACCAGACTTTAAATAAAATAATGGAAACTCCTGGCTAGAATTCAACAATACAATGAGAACTGTTTACAACTCACCTTAACAAAGAGCTGCGACAGGCACATAAAAAAGACACACACACACATACAACACTTAAGCTATCAGCCGTGGCCTTCTTCAGAGTAAGGAACATTCACATGGGCACTCTTCATAGTCACACAGCCGTCATCTCCAGCTGCTGCACTCCAAATCACGCTTTGTGGTGAGGGAATAGGGAAGGGGAGAGTAGAGGCGAAAGGAAGATTGCATCATTGTGCTGGGAAATGGATACAGCATGACCTAATGGATCATGTAAGTATTAGATGCTTGGAACGAGATGCAGCTTAACAATGGAGTGGGGAGATGAGTGATGAGGAGGGGAAGGCAAAATAAAAGAAACACATGCATGTGCAAACACACACACACACACACACACACACACACACACACACAGTAGATGAAATGGGGGAGCTGTAGGATAGAGAGCTGTTTCATGTAGAGTATTTCATATGGGAAAAAAGGGAGTTATTGTAGGTTGAGGCCTGGATAATTTTGGGATCGGAGAATGTACTGTAAGGATAGCTCCTATCTGTGTAGTTTAGAAAAGCTGCTCATGGGTGGGAAGATCTAGATGGCCCAGGTTTGGGCAGCCATTCAAATCAAGCATATGCTCTGCTGCATTTATGTTGTGCCACAGGGTGGTGTACCTTGTTTTTGGCCACAATTTGGCAGTGGCCATTCGTCCTAATAGACAGCTAGTTAGTGGTCATTCCAAAATAGAAAGCTGCATAGTGGATGCAGCACAGTTGGTAAATTACATGGCTGTTTTCAAAGGTGGCCCAGCTTCTGGGTAGGATAAGCCTGCGATGGGACTGGAATAGGAAGTGCTGGGTTGGTGGATTGGTTAGGCCACACAGCAGAGTCTTCTACAGGGATATGTTCCCTGTGGCAGTGGGCTTTGTTTTGGGGTGGCATAGGGATGGAGTAGGATGTTACAGAGGTTGGGAAGACGGAACATGACTTTAGGAGGGGTGGAAAGGTTCCTAGGCAGGATATATCTCATTTCTGGGCATGAGGACGGAAAACCAACATCTTGGTGAATTATGCATTTTAGTTGTTCTAGGCCAGGGTACTACTAGGTGATAAGGGAAGTGCTTTTTTGTGGACGGTTACTAGTGGTAGAGGGAGGATTTGGGTTGTGTGGGAGTATGGCACACAAGATCTGTTTGTGAACAATGCCTGTGGGGTAGTTTCTGTCCATGAAGGTCTTTGTAAGACTGTCAGCATATTGAGAATGGGAGTTGTTGTCACTGCAGATATGCCTTCCATGGGTATAGCAACTGTCAGAGTGTTGGTACTGTTTGTGATTTGTAGTTTTAATATGGACAGAAGTGTACTGGAGATTAACATCCATGAATGCAGCATGGTGGGTTTTATGAAGACCAAATGAAGCAGATTTGGGAGAGGAAGTTGAGGTTTTGAAGGAAGGAGGACAAGGATGCCCCAGCCTTGATTACAAATCATGAAAATGTCATCAATTAACCAAAACCAGACCAGGAAATCGGGGATTTAGGATGCTAGGAAGGATTCTTCCACACAGGCCATAACAGGTTGACATAGGAGGGTGTCATGCAGGGGAACTTACTGTAAATTTTCCCCTCAAAGGAAAAGTAGTTGTTTGCTAGGTTAAGGATGGCAAGGGTTATGAGGAATGAGGTATTGGACATTGAATTCGAAAGGATGTGGGAGATGATGTGTTTGAGAGTGGAAAGGCCATGGGCATGTGGGGTGTTGATGTCTAGGAAGGTTACATCCACTGTGACAAGTAACGATCCAGGATGTAAATGGGCGGGGATGATGGAGAGTCAGTGAAGGAAGTGTTTGGTATCCTTGATATGGGAGCATATATTCTGGACAATTGGTTGAAGGTTTTGGTCAATGAGGGCCAAAATTCTTTCGGTAGGAGCACAGTAACCAGCCACAATCAGGCATCTAGGATTATTTGGTTTGTGGATTTTGGGGAGCATGTAGATGGTGTGTGCTGTTGGAGTGAGGAGGAAAAAAGGATTTTTTGCAAACATATTAATTTTAACTGATATTTGCACAGTCTTCAACAAAAATATGCCAGATTATATCTGTAGGGTCATTGGTGAATGTCTTTGTGGTGAGTTACAAACTATTCTCAGTCCTCATTACATTGTTGCTGTTTGTTTTATGACATAAGGTTAGTGCTATACATACAACTATTCGTAAAAGTTCTTCACATGACGCTGGCTAGCTGATTTGTCTCAAACTGTGTGAGAAGGAGCAACTAAATGGATCTTTCATATTCCTGAAATATCTTACCTGAGTTGCCCGTAGATAAAGAGAAAATGCCTACAAAAGATTTCCAGCCACAGTATAACTGCACTGTAAGTGAGTTTTTGTACAATTATTGTTAATGTTGGCATAGTTTAGTGGGTAAGATGATGAATTGCCAATTATGTGACCCAGGTTTGATTCCCACTATTCCGTAATTTCTTTCCTTTTTTATTTTTATCTTATGTTATTCCACAGACTGTTAAATGTTTAATTATGAAATTTATATTAAGTTAAAGTTTATGGTATATACATAAAACTTAAAATATTTATTTAGTTATGATAAATTTTATACACAATTAATTTTCACAATTTGGTGAAGTTTTTAATGAAAATATTTCCAAAAATTCTACCCCTCTGCAGATAATTAATCTGCGAAGCGGTTGTAATCAGAAAACAGTTCACACCATGCACATTCTATGAAATAATTTTTTCTTTCTTTTTTCTGTTTCTTTTGTAAGAACATTTTTACAAAACACGTTTGAGTGCATTGGATACTTCATTCAAGATTTTAAATAAAAGTCTTCTTGTATCATTTTTTAACCCTAGAATGGTTGGGCTGGGTCTGTGAGACCCACTAGTTACTATTTCAATGAATTTATATGCTTATAGTCGCTGATCTCACTCGAGCGCTCTGCTAGCTTCATGAAACGTGTAAGAGAAAGCGTTGACATCATGAATAAGGTTTTAAATTGTTTAGACAATGTTCAGCAGTTCTCCAAAAAGTGGGAGTGTCTGTCAGACCCAGCCCAATCGTTTATGTTATTGATTTATACCAGTGCGAACCCATTTTTATTTGGTGTTTCATCCATTTCAAATTCCTTTGTGCACTATTTCTGATGTCCTAACAGCACATTATCATTGTCAATAATGTAAAATATAAAATTTCAAGAGAAAGTGTTTCATACTGTGAAATTTGCAACAACGTTTACGATGATGATAATGAAATTGACGATTCTAACGCGGACCCAGACTTCGAAATAAACAGTGTTCTTGATAGCAATAGTGAAATAAGTGGGGATGAAGGGGAAGATGCTATAAGTGCAAGAACAGCAAAACTAAATACTTCTGCAAAGTTTACAAAATATTGTTGTGCTTGATGAACGCAGAAATGGTTTCTGTTGGCTGTTACGAAAAGTGACGATTTTAGAGGACGTTATCACACAAACTATTCATTATATACACATTTTTGATTTATACAACAAAAATTCAACAAGTCTGCTTCTCAGTTCTGTAAATCATTCTCATTTATATTTGTATTTCAATCCAATTTACTTGTACTTCCAGTGTGCTTACATTTATTACTACAAATAAGTATATTTTCTACTTTTTTATTTTATAGTAATTGTGAAATTCAGAACGTTGAAATAATGTCCCTACAGCGTTTAGTAGGACCTAAACAATATAAAAACTCACCATTTGATATAAACACACTGTTTGGCACTTGTCATAAGCATTTTAATTATTGGGTCACTGTTTTTTGGCTGACCGTTCTAGGGTTAAGCATACCAAATCATTAGGGTGAAAACAGGGTGCTGTAACAATGAAAGTGTTTATAATCCAACTTCACTGTTGTTGTAGGAATTCAGGAGCACTGAAACAGTTAAGGTACAATAATTATCATAATTAAAATTTTAACATTCTGTGGAATAAGATAAAGTAATTTTGTTTAATTAGGATGGAGTTGGATTTGAATGTGGGTTGCACAAATGGCAGTCCATCACCTTACCTACTATACTACACCAACATTTTCAAAGGCAATACAAAAACTCACCTTTAGTTCAGTTATCTAGTAATCAGGATCTTTTGTAAGTGTTTCCTCATTTCCTGTGGAACACTCAAGTGAGATATTTCAGGAATTTGAAGGGTATATCACCTCTTCCTTCTCGCAAAGTTTGAACCATACGGTTGAGACCTATTTCAAGACTTCTGCTGGTAAGAAGGAACATATGCTCAGTAGTATGATATAAAATATTTAGTTTCAAATACTGACATTGTTAGCTGAATAAACATTTTCCTTTACTCATCCCCTACCACAAAACAGTGTTTTTTGATCACAAGATATGTTTCAACACATGGATTGTAAACTCTGTAGGCATCATGTTGTTTCCTAATTTGTGTTGTTTACATTTTAAATTTACAGCATGTCTTTCGTAATTAGATTACAGACTGCTAATATACCACACATACAGTAGTTTCATCATTGTAAAAATTTTCTGTGGTTGATAGTAGACATGATATATTTCATGAACCGTTGTTTATTCCTTTGTACTTCTTTCTTTGAGTATGGTTTTGTTAACACTCACCAATAACAGATTAAAAAAAGACAAATAGAACTGCTGTCCTTAACTAAGACCAAGAATTAGTGATTTGGTGCGAAACACTACAAGACATGAGAGACTGACATGGTACTGTGTCAGGTTTAATAACATGTACTGTGATTGCTCTCACCACCAAGCTCACATGTGTATAATGAATGTAACAGCCTCCTCTTGACCGACATAAAAGTGTGATGACTGGTTACTCTGTGAAGTCAGGATAGGGACTATCACTTAAGTCACTGGTACCTATGTCACATGGTGGTTTTGGAATTTTGGAATCCAGCAGGATGTAAAATGAAATTGGAGTTTAACAATTAGTGTTACAGATGATATAAGAGCGAAATTCCAAATAGAAATAGGATGAGAAGTGTATAAGGAAAGCAAACATCAAGCTTGGGTTTCTAAATGTGTTAGTACTAAGACATTTTTCCTAGCTCTTAAAAGTAGCTCTCTGGCAACTATTTGAACTGGGTATTAATGACATGAAGACTTCACATTCATGTTTAAGTCACTGTTTTGATTTGTGAAACAAAGTTCAATTGAAATACAAATCTTACAGCAGAGTTTCCAAAATATTTTCATTTTCTCATATTTTTGCAATGACATTTTATCAATTACTTAGACACATTACAGAGGTGGCAAGTAGAAAGACTGTCCATATGTTGTAAATAATTATTGTACAATGTTTATCAGATTTACTTTACATACATACATAATTTCATTATCAGCTGTGCTAAAATACTACTCTTTGAATAATTACTATTGAATTCTAAGAATACCAACATTTTAATGCTACAAATAATAATTTTCTTTTTTCTAGCTCAAGGTAGTGGAACACGTGTCCGTACATCCAGTGGCCGTGTAGTGGACCTGTCAAAACTGACTGTGCTGACTTCCGGATCAAGCGGTATAACATCAACTGCATCAAAAAATGTATTAGGCACAACGTCATCTGGCAATGTTGTTATGCTCGCAAGTACGAACAGTACAAACAGTGGTGTAAGAGTCGGAGGACAGCAAGTGCTAGTTCCTGTGTCTGGTAACCAGTCTTTTACTGTGCTTCCACGACAAAGATCATATGCTGTTGTCCCAAAAATATCTGTGCCTTCTTTAAAGTTGAGTAATGAGCAACAGTTGAGCCATACTGGAACAAAATTGTCTGGATACACTGTGTCACCTACACAGGCAAGGCACACCCACCAGCGAGAAGAGTTATCCATGCCACCAGCAGTTACTACAAAACCTCGAGATGAAGATGATACCCTGACACCCGATAAAATCTTGGAATTGCCAATAATTTTTGCCAAGGATGGAGATAACCTCTTTTTAGATCCAAAATCGGAATCAGTAGTTAGTGATGCAGCAGCAGTTTCAGTGAATTCTTGTGGTACTTCCGAAGTTTCTTTGCAGCAGAAAGTTACTGTTGGTGACACCATTTCTTTCCCATTAGATGACAGTGAAAGGGAGGGGATTCTTGAGACCAAATCTTGTAGTTCTGTTGGAAACATGCCTAATGTTTACATAATAAGAAGTAACAGAGGTAGAGGCAGGGGTAATCGGAGGTATGTACCGAAAGCTCAGAGACTAGTGCAGACACCAAATAAAACAAGTCATATAGCTGGAAATCAAAACCAGGGTGTCAAGTACACAAAAATAATTTTAACTAATAAAAATTCTCCTCTTAAAATTGGGGAAAGGGATGCAAAAGGAAAAGATGTACATTCCTTGCAACAAGGAATTAGCCGTATAGATAGTGACCAGTCAAGCGAAGAGAGATGTGACAGTCCTGACCCTGTACATAGCTGAGAATATCTGTACTCATAGATTACACTTGGAACAACATTTGTTTTTCCGTTTTATGTATGATAAGTGTTATTTGAAATATCCCAACAAAAGAAAGCTATATGGATAATAGAAATCTAGTCTGTGAAATTTAAATTATTACTTTGTATTGTTTGTCAAGTACTTTATAAGTTGTGGGCAGGCATTGACATACATAATACAAACTTTATCATTAAATTGCCTGTTATTCCTTTCATCATTCCTTCATTCATTCAAAATGTAATTCTGAAGAAGAAGAAAGAAGGGAAAAAGAAAAAAATTAGGGAAAGTGAACAGATGGCGAGGGGATGCAGATATAAAAGAAGGAAACTGAAACATAAATTTAGTATGGAGTATTTCATTGTCACTTGCCGTAGGTTTTGTGATTTCAAAGTATGTTCCTTTATCTTTAAAAAAATGTCATGGTGCTATCTCTGAGAAAGTGTCATTTTTTCATAAAATTAAGAAGTTTGTTATTGTTTAAAATTTTCCCATTATCTTTTGGAATTGCAGAAGATGTTTATGCCTCTCTTTCTCTTTGTGCGTGTGTGTGTGTGTGTGTGTGTGTGTGTTTTCGGGAGGTGGATGGGAGGGGAATTTTAACTCATTATTGTGACAGTGGTGGACATTACAGAATAAAAGGGACAGGGAGTGATAGAGGAACATGATGAAGTGGAGAAGTGGAAGTCAACTGGAGGAGAGAAGGGGAAAAAATCTCACACTCATAATCACACTGATATGACTGAAAAATGAAATCTAAAACAACTGTAACTAGAATTAGTAAATATTTGTGTTACTGTTTCACAGAAGTGACCATTCACTGGAGAAGGAGGAGATCTATGAAAATGACAAAAAGGGGTGTTGGCATTTTATTAAATACAGTAGGGTTTTAATTTATGTACTCATTACAGGTTAGCTTTCTCCAGTGGTGGGCAGCTGCACTGGAGAGAGGGAGGCTAAAAATGTTTTTCGTTTTGTTGGTTGATACATCTAAGGTACTTGGTGAAATATAATAATGGAAAGTCCAGCTTGGAATTGGACTATATTATAAGGATAGTTTACAACTCACCACAAAGAGTTATGAGAAGCTGCATCAGGCACATAGAAAAGACACTCACACATACAACACTTTAGCTGTGGGCCATCAGCCTTCTTCAGACAAGAGAGCATTCACACAACAAAAGGACACACTTCACAGTCACACAGCTGTCATCTCTGGCAGCCGCTCTCCAATAGTGAGTGATAGGTGATTCGAAGTGCGGCAGTTGGAGATGATGGTTATGTGACTCTGAAGTGTACCTGTGTGATTGTGTATTAATGCTCCTGCCTGAAGAAGATCAATGGCTGATAGCTTAAGTGATGTATGTGTGTGTGTTTTTATGTGCCAGTTGCTGCTCATCATGAATATTTGCAGTGAGTTGTAAACCACCCTTATTATATTGTTGTGGTACTAGGTAAGTGAGATGTAGTTTTCAATGATGATCATGATATGTCACATTCTAGATTGAGCTCTGTGTTCATCAAGAGTGATGTCATGTACTTAGTGTGTTTATAATTACACTTTTGTTAGTGTTCTTTATATTCACATTTCCATGACAGGAAACATGAATTGACTTGAAGATAAGCTTTAACCAAACATGTTCACTGCTTAACGACAGAGACATGTATATCATTAAAATGTTACAGATTGCAATAGGGGGTTTCTACTGCTGAGAATATTACACTGCATCTCATATTTTGACCAGCATCCCTATGAAGAATCTATGTTTTCAGTGAATTATTTTTCCCAGGAGTTCAGGCCCTGCAAGCTTGGCAGGGCTTGCTTATGTAAAGTTCAGAAAGTAGGAGATGAGGTACTTACAGAAGTAAAGCAGTGACTGAGTAAAATTCAGTTGATAGAGAACTCTCATGTGAATGGCAGAGGTCCCGTTTTTGAGTCTTGGTCAGAACCATAGTTTTAATATGCCAGGAAGTTCCTTATAGAAAATTAAGGAGGTGCATCTTATAGTGCAACTAGATAGATGAACAGAATATGATCAATTACAATGGAAAAGCTAAAATTTAATTATGCTATTAATTTCTGTATATATAAATCAGTTGCTGTGTGTTAGTCTTGTTAAAAATCAAAATGGTGAAGTATACTGTACAACTGACTCTGACATCAATCTACAGTTTTATTCCAATTCTGATGAAAGTTTTCACACCCGCTATTCAAAAGAAGAGGAAGGTCACTATGTTCGCAATATTTTGTGTGGTGCTTGGCACACTAGAACAGACATTGGCACAAATATACAGTTTGATTCTGATCTTGATTAAATTTTGTAAACTTGATTTTCAAAACAAGAGAATATAATTGTACTTTACTGCAGACTTCGACTCCATCTGACCAATCACCTTGGAGTTTGGCATATACTTGTAGTTTTTCATATACAGGGGAGGGCAGAGATGAACAGAGAGAGTACAGGAGGGAGATTGGCAGAAAATGGAGAAAGGAATGAGAGGCGTGTTGTGGTTGGGTGGGGGGAGAGAGGGGGGAGAGTGGGGGGGGGGGGGAAGAAGGTGGAGGTAGAGTGTGTAGACAGAGTAGGGAGGAGGAGATGGACAGAAAGAGGGGGGATAAGTGCAGTGACTGACTGTGGGAATAAATAAATTCCCAAGTAATGCTGGGTTTTCAGCTAGCTAATATATGAAAGAAGCTTAACCCTAGAAGGGTTGGGCTGGCTCTGAGAGAACCGCTAGTTTTTGTTTCACTGATTTTATATTCTTATAATTGCTGATTTGACTCAAGCGGTCCATTAGCTTCCTGAAACACCCGAGACAAAGCATTGACAACTTGAATGAGGTTTTTCATTGTTTAGTCATTGTTTGGCAGTCTTTAAAAAAGCGCGCGGGTCTGTCAGACCCAGCCCGACCGTCTACACAACTAATTTCTGCCAATGCGAACCCGCTTATATTTTGTTGTATTGTTGAGTTACCAGTTACTTTGCAGACTATTCGTGATCTCCTAACACCAAGCTATCAGTCAATAGTTTATAAAATGGCACGAGAAAGTCTCTCGTACAGTGAAATATACAAAATTTTATATGACGATGACAGTAAAGTAAATGATTCTGATGCAAACCCAGACTTTGAAATAAACAGTGACCATGAAAGCTATAGTGGAGTTAGTGGTAATGAAGAGGAACATGTTCAGCCTTCTGCCAGCAATGAACCTACTGTTGTTGATTCAAGTACAGCTCATCATTCTGACTCAGGTATGTCACCTATAAGCTTTTACAAAGGAAGGAACGGAGCAACTAAATGGAGGAAAATTTGTTTCCCACAAAGCGTTCGTACAATATATCACAACATTGTTTGTATATCTTAAGTGACTTAACTACGGGGTCATCAATCCCTAAACTCAGAAACTACTTATGAACTAATTAATACTAAGGACGGCACAAATATCCATGCCCGAAGGGGGATTCGAACTCCCGACTGTAGTAGCCGTGCAGACCGTGACTGGAGCACCTCAGTCCCCTCGGCCACCGCGGCCGGCCACGTCACAACATAGTTACCATGCTTTTGCCTGGAAGTATTCAAGCTGCGATGGATGTACATTCACCGTTAGAATCATGGCAGTTATTTTTTTAGCAAGTCATTGATTGAAACTGTTCTTGGATCAACCAATATCTACATTGATTCAGTTCGAGACAAGTACAATAGTGACCCAAACATGGCTAGGCCTACAATTATCGATGAACTAATATCACATGCTCAGTCTGGTTACAAAACAAGTAAGAGGTTTCCAGAATTTTATTTCCTAAATACAGATTGGAAAAATGGTCATGACACATTTGATGTCAATTTTAAATGTAATATTTTTGTAAGGTAGCTTAGTTTCTTAATAAAAGCATTCCAAAACAAATTTATTTCCATATTTTGCATGTATTAGTAAACATAAGGAAATAACTGCAATTGCTACTAAACCTAGCAGTTCATGCCATAATTTGCTGACACAGAGATGTTCAAAATAATAGTTACAATTGCTTTCTAAATTGCTCATGTGTGATGTGGAGAAAGCGCGACCGATTGTAGGCACGTGGCAATACCGGTGCCTTGTCTGGGCGGCAGTAAGAAATTGTATCTATAAACCAAAATGGAGATTAGAAGTAATCAGTGTTATTACATACTTATACACTGAGTATTCTTTCATTTTATATCAATAGCGCAAGTTGATTTAATTTCGTTGCTTTCTATTTGACAGATACCTAGGACATTAGAAACTAACGAATCCAGAACATACTGACTGTCGTATATATGGTCATTGTGGTACATACATATTTCGGTCGGTCCTGGAAACATACTCGTATAACTGAAAGTTAGGTGACCAATCACGAAAAGCGGGTAGTATCTCTCTAATGGGTAGTACATCTAATATCTACAGGAGCTGAAAATTCGATATTGCGAGTAAACTTCCGATTTAAATTACTCCAACCACTGTAATTCGTCAAATTCTAGGATTAGGACATAGTGAAGTTGTGAAGCACCTTTCCATGTTTTTGCCACATTTGCGAGACCGTCCATTGTCCTCGTTACTGCGCTCGAGGTGATGTTCGACGCACTCTACTTTGTTACATAAAGTAATCTTCACTACATCACTATCGCCAAAGGAACTGTTAATTCAGGTTTCGTTGGTGGCTCTAAAAATACTTAAAGGTTCTATAATTCTGTAGAGAAGGATATCAGATATTTCGTCACAACTAATTGCCTCTTTCCCCTAGCTACAAACAAATCTGTTTCTCTCAATGAAAAGCTAACAAAACCATTGGCTCTACAAAGTAACACATGGATACCTGCGAAAGATCTACTGTCAACCCAGAAAAATGATGTGGCCAACGAGTGTATTGTAGAACTTAATTTAATAGATTTGAAAATGGGCTAAAAGATCCGAAGCTGGTAAGCCTACAAAATGGAGTGTGTGTGTGTCCACACGCAGACTCACGTAATGGGTGCTGAACTCCTACTGACAAGAAACGTTTATTCGATTAATACATGTGAAAGTATTCACCCGACTTTATTCAGAATAATTATTGCTATGAAAGCTCTTCAGGCTCATACATTTTACTAAAATCACTCCACTGCATATTTTTGTGGCGCTGGCACAGCTACTGTAATAGATATTTTTATATAAAAAAAAAAAAAAAAACACAGTCTTGGTTGCACAAAACTCTTTCAACTTTTGATGATGCCCAGAAGAGGTGAAATGCATCATGTATAAATAAATGAAACATCAATTTTGTGCAACCAAGACTGATTTTTATCACCATAAATTTTATGTTACAAAGTGTTTACTTCTCAGTGCAAGACTTCTTTTTAGTTGAAACTATCTTAAATTTATGAAGGTTTTGTTTGCTGTGACAGATACCTCAGACAAATACGTAGTATAAGTAATCTTCAAATAGCATTTGTTGAGCATGATTTAAAAGATAGAAGAAACAACAATTATTTAGGGAAAATAAAATGCAGTGTCCCTCTTTTATTTTGATAAACACTGAAACATTATTGGTACTTATGGCCAAAGTTTCAATTTTTGTTGTTGTACAGTTTCGAAAATATTGTGGGGTGAGGGGGTGGCAAAAAGGTGCCGGCACCAGGTGGCAGAAATCCACGCTACGCCACTGTGACTGACAAATCATTTAATGCCTCCTTGAAAATTACACTGTAACTTCAATCCATATCAGCAGAAATAGAAATTAAAATTTGTAGATCAACCATAATTAGGACTGCCATACATCCCGTAAAACTGGGATTGTTTCAATTTTGAGTGATTTAAATAATGACCCAACTTGATGAGTTAATTTATTTTTATAATGGGCCTTTTAAAGGGTTCTCGAGGAAACATAAGTTAAAGTGTACTTTATGTTTACGCAACCGGTGCTTGATGTATAGGTGTTGGCAATGGTGCAATGAATGACGGAAGGGGAAGGCAGCCAGTCAGGAGTTGAGTTTAAGGTGGCCAATAAGAAATAGCTTTAGTCTTTATGGTTTGTAAACATGTAAAACTTAACAAGGATAATTAATATAATCACCAGGCAAGAGTACATTGAGAACCTGTCAACCATAGAGCAGGAACAACATTATTTATTTATTTCATGGTGGACACAAAAGATTATTCCCCTCATTCTCTCATTGGGGTTTGAAGGAGCATGCACATTATGTGTTCTCCATGAAATAAATAATTAATACTGTTCCTGCTCTATGGTTGACAGGTGATTGATGTACCCTTGTCCAGTGAGTAAATTAATTATCCTCGTAAATACTATAGGCCAATTGTCGGTTGTTGAATATAACACTGTCACCTTCACACCCTCCATATATATATTGTAAGAACTGATAAAGAAAGGGGTTAAGATTATAAATGAAATATCAATTACATTGCCAAAACACTGCACACAAACGCCAGAACATATTTTAAAACTGATACCAAATTTATTTAACATCAAACACACAATCTTATTAGCCGCCCAAATGCAACTCCTCATTGGCTGCCTTCACCTTCCGTCGGTCATTGCGCCATTGCCATTGGCAACTGCCAGTCACATACACATAAACTGCACTTAAACTGAAACATAATTTAAATACCTTTCTTAGCTCTTAAAAATTCAATTAATTTTAACAATTGAAACTCAGAAAATATTGATTACAACTCACATTATTAATGAAGTAAGTAAACTATTGAACTGTCACCTTTTTTCTACAGCCTTCCAGGGCTAACACTTCCTTTTTCAAATGGAATTCTGGAAAGAATTGTGTTCAGTATTCTATGTTTTGAGAATAACAATTTGTGGGAATCTATTAACTGCAGTCTGATATTGTGTCAAGTGGTTAATGTTATCAAGTATGAAATATGTAACATTTTAAAGCCATGCCAACGAAATGTGAAACATCATTTAAACAACAATGGAAGGTCCAGTAAGGTATGTTGTTAATAATAATATGTAGATAGGGAACAACTCACTATAAAGACGAATGTTGAGCCACTGACAGACACAAATAAAAGACACACACACACACACACACACACACACACACACACACACACACACACACAAATTCTAAATTTGAGTTATGTGCGTGTGTGTTTGTGTGTCTTTTATTTGTGTCTACCGGTGGCTCAACGTTAATCTTTACAGTGAGTTGTTTCCTATCTACACATTATTATAAAAAGTCATTTAAAGGTGAGTATACCACAAAATTTCTTTCAAGAAATTGATGTGAAAGTGAACAGGAAGTTTTGTGACAAAAGGGAACTGCTAAAAACTGTCAAGTTCTACCTCTGCCTTTCTGGACACAGTTTAAGATGGCATAATCTCAGTAATGAGTAGTTACAAAGCTAGGAACTTGGTTAATCATAGAGATCAGCAATAATTTTCTGCAGATATTGTGACCTTGTTGCATACCTGCCAACTCTCCCGATTTAGGTCAGAGTCACCAAATTTTTCATTTTTTGCCCAATTTCTAGTTTTGCTTGTATTTCTCCTGATTTTTAGCTTTTATCTGAAACCGAAGATTGATTTTTAAAACCTGCAACGTTTTTGGCCAATGATCAAAAGTCCTTTCCTTATTTATCAGTTGGTGATATTATGAGTCACTCGTGACTTGTATACTGATTATTTCTGCTTGTTTCCACGCATTTTTAGGTACATGAATACTGTTTCCATGTTTTGTGGTGGAAAAAGTGATGTCTCGAAAAACATTCAAATAAATAAGTGTGTGAGTAACAACACATAACTGAAATTTTCTGATAAAAGTGAAAATGGCTGTGTTATAAATGCTGAATGGTTATTTACATCGTTTATTTTAGAGTACAGTTTACCAATTAAATGCAATAACAATGCGGGTCACTTGCTCTGTAAAATATTCCTAGATAGCAGTACAGCACATAAATGCAGCTCTGTACTTTCTTATTTTAATCCAGTAATCAATAAAATACAAATAAGAAGTATGTAATCAACATTTGCATTACTGCACTTTTTTTTAGCCTTTATATAGTGCTGCAGCATCACAGGAAAGGCTAAAATCAGTTATCATAAGGTTTATACTAAAATGATCTGCAGTTTTTGATATTTCATGTTTTCTGATTTTTTAAGGATCTCCCAATTTTATAAACTGAATCTTTTTATTTTTATGTTTATCGCATGAAATTGTCACTAAGCACCAGGTGTGCTAGGTGAGTGTGAAAAATCTTGACACCTTAGCATAAAATGATACATTTTGGAGCATCACTAACATTTCTGCAGTGACATCACATTGGGACTGATGACCCCATAGTTAAGTCCCATAAGCTATATAAACATTTGAAACATCACATTGACGATGAGTTCCTTGACAGGGTCATTATGAGCAGTGAGATCTGGATTTCTTACTTTACCTTGAAAACTAATCAGCACTCATTACTTTGGCATGCAGTGAATCTCCAGTCAAGACAAAATTCAGATTGTATTGGAGCAGAAAGTGGTGTGCACAGGCTTCTGGGACAGGAAGGACATTCTGTTCATTCACTTCCTGTTCAGAGGTGAATCAGTGCATGCTGATCTTTACTGTGAAACAATGGGAAAACTGTGATGTGCCATTCAGAATAATAAGCATGGAATGCCTACTGCATGTTTTGTGCTGCTGCATGACGATGTTCATCTCCATATGACTCAGGGAATAACTGTTTTTGCAGACATTTCTCTGGGAGCTGTTGGATCATGCCATTTTGCTCCCAGTTATTCCCATTTTTTCTTGGAAAATAACTACAGGGTCATAAGTCCCTAAACTTACAAACTACTTATGAACTAACTAATACTAAGGACGGCACAAATATCCATGCCCGAGGGGGGGGGGATTCGAACCCTCGACCGTAGTGGCCCTGCAGACCGTGACTGGAGCGCCTCAGTCCCCTCGGCCACCGCGGCTGGCTCTCTTCTTGCACCTCAAGAAATTCCTGCCCTCTGGCCAGCAGTTTAACAATGACAAAGAGCTCAATGAGACTGTCACATGCTGGTCCCATTCACAGATGGTGGACTTCTAAGACACAGGAATATAAAAATTGATCCCACATTATGATCAGTGTCTCAATTCTCTTGGTGACTATGTTGAAAAATAGCTCAAACATTGCTGTAGCTGTTGCCAATAAAGTTTTTCTTATAAACTCATTGACTGTTTCTCTTTTCAATAAAGTAATAAGGACAGTATACTACTCACCAAAAAGATGTGACGATGAGCTGCAACAGGCACATAAAAAAGATACATACATACAACACTTCAGCTATTGGCCACGGACTTCTTCAGAAAATAGAACATTCACACAATCACACAGGCAGATAACACTCACGCAACCGTCATCTCTGGCTGCTGATTCGGAGTGCACATCAACTTGCACGAAAATCACAAGTGATATTTATTTGCAATTTCTGAAATCTTTAAACTTCAGATGCACTTTATAAGAGGGACTGTCATTTTATGACACTTCATGCCAGACTAGGTTTTAAATCCGGATCTCCTGCTTTTCACGAGCAGTCACTTTCATGGCATAGCCAACCAACTCAGACTTCCATGTGTCAAACTTGCTAACACTTACACATTTTATTGTGAGTCCTACAACACAGCCACATTTATATTGTTGTTAATCTGTTTTGGTGTTTGGTCTTTATTATGCATGTGATGATGAGCTGTGTCAGGCATATAAAAAGGCACACATATACAACACTTAAGTTAGCGGCCATGGCCTACTTCAGAATTACGAACATTAACACAATCACAGAGGCACACTTCACAGTCTCACAACCATTCTCTCTGGCTCCCGCACTTTGAATCATGCTCTACAGTGAGGAAAAAGGGGATTGGGGATAGAAAGGGTTCGTCACAGTGGTAACGATGGATACAGTTCGGCCTTAAGGAGCTTATATGTGTCAGTTGGGTGGAACAAAATGCAGCTTAGGAATGGATTGGGGAGGCAACTTAGGGGAGGAAAGCAAATCAAAACAAACAAATGCATGTGAACAGACACACATACAGCACCCAAAATAGGAAAGGTATAGGACAGAGGACATAGGAACTGTTGGGTGTGGAGGAAAGGTAGTTATCGTAGGTTGTCGCGTGGGTAATTTCGGCATCAGAGAATGTACTGTGTGGATAACTCCTATCTGTGCATTTCAGAAATGCTGCTGGTGGGTGGGAGTATTCACATGGTCCAGGTTGTGAAGCAGCCATTGAAATGAAGCATATGTCCCACTGCGTGTTGTTCCACAGGGTGGTCTAACTTGTTTTGGCGCAAAGTTTGGCATCAGCCATTCATCCTAATAGACAGGTGGTTAGTGGCCATGCCAATATAGAAAACTGTGCAGTGATTGCAGTTGGTGTAGTGGTTGCAGTTGGTAAATTACATGGCTGCTTTCACAGGTGACCCAGCCTCTGAATGGGTAGGAAAAGCCTGTATAGGGACTGGAATAGGAAGTGCTGGGTGGTCAGGTCTTTCAGTAGGACCTTGCACAGTGATATGATCCCTGTTGCTATGGTCTGGGTTTTGGCGAGGCACAGGAATAGGCTAGGATGTTATGGAGGTAATTTCACCAAAATGTATTTAAAAAAAATCCTTAAAAATATCAAGTGTCTTGTATGGACACCATTTATTAAATTGACATGTTCCACTTCATTGCAAAATGTCGTATTTATGATCTATAGAACAAGTATTAATCTAATCTAATCTTTTCATTGCAGATACACTGTGAATGGGTATTAGGCAGATTTTATTTTTATTTATTTATTATTTATGTAGAAGGGATGGCAACTATCAGAGTGTAGTACTGTTGGTGGTTGGTAGGTTTACTATGGACAGAAATATGGATGGAGCCATCAGTGAGTTGGCACTTGTGATGGGACCGTGTAATTCCACCTATTTTGGGAACACCATCACATATTTTGATTGTGTTATTGAGTTGTTTTGTATGTGTTCTTCAAGATCATTGATATTTGTAGATAGAGGTCCTGCTACTCAGTGCCTCTAAATAAGGTTCTTCCAGTTTTAAAATTGTTCGGGCTTCTTTTCCATATAAATTAAGATCAGAAGAGAGGTCTCTCACTAATAAAATGAGAAGACTGTTCCATTATAAATGAACACCAATAAAATGGGTTTATTTAGCCCTTATACAATAGTAAATGAATTTCAAGCATCTGATTTACATAAGTACAATCAGATAACATTACAGACTGGACCTTATGCTGCTCAGGTCAACTCAAGAAATGTATTATAGAAGGAGGCTTTCCTGGTGGGAAAAATATGTATAAAAATAAAGATTGTTTGACATATTGTAGAAAGCCAATATTTCTGCCTAGGTGTGTTTGCTTGTTATTTATTTACCTTCATTCCCCCCCCCCCCCCCAAGGTAAGTCTTTCCTCTCCCGGGATTGGAATGACTCCTTACCCACTCCCCCCTTAAAACCCTCATCCTTTCCTTTTCCCTCTCCTTCCCTTCTGCCTGAAGAAGCAACTGAGTTGTGTGTGTGTGTGTGTGTGTGTGTGTGTGTGTGTGTGTGTGTGTGTGTGTGTTTTGCGAAAGCTTGTATGTGTGTGAATTTGTGTCCATCGATGAGCCTATCCTTTGGGTAAGTCATCCATTTTCTATTTTTTATATTTGTTTATCCCACCAGGAATGTTTCCTTCTATAATTTTCGTTTCATAAAAAAAAAAAACCTATCAACCACAGTTCTTTTTCTTTGCAGTCTCTTCTCTGAGTATTCACAGAGTCTATATTGTGCACAATATTTTGCACCTCCACAATCCATGTCCTTAGTAAGGTTCCTGTCTGGGCCTTCACCTGCAGAATGAAAATGCCCAGGACAATAACAGTCTCAAAAAGGCCTCCCTAAATACTCTCCCCCACAGAGAGCATGTAGTGTTTGATACACTACAAGGTTATCATCCAGCAATGTAGCATGATGGGTTGAGGAAGACCAGGTGAAGCGGATCGGAGAGGAGTTGAAGTTTTGAAGGAAGGAGGAAAAGATGTCAGGTAAACAAGAGTAGGCCTTTGACGAGTCCCACATGGTTGAATTGGAAGGTAGGGCTGAAGGTAAGACCTCAACCCCACAGAAGTTTCCATTCTATCCAAAGAGCTTACCTTCAGCTTGTAGTGTAACAGCTAGTTAAGCGTTACACTGCAGTTCTATTCCACCATGAGATGTGAGGATTCACCCTAAAAGTAAGTTAAGTGACAAAAGGACATGAACTGTATACCTCAAGCTCATGCGCACAGGTATGAGGGCTCAGGTAGATGTGGCAGTCCAATGACGGTACTATTTGCTGCAACAGTGGCCGTTGGTCTGTTCATCTAAGAGTGCTACAGGTCTACCCTGACGTTCCGTGGCACAGAAGTTTTATGATATTGTTGTTTAGTAATAAATGAATTAGTAGTTATAAGTTCATAACACAGATAGAACACTTCAGATGTCGGCCATGGTCTTCTTCAGAAAATAGAACATTCATGCAATTACACAGGAACACAACCGTCAGCTCCGGCTGCCGCACTTTGAATTCAAATTGTGTGACTGTATTGTGTGTTTGTGTGATTGCATGAATGTTCTATTTTCTGAAGAAGGCCAAGGCTAAAGTGTTGTGCCTGTGTATTTTTTATGTGCCTGTCGTAGCTCGTCAACACATCTTTGTGCTGACTTGTAAACTGCCCTATTACTGTATTATTGATCAGATGTTTTGTAAGAGTTAGCCTGTGGGCCACAATATAATATTTTTGTTTAAGTTTTAAAGGACAAAGGAGTATGACATTTCATTATATACAGCTTTCTCTCTCACACTATGAACCATTGACAGCAAGATGACGAAGCTCGGTCCTGAATTAAAGTAACCTATGTGTTGTAGAAAGAAACATGCTTTAAGACATTCCACATAGTCATCACCTTATCTGTAAGGCCAAGGGCCGCATGCTTCCTGTGGGCCACTGGTTGCCAACCGTTGCTGAAGAGAGATAAATACCTGTTTGTATCGCTACTGTTTTACTCTCAATGTTGAAAATTTACACAAAAAATAAAAATCTGGAAAATGTAAATAATTGAAACAAACAGGATGATAACATTAATACAGTGAATAACCTTTATGATGTCTATGCAGATCCAAACACAGAAAATTAATTATATAATTTTATTGCAGACAACATATGTCTACTATTAGATTATATACCACAGATGTGCAGCATTGATTATATACAGAAGACTATATTTTCTAATTTTTTATTGTTATAAAATATATCGATGTGACAGCACTACATAAATATGCATGCTTGTTGAGCCTTTTACATATTCCACAATAATGTAAATTTTAATGTCATTTACATAAAAAATTTTACTTTGGTTTTCATATCCTAGCATTTTACATAATTTCCATTTTTCCTCCATCTCTCCTGCTGAATGTCAGCAGTTAAATGAATATGAAGGGTTGTTTCATGGGTATTAAATATTAATAACAATAAAAATTATATAACAAACTTTATTTTTTATAAATAGAAGTAAATAAAAGCTATGTCTTTGGCTTTAAAAATATTTTCTCCACAGGGCAGCATGCCTGGTCTCTCCATTCATGTATGACCACCATTTGATTTTAATTCTTTGTACATTAGCACAAAGTTCATATGTAACACCAAACATTCATAATACTAATTACTATGGGGTATTATTTTTTTTTACAACATTCTTCTTATGTGATTGACATTTTTCCACAAAGTACTGGAAAAATAGAAGTCAATAGTTTATGTGACATGGTTCTTCACCACTTTGAGTTATGGCCAATAACTTTGAGTCCATGAAAAGTAATTTGCCACTCTAAAACGAGTTGAAGTTTTTATCGTGACTAAATTTACTTTGAATTGGTGATCTATTGTTCTGAGCTGTGATTTATTGGTGTTTACGAAAGTTTCACAGTACTGGAAGAGTTCTTTTGCAAAAGCACTGTCACAACAAATATCAGGAACTACGTCACATTTTCAAGTATCCATGGTACAAATTTCGATATCCGAGTACAAACTCCAGGCAGATTAGCTTCAGCGCATCCTATGCCCCAACTGATGATCCCTGCGAGAAAATAGTGTCCATCTTTACCACGAACTTGCAGTGGGCCCCCAGAATCACCCTGTCAACAGAAATTACTTGTTTTTCAACATGTCTGGATATCACTGACATCATAAACAATGTGAGTAGAACAACAAAATAAATATGGTTTGCCAATAAGAAAGTTCATAGACCTATCTTTTCTCTTTCGAGAAGAATGCCCAACTTCATTCTGGCTAATAATCTTTGCAAACTGCTTTCAGTTTGATATAGTGTATCGTTTTAAAGAATAACATAATTACTTAAAAATTATCTGCAATATAAATTTGCTTTTTTATATTAAAATACCATGAGTATTAAAAACATTAATTAGTCTCTGTCTCATAGCTGTAGCATGAAAAATATGGAGACAATTTACTTATTTTGTGTCATGGGCAAATGTAATTTCTTTGATTAGAAAAGAAATTTATATTTTTAATATGTTAATACTTTAAAATGTTGATAAAGAGTGAACACTTTATAATTTGTAACAGAAGAGCATCGGTAATGAGGCAGCAAAGTAAAATTATTTGGATTATTGGTGACAAAAGCATACACAAATATTAAAATATTACTTGTTGCCAATGTTCAAGAATTTTCCATAAGAAAGAAAGTATGTACATAGCTTCAAAAGAGAGAGAAAAATTGTTCCCTATCCCTCACAATTAAAGAAACAAACTATAGGAAATTAATTCTGAATTATAATGGATGAACTATGCAGGATTTAAATTCTAGAGCACCTATGATCATAATTTATTAGTAGTGAATAAGTCATTGAAATGAGCCACATCATGCAGGGCGACATGCTCTGCATCAAGATGGTCCAGCTGTTTCCTGGCCACAGTTTGAGATGGCCATTCATGTGGACAGCCAGCTTGTTGCTGTTATGTGTACTGTCCTGCAGCACATGGAGACATCACTGTGGTGAATAGCAACCTATCCTTCTCAACAAATATTGTTGAATCTTTCCTGGAATTCCCATTGTTCAATGCTTAAATTAATATTCAATGTTAACAAATTTCTCTTTTTCAGAAAAGCATTTCTTTCCAATTCCATGTTGCACTTTATATACCCACATCTTCATACATACTCCACAGTCCATTGTAATGTGTGTGGTGGAGGGTACACTGTACCACTACTAGGCATTTCCTTTCCTATTCCACTCCCAAATAGAATGAGGAAAAAAAAGAATGCCTATGTGTCTCCGTGCAAGCCCTAATTTCTCTTATCTTGTCTTTGTGATCACTATGCGAAATATAAGTAGGTGGCAGCAAGATCGTACTACACTCAGCTTCAAATTCCAGCCCTCTAAATTTCCTGAACAGAAATTCATGAAAAGAACATCGTCTTTCCTCCAGTGATCCCCAATTGAGTTGCCAGAGCATTTCCGTGACACTTGCGCATTGTTCGAACCTACCAGTAACAGAACTAGCTGCTCACCTCTGAACTGCTTTTATGTCTTCCTTTAAACTGATCTGCTGCAGTCCCAAACACTTGAGCAATACTCAAGACATGGTCATACAAGTGTTTTATATGTGGTCTCCTTTACAGATGAAGTACATCTTCCCAAAATTCTCCCAATAAACTGAAGTTGCAGTCCGCCTTACTCACAACTGTCCTTACATGTTCGTTCCATTTCATATCGCTCTGCAATGTTACGCCTAGATATCTGAATGACGCGACATAATCAAGAAGCTCACTATTAATGTTGTATTCAAACATTATGGCATTGTTTTTCCTACTCATGCGCATCACCTTACATTTTTCTACATTGAGAGCTAGCTGCCATTCTTCGCACCAACTAGACATTTTGTCTAAGTCATCGTGTATGCTATTACAGTCAGTAAAAGATTACACCCTCATATACACCACAGCATCATCAGCAAACAGCTGCAAATTACTACTTACTCTGTCCATCCGATCATTTATATAGATAGAGAATAATAGCAGTCCTACCACACTCCCCTAGGGCACCCCTGATGTTACACTCATCTCTGATGAACACTCCCTGTCGAGTACAATGTACTGCATTCTATTACTTAGGAAGTCTTCCAGCCAGTCACAAATCTGTGTACTTATTCCATAAGCTCACATCTTCGTTAGCAGTCTGCAGTGTGGTACTGCATCAAACGCCTTTTTGAAGTCGAGAAAAACACAGTCCGCCTGTTGCCCTTCATCCATAGCTCGCAATATGTCATGTGAGAAAAAAAGCAGCCCGAGTTTCACATGAACGATGTTTCCTAAACCCATGCTGATTCATAGAAAGAAGCTTTTTCCATTTGAAGGAAATTTACTATATTTGAACTGAGAATATGCTCCAAAATTCTACATGAAACTAATGTCAACAATATTGGCCTGTAATTGTGTGGATCAGTTCTCATTCCTTTCTTATAAACGGGACTCACCTGCACTTTTTACCAATCACTAGGAACTTTGTGCTGAATTAAAGATTCGCGATAAATGCAAGCTAAGTAAGGGGCCAATGCCACAGAATACTCTTGTAAAACCGAACTGGTATTCCATCCGGACCAGTAGACTTTTTCATATTTAGCTCTCTCAGCTGCTTCTCTACACCGGAAATACCTATTACTATGTCCTCCATTTTGGAATTAGTACTTTGATCAAATGATGGTACATTTGTGTGGTCCTCCTGCGTGAAAGATTTCTTAAAGGTTAAATCTGTATTGCAACCATCATACATTAATTTACTGCCCAAGTAACAAAACTAATCTACCACTTTTATTATCTTTTCACCTAATTCCTTTAAGAACACTAGATTTTCTTATACTACATTCCATTACATTTATTTATTTATTTATTTATTTTGCTCTTGTTAATGTTCATCTTATAAGCTCCTTTCAAAAACTGTCCATTCGTTCTTCCAGGTTCTTTTCTGTCTTTGGCAAAATTACAATGTCATCAGCAAGCCATAAAGTTTTTATTTCTTCACTGTGAAATTTAATTTCTTCTCCAAAGTGCTCCTTGCTTTCCTTCACAGCTTATTGTACTCAATGTATATATTGAATAACATTAGGGAAAGGCCACTCTGTCTTATTTCCTTCTCAACCAGTGCTTCCCTTTCATGCCCTTTGACTATTATAAATGCAGTCTGGTTTCTGTATAAGTTGTAAATAATCTCCAATTCCCTATATTTTATTTCTGCTGACTTCAGTATTTGAAAGAGCATATTCCAGTCAAGATTGTCAAAAGTTTTCTCCAAATCTACTGAAGTTAGGAATGTAGGTTTGCCTTTCCTTAACATTTCTTCTAGGATAAGCAATATATATATATATATATATATATATATATATATATATATATATATATATATATTATAGAGGAAAAATTCCTAACAGGAAAAAAATATACGTAAAAAATAGATGAACACTTACCAGGCGAAGGGGCACAGGCAGTAATAGCAACAAATAAACACACAGACACACACACACTCAAAAATGCTGGCTTTCGCAGCCTAGCTGCTTCATCAGGCATTTTTCCCCCAAGGTAAGTCTTTCCTGTCCCGGGATTGGAATGGCTCCTTACCCCCTTCCTTAAATCCCTCATCATTTCCTTTTCCCTCTCCTTCCCTTCTGCTTTATATATATATATATATATATATATATATATATATATATATATATATATATATATATATATGGGGAGTATCTGTCAGTGGGGCTTTGTCCGTTTGTAAACACTTAAGTGTAACTAACAATTCCTAATGGTCCAGATATTTTCATTTGAATACTGTATATTGAAAAATAAAAGAGAAACGAAAACCCACACAGATTCTGCTCAAGGACACACAATTGCTTCCATAGAATTCCTTGACTGTCCTGACCCCACACAATCCCATTCCTGTCTTTTTTTTCTGATTTTCTGAAACGTTACAAAAACAACATTCCATGCTACCAGGCCACTACCAAACATACTTCAGCTCTGGTATACTAGCATCCCCAATCCATGATACAGAGATTCTCATCCATCATAAACAATATAGTCACTTTTTGGAATGTTTCAAATCCATTCTCACTCCTGCCTGATTTGGAATCCTCTTATCACTATTTATATGACTTTCTCTACAGTAAAATCCCATATACACACCATCTTTCTCAATGCATACTGGTCCCTGAAAGTCTCCTATAAGAAGCATTTATTATGACCCTACTAAAAACTGTGGCATGGTACTCTTTGGGGAATTGACTAATGTTAGTACCAAAGGGTTTGTAAATAGTGTACGAAAGAACTATTTTTGCAAACAATGTAATATTTGAATTCTGAGACATGGAGATTGCAGTGTGAATAATGTTTCATCTAATTATAGTAAGTATTGCCTAACCATGAAAAGGCCAGGTTGGATTGTCAATAAAATGAGGATAGGAACAATCACTGTTAAGATATTCACTTAGACATAGGCAGCCACATAAAAAGACATTCTAAGTTTTAATTTTGAGACTACAGCCTTCATCGTAGAGAGAAAACACACAATCACTCGGGAACAACTCAATGACACATGACTGCCATCTTGACAGTGAGCAAGAAGGGGAAGGGGAGGGGATGACTGTGTTTAAGGGTAGGGATATAATGTTCTGTACTGCCTGGCAAAGCATAAAATGGAAATTTGAGATCAGCTCAGAAAGCAGTAAAGGGAGGGGTTACACACAGCTGCAAGAGAGACATGGATGGTGAGGAGATTGGGGGTAGGGGGGCTGTTAGGCATGGGGTACAGAGATGATAGATTACCATAGGTTGAGGATAGGATCAGTGTGGGACTGTTGAATGTGTTGTAAGGACAACTTCCATCTGCAGAATCAAGAAGGGCTGGTAATGAAGGGAAGGTTCCAGATAATCCAGGTTGTAAAGCAGCCACTGAAATTGAGCTTGTTATGATCAGCTGCATGCTGCGTCAGAGAGTGGTCTTGTTTTTGGTCACAGTTTGATGGAGACGATTCATTCCAGTGTACAGCTGGTTGATACCCATACAAATGTAGAAAGCTGTTTAGTGATGGCAGCAGTATTGGTAAATCACATGGCTGCTTTCACTTGTGGCCAGGCCTCTGATGGGGTAGGATGTGCCTCTGACAGGACCGGAATAGGATTTGCTGTGTGGGTGGATTGGGTAGGTCTTGCATCGGCTCTTCCACAGGGGTTTGATCTCTATGGTAATGGGTTGGGATTGGGAGTGGCATAGGGATGGACTAGAATTTTTTGAGGTTGTGTGAGCAATGGAATTTCACTTGGGGTGGAGGGGGTGAAAGGAAACTGGATAGGATGTCTCTCATTTTAGGTCATGACGACAAATAATCAAAACCCTTACAGAGGATGTGATTTAGTTGTTCCAGTCCATGGTGGTATTGGGTGACAAGGACACCGTAACTGGTTACTGGGGTTGGAGGGAGGATTGGTGTTGTGCAGGGATAGGGCACAGTAAATATGTTAGTGTACTAGGGTTGGGGGGGGGGGGTAATACCTGTCTGTGAAGCTCTTTGTGAGCCTTTCAGCATATTGTGTAAGGGAGTTCTCATCACTGCAAGTATGCCATATGCAATTGGCAAGGTTGTATGGGGGTGATAAGGATAGAAAGGTAATTAAAGTACTAAGTAATTAAACCATTTTATAAAAAAGGAGAAAGGGATAATAGACAACTTTAGACCTATTTTTTACCATTGATATTTACTAGAGTTATTGAAAACACTGAATATTCATGTTGAAGTGATCATATCAGTTCCCACAATTTGCTGTCAAATGTACAGTTTGGTTTCAGAGTTGGTTTAACACCCAAAAATGCTGCAGTAACTTTTCTCTGCAGGGTACTGGATCAATTAAATAAAAGGCTGCAAATGGTAGATGTATTCTTTAACAAAGGTTTTTGATTGTCTTGATCACAAAATATTGTTACAGAAGTTGGTACATTATGGAATAAAGGGAGTAGCTCACAACTGGTTCACCTTTTACGGCAGAAGATAATGAATGATCTATGATGTTGAAAATGGCTATGATATACACTCACAGTTGGGAACAGTCAAGTGGTGCATGCCCCAGGGGTCTGTTCTTGGGCTGCTGCTGTTTTTTTTTTTTGTTTATATAAATGATATGCCTTCTATTATAACAGGTAATTCTAAAATGTTTCTGATTGCTAATGACACCATCTTGGTAATAAGGGGTGCTGTCTTAAATATCTATACAGTATCAAATATTGCAGTGTAGGCCTTAAGTTCATGGCTTGTAGAAAATAGATTGACTCTAAATAGTGATAAGACTCACTTTTTACAGTTTGTAACAAACGATTCAACAAAAACTGGCATTTGGATTACACCAAATGGACATATGATAAGCAAGCCTGAACAATTCAAATTTATAGGTATTCAGATAGATAGTAAGCTGTCATGGAAAGCCCATGTTCTGGTTCTCATCCAGAAACTAAATGCAGCATGTCAACATGTGGAATAAGTGATAGTTGAACATGAAATTAGTCTATTTTGCTTATTTGAAAAGTACTGTATTCTACTTCATTTATTTTAATTTGCTTATGACATATGGTGCTATTTTTTGGAGCAACTCCTCTGATTCAGAAAGATTATTAATTGTGTAGAAATAGGCAGTTCAAGCAGTATGTGGTGTAATCTCGCAAGCCTATTGTCTAGCTTGTTTAGTAATCTGGGAATTCTGACATTGGCCTCCCGTTACATCTTTCCTTCAATATTGCCTGTTGTTAACAATATCTACTTATTCCCAAGAGTTAGCAGCACCCACTCAGTTAATACTAGGCGGCAATCAAATCAATATTTGGATCGCACCTTCTTGACCGTAGTGCAAAAAGAAGTGTAGTATTCTGCCACATCTATTTTCAACAAGCAGCCAGAAAAATTCAAAAAGCTTAGTATTAATTCATGCATTTTCAAGGGTAAACTAAAGAGTTTCCTCATTCTATCTACTCTGTTCAGGAATTCATGAATTATTTATTTGTTTATTTATTTCACTTAGGCTTATGCCTGTCATACATAGAACTGCCATACAATTTATTTAATCTATTGGATTGTCAATAATGGAGGATAGATAGTAACTCACCGTAAAGATGCTCACTGATTTGCTGACAGACACAAAAATAGATAATCCCATTATACAACTTAAATTTTTGGCCATGGCCTAAATCAGGAAAATAAACACAACATTCATGCAATCACTTAGACTACTATACACACACATAACCACCATGTCCGGCCACACTAACACTGCAAGCATCTATACTGTGAGTAAGGTGGGGAGTGGAAGGGGAAGGATGCAAGGTAAAGGTGGGGGTGGAAACTTCTGCGTTGCATAATGGATTGTAATTCGGCTCAGATAGGCGGGAATTTGAATTTGCGGCATTGAATACAGTTAAAGGAAGGGCCAGGAAAGGATAAAAGGGAGGTGTAGAAGAGTGTGGGAAGGGAGTGGAGGATTTGAAATGATAAGAATAATAAAGGAAAAAAGGTAGAAATAAAAAGTAATTAATTAAGGGGATATTGTAAGTGGTGACACACAGCTGCAAGGAAGACATGACAGGATAATGAGTGGGGAAGGAAGGGGGGGAGGAAGATGTTAGGCATAGTGTGCAGGGATGGGAAGTTATCTTAGGTTGAGGCCAGAATGGTTGTAGGACCATAGAATATGTTGAAGGGACAACTCCCATCTGCGCAGTTCAGAAGAGCTGGTGGTGGAGGGGAGGAGCCAGATGGCTCGGGTAGTGAAGCAGCCATTAAAATCCAGAGTGCTGTGTTTAGCTGCATGCTGTGCCACAGGGTAGTCCATATTGCTTTTAACCACTGTTTGGTGGTGCTGGTTTGTCGTCATACCAATATAAAACACTGTGCAATGATTGCTGCAGCGTTGGTATATCACACGGCTGTTTTCACAGGTGGCCTGACCTCTGATGGGGTACGATAAGCATGTGACGAGACTGGAATAGGAAGCGGCGGGTGGGTGGATAGGGCAGGTTTTGCATTGGGATCTTCCACAGGGTATGGGTTGGGAGTGACATAGCGATGGACTAGGATGTTGTGAAGATTGGATGGGCAATGGAACACCACTTTAGGAGAGGGTCAGACAGATCTTGGGTATGATGTCTCATTTCAGGGCATGATTACAGATAATAAAAGCTCTGACAAAGAATGTGATTCAGTTGTTCCAGTCCTGGGAGGTATTGGATAACAAGGAGGACACTCCATTGTGACTGGTTACTGGGATTGGACAGAGGATTGGTGTTTCCCATGCTATATTCCCACAAACATGGTGGTTGTGTGTGTATAGCTGTCCGAGTGATTTCATGAATGTATGTGTTTCTTTTTCTGGCAAAGGCCAAAGCCAAAAATTTAAGTTGTGCGAGTGTTATTATCTGTTTTCATGTCTGTCAGCAGCTCAGCAAGAATTTTTATGGCGAGTTGTTATCTATCTTGCATTATTGACAGTTTAATTGGATTTTCAATTATTAAAATTTTATTTAATATATTACTTCTCTTTTGTTACAGTTTGATGTACTGAATCTTTCCATGACCATGGAGACTTCCTCCTCAATTTGGTCCTGTGGAACATGATAAATATAAAAAGTAAAAGTAAAATGGGGGTAAGGCAAATAAAAGACTGAGATTCAGTGGAAGGCTCTTCAGGAAATCAAAAGAGGAAGAAGCTTACAAACAGTTGTCAATCAACACTTGATTATTGCTTATCATTCTTTGTTGTGTACCATAGATGATTAGGGGTGGGGGAGTTGAGTTGTCTTCCTGAAGTTCATTCAGATCAGTATCCAAATGGCTCATGGGGATGGGGGGGGGGGGGAGGCGAGCTTTGGACCCCCTGTTATTTATGTCCCTCCTGCGATCCATATTGGATTGTAACAGGAGAAGGGGGAAGTGACAGTGGTACACAAAGCACCCTCTACCATGTACCATAAAGTGGGGTATGAAATATAGATGTAGGTATAAATGTAGATGCAGAGTAAGTTACTATAACAGTTCAGTAATATGAGTATTCTAATCAGGGTAAGCTTCATGGGACAGAAAAACAAATAAATCTGGAGAATCAGGATAGGAACCATGGTGGCTTTATCCTTGCAAACATTTCCATTGGTCGCGTAGAACATGCATTCCTCAGTGTCAAGAATCTGGGTCCAGTGTCTTGGTACAGATCCATCAGTGATATCTGGATTCAAGGTGAGTAAACTTACACCTTGTAGTGTTACAAAATAAACTACATTTTCCTTCTGGATCGACTTGAGTTTATCAAGGCATTAATTTGCATAAGAGCAGCCTAGCAATGCAGTAGCTACTGTGAGGATCTGTCTTTGTTGCAGATATGACAAGCAATCGGTCACTGCACACTGGATGCTAGGAGAAAGTGGAGAGAGTTCACAGAATAGACGATATATAAATTCTGTTTAATGTATAAACTCCATGTGTATTATTTTTAGTTTCAATTATTGCTGTTGTTCAATTAATGTTGGAAGTTCTGTAGAAGCAGATGCATGTATTCAATTTGGTTTTGTAATAATGGCCAATAAAAAGCAAAGTGAAGAATTTACAAGACTGATGTGTTGTGTGAAATTATTTAATTACTCTCATATTGAATATATAGAAATGGAGAAGACGTCTGATTGCCTTGGTGGCATGAGAGTTCGAAAAAGTTTGGAGGCACAGCGTAGCTGGGCCTCATTTTATTATTAATTTTTACTCAAGAGCTAAATGAGTGGTTACAACAAGATTTTACTAGCAGCATGCACAGACCTTAGTTGCATTTTCCCTGTTTAATAGGGAGCAAATTGGTATCCAAGGGAAATGAGGTGCAGTTGCAGACACCAATAGGGCTCTTTACACCCAGGTCATTGTGCAACAACACAACCTGCAACATCAAAATTCTTCAAAACTCAAATTCACATACCGTAGTTATTTCCCAAATTCCTTGATACTGCTCTGCATCTCCTAGAAGAACAAATCAAGACCTGAATCCATATAAATCCAAGCAATAAACCACAATACCTCCAGTTTGATAACTGCCACCCCTTCCACGCCAATTGTTTTCTTACATACAACAAATATTTGCTCTGACACTGAATCCATCAACACATTTCCAAATAAACTCTTCTGGGGTTTTGTCTACTTTTAGTATGCCACAAATTATGCCTATGAATAAATCATCCCATTCATGTCCTGTGACAAACACTCCTCCAACTTCTATACAATACGAAATGCCATTGCCTCTTCTCCTGCCAGTAGTGATCAGGCCTTTAGTAGCTCTATAGACTCTTGTCAATGCCATGTCTTTCCCAGGTTTAGCACTGATATATCATCATTTCTATCTATAATCTTCCGACATCAGCCACTGTTACCTTTAGTTGCCATCTTAACCTCTGTAATATACTTGTAAAACTGTTATGGTCCTTAGGTTTATACCAAAGTTTTTGTCTTTATGAATTTTCCCCACATAAATTCTGGTCCCATGCACCCACCCACAGCTACTTACTCTATCCCTATCACTAGTATATCATACAATATCAAAGCCATAGCAACACAAGGCTTTTTATATAGGAGTGAGCACCTTTTAATTGGCCAACCACTTGAATGTACACAAAAGAATGATGTACCTTTAGGCTGACCATGTTCTTCAGCATAACTTAAGGGACCTGAGCAACTGTTACATTAAGTGTGCCATTTAGATCATCTAACCTAATTTCTCTGAATACCAAGGACAAAACTATTTTCTCTGATATTTCTGACACCATGACACCTTCTTGGGCTCCACTCCATTTTTCCAATTGGTAAAGTTTTCTTGAATTAGTAGAATTTTGTTATTTGCCATATTATGTATTTAACATTTTATTTTGCCCTTTCCCCTCTATCTTTTTGATTTTCCCTTGTTCCTTTTCCACTTTCCTTCTGCTTCTTATTTGTAGTTTTCATTGTTCTTTGTTTTAATTAATGTTTACTTCTCACTGTGTCCTATTATGGTTACTAGTGTGCTATATGATGCTTACTTTTTTTGACAGCTCTTTGTTATGGGTACCTCCTTATCAACCTAAATTCTGAGTGATCTACCCTTCTTTTCCAACTTTTGTAGACATATCTGAATTAACAGACACCATTGATTGACTTAACAGCAATAGCTTAATATTTTTGGCAGACAGTGAAGCAAACCTGTATTTCCTGTTTTGTGTGAGTGGTTGCCTCAACACTTTCTGCTGTCTATACATACTTCTCATCACACAGAAATTTTCAACTTGCTTCATGCTTCTAATTTAGTGTTCCACTGCCCATTTTCTTCTTGTTTTTTCATAAGGGGTTGGATGATTTTTGCACATCTACACTGAAGCTGTCATCTTCTCAGCAAGGCATAATACATTCAATTATATGTATGGTGTCTAAAGATTATATAACATCTCAGTTTACTTTTATTTATTTTAATTATATAATGAGGGTAGGTTGCAAGTCTCCGTACGGGCAATCCCGGAGCTGCAAACAAGCACATGGAATAACAGTTACACTCACGTAACTTTTTTTAAATTGTCATTTACAGCCTTCATCACCCACACTTTCATGGAATCTCAGAGGCACAACCCATACTCATAACTGTTGTGTCTGCACTTGGACCACAGCAGCCGGACATGGCAACTGTATATTGTGCCTGTGTGATTGTGTGAATGTCCATTTGTCCTCATTTCCTGATGAACTATATGATAAAAAATAAATAAATAAACAAAATATAAAAATAAATATGAATGCGAGTATCATTGTCTTTTTTCTGTGTCTTACTGCACCTCAGTTTATGGTGAGTTGCAATATGAAACAGCAGGGTCCGAGAACACCAAGGAAATATATTTGATAGTATTTATTTGTCTTGAAACATGTTGGCTGCCAGTCCCTGTAACAGAGTTTATATTTCACAATAGAAATCCATTTCTTTATAGCTACACTTACACAATGTGTATACTTTTAATCAGATTTTCCCATCTATTTTCTCTTTGCAGCTTCTGTCACTTTTCTTGCTCTTAGAACTTTATTTAGTTTCATGTTTGTCTCCTCCTATTACATATTTATCGATGGACAGAGTAAGTTGTAATTTGCGGCTGTTTGCTGATGATGCTGTGGTGTATGGGAGGGTGTCGTCTGTAACTGACTGTAATAGCATACAGGTTGACTTAGACAAAATTTCTAGTTGGTGCGAAGAATGGCAGCTAGCTCTCAATGTAGAAAAATGTAAGGTGATGCGCATGAGTAGAAAAAACAGTCCTATAATGTTCGAATACAGCATCAGTAGTGAGCTTCTTGATGCGGTCGCGTCGTTCAAATATCTAGGCGTAATATTGCAGAGTGATATGAAATGGAACGAGCATGTAAGGACAGTTGTGAGTAAGGCAGACAGCCGACTTCGGTTTATTGGGAGAATTTTGGGAAGATGTACTTCACCTGTAAAGGAGATCGCGTATAAAACGCTTGTACGACCACGTCTTGAGTATTGCTCAAGTATTTGGGACCCGCAGCAGATCGGTTTGAAGGAAGACATAGAGGCGGTTCAGAGGCGAGCAGCTAGATTTGTTACCGGTAGGTTCGACCAATGCGCGAGTGTCACGGAAATGCTCCGGCAACTCAATTGGGGATCGCTGGAAGAAAGACGACGTTCTTTTCATGAATTTCTGTTACGTAAATTTAGAGGGCCGGAATTTGAAGCTGAGTGTAGTACGATCTTGCTGCCGCCTACTTACATTTCGCGTAAAGATCACAAAGACAAGATAAGAGAAATTAGGGCTCGTACGGAGGCATATAGGCATTCTTTTTTTCCTCGTTCAATTTGGGAGTGGAATAGGAAAGGAAATGCCTAGTAGTGGTACAGTGTACCCTCCGCCACGCACCTTACGGTGAATTGCGGAGTATGTATGTAGATGTAGATGTAGAACTACATTTGCAGTCAACCAACTTTCACCATTATCTTTCTACATTTATCATATGTACTGGTAACTTAAGATGGGAGCATGCATTCTTTAGAAATAGCAACTTATCATCTTACTAAAACATTTCTATTTGTCTAAAATTGGTGCATCATTGTTTATTGTTCTACACAAAGGAAGAAAACTGGCTTAAAGGAGTCTTATGAGGGGGGGTTTGAAACTAAGAGTAATAAAAAACAGCATGATACAGTTAATGAATTGTACACAGTGTTCATTTCTGGATTCTTGTTCTTCATGTTGGCAAAATGTTTACATTTCATACTGACCTGGCACGAGTCCTGTCCTCCATTTTCATATCCTGCACACAAGAATATTTCTGGAATGAACTCATGTCTACCGGCGCGAAGAAACATTGACTTGCATTTGTCATTGCTTACAATTGGGACTGACACCTGTGACAAATAAAATCATATTATATTAATTACATTTGCTACATATTGCTTTAAATATTATTCTATCTATTGCTAACGTAAGAATATAAGAATAAATGCTAATATTTCATGATAGTTCCTTTCCACAATAATACTTTTGTGTCCTTTGATTACTGATTGCCAAAATTGACAGTATCATATAAAGCTATGTGGCATGATAAGAAAATTCAATCGAAATAAATAGAGCATCATGAAGTGTAGAGATATAAATTATGAAAATGCAAAGGCAACCTCTTCCTAAACCACCCAGTTGTGTCAAGAATTAAAGTTGAAGAAAAAGTTGGGAAAATTGAAAATCTGTGTGAGGATGGATAAAAATTAAAAATTTCGTTGTGGATTGAGAGAGTTATAGGGGCTGCATAATACAAGAGTTTAAAAAAAATCAATATTGAAGGAACAAACAAATAGACATTGGGCCTCCAACCCCTTAAATAAATCCATACTGGTGACTCCGAAGTTGAGTACACCATCAAGTTGTGCAGCGACATCCATTTTTTGTGTGAATTTCGACATGAAATACGGGAGTCATTGTCTTGCTGGTTACTACAATGACAATGACAGTGCCACCTCCTCCTGGATTTCTAGCTGCAGCAACTTCATCGTTGCAAATTCAGTGCCTTCCCATTTCTAGTGCTTCATATTTGTGTTTGCAAAAAAAACTCTCATACCATACCAAGTGATGCCGGTGCTGCAAGGCCCCCCTCGGCCCCCTCCCCCGTCCCCAGTTGACAGTTTCTTCGATTGATCACATTACCTGCTGGGCTGAAGCTGCCCCCTTTTCTGAAAATTACTGCAGAAACTGTTGCATGTACATTCATACACTCTTGGATTTCCAGTTTCGGCTTTCCGGCTGACATCACCACTGACCAGGGCTGATAATTTGAATCTGCTCTATTTCAAAATCTTTGCAACCTGTTTGGAACTAAACACATACACACCACAGCCTAACACCCTCAAGGCAATGGCATAGTCGAACATTGGCACCGCAGTCTCAAAGTGGCCTACATGTGCCACGACACATTGCGGCTAGAGGCTCTCCCATTGGTCCTCCTTGGTCCTCGCTCCATTTACAAACCAGGCCTGAAGGGCACTATCATGGAGTTTGTTTGTCTATGGTCAAATCCTGTCTCTACCCGGTCCACCCCTCTGGTCCACTCCTCCCATTCTCTTCCTCCCTCTGACCTCCCTTCTTTCATCGACCAAGTCCGCCTTTACTGCTCAAAATTTTCTCATCCTACTCCCCTCCCTCTCCTCATGTTCTAAATGCACTGTCAACAAGCAAACATATCTTTCTTTGTGACAACACTGTCTGCCCCCCTCACCAGCCCCTGTATTCCAGCCCTCACCAGGTCCTGAAGAGGGGGTGACAATACCTTCATAATTTCTGTAAATAATGCTCTGGTCACTGTCTCAATCAATAAGGTCAAACCCACCTACATGAACACCATTTCTCCTCCACCTCTTCCAGACTCAGCCACCTCTCCCCCTCCACTGCCAGTCTCTCCTTCCACCCCTTCCTCTTTCAACTCTTTGCTCTCCCTCTGCCATCCCCTGCTCTCTACTCCTTCCACCCCGTCACCCTTTCATAGTTTCTTACTCTCCCTCCTCCCTGCCCTTGATTTGTTGTGCCTGCCCCCCTCATATATCCCTGCTTGCAACCCGAATAGCCTCCACCTTCCTCGACCCTTGTGCTACTACTACTACTACTACTACTACTACTAGACTGGGTCTCTACACAATGCCATAACCTGAAGATGCATCTTTAAAAGTGTAGAGATGGTTCTTGCTAATAAAATCATCCACATAAAACTTTGTAGTGTCAGAAGCATAATTCTTGATTGTTAATTATTATCATTGCTCGTATAATTTTAACAGTTATTTGATTTCAAAATGTTTTTATTCATCATGGCAGTTTTTCAGTTACGTCTTAGACACACCGTCCAGTGAGTGCACCAAGGTGCTCCTGGTGTTTTGGGGCCACTTTACTCCACTGATGTCATAGAAAGCAATCCAACAGCTGTACAATACAGGGATGACTTTGTCCAATGTATGGTGTAACCATAACGGCAACATTTTCGTGAGGGATTCATCTTAATAGACGATCATTCTCGCACTCATTGTGCACATCTTGTTAATGCATTGCTTTATAATAATGGCATTGCATGGTTAGAATAACCGGTATGTTCTCCAGACAACATTTCTGGGATACTTTTAGAAGGGCTGTTTTAGGACGAGATGCCACACCAACCAATCAGAGACCAATGCCAAATCGCGTTGAGGACTGGGACACTCTGAACTGACGCTCCTTTGATCTAGTGGACAGTATGCCACGACGAATACAGACATGCATCAGTGCAAGAATACATTTTACTGGGTAATGGAGAATCTGGAACACAAATTCAGAATGTCTAAGTTATTGTCGTGTAACTTGTCAGTTTCTGTTTCCATGAGCAATGAGAGAACTGAAATGTCATTTTTGTATATTTCTGTTCCATTTCTTTATGTAAAGGGTCCTGAAGCCCTATAATTATGATGATGCAATAGAAAGTAGCTTGCAGAGTGCGCAACTTTTTTTTAGGTTAGTGTGCGGGTTGGGTTCAAGCCCCTGCCACGCCGTAGCGGAGAAGCGAGGCAACTGTCCCCAAATTGAAGCAGCTGACTGCCACCATTTGCAGGGAAGAATCCTAGTACTGGGGCTGTGATTTCAAGAGTATGAGACACAACGGGAGCAAAATGAAGCTCAAAATAAACACATGTTTGTTTTTAAAAAAATTACTGAGTACTGCAGTCTGTTTAAAAAGCATTCTTAAATGAATGAAGTTCCCCAATTTGCGAAATACAGTACATCTGCAGAGACACACTAAGTTTAAGTATGTAAGGCTTATTTCTGAGAAGGTGGCGCGATTTTGCATCGACATATTTGCGCAAGATGATTCCATGAAAATGGTAAAGTAGCAGAGATTGCGATTATTATTTAATACTCACCATTTTCTGTTAGGTCCTGTTTACTTTTTGCCGACTACCCTGTATGTTGTGCACACTTATTATTGCACAGCACAGTTTTGCCTACATTCCTTCCACATCACATACAATTTTTCTTTCAACTTCTTCGAATTTGGGTATGAATAATTTTAATAACCCATACAACTTTAAATACGGTACGCATTTCATTCCCACATTTTTAACAGAGATAGTACCTCTCAAAGTGGCTGCGTATGCAACATTTGATAAAATATTTGGCCATTTATGAAGTTCAATCATCACTTGTTAAGTATCTAAAAGCAATTATTCGACCTAACTATGCATCATACTTGTATATAATGATTAAAAAAGTAAATACCTCTTATATGCCAAGTTTCTCATTCAGGTCAACTTATTACATAAATTGTGTTAGTATTTTTAGCAATTTATATGCAAATAAAATATAAGTACTTGACATGCAACACAGTACTTTTATCAGTTATAGATAACTAGCTTAAACTCGCGGCTCTGCTCGCGTGTTGGTTGATAATGATTGATAAGCTATCATTCAGTGGTATGCTATTTATTTATTCTTATATTTCCTTATTCGTAGGCTTATCCTTACTAAGAAAGAGCTGAAGACATTGTAGCACGCATAGACCAAACATATGGTCTGTGGCATCATGTTTCGCTGTATGTAACCTCCTAGCTACAGAGTCGCAAATGTTATCACTGGCCTACAGTCCGAATTTTTATTATAATTTGACGACTTTCAACCACCATATCTTCCATTATAGGTATCGGCATGGAACTGCTATTGTGTACAACGGGAGACTTCGGACAACAATTACACACAGACCATTCGTTTCCGTTCTGTAGTTTTCGCTGCAGAGCGAAATATTAACACACAGACACACGTAGAACTTTACATACACCATTAACTTTCCATCCCAATATACTCCATCCTTTTATCGTTATCAACCCTCAAGCAACAATGTAACCAATAAAACCATTTTCAAAGAGTAAATATAATTTTTCAAAGAGTAATTATTGTTCCAAATTTGGCATTATATTCTTCAAATTACTAAATATTTATCAGATCGCTATAAAACCGTGCCTAAAACCTTCCTCAGGTAAAAGTTAGTAACTGTACAAATATTTATGCGTCTTGTCTATCTGACGTAATAAGCGTACACCGAACAGACATTCACATTTATAGATATAGATCATTTGTAAGAGGAAACCTTAACAAAAACAAACGCTCATGATTTATTTATTTATTTTTTAGCTTATGGGACTTAACTACAGGGTTATCAGTCCCTAAACCTACAAACTACTTACAAACTAGCTAATACTAAGGGCGGCACAAATATCCATGCCCGAGGGGGGGATTCGAACCCCCGACCGTAGTGGTCGTGCAGACCATGACTGGAGCGCCTCAGTCCCCTAGGCCACCGCGGCCGGCCATGATTTATTATTTCTCCACGAAAATACTATGTGGTATACAAGTTAATGACTGAGCTGTGAAATGTACCACAGTTTCCGACTTTGGCTTTGCCTCCATTCTTACTGTGTAAAAGCAGCACATGAACGAACAATGTTTACGCAATGTTTCCCTGCAAATGGCCGCTTCTGTGACGTTCAATGTGGGGACGCGACACTAGCGCCAGCGAGCGGTCTAGTTTTTACTTAGTGAGTCTATGGCTGGGTTACCTCCTGCAGGATGGAGGGCAGCGTGCCGCCCTCGCTGAGGCGGCCCCAGCCGGTGACGGTGGCGTTCTCGCCGACGAGCAGGTCGTCGGTGGCGGGCAGGCAGATGGGCGCGATGTGCGGCGCGAACTCGAGCGCGCGCTCCAGCTGCACCAGCGCCAGGTCGTGCTCGTACGTGAAGAAGTTGTAGCGCGGGTGCACCACCTTGCGCGCCACGCCGCGCTCCACGAACGGCAGCGGCTCCTGCACGCTCGAGAAGTCGTACTCGCCCACGCGCACGCGGATCTGCGACGTCAGCAGGCTGCCGGCACAACACAAGCGTCACGGGCGCTCCCAGTCACAGCAACACCGCCTAGAAGACGAGGCCTGACAACTGGCCGTGTCTACGTCACACTGAGAGGCGGTGTGGCCAGCGAGAGAGACAGGCCTGGGCACTAAGCCAGGTGACGTGGAAAGAGTAGTGCTGTGCCGACGCGATCGCGGTATTGACTGGTTAGCCGCTGGGGCACAGCCCACTGCCTCCTAGCGGCTCACCAATCAAACCCGCAATCTCGTCGGCGCAGCACTACTCTTGCCACGTCACCTGGCCGAGGGTCCTGGTCTGTCTCTCTCGCCGGCCACGGAGATGCGGCGAACGCAATCTGACTGGCCGTCTGCGACGAGGCGGTGGGTGTGCCCCAATGGGCAGCCAGTCAACTGGCACCTGCCGCCTCTTTGTGTGATGTATACACGGCCAGTTGTCAGGCCTTGTCTTCTAGGCGGTGTTGGTCACAGTCAGGCTGATACTGCTAAATTAAGACGGGTTTACACCGGCTACAGAAACGGCGCCACAGCATGTGACATTAAGGCTTACATGGGAGTGGTGCTGTCACAGCCGTTTCCACTCGCTCTTGTCACTTCTACAGCAAAGGAATCCCTTATTTCAAAATTAAATATCTCTAAAACAAAGATCGATAGAGGAATGCAGTAAACGGTATGTTTATTGCGGAAGCTGTAACAAGTTTATACAGCAGTTTGAAACAATAGTTACAATAGCTGCTAACAGATGGCGCTGTAATCGCCATACGTAATGCCTCGTATAAATAGTGATCCGAAGCCCAGAGCGATCAGTTCCACTACTGAAACGTGAAAGGAGGTTAGCGTACCGAAGGAAGGTATTAAAACCATGTAATCCATTGAACAACGCGTTTTTCTGGTGCTAGAGTACCACAGGTTAGAAGAGAGTCCTACGGCAACAAGGCGACGTTTTCAAGCACGATTTAATGTTCCAAAAGGACCCGATGTGAAAACCATTCGTACGCTCTTCGCAAAATTTCAACGAACAGGCAGCGTAACTGGTGATCTAGTGGGGCATGCTGGCCGCAAGCAAACTGCAGTTACGTCTGAAAATATCGCCACTGTTTCTGGAATTATTCCGCGAAATCCAATGTCATCCGTCCATAGAACTGCATCTGAGACTGGTTTGAAGCGTTCCAGCACGCAGAAAATACTGAGAAAGAGCCTACACATGTTTCCATTCAAAATTCAAACGCACTAGGCCATACCTGAGCTGTGGAACAAAGATTTGCCTTTGCTAATCAGATGATCACAATTATTGATTTGATGTTGGCTGCATCTGGTTTACAGATGAAGCACACTTCCACCTGAATGGATACGTGAATAAGCAGAACTATCGATTTTGGGGTTCCGAAAAGCCATATTGGTGTGAAGCGAAACCCCTGTATTCTCCTAAAGTTACCGTGTGAGCTGTAGTAGCCTATGCAGCAGAGGCATTATTGGGCCTTTTTTTCATTCGAGAAACGGTCACTGGTGCACGTTACGTTGCAATTTTAGAACAATTTGTCGCTACACAGCAAGCGTTAGAGGATCGACCAGGTACTGAATGGTTTATGCAACTGGAGCCCGACCACATCGGACCTAACAAGTGTTTCGCTTTCTTGAGGAATACTTCGAGAGTCGAGTCAATGATTTGGAATATCCCAAATTTACTGGTGCAGGCATGGATTGGCCTCCATATTCGCCGGATTTGACTCCCTGTGACCTTTTTTTGTGGGGCACAGTGAAAGACATGGTCTACCCGAAGCATCTCGCCACGCTGGACGAGCTTGAATCGGCGATCTCTGTGGCATGTGAATCCATTTCGGTTGAGACACTACGAAATGTGATGGCGAATTTCATTCTTCGTTTGCGCCACCTCTGTAATGCCAATGGTGAACATTTTGAAAACATTGTGATGTGATTGTTTGCGAAGAGTGTTTTCATACGATTATTTCACTTATGTATGCTGATATGAGCTGTACAGCGTACAGCGCCATCTGTTAGCAGCTTTTGTAACTATTATTTCAAATTGCTGTATAAAGTACTTACAGCTTTCACAATAAATATACCGTTTACTGCATTCCTCTATCGATCTTTGTTTTCGAGATATTTAATTCTGAAATCAGGGAGCCCTTTTCTGGACACCCTGTATATGCATGGCTGCCAATATCGCGTCAGGTGAGATTTTTCAAACAGATATTGACAACACCAATTAGTTTAATCTATTAGAAATGATGTAAAACTACAATAAGAGGGAAAGAAAGCGTAAATTTTGTTGTCTGGGAGTTGGTTTTGCGTAGAAACAACACTCAGATTATTAAATATAGGTTTAATCCAAGTAACACATGTAATTGAAAATCCATTCTTGAATCAATTGCGAATACCGTAATAAAAGTAAATTACGATTGGTATCTGCTTTTCGAGCTCTGTTAAAAAGTCAGATATCGACATTAGAGACGCAGTACTTCCTCAAGTTATACTAAAAGTGTCATTGTGTTATTTGACACCTGACCATTACATGTCTCTTCAAACTTGATATCTTGTCGTCAAAACAAGTTCATTTTTCTGATGTAATGTTCTGGATGCTATTTACAATGTCCTGGACGCTTATTTGAAAGGTAATGTAGCTACCTACCATTACCCGCAGTTAAGTACGACATTTTAATCTATAGCGAATTTTGATGTTATGATTCGTACAGTTACTATAATATAGTGCATTATCTTATTAACAGATACACTCAATTAGGAATTATAACAGAAACCTTGTCACTTTTCTGAAATCCATTCGGCAAGTGCTTGAGAGCAATGAAGGTGCCAATTCCAGAATTTGAATAGGCTGTTGTGTAGCTACAAATCACTTTTCAGTTAGCATTCGGTGACACATGTTTAGTTACACCCAAATCTTAAGTATACACTGTTTAAGAAATGCATATTAACCATATAATACTCATGAAAATTTTGGCCTGCATTCCGATGTACCCCAAAAAAGCACATTTAAAACCACATATTTTGGAAAGATCTTAATTTGGTCAGAAATTAAAATGCACGTTGTTCGTAAAATGAAGGCATAAATACACGAAAATACCGAATACAATTTTAGCGTTGGAATATTTCAAATAAATATGGCTGCTGTTTATTTTGATTCTGAGAAATGGCGTTAAATTTGTGGCTAAGTGAAAAGTGTTGATAGTTGAATGGCGCCACATAAACGTTTGGTATTGACACTAGCTATTTCCGTGACGTAAGACAAATGGTGCCGTTTTTGAGACCAATGTCAATGTGCCTTAGCTGCGGAGAGATGGCTCATTGGTTCGAAGGGCCTGAATCTGGGTCATCATCAAGTTTGATTCCATATTTAAATACTATTTTTATTTTAAGCACTGGTAATGACCACCCTGTGATCGGGATCTAGATCTGCCACAATAAAGAAAAATGTGTGAGTGAAAACTGTCATCATCTATATACTACACTGATCAAATAATTAGTTGAGATACCATACACAATATACTTATGGTAACCTATTTTATTCAGATATTCGTTACAACAGTACGATATTTTGCTGTCTCAACAATCAGGAAGAAAAAGTGAAATACATTTGGTAAAAAACGGAAGACGCAATCCGAGACGCAACACTTATTTAAAAACGTTTATGGTGTATAATAGTTTATATCATCATACTAGAGTGATTTCGTTGACACAAACCAGAAGGATACGTTTAAATGTCGGTGTATTTTACTTTAAATGCAAACTTCGTATTTTTTATTTCTGGAATGTAAATCTGGGTTGTCTTTGAAAAGCTAAATACCATGAACGCATCAACTTTTTGGTGGGTTCTACTGTAACCCTTCACAGAACTCTTTTCCAATCTTATACAGAAGTTGTAAATGCGTTTTACATAAGAAAAAAACTAAAATTTACGAAAAAACGTAAAGTAAACCTAGTAAATTTAGATAACACCGATATAACACACATGTAGCTTTGTTTTCATCGCATGGTGTAACGTCACCAACCGTGACCTTATCTTGAAATTTAATGGTTTTCAAGGTATACATTCAGGAAAATTACAGATTTTTGTAGGAATAATGACAGAAAATACTGTTTGAACGTTATAATCATTTAGAATAATAACAGTTCCATCAAAATATTAAACACAGGAAAATAGCCTATTTTATACCGGGTGATCAAAAAGTCAGTATAAATTTGAAAAATTAATAAATCACAAAATGATAATGTAGATAGAGAGGTAAAAAAGTGACACACATGCTTCGAACGACGTGGGGTTTTACTAGAACAATAATAATAATAATAATAATAATAATAATAATAAATAAAACAAGGATTGCTAGAAGTGTGAAAAATCTCAGCCGCCACTTTCGTCATGCTTGGCCTTCCTGGTCCCAGACCTCAGTCCGTGCGATTATTGGCTTTGGGGTTACCTGAAGTCGAAATAGTATCGTGATCGACCGACATCTCTAGGTATGCTGAAACAACGTCCGACGCCAGTGCCTCACCATGACTCCGGACATGCTTTCAGTGCTGTTCACAACATTATTCCTCGACTACAACTATTGTTGAGGAATGATGGCGAACATATTGAGCATTTTCTGTAAAGAACGTCATCTTTGCTTTGTCTTAATTTGTTATGCTAATTATTGCTTTTCTGATCAGATGAAGCGCCATCTGTCGGACATTTTTTGAAGTTTTGTTTTTCGGTCCTAATAGAACCCCATGTCATATCAAGCATGTGTGTCAATTTTTACCTCTTTATTTACATTATCCCGTGATTTATCAAGTTTTCAAATTTATACTGACTTTTTGATCACCCGGGACATCGATTACTGCCTCTCAACCTAGTAGTTTGAACCTAAGAAAACGCCTGCATTTATGGTTATGCAGAACAATCGTCAATCTGCAGAGTTTCAGGGAAAGAGGGGCGCGCATCTTCAGACGACAGCGCTGCAGAGAAGCACGCGGCATACCACCACCACCTAGAGACAAGGCCCCACAACAGCCCGCAGTCAGGTGGCGGAAGCGCCTGGTCGGTGTGACGTGGCACGGGCTGTTGTGAAGCATTGTCCCTAGGTGGTGCTGGGCATACTCACTCGTCGACGCAGTGTCCCGCGGTGGCGATCCAGTTCTCGTTGAGCAGCGCCCCGCCGCACCGGTGGGTGCTCGAGAACCCGAAGAACGACGTCCGCCGCACCGACACCTGCGCAAGGCGCATTCGTTAACGATTTGACGACGCAGGCTGCTGGAGGGAAGCGCATTGACGAATAAAGCATACATTTTCGGGGAAGGGGGATCAAGACTAATGTAAAGACAAGTAATTCTAAATAGACACCCCATGAAATTTTTATCAGTTTTGCTACTCATATACAGAGGCTATGTTGCGCTGAATCCCCTTTTGAATTGTTGACATTAAACCATAAAAATATAGCCTTTTTTAACTGCACGATCTTCAGTCCATAACATCCTGCTCATCTCACCAATACCAGAGGCATTTCAGAATCCAAGTTCGTTACTGACTGAGGACAAGTACAAGAGTATTGTACTTGTCCTCAGTCAGTACTGAACTTGGATTCTGAAATGCCTCTGGTTTAGACCTTAAGAAAGATGGGTTCAGACGTTTTATTACTGACGCGTAAATTTTATTTTGATGACATCGATGTGGATGTACACCGAATTGCTATGTAAAAAAATTGTTGTAACAGCAGAGACTTCATGTAAAAAATTACTACAGGTCTGAAGATGGCGTCTAGCACGCCGAAACCGCTTATGTAATTAAATGTAGAAAGCGATCTTGGCTGCAAATCGCTTATTAAACAATTCTAGATCGCTCCAATAATGAGTTCCTTATATGTCCATATTTATTTTGGATTGCTTCAGATTTTCCGTTTTATGTGACTATATATATTTTTTATTTTCTTTCAAATTTGAAATCTGGTCAAAACACATATCAATTGCAGTATTTTATCCACAGAAATTTTAATCATACTTCCACGTAAGTCCACAATACATTTTAAAAATCAAGCCTCTTAAAACAATAACATTCATTAAATTGTTGCATCCACAAATTCAGATACTCATACCGAAACATGGACTGTGAGCAATTTAAATCTATATTTTCCGTTGCACGTGTCACATCTGTAGTTTTCGAAAGCGTAACAGGTCGATTATAAGCAAGTAAGAAATTATATATTTCAAAGTAAAAACTATATGAATTGTTGACAATACGAGATGAAAACAAAAATAAAGATATTATATCCCCAAACTAAAAAATGCAGACATTTGTAAAAATCGTAATAAGAGGGAAGGAATATATAGAGGGCCTATACGAAGGAAATAAACTTGAAGGTAATATTCTAGAAAGGGAAGACGAAATGGAGGAAGATGAGATAGGAGATATGATACTGCGAGAAGAATTTGACATAGCGCTGAAGGACTTGAACCGCAACAAGGCCCCTGGAGTAGATGATATTCCGTCTGAACTGCTGATTTCGTTAGAAGAGCCAGTCATGAAAAACATGTTCAACCTTGAATGCAAGATGTATGAGACAGGGGAAATAACCTCAGACTTCAAGATGAATATTATAATTCCAATTCCAAAGAAAGCAAGTGCAGACTAATGTGAAAATTACAGAACTATCAGTTGAATAAGTCATGGTTGCAAAATACCAACACGAATTATTTACAGGCGAATGGAAAAACTTGTGGAATCTGACATCGGGGAAGATCAGTTTCCATTTAGGAAAAATGTAGGAACACGGAAGGCAATACATTACGACTTATCTTAGAAGATAGGCTAAGGAAGAGGAAACCTACGATTTTGGCGTTTGAAGATTTGGAGTAAGCTTTTGACAATGTCGACTGGAATACACTCTTCCAAATTCTGAAGGTATCAGGAATAAAATATAGGGAGCGAAGAGCTATATTCAACCTATACAAAAACCAGACCGGTTATTAGAGTCGAAGGGTAAGAAAGGGACACAGTGGTTTGGAAGGGAGTATGACAGGGTTGTAGCCTTTTCCCAATGTTGTTCAATCAGTACATTGAGCAGGCAATGAAGGAATGGAAAGACAAATATGGAGAGGGCATTAAAGTGCAGGGAGAAGAAATAAAAACATTGCGGTTTGCTGATGACATAGTAATTGCGTCAGAGACTGCAAAAGATCTGGAAGAGCAATTGAATGGGATGGACAGTGTCTTGAAACAAAGATATAAGATGAACATTAACAAGAGTAATACGAAGGTAATGGAATGCAATGTTAGAAAATCAGGCGATGCTGAAGGAATTAGATTAGGTAATGAGACAATAAATGTAGCAGATGAATTTTGTTTTTTGGGTAGCAAGATAACTTCTGATGGCCGAAGTAAAGAAGATATAAAATGCAGAATGGCAGGAAGTCCTTTCTGAAAGCATTTGTCTGGAGTGTAACATTGTATCTCAGTGAAACGTGGACGATAAGGAGTTCAGACAAAAAGATTATAGAAACTTTTGAAATGTGATGCTACAGACGAATGAAGAAGATTAGATGGGTAGATGACGTGACTAATGAGAAGGTGCTTAACCGAATTGGGGAGAAAAGGAGTTTCTGGCATATCCTAAGAGAAGGTATAGATTGGTAGGACACATTCTGAGACATCAAGGAATTGTCAGCTTAGCATTAGAAGGAAGTGTGTCGGGGTAAAAATCGCCGCGATGGAGTAGCCGAGCGGTCCAAGGCGCCTCGCTGCGGAGCGCGCGGTTGCTCGCCGTCGCTGGTTCTAGTCCTTCCTGGTGTGTGTGTGTGTGTGTGTGTGTGTGTGTGTGTGGTGTGTGTGTGTGTGTTGTCCTTAGGTTAGTTTACCTAGGTTTAAGTAGTTTGTAAGCTACGGACTGATGACCACGCAGTTTGATCCGATATATTAAAAAAAATTTGAACATTTTTGGTAAAAATCGTAGAGGGAGACCGAGGGACGAATACAGTAAGCAGATTCAAAAGGATGTAGGCTGCCGAACATATTCTCAGATGAAGAGACTTGCACAGGACAGACTAGCGTGGAGAGCTGCATCAAACCAGTCTGCGGAATGAAGACTACAACAACAATTACAGGACGCCAGATTAAACGTCGAAAATGCGGACATGTCTGCGGACTCCTGGTAACCCTACTTTAAGGCCACAAAACAATTGAAGCTGACAGTGCCTGTGCCTGTTTCTCAAGTAAAAGAAGGTGTTTTGTAGCAGCAATACAATGCAGAGAAAAAGCGCCTCCTTTCGCTTCTTTGAGACTTGCAGTAGACTGTAATCCAACTGCAGCTTAGAGCGGCGCATCTCCGAGGCGCTGGTTAATTCGGCGCTAAAAGCGGGTTATGATAATTCCATTCCAAAACATGACGCGAGCGGCAAAGCGTCGGCGGGTGTATTAGGGACAGGGAAACGTCTGGAGGGAGCTTATAGCGTGGCTTACCTGCCAGGGCCAGCCGCCGAAGGGCGCGTTCTTGCCGCCCACGATGCGCATCTCCGGCCGCGGGAACAGCGGGGGCACGCCGCACTCTGCAACACACAAGAGGCTTCACAAACACAGTGCCACAACACTTCTCTGCAGCTACTGTTATTAATATTGTTGCAGAAGTTGGAACATTATGGAATACGGGGAGTAGCTCACAACTGGTTCACCTCTTACTTTAATAATAGACAACAGAAGGTAATTCTCCGCAGTGTAGAAACTGGCTATGACGTACAATCCAAATGGGGCATAATTAAGTTTGGGGTGCCCCCAGGGGTCTGTTTTGGGACCATTACTGTTTCTTATTTATGTAAATGATATGCCTTCGAGTATAACAGGTGACTGTAAAATATTTCTGTTTGCTGCTGATACCAGCTTGGTAGTGAAGGATGTTGCTCGTAATATTGACACAGTATCAAATAATGCAGTTCAAGAGATAAGTTCATTGCTTGTAGAAAACAAGTTGATGTTAAATCACAATAAAACTCAGTTTTTGCAATTTCTAACACATAATTTGACGAAAGCTGACATTTTGATTACACATAATGGGCATATGATAAGTGAGACTGAACAGTTCAAATTTCTAGGTGTTCATGTAGACAGTAAGCTGTCATGGAAAGCCCATGTGCAGGATCTTGTTCCAAAACTAAATTCTGCTATATTTACCATTAGAAAAATATGTGCAATAAGTGATCTTTCCACACGAAAAGTAGTCTATTACGCTTACTTTCACTCACTTATGACGTACGGCATTGTTTTTTGGGGTAACTCAGCTGATGCAAAAAGGATATTTCTGGCTCAAAAACGGGAGGCTCGTGCAATATCTGGTGTAAATTCACGAACGTCATGTCGGCCCCTTTTCAGTAGTCAGAATTTTGACTCTGGCGTCACAATACGTTTTTCTTCAATGTCGTTTGTTGTTAATAATATCAGCTTATTCTACGAGTTAGTAGCTTTCACTCGGTGAATACTAGACAGAAATCGAATCTACATTTGCATCACACCTCCTTGACACTTGTGCAGAAAGGTGTACAGTATTCTGCGGCATCCATTTACAATAAGCTGCCACAAGAACTAAAGAATCTTAGCACTAATCCACACGCTTTCAAATCTAAGTTGAAGAGTTACCTCATGGCTCACTCCTTTTATTCTGTAGAGGAACTCCTAGAAAAGTTAAACACTTAAGCTAATTCATTTTTTCCTTTATTGATTCTTTTCACTTTGTCTTAAGATTGTCGTGTGCAAAGGACTACTTAAAAATTTTCTATTACCATTCTTGTATAACAATGTATTGACTTGTTCCATGACCATGGAGTCTCACTCCTCAATTGGGCCCTATGGAACAGAAAAAAACCAATACAAAATAATTAACCACCACAGCTGCGTTCATTATATTTTTTATTGATTGCACTACCCGTATTCCAGCTTTGCTATTTTCAGCTATTTTCAGCTACCAAGCTGTTATCAGTGCATGAATCTATATAAAACTGTCTGTGAAAGTGGAAGTCTGGTTTTCTTGCCACGACCTCTCCCCCTCTAAAGAAATAGTTGTTACGCCACTGCTTTCTATTTCGTACCTCGGTTAATATTTTTCCAAGCTTATAATGCATCAACAACATAGTAGGAACAGGAATCAAACTTACCTTCTCTTCCAACGCATATTGTGGGTGGTTTCTCTTTAAACGATACCGTGAGTTTTACTACCTCAATCCGTTTTCAGCCTTTCAAGGCAAATGGAGCATTGTATCTCACTGCTACAGTACTTCGAAAAGTACCTCCAGAGTCGGGATGGTGCCAGGTAAAACACAACCGATGTCCGGCGAGGTCACGAGGAACTGCCTTATAACCAAACGGATGCAAGTCTCACACACTGTACGTGCAGACGCGTCGTCTAATAAGCCGCGCCACAAGCCAGCAGGTGCATTCATTACACAACAGCTGTAACAATTCTTATGCCGGGTGTTTGTTATTAGTTTCTGACTCGGGTTTGTTCTTAAATTATCACTAATCGCACTTTCTAGTTTCCTCGAGAACCCAATATTTCACAGAAACCTAAACTTATATTCTTTTAATTAGTTGAAAAAAATTAGAACCACGTCTAAAGAAAGTAGTTATACCAGTGTTTTAGACGGTTTTTGGCAATAACTAAAAACCCGGTTACAACCGACACCAAATAAATACTGAAATAACCGGTTATTCAGAACTAAAATGCCGGTATCGATTTTAACTGGTCGGCTTTTCCCATCCCTACCGTACAGACATCCTCGGCTACAGTGACGGCTAACAAGGGGAACACCAAGTATGGTACCAACGGAATTTGATGGGTTGTAGGTATGTTGTGAGGGAATTTCTCCAGACCATCAAGCTAAAAGGATTTCTTCCAATGGGCCTTGATTTCTAAGAAAATCGAAATCAAATTCGCAGCCAATTACCACGCGTAACGTGTCTACTTATACGTGGCGGTTACCGCTCAGCGAGACAGCGGAATCGGCAAGGTGCTAGGCTGCCATGCAGGCGACCTGGGTTCAAGTCTGACATGGGTCAAATACTTTTCACACCTGTCCCATGATGGTGCATAATTATGTATTTTTATAATCATTCTTATGTAAACGTTTGACGTAAATGGTCAGGATAAAAACATGTTACATTCGCTCAATATGTTATGTATTGCACGACGATTATTTTATTCATTTTGTTTTTTCGAAGCACACTTTTAAGGCGATTGAAGCATATTTCGAAATCAGGAAACAGTCTTTTGTTAATACCTATACTATTTGGGCAACATGTTTACAGTTCCTGATCGTGCTGTTTTTATCTCCTCCTATGACGTATGTACCCACGTGACGCGTCCCAGTGGACTATTATTCTATGGCCAGTCTGTTAGTCATTCGTAGCGTGTCGTTTACTCAAGCTGTCACATAGGAGTGGGTATAAATGCGTATAATTATGCACAATAAAAGAAGAGAAGAGAAATGAAGAAAAGTGAAAAATAAATGACCCGAAGGGGAATATTTTTATATATTTATTATTTTCTTGGTTATTTTTTTAATCGTTTGACTTCATTATTTTTGTTTTTTTTTCTTTATATATCTTTTTCTTTGCTTAATTATTTTTTTAATTTTTTTGAAATATAAAAAGTAGCAATTACAATTTTTAAAAATTGTCCTGCCGGTAGGTATCTAACCCGGGTCTCCTGCATAGGTACCTAGCACCTTGCCGATTACACCACGCTGTCTCGCTGTGCGATAAGCGTCATGTATAAGTAGACACGTTACGCGTGGTAATTTGCTGCGAATTTGATCTCGATTTTCTTAGAAATCAAGGCCCACTGGAATAAATCCTTTTAGGTTGATGGTCTGGAGGAATTCCCTCACAACATACCTACGACCCATCAAATTCCGTTGGTACCATACTTGGTGTTCCCCTTGTAAGAGGGACGGACATGAAGTAAATAGATGGGAAGAGAGAGAACGATTCTCCCACGTGAGCTCCGGAGGCATTACCGAAACGTAATTTGCGGCGCGACTGGCGCGGTCCAGCGCCTTGCGATGTGACGGCCCGATAGGGAAGTGGGAATTAAAAGTGGCCACTTATAGAAGGCGGCGGGCCGCATAGCTGCGCGCGCCGCCGGCGATCGGACCCCGCGCGCTCTGCCACGCTGCGACTCGCGGAACCTGTACTGCGCCGCGAGACCAGCATCCCAAGCAGCCGGATCTGCGGTAGGGCTCCCACTGCGAGAAACTTGCCGCGCGTCCCGCTGAGCGGAAAACTTTGTTTTTGTTTATTTCTTGCGGGAAAAGTCACGTGTCTTAAGTCCATGAGCCTTTTAGTAGAAATGAAGTAATGCACTAAGGTGACAGCACTCGTGGGGTATGGACCGACACAGACGGCGGCAGAAACGTACACAGTGTATAGAAGTCCGGTGCCGTATTTGTACTCTGGTGACTTTCGTGAACGTGCTTTCAATGAACATCACACATTCGAACAACACAGTACAACAGTGTATTTTAGCATATAAAAATATTGCCGGCCGCGGTGGCCGAGGAGACTGAGGCGCTTCAGTCACGGTCTGCACAGCCACTACGGTCGGAGGTTCGAATCCCCCGCCCCGGGCATGGATATTTGTGCTGTCCTAGTTCGTAAGTAGTTCATAAGTAGTTTGTAAGTTTAGGGACTAATGACCCCGTACTTAAGTCCCATAAGCTTGACAAACATTTGAACATTTTATAAAAATATTTTGGCGATCCTCTTCCCCGAACCGCAAAACAACAGTGTATATGATTTGAAACTCAACACTTGTCAGAAAAGTAAAAGTACAGAATTATTCATAACTAGCTGAAAACCCGGCGTTGCCCGGGTATTTATTTATTTATTCCTGCCATTTTTCGGGTATATATTAGTATAAGGGCTTTATGTCTGTAAAATCTCTTGGGAACATAATTAGTCGAAAAGAAGCAATAAATTAAAACTTGCTGTGTAATGGGGCGGTTTTCCATGAACGTTACTTTTTATGTCATCATATCTCATGAACTACGTGTCATACTGTGATACAATTTAGAAGGTACATTCAACTATATATGTGTATACTGTCTGTAAAATTTCCTTTCGCTACAATTTGTAACGTTCAAATTATAAATTGTAACGTCATACCGAGAGCCGTAGTTTTACTCCATAAACAGCGGAAAAGTAGTAAGCGAGAAACTTTTTTTCTTTCATCATTTTACTATGGTTTCCAGCGAGAAAAAGTTTAATAAAGGTTTGGGATGTTTAAAGTTTGTTGCAAGTCGCTAAGTACTGTCATTGTCGTACCGTGTATTTCTAAAGTCTCGTCGCATTATATGGCATTTATGGCGATTTATATTGGTTATGACGTAATATCTTTTGAACCATGTGCCGTATGTGATTCTTAACCATGCAGCAATTGTTACCTCACGGTAAGGAATGTGTGTACCAAATTTGGTTGAAATCGGGCCCAAATGGTTTAGGAGAAAATGAGCAGCATTGTCGCAAAATGCAGTAGTTTTCCGCGCATCTCATTGTTTATGACGTCATATCTCATGAGGTATATATCGTATGTGATTCTTACACTTGCGGCGACCGTCCTCCTGGATTGAAGCTTACGCGTACAAAATTTCATAAAGATTGGAACAAAACTGTAGATTTGTATGCAACACGTACAAACATACGGACACACTGCTTTATATATTAGATTGAATGAATTTTTTATTTATTTTTCGAAATGGAACACAGAGTCCTAATTTCAGATTAAATCCGACAGAAAAATATTTGTTGCAAAAGGAGTGTCACGCATTGCAGGCAAGACGCAGAATCGAATCGAGGTCCTACAGTAAAGTCAATTTATAAAGAAATACGTCTTTTTTCCTTCGAATTTCTCAAAATTACTGACCACATTTTGTTAATTTAACTATACTTTGGTTTCTGAAAAAAAGTTTTATGACATTTCGCTTTTTCATCGTTAACACGGTGTATTTATCATGATCCACAACGAATTCCGCTACTTAATTTTAATAGAAAATAAGTTTTAATTTTCTTAGGTCTGTAACAGCAATTAAATGGAATGGACAGTATCCTGAAAGGAAGGTATAAGATGAACATTAACAAGAGTAAAACGAGAGTAATGGAATGTGGTGTCAGAAAAATCAGTCGATGCTGAAGGAATTAGATTCGATAATGAGACAAGAAATGTAGTAGATAAGTTTTGTTTTTTGGGTAGCCGAAGTAAAGAAGATATAAAAATGCAGAATGGCTATGGGAAGAAATCGTTTCTAAAGAAGCGAAATCTGTTGTCTTATATTTGTTTAAATGTTAGTAAGTCGTTTCTGAAAGCATTTGTCTGCACTGTAGCATTGTATGGGACTGAAATGTGAACGGTAAGGAGTTCAGACAAAAAGATGTTAGAAGCTTTCGAAATGTGGTGCTACAGACGAATGACGAAAATTAGATGGGTGGATCATGTAACTAATGAGGAGGTGCTCAAGAGAATTGGGGAGAAAATTTCTGGCATATCCTGAGTAAGACAAGGGATAGGTTGGTGGGACACATTCTGAGACGAGGGACACTGTTCTGAATTTTAAAGACACTGTACGTTTTCTGGGCCTCACATTTGACTGTAAACTTACTTAGTTGCCGCGTCTTAAAGACTTGAAGAGACGGTGCCTCAAAGCACTCAGTATTTCAAAGTGTCTTAGTCACACCTCATGGGGAGCTGACAGGACTCGTCTGCTCCACTTTTATAGAGCCTTTGTACGATCCCAACTTTATTACGACTGCACGGTGTATGGGTCTGCAAGACCTTCCTACCTCAAAATGTTGGACGTGGTGCACCATGAAGGGATTCGGTTGGCTACCGGGGCATTTCGAACCAGCCCTATACCAAGCCTTTGCGCCGAGGCTGCTGAGCCACCGCTTTCCATAGGCGACAGCTCCTCATGGTGCGTCAGTCGTATGCAGTGTTGTACACACCATATACACCTGCTTACAATACTGTTGCTCGGCCGCCTATGGCACGGCTGTTTCGTAATCGACTTCGAGCTACGAGGCCTTTTGGGATTCGTGCTAAGGACTGTTTTTTAGATATGGGTATTTCAGATTTTACTGTTTTGCGTCAAGGATGGAGTCGATATCCCCCTTGTTTATTACAGAGGCCCAGACTCCTTTTAGGATTTAACCAGTTTAAGAAAAAGATTGTACCCCAGACATAACGTTTTAGTCCGAATTTTACAACATTTTAAATAAGCATCGTGATTGTGCGATGATGTACACTGACGGATCAAAACAAGGGGACTCGATGGGGTGTTCCGCAGTGTTTCCAGGTCACATCATAGGGACTCGCCTGCCCGCTGCCTACTCCGTTTTCTCGGCAGAGCTACATGCTATCCTCCAGGCACTGGAACACATCCGGCTTGCTCGAGGTACAAAATTTCTACTCTGCTCCGATTCCCTTAGTGCCCTACAATCACTGCTGGTCATGTACCCGGCTGAAACTATAACAATTGATCCATGACCAACTGTACCTCCTCCAACGGCGGGGTAAAGAGGTGTCATTTCTTTGGGAACCTGGGCATCATGGGATATGGGGAAATGAAGCGGCTGATGTGGCTGCCAAGGCGGCCTGCAGTGACCCCAATGTCACAGTGTGTGCCATTCCCTTGCGGGACGTCTACTCTGTGCTGCGCCATATGTCCCTTCAGTTGTGGGAGGAGACGTGGCTGGCAGTGACAGGTAATTAACTGCGGTTGGTTAAACCATCTGTTCGACCGTGGCGAACCTCCTGCCAGCCATTCAGGCGTTCCGAAGTGACACTGACGCGCCTTCGCATTGGGCACAGCCCTTTGACCCACAGCTTTTTACTCCGTCGAGAGGATCCACCGATTTGTGATGGTTGTGGCGTGCAAATCACTATATTCCACATTTTAATTGAGTGTATTTTATATCATGCTGAGAGGGCAGCGGCTAATCTTGGTCGTGCCCTACCCACTGTTTTAGCTGACGACGAGGCGAGTGTGACGAACGTTTCACAATTTTGTGAACGTTCTCGACTCTGGCCTAAGCTCTTAGGCTGGAGGTTTCAGTGTGTTAGAGGAGGGCTCGCTGATGACTTTAACGTCAGAAATCAGCATACCTCTATACTCCCAAATTGTCATTTAAGAACTTCTAAGGTTTATACTTCAGTCTGCCACCTTACATCGCTGATTTGCAATATGTGTTCGTGTTGTTAACAAGACCTATATTCTTCTATTGCCTGTCATTTATTTACTATTGTCTAATTCTTTTGTCAGAGCGCTAAAAACCTTGCTGTTGTGCGCCCAAAACATCCTATCCTACATTCTGAGACATCCAGGAATCTCCAACTTAGCATTAGAAGAAAGTGTTTGGGGTAAAAATCTTAGGGAGACCGATGGATGAATACAGTAAGCAGATTCAAGAGGAAAATAGGTTGCCGACCGTATTCTATGATGAAGAGGCTAGCACAGGGCCGTGGCAGAGCGGCCGAGCGTATTGAGACACCATGTTCCGATGTGCGAGTCCGTTTCCCCGTCGGGGGTTCGAATCCCCCTTGGGCATGGATGTGTGTGTGCGGGTGAGAGAGAGAGAGAGAGAGAGAGAGAGAGAGAGAGAGAGAGAGAGAGAGAGAGAGAGTGTGTGTGTGTTTCGTCCTTGGTGTCAGTTACTTTAAGTAGTTTGGAAGTCTAGGGAGCGATGACCTTTGCAGTTTAGTCCAATAAGTTTACAAACATTTGAACAACATTTGATCTCTTGTTTATCAGAAATTTTATAATTTGCTGGGTTAACCTTCCTTGGTCCATTCTGAGGATGTTTTCAAAGAACATGTTCCTTCTTTTCCTGATGACGCAAGATATTGTTTCTATCTTGGTATACAATTCCTGGTTGGCTCGTTGTCTGCATTGTGCATATTCTGTTCTTCGAGATCATAATAGTCTCTTGAGTATTTTTCTCTCCAACAGTTCTAACCTGTTGATCACTTTATTGTATTACGAAAAAAAGTTATACCTGTTATAATAAAAGGAAGAAAAGTTATTAAAATAATAAAATTAGTTGATAACACTTTTTTAAATCATTTGATACCACGCAGACTGGTGTAATATTGTGGTGCACTATATTTCCTCCACAACACATTCTGCGATGGTTTGCGCAGTGTAAATGCAAAGTAAGAGCGGATTTAATTTACTTCACAGAATGAAAATTTTTTCGAAGAGGACAAGCATGGGAGTTGTGATGGACTGTGTGTTCACATCGGCGGTCTCCACGGCGATTTTGTAGGCCATGGCGCCTGGGCAGTAACAAGTTTCCCCCAGACCTGGACGCAGGCCAGAGCTGCCAACCGCAGACGATGTCCCGACCAAAAAAAAAAGAAGGAAAAAAAAGTGCAGCGCAGCGGCCGTGATCCTAATAACTACGTGCCGGTGGAAAAGTGTGCACCACTTGATTTGCGAACCCGTCGCGGTCTGCTGCCACTCCCCAGGGAAAGCCGTTCTGCAGACGCTGCACCAGGAGGTTTCCACCGGCGCGCATACTTCCCATACTTCCCTGTCCTCTGCAGACTCCCCACAATAGTGCTTACGCGAATAGCTTTCATCGCAGGCCGGGGGCAAATACTATGGCTTACTGCCGCGATGGGGAGAGTTACACGTTTCATTGTGAAAGTAGATATTCCACAAAGCTACAATTACCACTTAGCTCTCGACCGGCGGGTCAGTCCCCCATCACGTAAAGATCGCAATAGATTCGCATGTCTGGCGTCACCTGACACAACCTTCATTCCGCTGGAACCAGAGTCTAAAAAAAGTGTCGCAAAAACTCAAATGTTCAAATGTTTGTAGAACTTATGGGACTTAACTACGGGGTCATCAGTCCATAAACTTACAAACTACTTATGAACTAGCTAAGACTAAGGACGGCACAAATATCCATGCCCGAGGGGGGATTCGAACCACCGACCGTAGTGGCCGTGCAGACCGTGACTGTAGCGCCTCAGTCCTCTCGGCCACCGCGGCTGGCTCGCGAAAACTTCCAGTGATTTTCTGCAACTTCACAACTGCAGCGCCTCCAAGCAGCAAGGTCATATAAACATACCGCGAAACGTTTATGTATTGAATGTGTATTTTGTGTGACGTAGCGCATTCCAAATAGGTACTTTTGTGTCGCCATAAATTGTAGCAGCTATCAAAGATACGAGGGTTGGAACTTAAATAGTAGCAACTATTTCTTCTCAACCGATACAAAAGTCTTACATGTTTGCACCAGCGTTGTGTAGAACCCGTCGCCAGCGATGTGGAAGGCGTAGTATACCGTTAGCAGATCCGCGAGTGCCACCAAGTGTTTCCTTCGCATCCGGAATCAAAGTCACAAGGACGTAAGCTTTGCGAAAGAAGCGGCAACACTTTCTGCGCAACCCATCCATCATTTTGCACGACAACGCGCGGGTGGATACAGCGCAAGTTGTGGCTTCTCTGATCGGTTTATACGACTGGAAAGTACTGTACCACCCACAATACTCATTGTCACTGATTTGATTCCAAATATGAAGGAACCACTTCGTGGCATTCGCTTCAGAACTGTTCCAGAGATTCAACACTCAGTAGATACCTCCAATCGCACCATTAACAGAACAGGTTCTGCTAAACGCTATACTACGTCTTCCAAATCGCTGGCAACGCTGGTGACTACGTAGAACAGTAACAGGTGCAAATGTATAACTCTTTTGTGTCGGTTGTTAATAAATATTTGCCACTGTTTAAGTTGCAACCCTCGTATAACCGGAACTCATTTGCAAAGAATGCTGAGAAGTACGAGTAAGAGAATAATGTTACGAATAACATGTGTTCATTTACAGTGGTTAGCTATAATTTTACACTTGGAATAAAATCTTTCCCAATTCACTCACTCAGAAATTTCGGCTCTAACAACTCCGCTATTATGAGCTGTATGAATTACACTGCGCGACATTTTGTTTTATAGACTGTTATTAATAGAAGCAGTGACATTACTTTAATGATGTATTCATATCTGCATTCCGCGGCAGGGCCAATTCATAAAGCCGAAAGTCATTTGTTACTATAGTAAGAACTTTGGTGGAGTTACAATGTGCATGTAATTTGTTGCATTGTTTAGTTTCTAGTTAGTCTTAGTATAATTCATTATATATTATAGAGGTTAGTTTCAATACAAATATGACTTGTGCAATAACAATAAAGAGTGAAAAGAAATCGAGTGTAAAGGGTCAAGGGGAAATTGAGGACGAACACTAGTAACAAATTCCCACTACTCGTACGCTAACGTAGTAGAATTCGTGGGCATACTCTGTGTTCCAATGTACTAAATTCCTGGAGACATGAAAGCAGCCGGCCGCGGTGGCCGAGGGGACTAAGGCCCTCCAGTTACGTTCTGCACGGCCACTACGGTCGGGGGTTCGAATCCCCCCCCCCCTCGGGCATGGATATTTGTGCCGTCCTAGTTCGTAAGTAGTTCATAAGTAGTTTGTAAGTTTAGGGACTGATGGCCCCGTAGTTAAGTCCCATAGACTATACAACATTTGAACATGAAAGCATCTGTCATGCATCAGCACAATTTTAGAAAGCAGCGCTCTTGTGAAACTAGTCTTACCCTTTTCGCACAGAACATCTGGCGAGACATGGATGAAGGTCAGACAGCACATTCCTTGAAACGCCAAAACTCGTTTGACACGATGCCCCACTGCAGATTACTAATGAAGGACCGAGCATGTACAATAGGTTCCTAGATATCTAAGTAGCCCTAAGAGTTTGTAAGTAATAGTAACATAGCGTATAAATATCTATGGACAGAACGTTGTCTACTGCGCATGTCTTCAACATTGAGACGGCCTGTCATGTGGTACTTTAACGACGCTGCTTGGTTGTGTGTTATTAGTGAAAGTCTAATATTATACATATTTCCCTTATTTTAGGTATGTTTTAGGCCGTAGAGATCACTGATTTCTTCACTAGGCATACTCTGTTTGGAGGTGTGTGATATTCTCCCATTTGGCTTTTTCAATGAAAAACCTCTTTAACATTACGTAAAATGTATGTGAAAAACTGTATACCTTTTACCGCTAGTTTAAACGCGTCATGCCTCCAAAAAATTTATATGCGAAAAAATGATTGCAATTAATGATAGAAAACTTTATTTTCTATGTTATTGTTCATGTATAAATAATAGTAAGCAACGCTTTTCATTCCTCTTGTTGGTCAGGTCTAGGTTGAGAAAGGATGTCTTGTAAGAGATACGAAATTTCAGTATAGGCCTCGTTAAATTGTTTTATGAAATGCGATCTGACAAGTGAATAAGGTGTGTATTATGTGTACTAAATATGTTAAAATATGTGTGTCAAATGTGCTTGTGTTATTTTAATTTTGAAATAAGTGTTGATTCTCAAACTGAGATATTTCGTCAAAACTTAAACGGTTGTCCCCAGCGAGTAGCCGTCGCCCGGGAGCCAAGCAATCTGCCTCCATTACGCGGCAAATTTAAAAGTACAATCCAATTAAATCAGGGGTGGGTGATTATCTGTTCGGAGAGGAATTAGAAATTTGATTTCAATTTCAGCTTTCCTTAGGTGTCGCTGTGAATACGGGTGAAATATTTTAAAAATCGTGGCAATATTTTTCATCGTGTAGGCAGCCTTAAGACGCAATGAAGTACCACGAAATAACGATTTGTGACTTTATTGAATTTCAGTTAGAAAAAACTATGGTATTTCAATTAGTAATTTTGGCCACTGAAACTTAATGATAAACTAAAGGGACAATGAATCAGTTGTTTTGTTATGGGTTTCTCACTTATCCGAGGTCAGTGTTTTTTTATCCACTGACGTAACGGTCGCTGACAATAGCAGCTATGTTTAAAATTTTAATCATTATTACAATTAATTTCCGAACAGTGCTGAACTGACTTTTGGTTCAGAAATCCTTTCACAGTTGAAAAGTATAACAGTGCTGTAAAAATATTTGACCAGTAGATATTTTCTAAATAATTATCTTGGGCAATAATATATAAAAATTAATGTTTGTTTGTCTTTTTCTTCGTATTTTATGCACGGCCATACCGTACATCCGACTGCGATAAAAAGTCACTACTTGCACTCGCGCGAAGGTTATAGGCATACTAAAGTTTTATGCACGGCGGGTATGGTGCACGGCGGAGGGTGCTTTACAATTAGTTACTTCGTTTCTTTCGCTTTCATGTTGAAATGGCTGGACGGATATGAATTAAATTTTACGCGAAATGTCCTCCTTTAAACTGATCTGCTGCGGGTCCCAAACACTTGAACAATACTAAAGACGTGGCCGCAAAGCGTTTTATACGCAGTCTCCTTTACAGATCAACTACATTTTCGCAAAATTCTCCCAATAAACCGAAGTCGGCTGTCCACCTTAAACTCACAAATGTCCTTACATGTACGTTCCATTTGATATCGCTCTACAATGTTACGCATAGATATTTGAACGACGCGACTGTATTAAGAAGCTCACTACTTCTACTGTATTCGAACATTTTGGGATTTTTTCCCCTACTAATGAGCATCACCTTACATTTTTCTACATTTAGAGCTAGCTGCTTTTCACAGCAACTAGAAGTTTTGTTTAAGTCATCCAGTATGCTATTACAGTCAGATAATGATGACACCCTCCCAATACAACACAGCATCATCTGCTAACAGCCACAAATCACAAGTTACTCCGTCCGTCAGATCATTTCTATAGATTTGAACATATTTCATGCGTATCGCTTCGACACTGAAAAACCAATGCGAACAGTAACCAATTCATGTACTCCATGTAACGTATTGCTCTGTTTTAATTAACAAACCTCGTGAAGTGTCCAGACGTGAGAACAGAAGAGGCCTCGCAGAAGCGAGACGCGATACTGGATGAGGAGACTGACGTTTTTCCAGCATGGGGGCAGATGTGAATAGGCTGGTGTGGGGGGGGGGGGGAGGGCAGGCGATTTCCCCGGCTCGGCTCGGCTTGGCGGCATGTCGTCACGGCGGGATGCTGATGAATGGGCCACGCACGAGGGCACTTGAGCCTGTCTGCCGCACACGGCAAACGTGCCGCGACGCCCGATGCAGAGAAATCGCAGGCCGCGAAACCCCAGCCCCGCGGCCGCTGCGTGCACGAGTACCGCCTCTCCTTCCGCCGACTCCGCCAGTGTTTCAAATAAATGGAGAAACGTGCACCATTTCCTACCCTTCCACACTCTCTCTGCGGCGTAACTTCGTTCAGGAGCGAAACAATCTCGTGACCAGGTCCGGATGATTAGGTTGTGTTTGAAAAATAAGTGAAAAAGTCAACGTGCACTGAGGCGTCTCAAGTGAAACCTACTAATATCGTGTCGGACCTCATTTTTCCCGCCGAAGTGCAGCACATCGACATTATATAGACTCAACAAGCCGCTGTAAGACCCCTGCAGAAATGTCGACCTCTCTGTTATCTTTATATATAAAATTTAATGTTTATTTTTTTGTAACTTTTATGCACGGCTATACCATACATTCGATTGCGATAAAACTTTGTCATCTCATTGCTTGCAGTCGTGCGAAGGTTATAGGCATACTAAAATTAACTTCTTATGGTGCATGGCGGAAGTTGCTATACAATTAGTTAATCCGTTTCTTACAACTTCACGCTGAAATGAATGGACGGATATGAATTACATTTGGGACAGAGATAGCTTATATGATGATCAAAATATCCACGGGTGTACTGCCGGTCTATAGTGTCCAACGGGCACAATATTTCGGCGATCATACATGTCGCCATCATCAGGTGAACTGACGGACTGAGCTCCTGGAAACGCGCCGGCACGGAGATCCGCACGCTACGGCTGCTCGAAGTTAACTGGGTTCTAGACCGGTAGCGGGCCATTTAAATACCCTCGGCCCGCGGAGCGACCCCTCCGCGCCCCGCGCCGCGGCCGCGCAGTGGAACCGATTGCGCCGGCGTCTGAGAAGACGTAGGTGTGAGGGCTCTGTCCGCCGTGGTCGTCACTTCGTTACGTTTGCTAGATTTACTCTTAATTAACCCAATCGCTGGTTCCCAAGCTTTGCTAAGATTATAGCCAGAGTCACGGTTTATGAGGTCGTCACTTGTACGAATTTCAATGGCCTCTCTAACGACGCAGTCCCAGTATCTCGACGTCTGTACCAGAATCCTAGTGTGTTCATACTCCATGGCGTGATTCTCCGACAAACAATATTCAGCGACCGCCGACTTGCTCGGATACATCAATCGTGTGTGCCTCTGGTGTTCAACGCATCGATCCTCGACGGTACGCATAGTCTGTCCAATACATGACTTTCCACACTGACACGGAATCTGGTACACTCCCGCCTTCCTCAAACCGAGATCATCTTTAGCGCTCCCCACCAGTGCACGAATTTTATTCGGCGGACAAAAAACAGTTCCAACCTGGTGTTTTCTCAAAATGCGGGCGATCTTCCCTGAGAGTGCGCCGGTATATGGAACGAACGCAGTGCCTACATCCTCCCTTGCGTTTTCATCCGTTTCCACAGGTTGTGTTGTAGTGGTTGGGCGGAGAGCCCGCTGAATCTGCCACTCTGAGTACCCATTTTTTCGAAATACAGTTCTCAGGTGTTCCAATTCCTGGGGTAGACTCTCTGCGTCGGAGATAGTGCGCGCCCTATGTACTAGAGTTTTAAGTACCCCATTCCTCTGTGAAGGGTGGTGACAGCTGTCTGCGTGTAAATACAGATCAGTGTGCGTTGTCTTCCGATATACACTATGACCCAGGGTGCCGTCAGCTCTTCTCTTGACCAAGACGTCAAGGAACGGCAATTTACCCTCCGTTTCAATCTCCATAGTGAATTTGATGTTGGGGTGTATGGAGTTCAGATGTGTAAGGAAGTCAAGGAGTTTATCCATACCATGTGGCCAGATGACGAAAGTGTCGTCCACATAACGGAAAAAGCAAGTAGGTTTCCATAAAGATGATGCAAGGGCTTCCTCCTCGAAATGCTCCATGTATAAATTTGCGACCACAGGGGAGAGTGGGCTACCCATGGCGACTCCCTCCGTTTGTTCGTAGTATTCGCCATTGAAAAGAAAATACGTGGAGGTCAAGACATGCCTAAAAAGTTCGGTGGTCTTCTCGTCAAATTTCTGACCAATCAAATCTAGTTACTCTCGAAGGGGCACCCTCGTAAACAACGAAACGACGTCAAAACTCACCATGATATATGACTCATCCAGCCTGAAGCCAGGGTATTTTAATCGCCCGCTACCGGTCTAGAACCCAGTTCCCTTCGAGCAGCCGTAGCGTGCGGATCTCCGTGCCGGCGCGTTTCCAGGAGCTCAGTCCGTCAGTTCACCTGATGATGGCGACATGTATGATCGCCGAAATATTGTGCCCGTTGGACACTATAGACCGGCAGTACACCCGTGGATATTTTGATCATCAAATACGCCGGGAGAAACTGAAGAATCACAGCTTATATGATGATTAATACGTGGCCTGCCTTTCGTAAGCCACCATATGGTGCGTTGTGGAGGGTATCTTACGATGGGTTAACATGTATTGTTTCGTTCAAGCTGAAAGGGATGGACAGATTTGAATGTAATTTGGAATGCAGATGGCTTATATCCTGCATTAATAAATGGGCTACCTTTCGTAGGCCTCCGTAGGTGCACGGCGGAGGTTACATAACAACAAACATCCAAATTGTTTGACCGGTCACCATGATTGTCAGCACATAAATGTATGTTTTCATGAAGGAGATTTTTATAATCTCCAAGCCAGTGAATTTAGCATGGCGGAAGGTACCTTGCGACTTTGACACCGTTTTAACAGTCACCTTGAAACTTGGCGTATCTATGTACGTTTTCATATACAGGGTGTTACAAAAAGGTACGGCCACTCTTTCAGGAAATTATGTTAGAACTCATTTTATTACTTCCCTTCAAATCACATTAATCATGGAATGGAAACACACAGCAACAGAACGTACCAGCGTGACTTCAAATAGTTTGTTACAGGAATGTCCTCCGTTAGCGAGGATACATGCATCCACCCTCCGTCGCATGGAATCCCTGTTGCGCTGATGTAGCCCTGGAGAATGGCGTATTGTATCACACCCGTCCACAATACGAGCACGAAGAGTCTGTACATTTGGTACCGGGGTTGCGTAGACAAGAGCTTTCAAATGCCCCCATAAATGAAAGTCAAGAGGGTTGAGGTCAGGAGAGCGCGGAGGCCATGGAATTGGTCCGCCTCTACCAATCTATCGGTCACGAAATCTGTTGAGAAGCGTACGAACACGTGGCGACTGAAATGTACAGGAGCTCCATAGTGCATGTTGTGTCTTACTTGTGAAGGCACATGTTCTAGCAGCACAGGTAGAGTATCCCGTATCAAATCATGATAACGTGCTCCAGTGAGCGTAGGTGGAAGAACATGAGGCCCAGTCAAGACATCACCAACAATTCCTGCCCAAACGTTCAGAGAAAATCTGTGTTGATGACGTGAATCGAGGAAGTAGTGTACTTACACTACATACTAACGAAACAATTGGGTATTTTGACAATTGTCTGCACGAATTATTTCAATTTACACTTAAAGACAAATACTAAAATGAGCTCTAACATGGAAATTAAGTGTTTCCGGACACATGTCTGCATAACATATTTTCTTTCTTTGTGTGTGAAGAATGTTTCCTGAAAGTTTGGCCGTACCTTTTTGTAACACCCTGTATAGGAGGGAGAGGAGTAGCTGGAGGAGGAGGCGGGCAGAAAGGAAAGGAAGGAGACGGACAGAGAGAATGGAGAGGAGGAGAAAGAGAGGGGAGTTGGTGACATGCAGGTGAAACAAGATGAACAGAGGGAGGGGAGGAGGAAATGGCCAGAGGAAGGAACAAGAGGAGACCCGGAGAGGTGTTGGGAGATGCAGGTGAACAGAGAGAAGGGAAAGGAGGAGATGGGCTGATGGAACTTTGGAAATCTGATATATGTTTGTTCGGTTGTTCATATTTTATGCGGTGCCATAACGTTCATCTGATTGCGATAAAACTTCAACTTACTACTTGCTCTTACGCGAAGATTATGGGCATAGTACTTTTAACTTACAGTAGGTTGCCCGCTTGTCGTACGAGCAAATAATTTTAAGGACCATGGAAGTTAACAGTTATTTAACTTTTTACAGACTGAGGAAGTGGAGGAGGAGATCGACAGAGAGACGAGGTGGTTATTGGCAGAGAAAGGGGAAGGAGGACATGGGCAGAGAGAAGGAAGGAGGTGGATGGAGAGAGAAAAGGAATGGAATTAATAAGTTCCCGGAAGACGATGGGTTTTCAGCCAGTGTCCTATAAATGTTCAATCGGATTCGTGTCGGGAAACCTGCCTGGCCACATCATTTGCGGGAATGATCGAGAACGCTCTTCAAACCAATCGCGAGTAACTGTGGTCTGGAGATACGATGCACTGCTATTCTGTCGTTATTTGCGAACGAGAAATCTAAGTTGTCCTCAAGTAGCCGAGCATTACTATTTCGTCAATGATCGGTTTAGTTGCAGAGACGAACCTGGGGTAAAAACTCATTCTTCTCGGGTATGCTGGCGGATAACATCATCACCTTGACACAATGTTTCGCAGGCGAGTCATTGCATTCGGCTTACTCACCTGAAGATGGCAGCCAGTTGGTCTGTTTAAATATTGTGTCAATATGACGACGTTATCCGGCTGCAGATCCGACAAGAATATCAATGGTTGGTTTAGTTGGACTAGTCCGATCCATTAGCGTACACAGTGCCTTGCTGTAATCTAAGTGCTCTTCAAGTAGCCATTTCCAGTCAATGATCAGTTGGACTAATCCATGCCTCGTTACATCTACGGGCTTCGGGGTGTCTGCGCCAGATTCGATCCCTACTATTAGCTTTTAACAACTGAAATTGGGTCCAATTGATATGGTCACCACCCCAGAGAAGTACTGCAGGCGATGCTCTGCTGTCAGCAGAGATACTCGATTCGGTCATCTGCTTACATAGCCCAATTAAAGTCAAATTTTACAGCATTGTCTTAACGCATGTCGTCGTACGTCCACTATGGATTTCTGCGGTTATTTGACGCACTGTCGCTTGCCCTTCAGCACTGCAGCTCTACGCAAACGTCCATGTTGTCGGTTATGGAGCGCAGGCCGCCAGCCACTGCATTGTCTATGGGGAGAGGTAATGCTTGGAATTTGGTGTTCTCGACACACTTTTGACACCGTCGATATCTGAATACTGAATTCCGTAACTATATCCGAAATTGAATGAGCTACGCGTCTAGCTACAGCCACGTTTCGCGTTGGAAGACTTAATTTCCATCGTGTGGCCATGATAACCTCTAAAACTTTTTTACATGAACCACTAGACTAAGAAAGACGACTATCAATGCAGTGCCCTTTTGAACCCTGTGAACGCTTCGTCTGCACCAGTGGCTATGAACAATCGTGGTTAAATATGGCCGCGGCGGATTGGCAGAGCACATTGAGGCGCTAAGCTCCGATGCGCGAGGCCGCTCATCGTCGGGGGTTCGAATCCTCCCTCGGGCATGGATGTTTGTGTTGTCTTTAGTATAAGGTAATTTATAAACAGTTTTTAAGTTTAGGGACTGATGACCCCGCAGTTAAGTCCCATAAGCTTGAACATTTGATGAAATAGGGACCATTGTCATAACCGGCTATCGACGAAATCTTCAGTGGGGATGTGGTACCTACAAAACAACTGCTGTGATTCGACGAGTCCCCGTATCATTTCAGTGCTTAATTTTTCTGGCCACCCTTGAAATCTGCCATCAGGATTGTTCATATTAGTGTTTCAGTATAACCACAGTTATTCTCACGCTGAAATACAAACCAAAACCTTTGTAATAAGTAGGAACAGGAAATAAAATGTTATTTGACGACCATATTTGGTCGTGTTTTTCTTTTCAAAACGGTGCTATTTTTTACCACACACGTTGTAATTTTTACAAAATTTGTTGTAATTGTTTCCACAGACGACATAATGTTTGACAAAATAGTGGCGATTTTTGCCAAAAACATGTATTTTCCAGAATCTAGCGTTCTTCCTTTAACATACACCGTCTCACGTTTTGACAAATTTGGTGATAGGTTTGCTAAATTACGTAAATTTTCCCCAAAATTAATGTTTCTGAGAAATTCGCTGTTTTTTCAAAATTCTTTGTTATGTTTTGTTACGTTCACTAATAGTTTTTACAAAATTTGTAGGTGTTCTTTAGTCCAAAAGCGGTGTTGTTTTCCTGTCAAAGTCAGCGTTATATTTATAAATCTGACGTTTCAGCATTAGTTTTATTGTCCAAATTAACTTTTTTTAGTCGTTTTTTAGGATTTAGTATTGTTGCTTCCAGACTTTTTTTCAAATAAGGTGCTTCTTTAAAAATTCAGTTTTTTACGCCAAATTCTCCACTATTCCTGCGAAATTTGATGTTATTCATTGCAAAATGAAATGTTTTTCCACAATCGATAAATTGTAGCAAAATTCAATATTAGTTTTTCACAATTTTTTTCCTCCCTGTTCTGTCGTTGTTGTTGTTAAATAAGTAAATTATAAGTAGCATAAAGACTTCTGTATGTATAAAAAGCGCCTGATGATGAGCAAAACATGTGCGAAACGCGTTGTGGTATGTTAGATTAAATACTAACAAATAAAGTGACTGGTAGCAGAAATACGAATATTTATTTACTATTTACCGAACTTTGTCAAAGGTTATATGAACAGTAAAAAAACTGACTGTTGGTGTCTTGTCGGCAGTGGAGTTTCAGAGCGTTCTAAGGCGCCTCGCTGCGGAGCGCACGGTTGCTCGCCGTCGGAAGTTCGAGTCCTCCCTGGGGCATGGGTGTGTGTGTTTTCCTTAGGTTAGTTTACCTAGGTTTAAGTAGTTTGTAAGCTACGGACTAATGACCACGCAGTTTGGTCCGACAGATTTACAAACATTTGAACATTTTGGTCTCTCTTGTCTGCCATTCCATACTACTAGATTAGAGTGTGAGTGGACCGTTCCTGAATTCTACACAACCATATGAGAGGGGTACTTACGGACGCCACCTTCGCCGGTAGCCGACACCGTCGACACGGAAGGCTGCGCGAGGCTCGTTGGTCGTGGCGTCGTCGTTGTCGTGGTCGTCGTCGTCGTGGTGGTCGGTCGCGGGGTAGTAGTGGTGGTGGTGGTGGTCGTCGTGGTGGTGGTCGTTGTCGTGGTCGTTGTACTGGTGGTCGTAGTGGTGGGGCGACGCCGTGTGACGGTGGTGCCAGCGGTGTAGTGCGTAGACGGGGGGCGGCGAGAAGGCGTCGGCGAGTGTGGAGGCGGCGTCGGCGTCGGCGGGGGGCGGCGCGTGGGCGGCAGCGTGGTCGGGGGCGGCGCCGTGGGGCGGCGGGTGGGCCGCGGCGGCCGCGGGGGCCTCGGCCGGGGCCGCGTCACGAACGGCGGCTCCGTGCTGCTCGGCTGCCACACGCCCCACGTGCTCGCCGGCTTCGAGCTCCAGCTACAACACCACCAACACCATGAAACGTTCACTGCCTGCCGACGACAATCTTAAGCACAACAGATAAAGAGCACGCGCCGGTAGCATGAAAGCAATGTAGAGCTGCCAACAGTCGGAAGTGTGTCCTGTGCACAAGGATAGGCCTAAACCGAAGAAGACCGTGGCGCCCTCGTGCAACGTCACGCAGAGCGCGGCGCGATCGCGTAGCTAAGGGCCAACCCTACACCGCCTAGAGAAAATGTCTCACAAGAGTCCATGTCACGTCATACCGAGTAACCGCCACCGCCATCGCCAGCTGACTGGGCGGCCGCTGGGGCACAGTTCACTGACTCGTAGCGGCCAGCCAGTCAGCTAGCGATTGCGGCCTGTCGGTGTGACGTACCACGGGCTGGTGTGAGACCGTCTCTAGATGTTGGCCTACCCCATATATAGGGTGTTACAAAAAGGTACGGCCAAACTTTCAGGAAACATTCCTCACACACAAAGAAAGAAAATATGTTATGTGGACATGTGTCCGGAAACGCTTAATTTCCGTGTTTTAACTCATTTTCTATTTGTGGATGAGGCTTCATTCCAACGTGATCAAATTTTAAATTTTCACGATGAACATGTGTGGGCTGACGAGAATCCGCACGGAATTGTGCAATCACGTCATCAACACAGATTTTCTGTGAACGTTTGGGCAGGAATTGTTGGTGATGTCTTGATTCGGCCTCATGTTCTTCCACCTACAGTCACTGCAGCACGTTATCATCATTTCATACGGGATACTATACCTGTGCTGCTAGAACATGTGCCTTTACAAGTACAACACAACATGTGGTTCATGCATGATGGAGGTCCTGCACATTTCAGTCGACGTGTTCGTACGCTCCTCAACAACAGATTCGGTGACCGATGGAATGGTAGAGGCGGACCAATTCCATGGCCTCCACGCTCTCCTGACCTCAACCCTCTTGACTTTCATTTGAAAGCTCTTGTCTACGCAATCCCGGTACCAAATGCAGACTCTCTTCGGGCTCGTATTGTGGACGGCTGTGATACAACACGCCATTCTCCAGGGCTGCATCAGCGCATCAAGGATTCTATGCGATGGAGGGTGGATGCATGTATCCTTGCTAACTGAGGATATTTTGAACATTTCCTGTAACAAAGTGTTTGAAGTCACGCTGGTACGTTCTGTTGCTGTGTGTTCCATTCCATGATTAATGTGATTTGAAGAGAAGTAATAAAATGAGCGCTAACATGGAAATTAAGCGTTTACGGACACATGTTCACATAACATTTTCTTTCTTTGTGTGTGAGGAATGTTTCCATAAGTTTGGCCGTACCTTTTTGTAACACCCTGTAGAGCCAAGACCTCATAACATCCCGTGTCATGTCAGACCAAGAAAACCACCATCACTAAGGGGCACAGCCAACAACTTCTAGAGAACGTCCCACAACGACCTGTGTCACGTCACACCGAGTAGGCTGCCATCGCAAGCTGACTAGCTGGCCACTGTCGCACAGCCCACTGCTCCATAGCGACCGGTCACTCAGCTAGCGATTGCAGTGCCTGTCAGTGTGATGTGACATGGGCTGTTGTGAGGCCTTCTCTCTAGAAGGTGTTAAGACTCCGAGTGCCTCAGCTTTGCTCGGCACTTCTCGGGGCTACTCGCTATGGCGCGGAAGTGCGTATTGCAAGGTACAGCTCTGTTTCTTCTGCCATGTGGTGCGATATTTCTCCAACTGCCACTGCCTATTTTCCTAAGCCTCATGGTGTTAAAGAAGTTGCCAATTAAAAAAAAATCGGTTTTAGAGGAAATACAGAAACATTTTTCAATTCGTCTTATGAATACTGTCAACGTCACATATCTTTTTTGAGACTTTTCAAGACCATTTCCTGTATATTTTGACAGTGCCCCTACTAATTTGCAGCTAGAGCTGATTTCCTTTGTAATTCCCGATTAAAAGACGAATTCTGTTATGTTAAAATTGTTCAAGATTCTACGAAAGAATTCGTCGAGAAGAGTTTCCACGTCTTCACATGAGACTGCAGCAGTTATATTCATGTTAGGCTCAACTTACGTTTGTGACAGAATTTTTCAATAATGACATGTGGTAATTTACGACTACGTGGAAGCTTTAGTGATGGCAATCGATGAACTGCTTCTGTCTGTCTGTGTGCCGTCAAGTTGTAGCAGATATGAATACTATTCAATACTATTACGTCTTCAGATAATCAAAGGTAATTAATTTTCTTTTGTGTGCAATTTTTTGTAAATAACTGTAGTTATGACACTGTTGGTAGAAAAGTATTCCTTTCATGTTTATTTATGATAATTTTTCGCAACTCTAGCGTCATTATAAAGAGAGTATATTTTGTTATTGGCTCTCTTTCTATACCTCAGTTACAATGTAAAACTGCGCGGAATGACAATTTGTATAACTATTTGTTTATAACTTTCGATCTCTTCTCGTAAAAAGAACTCGTTTAATGCAAGATGTAGTGCCTTATAGAACAAGAAAAGTTTGTCTTTGTGACATGATTTTGTTTTATTGCACCTAGTACGCAGGTAATAAATTACAATAGGGTTATGGACTTAAGAATTTTTCCTTTTTTTCAACAGGAGCCCTCTACACCGAATGTTCCTTGCTACGTACCTTGTTCATTTAGTTGCTTCTTCCAAACTCTTTGCTATAAATTTCCTAGCTGTTCAGGCATGTTCGCGACTGAACACACAACACTTGCACGCCTATCCTTGTGAATGCTCACCGCGGTCTGTCTTTCCCGCCGGTCTCGCCCCAACCGGTGCCCATGAGAATTACGCCCCTCCTTCCTACGCCCTCCCCTCCCCTCCCAGCCCCCGAAGTACTTGGGACGTCGTAATAGTTTGCTCGGGGCCTTCGAGAAATACAGGAGCCTCGTAGCGAATTTAGTTCCCTCGGGTCCACGAGAAATATGGGACCGGCAACGAACTTATGACGTCATACTTGTCGTCTTGCCCGCCACATATTTCAAACACTCTGCCCGGATCCCATACAGGATATCGGCACACCTATGTAAATCAACACCTAGATAAATACTCTATGAATCAAACTGAAGTGCTTTGCAAATGGTTCATCGAACCTCTTGTAAGATATTTCTCTACTATTCCATTTTCCAGTAGCACGCGGGAAAAAAGGATACCTAAATCTTTCCGCTTTCTATCTGATTTCTGATATTTTATTATGTTGTTCATGTCTCCCTATGTTGGAGGATGCCAACAAAATATGAGAAACTTTGTGAAAGAAATTTCGCAAATAAATCTCGCAGGAACGAATAGTGCCTTTCTTTTAATGATTTCTACGCCTGCCCGTGCATCATTTCCGTAACACTCTCTGCCCTATATCGCGATAATACAAAACGAGCTGCCCTTCTCTGAACTTTCTGTCCGTCAGTCTCACTTGGTAGCGATCCCACAATGCGCAGCAATATTCCAAAATAGGACGGACAGATGTAATGTAGACAGTTTCTTTAGTAGAACTGCGACATCTTGTTTACTAACCGATACATTTCCGCGGTCTAAGAAGGCTACTCAGATTGTCTCCTAAATAGATTATAAAAATAAGGAACAATTGGGGCCCTATAGCAGTCCCCTGTAATGGTCTTCCCAAGATCTAGGTAGCTGGGAAAAGTCTTTTGAAAGATATTATATCTTCTGGGTTGTAAGGCCGTGTTCTTGGAAGCTTGCTGCTTCCTGACGTTTTGTCCGACGCAGCATCGGACAAAACGTCAGGAAGCAGCAAGCTTCCAAGAACACGTCCTTACAATCCAGAAGATATAATACCTACAATGTCAACCGGTCGTGAAAACCTTCACTATCATCTTTTGAAAGAGTCATAGCTGGTGATCGGTCAGGTACTCATCTTTTCACATATACATCTAGACTAGAGGTTCTTCTGTATTTGACAGCGTCGCTGCTGTCGCATTGTGGAATAGACTCAGCAATTGTATCTGAGCATGACTGAACTAGTGAAGATGACGGTGGTTGAAATCCATCTTCAGATATCCTGATTTAGATTTTTCTTTGAAAGGGCATGGGCGATTTTCTTCCTCATCATTAACTAAGAAATACTGTGTCTCTAAAGACCACCCTGTCGAAGAGACGTTAAGCCCTAAGCTTTCTTCCTTCTATTACAATTAGGAAGTGTAGAGGGTACAGAAAGGATAATGATCCGAGTAAGAAGAGGAGAGGCGTGAAGAGCAATGTTTACTACTCTACTACATCTTCTAGGGAAGAGAGGAACAAAAATTAGTGCGGCTTTCGTAATTGCTATATTTGTGGATAACTAATAATATGGTAGAAGGGATGGGGATTATCAAAGGAATAGGGGACACCGACTGTCTAGTGTGGCAATAAGTCCTGGAGGTTTTTAGTGCATTCATTATTAGTAAGATTTAGCCCAAGATAGCTGGTAATAAATATAGTAATAGCCAAAATACAGGAGAGTAATGATCTTTTTAATTAGTAGATGAGAGGGAGTGGAACTTTTTGTTTCGTGTGTTTTAGTAACATGCAAAAGCTACGTCTCCAGAAGTGTTTCTATCCAAATCATTGTGAACTTGGGCATTCCACGTGCTCCAAGTGAATACTGAAACACGTTGCATACAGGACTCACACAACGTTGTACCGATTATATGGAAGCGCCAGTGATTTCTTGCGCCTGGAGCGTTTTCTTTCCACAAAGCGCTTTTGTAAAGCTGGTTGCCGACTTGTTGTGTCCAGGCGTCGCCTGTCACGGAATTATTCATGAACGTATTATACTCACCTACAACAACTTCACTTGGCGTGTTAGGCGATAAGCCTGGGCTGTCACTGTTTATATCGACTACAATAGCTGGCTCTAGATTACAAGCAAGATATTGCTCGACGTACATGCCGTAAAGGACGTCGATTTGCTGAACAAACGACCGTGTCTGCAACTTTGCATTTATATCTTACATCAAGGCAGGCTGCATTTAAGGAGATAAAACACTGTCATTAACATCTTGACGTAAAAAGGGCAATATGAAGTCGATCAACGGCATGTGTTCATAGGTGTACACAGGCCAAATATGTATTTCAAAACGTTGGTGTGTGTGTGTGTGTGTGTGTGTGTGTGTGTGTGTGTGTTTGTGAGATGACCAGATTACTTCGGTTGGCAGATTTTGTCTTTCCCTTATAGTATTTCACGTGAATTGCGCTACTGCACAGTCAAAGCCAACTGGCATACACTTTATACAATGTCAATAGCTTTTTTTTTAATTTGTGATTAACAAAAACTTCAGAGACTATTGTAGCGGGTCAGGTGGCGGCGATTAGTTTAATAAAAATGCTATAAATCTATGGGCCTTAACTACTGTTGTTATCAGTCCCTAGGCTTACAAACTACTTAAACTCTTAACTAATCTAAGGACAACTACACACCCATGACCAAGTGAGGAATTGAACCTCCGACGGAGAGAAGCTCCACACTAAGGCCCCTTAAAGAGCTTGGCCATGCTACCTCGGCTTTAGTTTAATATTTGACAAATGTTGGAAGAAAGAAATAATTATATGGACTACTACTTTTTAGTGGGTGATACTTAAATATTTTAGTGTCTCCTTTGTCTCTAAAGGAGAACTGTAACTTTATGGTTGCTATGAAATGTACAACACTTTTCATCCTTTTATTTTTGAAATTGGACTTTTTTCAGACAAAATATTTTCGTTTTTGTCGACACGTTGCTTGGAATCGGGTGTCAAAAGTTATACACCTGCTTACGATTTTGGCCGTAGCTTGTCTTGAAAGCAGCAACCGTAACAGATTATTTACTGTAAATGCAAATAAGTAGTCCAGCAAATCGCTTTGTAATTACATACACTTTATCCCGATTTTGATACAGTCTAACGTGTCTTCATCAGAAGTATAAAATTATGACATGATACGTATACAACTAGAGCATGCTGTGCTCAAGTAATATAACAGATTTGTAGTAATAAAAAACAGATGATAGGGAAGTATTAGCGAGTTGAAAGGTCTCCATGGGAGCCCCTCCACAACATTTCTATAAATTTTGTCACTTTGTCTCGTCCTATTGCATGCCAATTTTTCAGTGCGTACTTTAAACACGGGAATAGAAAGATTGAGCAATTGAGTTTGTTACAATGAGCCACAATCCAGCACATTAACTACATTCATGTTAAGTCAGTCTGACTACATTTTGATATTCATGTCCTCTGTACTTCCTATACTTCTCCCACATTTAATTATAATGTGGTTATTATCGTCCTTTACCATTCCCACACTCGTAGAATGACAGAGCGAGTGACTGCGTATGTGGAGTAGATTTTATCAGTGTCTGATAAAGAGTGGAACTACTTCTCTGCTTCTGTGAAAGTTTAGCCAACCGTTTGTTAGCTAAGGGATGGGCAAAGACGTTTCGTTCAGATCGGGTCGAAGCGCTATTGTGCTTAAGCTGGTAGGGCACGGTTTGTGTGTCTCTGAGCTACTTCCGGCGGTGGTTTCGGAGACGATGGTTTTGTGAAGGTCTTGGTTGCTGGTGCTGTGAGCGGTGCTCCCCGAGAGCTCGTGGCAGTTGTGAGAGTGTCGAGTTTGTATAAGTTTTACTTTGGTTGTAATCATCTCCTCTTGCAGATTATGTTCCGCATAATCATGCAAAGAGTTTAGGACTTGCTAAATCCTTTGAATAATGAGTTGTTCATTCAAAACTCTGCTGTGGGCACATGGCTTAAGGACCATGCTTGACTAATCAGGATTAAAGTTTTGTATTTATACATTTCTCGATATTACATTTGTCTCATGTTCCCACTTTCACTTCCACTAGGTATTTGTGGCTTTGTTCTGTATATGGCACGTGTTTAATAACAGTTTCTTTCTGTGTGTAACCAACCAATTGTCTCATGTTAAATTTGTTTCATAGTAACCATGATTTTTCTTTAGATATAATTTACCAACTAAACTGAACTTTTAAAATTTGACTTGGGACACGTGGTTGTGTTCCAATCAATGATAGAATTACTGATTTATTTCACTAAACTTTGTATCAACCGTTAACTCTAATTATCCGATTTCGATATTTCATATGTTCAAATATTTGTAAATCTATAGGACTTAACTACTCTGGTCATCAGTCCTTGGGCTTACAAACTACTTAAATTGACTTATGCTAAGGACAACAAATACACCCATGACCGAGGGAGGACTCGAACCTCCGACAGCGAGCAGCGGCGCGCTCCGTAGCTAGGCACCTTGGAACACTCTGCCACTCCACCGCGGCATTCCATGATGTAAGCGAATTATTGTTCATTGCGATAGATCAGAGAAATGTGCTTTCTCTTTAGATACTAATAGTGCATGTTGTACTTCTCTTAGTTCGTTATTTTCCTTGCTTCACGTTAGGATGTATGTGTGTCTTTCTATTAACCTATTCAAATTTCCCTTTTACATTCTTAAAGGTAAAGCAGTCAAGAATCCGAAAATTGGTTTGAGCACAACAGTGCTTTACTAGGCATGGTCATGTTTGGAGGTGGTATGCCGTTGCCTTCCTGCGACCTTCAAACTGACTTACCCAGCCAGTTATAGGGGGACGTACAGTTTAACGTGGGTTCCGAACCACGGTGCTACTAAGTATTTTTCACAAGAGTAATACTGCCAGAGGTGAAAGAAGTGGAAAGTGACAGATAACAATCCTATGACCTGGCGGGGATCGAACCCGCGACCTCCGGATTTGTAGTCTGGCACTCTACCACTGTGCTACGGAGCCGCACTTTACATTCTTATAATTTGTGAATTAACATCACAGTTTCAGTATAGCAAGACACCTGCAATTTAGATTTTTTTATAATGTGATCAGCACCAGCTTATAAATGTTCAATCAGTCCAAATTAACCGTAGAATCAATTCTAGTAGATAGTGTACATCCTACTGTGTTACAGTTGTCTAAAATTTACTGCTCCCCTGATTTCAGTAGTATATTTTAGGTTTAATTCATGTGCTACATTTCACTATTCAGGGTGAGTCACTTTTACCAACAAGAATAACTCCAAAAGTATGATCGTACCTGAAAAGTTTGTGGGATAAAAGTTGCACGAGACAACGGGACCATAATATGACGTTTGTCTATTGTTGCTAGGTGGGGTTGCTTCAGAGATATGAAGGTCAATTATGTTTTTTTAATGGGATGCTATAGTTTGGTACTGATCTACATCTACACGGGATACTCTGAAAATCACATTTAAGTGCTTCGCAGAGGGTTCATCGAACCATCTTGTAACTGTTCATCTATCGTTCCATTCTCGAATAGCGCGCGGGAAGAAAGAACACCTGAATCTCTCCGTCCTAACTCTGATTTCTCGTATTTTATTCTGATGATCATTTCTACCTATGTAAGTGGGAGTTAACAATATATTTTCGCATCAGAGGAGAATGTAGGCTGATGTAGTTTCGTAAGTAGCCCACGCCGCAGAGATAAGCGCCGTTGTTGTAATGATTCCCATCCCAGATCCTGTATCATTTCCGTGACGCTGTCTCCCCTCTATCGCGACAATACAAAACGGGCTAACCTTCTTTGGACTCTTTCGATAGCTTCCGTCAAACAAACTTGATAGGGATCCCACACTGGGCAGAAATACTCCAAATGACGACGGACAAGCGTAGTGTATGGTCTCTTTAGTAGTTCTGTTGCAGCTTTTAAGTGTGCTGCCAGTAAAATGCAATCTTTGGTTCGCCTTTCCCACTACATTATGTACATGTTCTTTCCAGTTTAAGTCTGAAGTAATAGTAATTCCTAGGTATTTTGTGGAGGTTACGGCCTTCACTTTATCTTGTAAACAAAGTTTAACGGATTTCTTTTCGTACTCATGTGGTCTACTTTACACTTCTCATTATTTACAATCAATTGCCAATTTTTACACCATAGTGATATCTTATTCAGATCGTTCTGCAGTTGGTTTTGATCTTCAGATGTTGTTACGAGACGGTAAATGACGGCGTCATCTGCAAACAACCTAAGAGAGCTGCTCAAGATCGTTTATGTTCATAAGGAACATTAGACGACCAATAACACTAGTCTGTGTAACGCCGGATATCACCTCTGTTTTAGTCTCTGCCTTACCATTAATTACTACAAAATGGTTCCTTTTTGACAGGAAATCCCCTATCCTGTCACAAATCTGGGGCGATATTCCATAACCACGCAATATGATTAAAAGTCGTTTGCGAGTTACGGTGTCAAAAGACTTCTGGAAATCAAGAAATACGGAGTCAATTTGAGAGCCTTTGTCGATAGCTCTCATCACTTCGTGTGACTAAAGAGCTAGTTGTGCTTCACATGAACGATATTTTCTAAATTCTTGTTGATCTTGGGTCAATAGATCATTGTGTTCGAGATAATTCATAATTGAATACAGGATATGTTCCAAAACCATGCTGCAAATTGACGTCAATGAAATAGACCCGTAATTCAGTGGGTTACTCCTACTGCCTTTCTTGAATATTGCGTGACCTGTGCAACTTTCCAATCTTTTGGTACAGATCCTACGTTGAGCGAGCGGTGGTATGTGGCTGTTAAGTACGGAGCTATCGCTTCAGCAAAGATAGAAATCTAATGTATATACAGTCTGGACCAGAAGACTCGTTCTTGTTAAGTGATTTAAATTGCTTCGGAGGATGATATCTACTTCTACGTTACTCATTATGGCCTCTGTTCGTAATTCGAAATCTGGAATATTGGTTTCGTCTTCTTTGGTGAATGAATTTCGAAAAGCTATGTTTATTAACTCTGCTTTAGTAGCGCTATCATCGGCGGGATCGCCTTTTTTTATCACGTAATGAGGGTGTTATTTGTATTTTGCCTCTAGTATATTTGACATAAGACGAAAATATCTTTGGGGTTTCAGTGAAATTTCGAGATAGCGGCTGTCGAGACAAGTCCAGGGATTTGTAACAGTAAGGTCTTTAAAGGTCGCAGATGATCAAGAAGGTGGTATCAGCCTTCATTTAGAGGTGTTCGAACTGTAATCGCTACAGGGACATTAAACAAATCGTAAGGAACAGGACAGTATGGAAAAATGCTGCTTCGGGTTGATAACCAAAGAAGAAGATCTGCCCACTGTTTGTTATGAGAAGTGAAACACTTCAGGGACTATGGAAGTTAATACGAGGCGCGTCCAGAAAGTAAGTTCCGTTTGGTTATATAAAACTAACGGGTACAGATACAGAAAAAAATATTGATTGTACAAAAATCTACAACAGTTAAACTACTTTTCTGCATAGCTTCCGAAATTTGTAGGCAATTGTCATAGCACGACAAGGTTTTGTATGCCTTTTTCATAGAATGTTGCCGCCTGTGTATTCAACCATGTGGTAACATGTTCTTTCAGGTTGTTATCAAGGACAGATTTTTAGTTGTAAGAAGAGGATTACTGTCAAAAGTTTTTTTTTTCACGTATATGACCAAACAATTCTTACGGAAAGTTCAATGGGACCTGTTTGATCATCCTCCATACAGCTCGGACTTCTCTCCTAGCGACTTTCATGTCTTCTTACACCTAAAATCTGTCCTTGGTGGTCAACACATCAACGATGATAAAGAGCTGTTACCATATGGTTGAATACACAGGCGGCAACCTTCTGTTAAGGATGCATGCAAAAACTTGTGGCACACTATGACAAGTGGCCACAAAATTTCGGCAGTTATGTGGAAAAGTAGTATAAGAGTTGTAGAATTTTGTGCAATAAAAATTTCTTCTGTATCTGTGTGCAATTTCATTTTATTACCAAACGGAACTTACTTTCTGGATGCGCCTCGTAACAATGTGGCTAGGCGCTATGGGCTGGCATAGTGGCTGCTGTCATATGAGAGGCATCAGCCTTGTGGAGTAGGGCTCCTGACGGGAGTGCTCTGACGTAAGAGCAGGTGTGGACTCACTGGATGCCGCTGGCGGAGGTGACGGGCGGGTCCGGCGGCGAGTAGAGCACGGCGGGCGAGGTGTGGGCGGCGTGGGCGGTGGGTGGTAGCGCCTCGTTGCTCGACTCGTTGTGCGCGCAGCAGCTGCCGAACATGAACGTGTCCACGCACATGCCCACGTGCCGGCCCTCACTCTTGATGCACTCCCACACGAACATGCACGTGCCCTCCACGGTGTTCACCGAGCACGGCTTCGGGCTGATCTTGTAGCCTGCAACACACCGAGCGCGGATCCTGTAGTACTTATCATATTATATATTTTTTTGACGACTTACAGCGTTCAATGAATAAAATAAATCGCAATTTGCGATCAGTTATGGCTTCATTGTACTAGGTTTGGTATTCCATTCAAACCTAGTACAGCAAGCCATAACTGATCGCAAATTGCGATTTATTTCATTCATTGTACTTATAATTGTCTTATATGCGCCCGAGTTACTCACTTTTTTCACATTAAAAAAAGAAAGAAAACTCTTTTTTTTCTTTTTCTTTAATATTATTATTTTTTTCGAGTTGCTCATTTTTTTTGAATTGAGTTCCCCAACATTAGTTGGGCTCCAGTGCCACTAGTAATGAACAGAAAGAAAGAAAAAACAGAAACAATCAGACTCCTACTCCGTGACGGCTTATCTCCGCCGGCGCGGCAGGACTGAAAAAATAAAAAAAGGAAGACATCAGAAATTCGAAACCTATAACTGAGCCCAACGTCTGTTGGACGGGAACAAAAATGCGTTCTGTCATTTGGTGAGTGTATGCTTCGTGCCGAAAGCAAGTACAGATTTAAAACAATGAACTCAAACAGCAACGGATGTTACAATTTTGAACATGGGCTTATATGCAGCAACTGGATGTAAATAATTGAGAAATTGTAGCCCCACAAGTTGCTTTAAATTAATTACAAAAAATTGGCCCACTTTAGGTTACGGTAGTAACACTAAAAGTGGGCCTTTGCGATCGTCTTTTGACAGCTCGAAATTTAAATGAAAATAACGACTTAACCATTCATCTGACACGAAAATTAAATAACCGAACTTGTAGAGGAGAAAATTCTTTACAGCTTTCTTCCCTTATGTTTTTTTGTTCATATCTCGTATCGTTTGAGAGATATTTGCAAAAATAACGGAGATTTGACACCCTCCATTGAATTAACGAAAACCAGCCGTTCGGAGATTTCACGTGACATTTCTCGCCCAGAACTGTCTCTGGCATACGCCATCTTGCGTTGCATATTTGATGATTTTCTTATTGTAACTTACACGTTGTCATTTCAAAGCAATGGCGCACTGAAGAATTGAGAAAAGACGTCGTCCTTCATACGATATATGTCTAGTGTCTACAAATGCCATATTAGCATCAGTTAACAACGACTATGAATAGTATGAAATTAAAGAATGCAACTGTTGCGAATGTGAAAGTTGGAGTGATTTGTGGCAGATGTGAAGCTTAAAAATGGGAACGTGCTCAACTGTAATTGGTCATTTAGTACTGGAGTGGGATTTTTGGGTAATGTTTATTTCCAGCCCTTCCAAAGGTTTAGTTTCCTATCTTCGTTGGCTATATGTAGGACTCCTGTGTGGACATGGTAGCTGTGTCCTCCTTTCAATATAAGATCTGCAAAGGTGGAGTCTGACTTGGTGTAAGTTAGGGACTGATAAACATAGCAGTTTGGTCCAATAGGTTTACAAACATTTGAACATTTTTGAAGCGAGGCCCAGTTTAGTAGAGAATATTACTTAATGACGATCTCCGGGCATGGGACCAACGCCTCCTAGATGAACAAGGCATGTGCGCTGCCTGCCAAAAGTAGTCATAACGATAGTAAACCAAACCGTTTGTGTTAAGTAGCGTTCGTTCAAATTTGTACTGATAGGAGACAAAATGCTTAATAAGAATCGCTGGACACCAAGGTCATATGGTATGTCATAAATATCAGTAACCAACACATTTGAACTGTGCATTGCTTAAACAACATTCTAAAACACACTGCACGAAAATCACTGTTCCCAGTTCAGGGCAACGCAGGTATGGAGCGCCACGTTACGGATCGCGCGGTCTCCCGCGTCTGAGGTTCGAATCCTACCTCGGGCATGGCTGTTGATGTTGTCTTTAGTATAACTTAGTTCATAAGTAAAGTTTAGGGACTGATGCCCCCGCAGTTAAGTTCCATAAGCTATACAAACATTTGAACATTTCAGGACAACGCAACAAAATACTAGTTGCTTACTGCCGTTATGACTACTTTTCACAGGCGGCACATATGCCTTGTTAATTGAGATGATGCCGGAGACCCATGGCGTAGGTGGAACGCAAAACCCAGTATCCACCTGTTGCTTGCGACCTATGAAAGGGGTCCTAGTAAAAAGAAACAAAATGAATTTTAGCATTTCACGTCATTATCAAAATTAGAAATTTAGAATACGCCCAATTCTACTAATCAACAGGTATAATCCTATGTTAGTGGTTTAACATATTAAGACAGGTATTACATTTAACAATTGTGCGTAGTTCGTGACGCAGTGCGACTGAATGTGTGCAAATGCGCACAATTTTTAAATGAAATGTTTGTAAAGCTTATGGGACTTAACTATGGGGGTCATCAGTCCATAAACTTATAAACTACTTATGAACTACTTACAACTAACGACGGCACAAATATCCATGCCCGAGGGGGGGATTCGAACCCCCGACCGTAGTAGCCGTGCAGACCGTGACTGAAGCGCCTCAGTCTCCTCGGCCACCGCGGCCGGCCACAATTTTTATATCTAAAATTTGAGTTTTAGTACACTTAGCGACTTCCAACGAACTTTACAAATAATTTCAGACCTTCGCAAAAAATTTTCCGCCGCCGCCCATCCCCCCGAGCAATGTAACGAAAAGTAAATAAAAAGTTTTATCGCTTATACATTTTCGCTCTTCATGTGGCATCAAGTATGGCGTCTTGGTTTATTTCTTGTAACTACCGACTCTGCTTCAGACACAGTTTACAAACAATATGAAATTATAACAGTAAATTTTCCTGAGAATTATTGTACGACTCTTCATTCGCGACATAATGAGGTCATAAACTTTTAGATGCGTGGCAAAATTAACGTCTGTTCATAATGGCAAGCTGTAAAAGTTGAAGTTTATATTTATTGCTCCTTTACTACCGACTCTATTCACAACACAGATTACAGACTGTATCTAGACACACCACTGAATGGACTTGCAAAATTACTACCAATGTACGATGAATTTGTCAGGAAGTGTAATGCCACGACCAAAGAAAAAGTAATTTCTTACAATGAAGCGCAAATTACTCAAGATTTATTCTTCTAGTGTCCAAAGTAATCACACTTTTTTGGGTGTTCTACCCACGTGTATATATATAAAGGGTGTGCGAGAGGTTATTAGTTATTAACGACCGAGATACGGATATCAAATTTGTTGCATTATTGCTTCTTTTTGAGCAAATCGAGTTTAGGACTTTTGGTACATCTTACAAGAATTAATTGGTGCTATGATCTCTAGATTGCAGCTCTACGCTATTCTGCGCATCTTCCTATCTGACCCCTACAAGTACTACCGCGGTTGAGTGGCCGAGTGCTGTAAAGCAACTACGGAGCACGCGGTTGCTCGACGTAGCGATTCCATTTCAAAATTAGTTTTTCTTTGATGTATGAGAATGGGTCAAGTCAACTAATATTTTCTTTTCATCCCTTAATGGTTCTTGCACGCTTATTCAGTACATTCATTTATCTACACTAATGGCGATTTGGCTCTACGTCTGAGTATTACATTTCTGGATGAAATGCAGCGATCATACTCTTTTTGCATAGCTTTATTTATGCCATGAGACGTTTTGCGGTTTTACCCATCTGCAGCTGACGGAATACATATGCTTCATCGGTAAAACTTTCGTCAACTGTACTATGAATAATGCTGGTGACCTGTAGAAAAATCATAAAGCTACATAAAAAGTGTATGTTTGTGGTATTTCCGCAACCCCTTCATTACTTAATGCATCTCTCATTTTGATTTTTAACAATTTTCTGCAGCATTACGTATCTTTTAGCCTCGTCTCTTCTGTTTTTCGTCCACATTTGACTTGCAGAAGTTGCAATCCGGAGAAATAAAAGATATCCTAGGAAGAATAGTCAGCATTTAGAGATGTGGCAGAAACAATAATTTAAAATGCATACCTCAAGCTTTTTGTTCATATTCTGATAATGGGTAGTATGGACCAAAAAAAGACAAGTCCAATAAAAATCGGCTGCAAAGTGCATACATTAATAGTTAGTAGCCCTTCTTCATATTCGCTACTGTGAAACGTCTCCTTCACTGAAGAAGTGCTCATAGCTCTAAATGTATGCTTTTTAGAGTCCATGTGTATTAGAATTCTATTGTTTCGAATTATCGTTCCTGTCATATCCTTGGATATTGACCATTCCTCCTGTGCTTGTACTAGATACCGAGTTTATGCTCGATAGTTAAATTGCTGTTCTTCATAAATGCTTTCTTTGCAAGTAAGCAAGCTCCATCGTCACTTTATTAGCAAAATAGAATATCTCATCCCCTACTTTCAATTTAATTTTTTTTAACGCAGATACGCTTTAGTTATTTAGAATATACTTCATTATCCCTGATCTTGATCTTAAAACGTTTCTTTAACACCTGTGTTCCATTCAACTGCTATTTTAAGTTTTTTGGCGTCTCTGTGAGAGTTACAATATCATCAGAAATTCATAAAGTTTCTGTTTTCTCTGAATTATAATTTTTTCGAATTTGTCTTAGGTTTCCTATATTGCACGGTCCATCAGTTGAACAAGAAGTAGGATAGGCAATAACATCGTCTCTCCGTCTTCTCAATAATTAATGCCTCCTTTTCACGTCCTTTAGCACCGCAGAAATAATTCTATCCACTTAATGAAATATAAGGGAAAACACCTTATTACGCTAGGAACGAAAATGAAAAAGCAGACGCTGAGCAAAAGGATCTGTTGTATTGCCCACCAAACGTTAACCAACAGAAATAAAGTGGTACGCTGATAAGTGCCGCTTAAAAACGCTTGTCGCTTTTAACTTCAAAGACTTGCAACAGAATAACAAGTTCAGGAAACAGCCACAGAAGCGACCGACATGCGACAACTGCGATGGGCAAATCATAGACTAAACAATTTACATTGACATTTCGAATAATAATAACGCTGTTACTTGGCTTTTATTAGTGAAAAGACTGCACACTGAAAACACACAGGCTTTCACGACCGACGTCTTCATTAATTAAAACTTCAGGGCTAAGATGCTCTGATGCATTTGTAAAACTTTTCTCTCCCGGCGGTTCATTGCCTGTTGCGGGCGCCCCAACTTGTCACGTGCTGCCGATTATGAAGCTCTCTCAGACGAGCGTAATCTCTCTCAATTACAGGTAATCTGTAGTCACATCGTTGGGGCAAATTCGACTGCCATATCTTATCCAATTTTCAACCTACCGTGTAGCTGTGGCATGGCTTATATTGGAATAACAAGAAGCAGTGTTAATACCTGCTTATTTGAACATAAAAGGAATTGTCGACTGGGGAACACCGACAGATCACTTGTAGCAAAATGTGTGTTTACAGACGGTGATCATGAAATAGAATGTAGCGAAACGAGTGTGCTAGACAAGACTTCGCATTATTACACACACATGTGTAGATAAACTATAAAGATCCAGAAGCACCACTATAATTTCAGTAGTGAAGAAGGTGGTTTGAAATTACATAATTTATGGCGGTAGACCTTGCATCAACAACGTGACAATCGATTACCTGTAATCGAGAGAGATGACGCTGATCACAGATAGCTTCGTAGTCAGCAGCACGTGACGAGTTGTGGCGCTCTCTATGCGCTCTAAATATTCAGCACCTCCAGTGTCTAGCAGTCAGTCGTAGAGGGCAAAAAGGCAACGAAACGTTGGAAGAAAGAAGATTTACAGATGGAGCACGGTATCTTAGTCCGGGAGTTTTAATTAATGCACTGGACGTAATTTTGTTTCAACAGGACCATTAGTTATAAAAAAAAAAAAAAAAAAACACAGTTTTTACGATATTAAAGTAAGCAGTAAGCGCACACGTTTAACGTGGAAATTCTTACGAAAACTATAATTTCATCGTTTTTCATGCTAAAAAACCAGTTCAATACATATGAAAAGGCTATATAGATGAAGCCTGGGTCGTAGTTCGTTATAGATTCTCGTAGATAGGCGCTTTCGGTAACGACTGGCTGAAATTCCATAGGGCAAAACTAGTATACTACAAATAATGTAGTAGAATTGCAGTTCATTGACACTTTAATGATTCAGTAGTGCTCACATGTCTCCATTTATGACCAGTGTACAAGTCTCAGCAATTACCGTCACTACAACCCAGCACACACATTCCACACGTCAATAGTACAATTTACACAGTTCGTGTGTGGAATACTCTTTATCTAAGAAAAGATCTCGAGGTGTACATTTAGCGTGGCACAAATATTAAGTATCAGTTCACAATCACTTCGTACACGACTAACACAGAAGAACTTTAGCCTAATTGTTTAAATTAGATTTCAGAAACACCGCGGCGGATTAGCCGCGCGTGCTGGAGGGCCGTGTTGCTGTGCGCGCGGCCGTCTGCCTTCGGGGGTTCGAATCCCCCCTCGGGCATGGATGTTTGTCGTCGTCTTTAGTATAAGGTAGTGCATAAGTAGTTTGTATGTTTAGGGACTGATGACCCCATAGTTAAGTCCCTTAAGCTTTACAAACATTTGACCATTTAGATTTGAGAATGACGTGGATCGTGCCTCCAATCAAACACGAAAGAAGACTCATTACATTGCGCGAACGCTCACCTATTTATACTAACTGAACAATGATTATGAAAATTAGGTATTTTTAATTACGCACATTAAATTACTTGTATTGGAAAAGTAAACAATTACAAGCAACTAGCTATGGTAAAAGCTTAAATAAAATTGATAATTGATATATAAGTCTGTTATATTAATAGTGTTTCATTTCCAAATATAGTGTTTCATTTCCAAATATAGTGTTTCATTTCCAAATATAGTGTAATAGGTTTGTCAACAATACTTTTGGAATAAAAGGTAATTGTACAGAAACTAACGAAGCTAAAACTTTCCTAACATTAATTCTGAAACGGAATAATACCTACTTTAATATTGTGAGAAAAGTATTTACTTAGCCTGTACAGAAATAGTAATTAGCATACTATCTGAGCTACAACAATACGACTCCGACATGAACTCATTAATATTTGCTAATTAAAGCAACCTCACGCCAAATGATAAAAAATAACTTCAGCTAGCCAAGTTAGAAAAAAGAATAACAGTTTTAGAAAAGAAAATGATAATAGAGTAATGACATTCGTTACTCTTAATATGCGACATTGGTATCGGGAGTTACAGTAATGCAAGCATGTGGGAATAAATCCCAACATGCTTCGATACAACGTCAATAAGACAATCCATCCTGTAGTATTTGTTTCTACTGACATATACCCTTAGAATTCTAACCGCGCGGGAGTAGCCGAGCGGTCAGGAGCGCCATGTTGCGGATCGCGCGGCCTCCTGCGTCGGAGGTTCGAATTATCCCTCGGGCATCAATGTTTCTGTTGTCTTTAATGTAACTTAGTTCATAAGTAGTTTGTAAGTTTAGGGACTGAAGACCCCGTAGTTAAGTCCCATAGACTATACAAACATTTGAACATTTAGACTCCTATCTACTTAAGAACGCTGTGATAATTAATGAGGTAATAAACATACGAAAAAACGTCCAGTACTGATGCAACCAGTACAGCTTTGAAACTTATGGTTTCGCTTATAGAATATTTTACATTCTAAGATGAGTTCTGTTTTATCATCCATTCATTTCAATGTTCAAATGTTCGTTAAGCTTAAGGGACGTAACTGCGGGGTCATCAGTCCCTAAACTTACAAACTACTTATGAACTACCTTATACTAAAGACTACACAAACTCCATGCTCGAGGGGGGATTCGGATCCCCGACCGTAGAGGCCGTGCAGACTGTGACTGGCGTGCTGCAGACCGCTCGGCCACTGCCGCCGGATGCATTCATTTACTATGATAATCTGGTACGTTTATGTTTTTACTAGCATGATATTTCATACGAGTCATTAGTCACAGTACTTACAGAACATTCTAACATATGTTTTTCTGTGACAGCAGAGAACAATAAGAGACTTTCAAACAGAAGGGTAAGAACGGTAAGGCTGACTGTATCAAATCGCAGTCGTCCATTATCGTTAGCTTGTTACTTCAGCCAGTACTGCAGTCTTCTAGTAGTTAATTACTGCCGCGACATTAATATGACGAAAAAGCATATGGGGAAAACTGTGGAGTTAGTGTGTGCTTCCGCGTCTCGATTGCGGCGTTAGGCGCCATAAACGGCTTTGAGAAATTGCAGCGCACAGGAGGTCGGTGCTTGGCTTCCTCGGTGGACGCCCGCGCCACAGGTGTTCGTACGCAGCGCCCCGGCTATAAAGAAATCCCGCCGTCCTAATTAGGAACACAGGCTGCGGTAGAGGTAGAGGCCAGGGCAGCGCTCCGCGTAGGCAAAGTCCCGCTTCCCGCAGCACACAGGAATTCTGACCTGCGCGAGTTCTGAACTATCTAATATATAAAGCAGAGTGTCCGTAGGTTTGTATGTGTTGCATACCAATCTACAGATTTGTTCCAATCTTTATGAAGTTTTGTACACGAAGGCTTCAAGCCATGAGGACTGTCGCCGTAAGTGTAAGAATCACATACGATATATAGTTCACGAGATATGACGTCATAAACCACGAGATGCGCGAAAAACTGCTGCATTTTGCGACAATGCTGCTCATTTTATCCTAAACCATTGGACCGATTTCAACCAAATTGGGTACACAGATTCCTTACCGTGAGGTAACAATTGCTGCATGGTTAAGAATCACATACGGCACATGGTTCAAAAGATATTACGTCATAGCCAATAGAAATCGCAAAAAATGCCATATAATGCGGCGAGACTTTCGAAAAACACTGTATGAGAATGACAGTACTTCGCGACTTGCTATAACCATTAAACATAATTTCAAACCTTTATTAAACTTTTTCTCGCTGACAACCATAGTAAAATGATGAAAGGAAAAAAGTTTCTCGATAATTAAAATGTTCATATGTTTGTTAAGCTTAAGGGACTTAACTACGGGGTCATCAGTCCCTAAACTTACAAACTACTTATGAACTACGTACAACTAAGGACGGCACAAATATCCATGCCCGAGGGGGGATTCGAACCCCTGACCGTAGTGGCCGTGCAGACCGTAACTGAAGCGCCTCAGTCCCCTCGGCCACCGCGGCCGGCCTCTCGCTTATTACTTTTCCACTGTTTATAAAGTAAACTACGGCATTCTGTATGACGTTACAATTTATAATTTATACACTACAAATTGTAGCCGCAGGAAATTCTACAGACAGTATACATACATATAGTTGAATGTACGATCTAAATTGCATCAAAGTACGACACATAATTCATGAGATATGAGCACATAAATAGTAACGTTCCGCTGTTCATGGACTAAAACTACGGCATTCGGATGACGTTACAATTTATAATTCATACACTACAAACTGTAGCCGCAGTAAATTAAATAATGTAGGTATTGCATTCCATGTAAGTTCCTAACTTTAAACATTAACTGATTTGAATGGAAGTGTAGTGAAGGAACCTTACGTTCCTGAGTGGAATACCGATGTCTTTCTGCAAAAGGTCGGATCGTCTGTTATTTATTAGACATTTCTGTTTTTAATAGGAAGGAAGCTTGGAGTTTAACGTCCCGTCGACAGCGTGGTCATTAAATACGGAGCTTACGCTCTGAGTGTTGTTTGGGTTAGGATGTGGAAGAAATTCGGCCGTGCCCTTTCAAAGGAACGATCCCAGCATTTGCTTGAAGTGATTTAGGGAAATCACTTTTCTTAATAGAAAATGAAACTCTTAATTAAAAGTCGATTTCAAGAGAATCTTAAATCAACTGTCCTGCAATGTACCCTTTCATACATTTGCAGGGTTCTTAAGACACCTAATTAAGAAAAATATGGAGTTATTCTGTAGTTATTACAGATTCTTATGGCACTACATACCTTTCTTATTTCAAAAGTATGTTAAAATCAATTTAAACGACACCGTTCACACTCATCCAATACCGTGTACCTTGCCAGCCGCTTGGAGCGCTACTGTCGTGGCGTATAACAACAACCATTGACACTTCGTCACTGTATTTGTTAGACTGTGCTACACCTTGCGTAAATGTATAGCGCTTGTAAAAGCCTACTAGGCAATAAAAGCCCAGCTGCGGCACAAAGGAAATTTGCGACCGAGTTCAAGCTGAAAACAACCGATCCAAGAATGCTAACAATCAAGAATTTGATACCCAAGTTCAGGAGAACGCGTCGGTTTTCGTGACGACAGTGTCGGTCGTCGAAAGAGGAAGACACACGCTGTGTTTCAAATCAGGCCCAAGAAGTCGATCAGACGACCTGCACAACAGATGGCAGTCAACCAGGAAACACTGCGACTAATTGTTGTTGTGCATCGCCTCCCATACTAAATTCAAACCCTTCAGCCATTACTCCCTGGTTATGGAACAACAGTTGTTTTTCGCCGACACTGTTTTGTGTATGAATGTGAATATCATTTGGTTTAGCGACGAAGCGCACTAACATTTGAACGGGCGCATTTGGGACACGAAGAATCCGCATGTCGCAATCGGGAAGTCCCTTCACCCTCAATGGGTGATATGTGGTGTGCATTGTCCATTTTCGGATATTCTATGCGATATTTATTGATGGAATGGTGACTACCAAACACTACGTGAAGGCGTTGGAAGATGATTTTATCCTCATTATCCAGCAGTGATGCACTAGAAGGCTCCAAGTTTCCTGCCACCTCCACAACATCAATGGAGCTTAATTTCCTGGAGAGGGTCTAAAATAAGACCGAAACTAGTCGAAAAAAATTATTTTGCACTCAAGACTCAAGAGGATTCCAACCTCCGACACGTGAGAACGCGCAATACCCCTAACGTGGCACTCCAGACCGATCGGCTTCTCCCGCGCGGCGATTGGTTCTTGAAATAGTTTTGGGCTTAGCGGTTATTGATTAACTCACTGTATTATAAAAAAAATTATGCTCTTCATTTGTATGGGACACGCAAGTCGTCGAAATGGCGTCCAATTGAAAGTCTTTCATCAGGCCAGTGATCCACACGAAATTATTATTATTCATTTATGTGGGCACCGCGTCCATAGTTGCTTATATAGTTATGATTGGGAATGGTTGTTCCTCAATGCAACTACAAATGAGATGCGACTTTTTGTTAGCAGACCATTAATACGAAATGCATCAAATTAAAGAAAAGTCGCATCTTAATTGTAATTGCAGAGGCGCCAAACATTCCCCATTATAATCTTTGATCTATTCAATGCACAATGAATGTTACACAGCGAACTACATAATTTTAAGATTAAATAGATTTCACTTAGGCAAACGTTTTTCCATTTCTGAACCCCTAGTTTTTATGGTAAAAGTACTTCCTCCGGTGACGGCGATCGCACAATCAAGACTGTACGACTCCCTTGGGGATCGAGACACACAGGTTCAAAAACACTGGTGTAGGATAACCGGAATGCAAATATTCGTCCTCGCTCGAACTACGAAACGTTTTCGAAATACTATTTCCACAAGACAACCACACAGAGAAAACAATTCCAGTAGTCCTACGTCCACTATTTATACAGGGTGAAAAGTATTTAAACCGACAAACTCTGGTAGGAGACACCAAAACAAATATTTTTCTTTAATTTCATTTTTTCCTATGAGGAGTATTTAAACCGGTGGAGGCCGTATTAAATGGCAGGCACTATTACAGTTTTCTCTCCAGAGCATTGCCAGAATTGCTAGAAGACGTCTCGCTCCCTACAAGACAACGCATGTGGTTCCAACATGACGGGGCGCCGGTACATTTCATTCGTCGTGAGCGTCGATTCCTGGACCGACGGTTCTCAGAGGCAGAGGTGGTCCCATAACACGGCTTGCTCGATCCCCAGATATGTCCACTCTGGACTTTGTGTGGGGATAGATGCACAACTTGTTTACGCAACTCCTGTTGCATCAAAACAGGATCTGGTTGCCTGGTAAAGACAAGCAGCAGGAATAATTCAGGATACTCCTGGGGATTTTGCTCGTCAGAAAGAACATGATCCGACGGTGTAACCTTTGTTTACGTGACAATGGAGGCAGTTTTGAAAATCTACTGTAATTGAAATAGGGTTGTGTTAATTTATTGTCTCCTGGTAATAAAAAATGGAAAAATGTTTTTGGTAATTAATTTGCCGTCATATAAATCTCGCTCTACCGGTTTAAATACTCATATGGATCGCGAGATTAGGGAAAAGTATTTGTTTTGATTTCCCCTACAAAATCAATAAAAAAACTTATTCTTTTCATGCTCCACTCCGAGGAGTAGAGTGGGCTGTTTGAGATCCGGCCCATAAAGAGTCGCGGTTCTATTCAGCCAATTATCAGACAAGCTGATAGTGGGGCAAAGGGGTGACATAGTGGGGCAAGGGGTGATCCCAATTGGGAATAACTTCAAATGTTCAAATGTTTGTAGAGTCTATGGGACTTAACTACGGGGTCATCAGTCCCTAAACTTACAAACTACTTATGAACTACTTACATCTACATACATACTCCGCAATTCACCGTAAGGTGCGTGGCGGAGGGTACACTTACAACTAAGGACGGTACAAATATCCATGCCCGAGGGGGGATTCGAACCCCCGACCGTAGTGGCCGTGCAGACCGTGACTGAAGCGCCTCAGTCCCCTCGGCCACCGCGGCCGGCTGGGTATAAGTGGGAGGGGCTTATCAGTTCCGGCATAGGCCTTCCAACCAAGGAAAACCTCCCGAAAACCTTCGTCGGAAACGGGAGACTAGGACCAGTTTATCTTTGGGACGTCGTCCCAGACTACAAATGGGTATCGGGAGGGCACGAGTGCACTCATGACAGTCAGGATCGGACGCCCGAGTTACTCTCGTAAACTCGTAGAGATCAGCTCAACCGACAGTGGACAAGTATCCTCCTTAAGGAGCCGCACCCGAGAGCACGGTATTTCCTGCGACCGAGGTTTGTCGGTTTAAATACTTTTCACTCTGTATAACACTTGCGGGTGGTGATAATGTCGCCAGTGATGTTCGCCTGGGCTGAAATTCTGATAGCGTGCCTCTCTCGTCGCCACAAACCAATGCTGCGAGTTTCACCTGATTTGGGTGTATCTTGAATGGTGTTGCATTTTGGCTCCTCACACCTGCACCGTAGATGGTATCGGAAGACGCGTGGATTGGAAACGAGTAGCCCGCCGTGTAACAGAGAAAGCGCGAGGCGAGCGTAGCAGCCTGTGTCGAACGTGGACGAGCTGGCCTGCTATTAGAGCGGGCGAGGCGAGGAGAGAAGTCCATGAGCAGGTGTGCGTCGCGCCACTTAGCGCGGGAAGCGTCCCGTGGGAGCGCAGGCAGCAGCGGCCGCGATTTATTGCGCGTATCAAGCAGTTACGCGACGCAACTGGGACGCGCCGGCGGCGGCGACGTCACGCAACGGTCGCACCTCTCTGTGTCACGGCTTACATACGGGCGCGTGACGGCTACCTGACAACACTGCCACTACAATTACTTGTCACCTGTGGGCCAGAGGTCACGCCGACAGTATTATTAATGCACTTGCGGAGTGAAGGCAGCTGTTAAATTTGTTGGACATAGATGTCACACTACATTGACCTGCTCGGTTAGCCGTGTGGTCTAAATACCGCTTTCCGAGACGGGGAGGCGTACCGGCTCCGGTTCGAATCCGCCCGGCGGATTAGCGAAGGGGGTCTGAGCGCCGGCCAGCCTGGATGTGGTTTTTAGGCGGTTTTCCACATCCCCCTAGGTCAGTGCTTTCCAAACTTTCCCTCATGCTGACACCCTTTTATGGCTTACAGTTTTGCGCGACACCCCTTCACTAATATGGTAGAATTTACGTGGTTCTAGTGGGGGGGGGGGGCGGAAATAAAGTATCGCTTAAATGTAGTTTGTAAACGAAACTAAAATCCTCGTACGCATTGACATGTTTAATGTTGATCCTGAATGCAGCAATTACGTACACTCATCGCAAGAAAAGGAATCATTACGTACTACGGAGATGTACAACAGAGTAACACCGCAGATAACAATGCCTAACTCACACAGTAATACTTGCTTCTTCTACATGCGATCCAACTTCCGAAACACGAAAACTGAATTTCGGAAACCCTTTTTCGCTATCGTGAGTACATGTCAGGGTCAGATAAGATTTTGCTGGATCGATTGAAAACTGCATCTGGAAATTAGCTGCTCGGATTTCCGATTTAGACAGCACAGTGACTGTTCCCTTTCAATTCAATGTTATCACATTATTTTCAGAAATAAAGAGGATGTATTTATGACAAGTCATGAATTATTTAAGTTGTATTGTTAGGTTATTGCTACACCAAGACCTCGGAGGTCCTGACATATTAGAAAAAAATGGATAAATATTTGTGACAACTAAGAATATGAATGTCATTTCTGGTCCCAGAATCTGTTACATACAGGAAACAGAGAAAAACATTAACGCATACCAGGGTTCGAACCAACGATGACTGCATTTAAAATACTACTCCCCGTTAATCACCCGGCCATACTTCATACTAAACATCGCTACTGAATAGCTTTAGTCAGTGGACACTTGTCACTCCTTTTACAATCTGTGACAGCTTTTACAGCCACTGTGTCATTGATTGACATTTAATCGTAAGAAACGCTGCCGAGGGTGACGTGGCTTTGATAAATCCATTAAAAAACGCTCAGGAGCAGCTTTGTGAGAAGGAAAGCAGACTACGGTGAAGGTTCGTTCAAGCAGCTGCCAGTTACAGCAAACTGCGCATGGGAAGAGCTGTTATCGAGTATCAGCAGCAACACTGTGCGTGCACAGTTTGCTGGAATCTGGCAACTGGCAGCTGCTTGAACAAACCCTGAGTGTCTACTGCTGCCGAAGCAGAGCTGCCGTCTAGCGGCTGAGCACGCAATTAATGTGCACCGATCATTCCTTTAATACGTGATCTGTGGTGCACTGATTGAAGAGAAGGATGATTAGCTGCATGCGAGTCTTCAGGGTAGTATGAAGAGAAGGATATTTTGTGTTGTTTTATGACAATTGTTTTTGTTTAGAGTAAATTTGTTGGTCTCGCGACACCCTTTATACTACTACGCGACACCCCAGGGTGTCACGACACCCAGTTTGGAAAGCTCTGCGGCCTAGGTGAATACCGGGCTGGTCCTCCAGTCCCGCCACATTTACACGACTCGCAAACATTTCGTAACGCTTTACACTTTCACACGTGTAACACTACTCGCAGACAGTTGGGGTATACATTTCCTCCCGGGAGGGGACGGCATAGGGTGGTGATAAGAAGAGAATCCGGCCAGCCCGTAACTATTAAAATGCCAAATCCAATTAACAAAGCCAACCATGCCAACGGGAACATGGCTCAAGAGAAAGGAACATGTCGCACTACGTTGTCCCAAAGCATCATACTCAGTTTTCAACGGGTTTCGTTATGATATTTCGTACCTTTTCATAAGAACACCCCTCATATAACACAGTTACATCTGACCTGTCATACTGATTTTCGTAAACCGCTTTTCGCTATCGTATTTACATGTTAAGGTCTGAGCTAGATTTTCTAGCGCCAGATGTGGCGTCTAGAAAACAGCTGATTCAATACCTCGGCACAATTGCAGTTTCTTTTTATTTAAATACGTTTCACACAGGGTAGATTTGTCTTTCACAGTCAAAGAAGAGTCCTAGATTCGTTAGATAACGTTACCCATATTTTTGTTGTGGCTGGTAAGCAAGCATAGCTAAGAAATTTATTATTATAGATTTATATTTGTGAAATTCTGTGTTCCTATTTAAGTAGGCAGACATGTCACATTTTTATCAAACACTGGTTGCACCCGGACACGAGTTATTGTTGCTTAGTTCAAATAAAATGGAAAAGACAGGAAGAGGAAGCGCACATTTCTAATAATATCTGTAATTTGTAACATCTGTGAGCATTGGAACTGGATATAAATTCTGCATCCCTGTTCAGCTTTTATCTGTTGTCCACTCTCCGCCCATCCCTCTTTGGCCATCGCCTCCGCCTCGCCCTTTCGCACCACCTCCCCCCACCCTATTCCCGTCCATCACTTCCACCTACCTCGTCCATCTCCACCTCGATCCGACTCCCTCCCTCCTTACACCATCTTTTCCCCTCTTCCCCCATCTCCTATCCACTCTCCCCCCTCTCAATGCCAATTTCTTTCCTATCCTCCATCATCTCTTACACAAATGTCTAACCTAAAGCTTTATTTACTGTTATGTTCAAAATATTATATCTACAATAGGATATAATCGAATGCTTTGAAATTTTGACACAACGTTCCACTGGAATACGCGCGTCTTGATATGTACCTAATGTTTAATATGCGTCATATTCGCATTCATATAAATTTTACAATGGGGACTCGTCACAAAAAAAAAAAAAAAAAAAAAAAAAAAATAAAAAAAAAAAAAAAATTATAAAGTTACATGTCATATTAAATAAAAATCTTTGGGCTTCAGAATGCACAGCCGTGTCAATATTTTAATGAAATCGGTCTGGAGCGTTTGCAGATTGGTGGTTTTGCACAAACGAACACTTAAATTTTTGTAACGTTCCCAATTTATTGTATATAATACCATACGGCGTTCCAGTGAGTGAAGTGTCCTAAAGCGAATGCAAAACTGTGTGAAAATTTCAATGAAATCAGTGAAGAACTTTCGGAGATTTGAGATTTAGATTTTACATTTATAGGCATAAAGTTATCCCTAACAGCAAAGATCAGAAAGTTCTTGACTGAATTGCTGAGATTTTTAGACAACGTTGCAATGGAATACGCGCATGTTTTTGTACAACTATTTTTTACAAACTGTTTAATATGATTTTATATAAATTTTGTAATGTGAAAACGGTATTGCAAAAAATAGCAAAAGTTACACGTTTATATATGTATCAAAGAAACAGGTAACAAAAGCATCCTGTATTAGAATTTCTATGCAATTGACGAAGATTTTTCGGAGGTTAATGGTTTTAAACAAACTAACATTTACATTTTTGTTAATATAAATTTTAGAGGGGAGAAATCCTGATTAATTATTGATTTGCATGTAATGTAAAAGAGAGGGATATATTTATCAGATCTAATGTAATTAAAGTAAAGTGAACTGAAATCGACTTAGTGCTGGGCAGGAGTTAGGAATTCTGACGCACAAATATTAGATCTGTAAAATCAACTCTGCACTTAGTCCCTAAACGATGACCACCAGTGTTGGAAACATTGCCCTGCCGTAATTTTACGGCTACAGCACCTGAGGACTCCTACGGCCCTTATATTATGAACCTGACAGCCCTCACAAAGCTACTGTGCCTCTAATATTGCAGCAAGGCATTGTTTTCAAAACGGAAGACAGCTGATAACCTAGCCGTTTAGCCCCCTTTCAAAACCCCAACAACAACAACAACAACAACGCAATGTTATGGGCTGTGCTCTCGAGGTGTTGCCAAAATAGGGTGCATTAATGACAAAAATCAGTCACTGTGTCCGTTAGACAGTACTGTATTACGAATATATTACAAGCCAATTCTCAGAAACTCTTTCAGCAAATAAGGCAGAAAAATTAGTAGTATAAACAATAATTTTCCTTCTGTGAGTCAATTACCAAATACTTCATCTGCAATAATTCTAAACAAATTACAAGAGCTTACAAAATTTTTTTTGCAGTTAGTGGCAAAATTTTTAACAATTATTGCCGACATCACAGTTACATCATCAGCTAGCTTTTTATAAAATGGAGATGTTGATTAAGAGAATTAGATTGCTGCATTTTAGTTAAAAAAGACGTCGTCCTCAGTCAGATCAACAGACGCACTGATATTGTTGAAACCGGCCATAGCTGTTAACATGTCGTTTTTGCGATTTTAGCTGAAAGTAAAGGTGTGACAATCGATGACAACCTGCCGTAATATCTTTAAGACAGAAAATTTGTTTATCGATATTCTCTGAAACGCCGTTAGCTAAAAATGTAACTAGGCAATAAGGATTATGATTCGAAATATAAATACTTAAAAACATACCCATTTTATGTACGCATTCATCTTCTAGGAGATCGAATGGTCGGAAGTTCCAGATGAGAAAAAGCAGATTTTTTCAATAAACAATGTATAATTAATCCACATTTTGGACGCGTAATATTCAAGTCATACACCAGATTGCTAGTGTATTTTTAAAACAGAACAATTAAATAAGTTCTTATTTTGTTTTACGTAATGTGGCTCGCGCAGGAAGCTGAACTGAGGATAATACGCGGTGATTCCACTTGCAAAATGCCCCGTGATTATGCAAACACAGATCCTCAAAGCAGCCACTTATATGCACGGCGATATGTAAACACTTTAAAATTCCTGAGCTTCAGCATACTTTTATTGATTTGGTACACAAAATACAGTGCTTTCATTTGTTATTTTGAAATTCGAACTGCGTTATGATTTATTATCGTAAAAAAAAGGAACCTGTAATTGACTAACAACTATTTACAAATGAAATGGATAAGCGATGGAACGTTCGGTCCTCTCACACAGCAGTTCTGCAGAAGATGGATTGGTTGATTTATATCTAAGCTTAAGACGAAGTAAGAAAAAGAAAGCTTCAGAAAAAAGAAACAACAATTCTTCCTGCTGTTTTTATTAAACAGAAAGGCAACTAAAACAGCCGAACTTCTGTAAAGATCTTTTTATCTAGAGATTTTTTTAACTAGAGTTCTCAATATAGTAATGGCGATAAGACGAATGATAACGTCGTTTTGAGCCTAGCATGTTACTTACCAGTGTGTATTTCTGTGTGTCCGACTGGTCACATATGAAAAATTTAACGAAATTAGACAGTAGGTTCTCGTATGTGCAGCCGAACTTAAGAATTCATTTGTATTTGCAGTATTTCGACGACTGATCTAGCCATCTTCATTAGGTGTTGCATGCGAGGTCGTGTATGCAGACAGTTATTACTCCTTACCCTTTTGTACTTTTCACATTATTTTACACAGTATATACAGGGCAATACATATAGCGAAAGCGCTGTGTCCAGTACTGCGCGGGTACTAGTGTCTCAGAGGCATGGTCCGATCACCATATACGCTCCGGCAAGTACCTTTGACTCTGGTAAGTGTTGTATCGCTTTTGGTCGAACTAGACCTCTTAGGTGCGCACTTGGAGAGATGTTCGAGACAAAGATTGTGGTACAGTATTTACTACTCCAGATTGTGTCATTAACGTGTGTTGCGACACACTGTGATCCTCAATAACTAACTACGAGAAGTGCAGAAAGAGAGTCAATGTTCCGTAGAGTACCGGCAGATATGAGTCTCTAGCACGAACGGACGGATCGAGACCGCCCCACAGAATCTGGAGAAATTGCCGGCCGCGGTGGCCGAGGGGACTGAGGCGCTTCAGTCACGGTCTGCACGGCCACTACGGTCGGGGGTTCAAATCCCCCTTCGGGCATGGATATTTGTGCCGTCCTAGTTCGTAAGTAGTTCATAAGTAGTTTGTAAGTTTAGGGACTGATGACCCCGTAGTTAAGTCCCATAGACTTTACAAACATTTGAACATTTTGAATTCTGGAGAAATTCCTAAAATGTGCCAGGTGTTCTTCGAATCACGTCCGTACACTACGTGCTGTGTGGCACGTTGAATTGTTCTGCTGGTAGGTAACAACATGCTGAGGAAATAAAATGGAGTTGGGGAACAGATGAGGGTGATAACCAATGATTTCTATTGATGTTGGTCCTTGTGATTCCAGAATTATGAAATTAACCAAATCATGCCACGAAAACGCCGGCCGCGGTGGCCGAGGAGACTGAGGCGCTCCAGCCACGGTCTGTACGGCTACTACGGTCGGGGGTTCGAATCCCCCCTCGGGCATGGATATTTGTGCCGTCCTAGTTCATAAGTAGTTTGTAAGTTTAAGGACGGATGACCCCGAAGTTAAGTCCCTTAAGCTTAACAAACATTTGAACATTTTTTTTGTCACGAAAACATTCCTCAGAGCATAACGCTCCGTCTTTCGGCCTCGAGTACGATGCAGCATGAAGCTTAATTCATCTGAAAAAGCCACCTGTCACCAATCGATGGACACAAAGTTGAGTACTGCCGTTAAAATTTCAGCCAAATCGCTGACGGGCAGCAGTCAGCTCGGATGCATGACTAAGCGTCTGCTGCAGAGATCCATACGCAGAAACATTCGGTGCAAGATCGTTGAGGTGACACTGTAGTAGTCCCTCGGTTCAGCTGGGCGGTGAGGTGCTAAACAGTTTCAGTACAGTTTGTCTGCACACTTCTACGCAGCCTCGGCGCCGGTTTTGGATAGCGGCATAAGAGAAAGTGCCCTAATAAAAAGTCCTTTTCTAAATTTAATATTTCAAGTAAACTGGAAGTTACGGAAAATATCCTATCGTATTACTAAGGAATTGAAAGATAGGCCCTTGTAAAATGTTCCGAATATTTACTCGTTCAGTAATAACTCTCTCCCTCCGTCACATACAAGGCTCTAGGGATCCATCGGGTGCCGACCGGCCGCCGTGTCATCCTCCGCCCGAAGGCGTCACTGGCTGCCGTATGGAGGGAGACGTGGTCATCGCCCCCACACGGGCGGTTTTCCAGACCGGAGCCGCTGTTTATCAATCAAGTAGCTCCTGAGTTGGGCTCACAAAAACTGAGTGCATTCCTCTTACCAACAGTGCTCGACCGACCCAGACGGTTACCCTGTTAGCCAAGCCCCACACTGCTTAACTTCAGTGATCTAACGGAAAATGCATTTCCATGAAAAACGCCGCACTTGTGTGGTAGCGCTACTATATGCTGGAATAATGAAGCCTATTGTGTGATTATTGGGCGATTTATACCGATCGTATCCTTCTAGATGCTATTTTCCAAACAAAAATATTACTCTGAAGATCTTGCCGCCGAAAACAACAGAATAAAGTCAAACCCTTGATGTTTACTTCTTTTGGCAATATAAACATTTTATCAGAAGGATTACTGATTCTCTAAAACTACAAGGTGCCAAACAAGGAGGTTAGAATCTCTGGAGATGCCCTAATTTATTTGTAAGCAAACACGGAGATTGAAGAGCTTTTCAAACCTCAAGATGAATGAAATCTTTAGTGTTTGCTAAGTGAGAATCCGTTTCTTGTAAATATAAACTGCCTGCAGTGCGAACCGTCGAACATGACTGCGGCGATAAGAAGGCCGGAGCCGTGACGTGTAGAGCTCTGTATAGGAAAAGTATGGCCATCCTTTTCCGCGCCGCTTGCCGCCGTCTGCAGCTCGTGATTGGCTGAAATCGAGTCACGTGGTTCTTTACCGCCATCTTGGTCCTATTAGTTGCTTGGCTGCCATGAGAAGCCTTGTGAATATTTGTATGTTTTGGTTTGAATAATGTCATAGTGTTGTACCGTTGAGTGTTTTTAAGAAGCGAAGAAGGGAGGTAAACATTATACTACTTCCATTAGGTATCAGAAATACAGGAAGATGAACAGTCTGGCTGTTGAACGTTGTCAGAGAAAACTAAGAGTCCAGAAGCGAACTTCGGTACTTGTGCTGTGATGATTTTAATTCATAATGTAAATTAATATATTAAACATTCATTGACGAATGAATCACGCAGCAGATACATATATATTTTTAACATGAATAAATTTGTAAAGAAAATTCCTGCACAATGTTGTCGTTTATTTTATCTGCAGGAAGTTGTCGAAAATACACTTTTTTTTTACATATTAGTGAGTAAACTAGATTCCTGAAACATTCTCGTTCGTTTTCATGTGTTAGAGTGTATCATTACAGGAAACAAAGAATCGAAACAAGACAAATATTATACATTCAAATGTAATTGGCGTTGTCAAGACACCTTTAATATCTGTTTCTGGTGAAAGACATGTAGTGGGTATCTCCTTGCAATTTTCGTAGTTCATGTAAGATATAAGTACATAATACGCAAGAAAACACTCAAAGACTTTTCCACGATCTCCGATGACGACATATTCGCGGTTTATTGAAATATTTGGCTACGGTATAGGTCAATCTGAATTTATAGGTGAACTCTTTAAATGTAGAGCCACAAACCAGTTTTCATAAAATCGGACGATAAGAATTCCATAGATCAGCCAGGCCCGCATCAACAGAAGTACGCGAAGTTCCCGCACCCTGTATCTAGAGAATGAAAGGAGTTATCGTTCTGCTCTGAACCTTAAACAAAATTTCGATATCTTACCTACATTTCCTCGGCAGCATTGTATGAGCTGCAATCAGCCATACGCAAAGTCTACACAATGCGACTTTTCGTCTGCAAACTCTTCAAAATTTTGCGCAGTGTTGTTGTTACGGTCTTCAGTCCAGAGACTGGTTTGATGCAGCTCTCCACCCTACTCTATCCTGAGCAAGCCTTTTCATCTCCTCATAAGAACGGCAACCCACATCCACTTGAATCTGCTTACTATACGCGTCTCTTGCTCTCCCTCTGCGATTTTTACCCCACACACTTCCCTCCAATGCTAAATTTACGTTTCCTCGATGTCTAAGAATGTGTCCTACCAAGCGAACCCTTCTTTTAGCCAGGGTATGCCAAAAATTCCTTTTCTCATCCATTCTGTTCAGTACCTCTTCATTAGTTATGCGATCTACCCACCTAATCTTCAGCATTCTTCTGTACACCACATTTCAAAAGCCTCTATCCTCTTCCTGTCCGCACTACTTATTGTCCATGTTTCACTCCCATTCAAGGCAACACTCCACACAAATGCCTTCAGAAAGGACTTCCTTATGCATAAATTAATATTCAATGTTAGAAAATATCTCTTTTTCAAAAATTCTTTTCTTCCCATTGCCATTCTGCATTTTATACCCTCTGTACTGCGACCATCGCATGTTATTTTACTACCGAAGTAACAAAACTCATCTACCACCTTCATTGTTTCGTTACCTAATCTAATTCCTTCAGCATCACCTGATATTCTAAGACCGCATTCCATTATTTTTGTTTTGCTCTTGTTAATGTTCATTTTATACGCTCTCTTCAACACACTGTCCATTCCATTCAACTGCTCTTCCAGGTCCTTTGCTGTCTCTGCCAGAATCACAATGTCATCAGCAAAACGCAATGTTTTTATTTCTTCCCCCTGAACTTTAATCCAAAGTTTTCCTTGATTTCCCTCACCGCCTGCTAGATGTACAAATTGAATAGCATCGGAGAAAGGCTACAACCCTGTCTTACTCCCTTCCCGACTGATGCTTCCCTTTCATGCCCTTCGAGTCTAATAACTGCTGTCTGGCTTTTGTACAAGTTGTAAATAACTCTCCTTTCCCTGTATTTTACCCCTGCTGACTTCAGAATTTGAAAGAGTGTATTCCAGTCAACATTGTCAAATGCTTTCTCCAAATCTACAAAAGCTAAAAATGTAGGTTTGCCTTTCCTTAATCTATTTTCTAAGATAAGACGTAAAGTGACTATTGCCTCCCGGGTTCCTACGTTCCTCCTGAATCCAAACTGATCTTCAAATTCAAAAAAATGTTCAAATGTTTGTTAAGCTTATGGGACTTAACTACGGGGTCATCAGTCCCTAAACTTACAAACTACTTACGAACTATCTTATACTAAGGATGGCACAAATATCCATGCCCGAGGGGGGATTCGAACCCCCGACCGTAGTGGCCGTGCAGACCGTGACTGGAGCGCCTCAGTCCCCGCGGCCACCGCGGCCGGCAAAACTGATCCTCCCCGAGGTCAGCTTCTACCAGCTTTTCCATTCTCCTGTAGATAATTCGTGTTAAAATTTTGCAGCCATGACTTATCAAACTGATGGTTCTGTAATTTTCACACCTGTCTGCGCCTGATTTCCTTGGAATGGGAATTGTTACATTTTTCTTAAAGTCTGAGGGTATTTCGCCTGGCCGGCCGCGGTGGCCGAGGAGACTAAGGCGCTCCAGTCACCGTCTGCACGGCCACTACGGTCGGGGTTTCGAATCCCCCCTCGGGCAGGGATATTTGTGCCGTCTTACTTCGTAAGTAGTTCATAAGTAGTTTGTAAGTTTAGGGGCTGATGATCCTGTAGTTAAGTCCCATAGACTATACAAACATTTGAATATTTTTATTTCGCCTGTCTCATACATGCGCAGTAGTTTACTTAATTTGATGTAGCACGGAAACTATAAATAATAATGTATAGAAATTGAGGTAATTATCGAGCGAATATATCACACTATAACACTTGAAAAAATTAAATTTTTTCATGAATAGTTCTCTCAAAATCGGTTAATAAGTATTGTGCAGCGCTGGGAACGTTGAGCGGTCGGTGCGTAAGCCGGAGCGGAATGGGCCCAGCATGGCTGCCGCTGGCAGGCTGGCCATAGTTTCCCTAATACAGAACTTTGGTGACGTGCAGTCCGCCGCAGTCTGGCAGCTCTGGGAACTACGCCACGACTACCGGCCGTGCGATAGGACCGACACAAATGCGGCGGTGCGACGACTTCAGGGCGTGGTCGGCCACTGAGGGCGCCGCCGTACGTCACACACTACGTTTACATGTAACATATCTTCCGGAAGACGAAAACCGATTTTCGTAAACCGTTTTTCGCTGTCGTGTTTACATGACACAGCCTGAATCGGTTTTCCTAATCCACTTAAGATGGCGGCTGAAAAACAGCTGATTCAGTCCCCGATTTAGTCAGCATAATTGCTAATTTTCTTTACTTAAATACACAGATTCATGCTCACTGTAATATTAATACTTTTATTTCACATTAGGAAATATCACTCTGTCCATAAGTGCCGAAAATTCTTACACGATAAAAAAAAAAAAAAAAAAACACACAATCTGACAAGCCAAGAACACTTCAAAAACGATTGCGTTTAAATGGGCACGAAAATCGATTGTGGAACTGGAAAACCGCTTTAGAGAAGTGGATTTCCAGAATCGATTTTGGAGTGTTTACATGACCAACCAAAAGCGGAATTGGGAAATCGGTTTACGAAATCCGGTTTTGGGAGCCCATGTAAACGGGATGACAGAGAGCGAGGTCGCAGGCTCATCTGAATGTATCGCCTTATATATTACTCTGTTTATAAATGACGATTTTTTAAATTCAACACGACGTGTTTCCGGAAGTACTTACCATTTTCAAGTGCACTGTTTGTGCAACCCCATTTAGTTGCTTTGTGTTTGATTTGTGAGATTCTGCATATTCTGTTTATTGCATTAAAAAAAGCACAAATTGTAGCTGTTGATCGATCTTTGGCTAAATATTTTGAAGAAATTCTACTTACAAGGGGAGCACCAAGTATGGTACAAACGGAGTTTGAAGGGCCACGAGTATGTTGTAAAGGAATTGCTCCAGACCACCAAGCTAAAAGGATTTGTTCCAATGTTCCTTGGTTCCCACGAAAATCGAGATCAAAGCCTGTGCACTGGTACTGCTGTACCAGTACACAGGCGGCGTTGGTGAGTGAGTCAGTATCGTCTGGTGGGCAAGGTGGTTGACTGCTACACTGACGGCCCGCGTTCACATCGTGTTTGGAACGTTTATTTTCAAAAATGTTTGAAGAGCTTATGGGACTTAACTACGGGGTCATCAGTCCCTAAACTTACAAACTACTTATCAACTACCTTATACTAAGGACGGCACAAATATCCATGCCCGAGGGGGGATTCGAACCCCCGACCGGCTAGACTGATGCACTGAAGTGATGCAACAATAAGGAATGCATTCGTATAGATTACCTTCGTGAAGCGATTTCGCTATTAGTTGTTAACAATTCGAAATAATTTTTTAATGTGCTAATGACGAGATAAATCCGACGTTAAAAATACACATCGCACGGCTGGGTGGAATAACTTTCATAGTGCAAGTGCACGCTCCTATTTCGTCACAATAAACAACATAATGCGCGGATAATAAAAGTTATTATCATGACCGATTATCTGCGTGTCAGGCAAGCGCCTTGCCAGCCGCACCGCCTTGATTCTCTCCCACTATCCGACGGCGGCAGTGTACATGTATGGGAGTTAAGCGCGGAACTTTAATCTCTAGTTGCGTGAAAAGCAAGGCGTATTGGGTCAAATCCTTTTAGTTTGATGATCTGGAGGAATTTACTCACAACATACCTTCGACCCATCAAAAATCCGTTTGTACCATACTTGGTGCTCCCTTGTTAGACTTGCTTCATTTCGGTAGAATCTCACGCTTATTAAACATCACAACTAACGTTCTAAGCAGAGTATACATTGATGTTGACAAAACAAGCGGGCATAAATAATTACAAATATGTTCTTACATGATGTTTTTTTCCTAAATGATCTTAGCCATAATTATATTTATTAAAGTGGAGATTATTTCTATTAGAAATTTGGAAGACTGCTTGCAAGCGAGTTACAGGGTGTTACATAAAGTTACGGCAAAACTTTCAGGAAACATTCCTCACACACAAAGAAAGAAAATATGTTATGTGGACATGTGTCTGAAAACGCTTAATTTCCACGTTACAGCTCCTTTTTTTACTTCTCTTCAAATCACATTAATCATGAAATGGAAATACACAGCAAGAGAACGTACCAACGTGACTTCAAACACTTTGTTACAGGAAATGTTCAAAATGTCTTCCGTTAGCGAGGATACATGCATCCATCCTCCGTCGCATGGAGTCCCTGATGCGCTGATGCAGCCCTGGAGAATGGCGTATTGTTTTACAGCCGTCCACAATACCAGCACGAAGAGTCTCTACATTTGGTACCGGGGTTACGTAGACAAGGTCTTTCAAATGCCCCCATAAATGAAAGTCAAGATGGTTGAGGTCAGGAGAGCGTGGAGGCCATGGAATTGGTCCGCCTCTACCAATCCATCGGTCACCGAATCTGTTGTTGAGAAGCGTACGAACACGTCGACTGAAATGTGCAGGAGCTCCATCGTACATGAACCACATGTTGTGTCGTACTTGTAAAGGCTCATGTTCTAACAGCACAGGTAGAGTATCACGTATGGAATCATGATAACGTGCTCCAGTGAGCGTAGGTGGAAGAACATGAAGCCCAATCAAGACATCACCAACAATTCCTGCCGAAACGTTCACACAAAATCTGTGTTGATGACGAGAATCGAGGACGTACAGTACATAGTAACGAAACAGTTGGGTATTTTGACAATTGTCTGCACGAATTATTTCAATTTACATTTAAAGAGAAGTACTAAAACAAGCTCGAACATGAAAATGAAGCGTTTCCGGACACATGTGCAAATAACATTTTCTTTCTTTGTGTGTGAGGAATGTTTCCCAAAAGTTTGGCCGTACCTTTTTGTAACACTATATATATTACGAGAATATAAAAAAAAAATAGTAAAGTACTTTTCTCAATCAGAATATACACCAACAATCCAGGTTGTCCAAAGTACTTTCCCGTTTCCGACGAATATCTGATGTTACGGCGTATTACACGATAAACCTGGTTGTCTATTCTGACAAAAGTACTGTACTATTTTTTATCGTTATGTCACGATTTTAAAGAATGTGATTAGGCAGGAACCTAAGAGTACAGCTGCGATGCTCGCGTTCTCGATATTTGGCTCAGTGACAGTCTCATCTATATATATAATCGTTTGCAAGCATTCTTCCAAATTACCTTTCTATTTTTTAGCAGTTTTATTTAAGTACATTAAACAAGTAAGCTAATTCGTTTTTTTCTTTATTGATTCTTTTCACTTTGTCTTAAGATTGTCGTGTGCAAAGTACTACGTAAACATTTTCTATTACCATTCTTGTTCCATGACCATGGAGTCTCACTCCTCAATTGGGTCCTATGGAACAGAAAAAAAAACAATAAAAAATAATAGAAACATCGGAGGAAATAACTGATTCACTTTCCAGATTTTGGTTTAATATTTCATCTTCATTATTTCCTGTGATGTGAATATACTTCCAGTTCTTCAAATAAATCCACTTTATGTCCTTTATTGAGTCGGTGGAGTACTTTGACGTTTTGCTCAACTTTACTGCATGGGTATCCTGTATTGTGTAATTGTGTTGCTACTGCTGATGTGTGTGCCTATTTTGTGTATAGGCTTTGATGTGTTCTGTGTACCTGGTGTTAATATCTCGACCTGAGCATAGAGCATTGCTGGCAAGTTATTTTGTATATGATGATCCGTATTCCGATAGATATAACCTCCATTGTAAATACAGACAAGCAAATTATGGCCACGATCATTAAGAAAGAACTCTTCAATATTTTAAACATGACTGCACCTCAACAACGTTTACAGGATCGCAAATTAATTTGCTAAAAAGCTCTTGTTTCAAAAATGTATCATATCATATGACAAATGTATTCCTTTATCTTTGTTAAATGAATCTAAGAACATCTTTGTAACTATTTATTTATGTACATTTATTTAGTCAACATTGATGTATTCTGTGCAATGTTAGTTGTGATGTTTAATGTGCTTGAGATTCTAGACAAATGGACAATAAGGAAATGATAAGTAGAAGTTCTTCAAAATATTTTGCTAAAGATCGGCCAGGAACAACAGTTTGCGCGTTTTTTAATCATAGCAGTAAAGACAACAAAATAATGCTCAACCTCACGCGTCAAAAACACCACACCTAAATGAGGTAGCACAAAAAATGCACTTGAAATTAGGAATTATTTTCCGATATGCATCGTGCCAAATCAAATATTTTAAAAATCGTAACTCGTAGCAGAATTGCTATTTGTTAACAAACCCGTTGGTTTCACAGTAACAGGCTTTCGAAACCCACTTTCAAATGGATGAAATCGACTTGTATATTCGCTGCTAATCTCCGAACATGTTCATCAGGAGGGCGACAGAAAACGAGCGACCGGCAGGTGCAGACATCAATCTCTTCACGTCTTCATCTGCGTGTCTACTCTGGAAATCACAGTTAAGTGCCTGGCAGAGGGTTCATCGAACCGCTTTCGTAATATTTCTCTGCCGTTCCATGCTCTGACAGCTCGCGGGAAAAAGGTACACGTAAATCCTTTCGTTTTCGATCTGATTTCTCTTAGTTTATGATGAACATGTCGACCTATGTAGTTGAGTTCTAATAATATATATTCGTATTCGGAGGAGAATGTTGGTGAAACAAGTACGACAACAGACCTCGCCGCAATGGATTTCGCCTTCTTTCAATGATTTACACCCCCAAGTCAAGCGTCATTTCCACGACCCTCTCTCCCCTGTAACGCGATAATACGAAACGAACTGCTATTCTCTCATCCTTTTATATTTCCACCGCCAGTCCCACTTGGTGAGAATACTACAGTACAAAGCGATATCCAAAGTAGGATGGATCTATGTAATGTAGGCAGTTTCTTTAGTAGAACTGTTGCTTCTTCTAAGTGTTCTCCCAATGAAACCTAGCATTTGGTTCCCCTTCTCCAAGATATTTTCTGTGTGTTCCTTCCGATTAAAGTTGTTCGTAATTTAGTTCCTAGGTATTTAAATTTGTGGCATTTAGATTTGACGGATTAATCGCATAAATGAAGTTAAAGGGATTTGTTTTAGTTCTCATGCGGTTGACTTCATACTTTTAACTGTGTATGGGGTGTATGCATTACCCTTCACAAAATGCATATCGTCGGAACCCAAGACATTTTAAAACAAACCACGGAATGAGAAATAGCGCGTCACAGTCATCACAAACGTTCGCATAATCAATATGGAAAAGGAACTGCTTTGCAGATACAAAAATGCAGTACTTTCAGTTCCTTATCCACATCTAAAGAACGCATATACAGCCATATTGGTGCAACTTTAGCTTGATTCCAGGTCTCCCTACAAAAATTATTCTGCATTAAACTATTCCTCCTTCCAATTCATACGACTAAGCAGGGGAATCGTGGTTGACTCCTAAGGATGCGCGGTTGTCCACTTCTTTTTATTCAAATTTTTGAAGCTGCCAGATAACTCGACAAGTTACTCCTCGTCTTTTACATATTTTACTCTGATCAAGACATATTCGCCTTTTGCTGTACTTTGAAAGGATAATTTTTCATTTTCTTCCTAATATTTATTCCACCAAAGCCATAGTCGATAGGAGTTGCAAATAGGTCTTCAAAATTTCTTTGGGAAAAACCCAATGATCACCGTTTCCACACTTAATTTACTGTACTTAAAAACCTACGGCAGTTATCGTATTAACAGCGGAATGATAACCATCTTCTGGCCGTCAGACTAACCTCAACAGGTACTAAATATAGCTTGACTTCAAACCATGATATATCGACAACAGATAGTAATTATTTGACAAATAAATTATTCACTTATTGATTGGTGGAAGCTTCCAACCAATTCGTATAATTTTAAGGTGTAGAAATGACGCGCTCAAAAACTTGCCACAGAAACTGGTTTCTTGCTCGTAAAATAAAAGCTCAATAGTCCAATATAAGAATAGTTCGTTTCGATAAGCATTAATTTTAGCACTATTGACATCGTTTCCGAAAGGAGTTAATCGATTCGCTAAATTTTCCTGGGTGCTACTTTCCAACAGTGGCGTAATTTATTTAGCCCGGTTTTGAAACTCATATCTTGACAACGGATAATTATTATTGTATAAACGACTCCGGTTAGAGATTAGGCATTTATCTACCATCGTACAAAGTTTAAACTGATTTGTATACCTTCAAAGGATAGAAGTAACGCACTTCCAAATCCTCCAAGGAAAATACTTTCTCGCACGTAGGATACAAATAAAATCCGAACTGTGCAGTAAAAAATGTTGCCATCAGGTGAACATTAGTTTCAGCCCAGTTGAAATCATTTTTAAAAGTAATTAATCAGTCCACGTAATCTGACATGGTACCAGTTCAGCTTCGTCGTTCAGACTTTGCTTATATACTGTAACACAGCTACAGTGAGACAGAAATTTCAGTGGTCATAAAAATGGGCACTGGTCTGGGCTAACGCAAAATCTATGATCCTAGTAGAAGTAGTAAACGAGTAACAAGATATAAAAAATCGCGATTCTGCACTCAGCCTTTATCTCCCTGCCTAATTGACATATTCCAGAAGAGTTAACACATTGTTATGTAGACATTATCAAGGGACAAGGAAGCTTCCCACGGAATGATATGGCTCACTTTATGTTAACTGCATGCAAAGACTTCGCAGATATTAACTATTATAAAGAGTATAAATAATTCGTATTTGTGTCATTCATTTGTGTTCATGAATTTAAGAATCCAGTTTATCGATTCTAAACAGAAATTATTCAGTCCTGTGTATTCAGCATGCATCGAGGGACAAGCGCGTAATTTAGATTTCCTTGATTGCCAAGAATTGCTTTTATGACCAAGTTGACATTAGTTAAAGCGCTGATAATGAGGATTTGTCTATGTTCGTTAGCCGCAATGGTCCCATATTGCTGTTCAAGTGTCTGAACACACAGTAGTAAACTATAGTGTACGTCAGTGTTCAAAATTCGAAATAATTCTGTCGAGCACGATGGATTTTCCGATTTGCTTCTACACGGTTTTAAGTATCGAAAAATCGGCATTCTCTTTTTTTACAAGGATGTTGTAAGTTGGTTATCAGTCGCACTATCTATAAATGCGTATTCTGGCAGACTAATCCTTCAACAAGGAATACAAGTGTATACCATTGTACACATAAATAAGGGAAACGAGATCGTGTAAAGGAAAATGGAAATAAAATAGTTTTCTGCTTAGTCTACGTCATGACATTTGACAGAAGAACTTCGCCATAATACAAGTTTCTCACTATCGCAAAAGGACGAAAACAATAGTAATGCCGCAAAAGAAAATGACTTAGATCTCCTCCTTTGGACTGTCTATTGCTAGCTTATGTAAGATAATGACGATAATTGTTTGAAAGTTAGACGATTAGGATATCCATCGGTTATCACGCCGGTTAACTAAATCTTACACCTGCTAATACAATAACACATATTCATGAATTAGGTCAGTAATTTGGGAAACCCATAGTATCATTAATACATTTTATCATAATTAGGCTTGGTAGAAACTGACATCATAAAAAACCGAATTGTGGAAAGATTTAACAAATTTGTCATTTAAGTCATGTATTTAGACACCACTTTTACATCTGTGTTGTTAAATGGTACCACCGTTAATTAAATGATTTTGAATAGAGGTATATTTGTGTGGCGCTAAGAAAAAGTCAAGAAAAGAAAAATTGATAGACTAAAATTCGACACTGATATAATTTATTTTTGTGATGCTGATAAATGGAAAATTACCTAATGTTGAGAAGTATTCGGTGATACATAAAAAGAAATTACATCAAACTTTAGGCTTAACGAGAACGTACACTGGACATCCACATATTTGCTAGAAAAAAAACTGGAAAATAATGTGGTGGAATGGCAGAGAGCTCTAAGGCTCTTGCTGCGGAGAGCACTGTTGCTCCTCGTCGAATGTTCGAGTCTTCCATCGGGCACACGTGTGTGTGTGTTCAAATGATTGTAAATCTATAGAACTTAACTGCGTGGTAATTAGTCTGTAGCTTACAAACTACTTAAACTAACGTAAACTAACCTAAGGACAACACAAACACCCATGCTCGAGGGGGGACTCGAACCCCCGACGGCGATTGCACACGCGCACCGCAGCACGGCGCTCCAGTACGCGCGGCTAATTCGCCGTGGCTGTGTGTGTGGTGTGTGTGTGTGTGTGTGTGTGTGTGTGTGTGTGTGTGTGTTAGTTTAAGTAGTCTGATAACCTCAGTAGTACAAACATTTGAACATATTTACATACAAAAATCCTGACACATTCCCGCTTTCTTTGGACTTAACCATAATTTCCGCGTGCAGCGATCTCTTGAGCGGCCTGGGATGGGGTGGGAGGAGAGGAGGGTTTGCGTCCGTAATAGTATCTCTGAGTGGGGATGCATCATCCCGTAATTCAATGGCTTCTGCTATCATATTGCAGGATAGGAAAATTTGTTTATTCCGTGACGTTATGCCATGTGCCTTGGTATTATACGAGGTGACACTATAGTGTTGAAGCTGCCAGATATTCGAGAAGCTAGAACATATTCGTTTCTGTTCTTTTGTGATAGAAGCATTTTTCATTGTGGTCGACTAATGATGGTTCGTATGAGTATGTTTGAAAGCCTCAGTTACACATAGCGTTGAAGGAGGTGGTAGAAACTTGGGGAAGTGGGAGCGCTATCTCAAAATTTTTGATATTAATGGCCATATGTTGTACCTTTGTTCGATGATTTGTTCAATGACGCGTCATCGCTCGGCAACATAAATGACGAAGACAGCTTCTCCCTTCTGTCAATGAATCCCGTGTTTTGATCTCATCGGCAGTCGTATGCAGGGTATAAATATAAAACAGTCCAATTGAAGACTGAAATGTATTTGCCTCTACTACACACACACACACACACACACACACACACACACAGAGAGAGAGAGAGAGAGAGAGAGAGAGAGAGAGAGAGAGAGAGAGAGAGAGGAGAGAGAGAGAGAGAGAGAGAGAATTATTCCGCAAGGCAATGTGCAGCGAATGGTAGATGGTCCTTTGGCTTCCTGTCCTATTAAAATCGTGAACAAGAGAAAGCAGTCTGTATATCTCTATGCGCGTCCTAATTTCTCTCATGCTATTCTCAAGGATGTCCCGAGAACTACATTATGGCGCCAGCAAAGTTATTGTCGAGAGTCACGAGAATAGCGTTACCCGACCATCTGCGATAATGTCCGTAACACTTTCGTTCTCTCTCTCTCTCTCTCTCTCTCCCCTCCAACCCCCCCCTCTCTCTCTGATAAAAGGGTTCCTCGAGCCACTTTCAGATTATTTCTCTATCGTTCCAATCTTTAGTAGCTCTCTAGAAAAAACGAACACTTAGGCCTATTTCATAGCGAGTTCTCGTTTCTCTTGTTTAATTATGATGATCCTTTCTCTCTTTGTGGGTGGTCGGCAACAAAATGTTCTCATTCCGAGGAGAAAATTTGTGACTCATTTCGTAGAAAGAGCTCACCACAACGAAAAACTCCGTTGATTTAATGTTTTTTACTGCAACTCGTATAACAGGTTTGTGACACACTCGCCCTTATACCGCGATTGTATAAAACCATATACCCTTATTTTGCATTTTTTCGATGTTCTCCGTTAATCCTATCTGATAAGTGTCCCATATCGCGCAGCACTACTCTAGTAGCGTAAATAGTCTGTTTAGTTGATTTGTTGATTCTTTTAAGTGTACTCCAATAAAACGCTGCATTTGGTTCACCTTCCTTACAAATTTATCTATATGATCGCACAAAGTTAGAGCTGTTCCTAATTGTATTTAGTTGAATTGACAGCCTTGAGTTGAATTCTTTTTAGTTACTATATGGATGACCTCACATTTTTTATAGTCAGCTGCTAATTTTTGCACTTTGCTCTAAAATATACCTTATTTAAACCATTTTACAATTAATATTGACCTCGTGATGACTTTGATTGTAAATGACCGCATCATCAGCAAACAACCTAAGATGGCTGCTCGATTGTCACCGAAATTATTTATATACATTTGTAAAATAAAGTGATGGATATAAGCAGAGACATTAGGTACTCTTTTTTTTCGTGAAAATGTCAATACGGAAGTTGAAATGTGAAAATAAATGAAAATTCATATGTATTTAACTGGAATTTTCGCGTAAATAACAGAAGTTACATCTTGTGAGCTACATAGTGATCCTGATTAACACTAGATGATCATTATAAAAGGCTTACATATCAGGTATATTTGTCTGGACATTATTACATCGATCCAACTGTTAATTGGTGTGTCGTGTTTCGCCGGATACAAATGCAAACGGCTATGTAATTATTGTTCAAATCCGGCTCTATCGTCATCGGAAGTTTCCCCGTTGCCAAGATTTTATCAAGAGCGTTGTCGTCATTTTCCAATTGAATATTTGAGGACTGCTGGCTATCCGTATGTATACTTACACATCCCTCTACTAGTGAGTCTCGGCACGGAAATCACAGCCGATTTCCAAGCGGTTTGGCTCTCCTGTACCTTTCTCATTCTTTTCATATGATGCTCCCCTATTACGACTCTTAGGACTCTCTTCTATTCGTCCATTCCATCTCCGCCGTTTCTGGCACACCTTGCAGCTGTTTCATGCTTCGTTGTTCGAATTATTTTTTCCTTATTTAGAATTTCTAATCGAAAATCATATTGTGCCAATATCAGCTGCTATGAAATAAAAAATCTCATTACTGCTGCCAGTATCAGCGTAGATCTACACAGGACGATCAGCCCCATTCTAAATAACGTCAGCAACGCAAATTTGACCACAGCTTATTCTATAAAAAAAACATTGTATATTCTTGCAATGTGCAGGCAATGCAGGTGTACAATGGGTCAAATCTCTGCAAATGTTTTAGACATTTTAATGACACATCGCGGCTGTATTTTATCACTTCGGGTGTTTAGTTTGTATTTGAGTTACAGAATGACACTATAATAATAATAATTTCGTGTGGCTCAGTGGACAGTGGACGACAACTTGCGGCAGCCGGAGCTGATGGTTGTATGACTGTGTTGTGTGCCTGTGAGATTGCGTGAGTGTTCCATTTTCTGAAGAAGGTCATGGCCGATAGCTGAAATTGTGTGTGTGTGTGTGTGTGTGTGTGTGTGTGTGTGTGTGTGTGTGTGTCTTTTGTATGTGCCTGTCGCAGCTCGTCGCCACGTCTTTGCGGTGAGTTGTAAACTGTCCTTACTATATTATCAATCAGATAATGTGCTTTAAATAACTCCTGTGCCTGATAAGTGAATCGAAGCGGACAGCAGTAACATGAAAGTTTCACAGCAGCTGATGACAGCACAAACTGATTTTAGTTATGTAGTTGCGAACTTTGAGAAACTACGTACGTCCTGGAAATAGTTAATAATGTTAATGTGTGTTCCTTATAATGTATGAGTTATAATCAGAAGATGTTCCCTTACTGAACTGGAAATAACTCTCTTGCCGACTGGACTTACAGTCATGACCACACAGCATGTTTTACATCCAGCTACAAACGCTCCAAATCTTCCTGCTGCAGCCAATATGTCATTTTTTGTGGTGGCGGGGGAAATTAATGTAAAGATAAATCACTCCAGAATATTTTTTATCAGTTTTGCTGGTCATATTCAGTGGATAATTTGCTCTGAAGTCCCATTTGCTTTACTGAGATCTAGCTTTTTTATTGTTGACATTAAATGATAAAAATATAACTATTCAGAAAAAAAAAACTGGCAGGAATGTCGCACCGAAAACAGTCCACTCTAATCTCAAACACGGGGAAGTATGAATGACTATTACGGCAATGGATTCATGCATCAATAATTAAAACTTAAAAAAAATCATTATTTCGTGGTGGGGGGTGGGAGCGGGGCAGGCCTTCCTCTTACATACGCCCCTGCCTCGCTGGATACACAGAAAAGGTGAAGTCTTCGGCCTCGTATTACAACATGAGCTACGTAAGTTGCAACGAAGATATAGAAGGCATAATTTTCTCAGAAAACTCACTTTGTAGGGATCTTAAAACATGTCTTCTGAAACTAGGGAAGATGATATAGATATTACAGAGAATAGCGGTAATATCGTAACTTCACCATAGTTTAGAGAGTGCTTTGTCGTGATGACAGTAGCTCACGTATTATAAACAGTGGAATTTCCTGAATGATAACATTTTTAAAACGTTAAATGCTTTACGTGTCGTAAGAGGTGACGGTTGTTGCGTCCTGCAACTTCGGAATAAAGTGTAACAAGGGAACACCATGTATGGTAGAAACGAATTTTGATGGGTCGCAATTATGTTGTGCGGGAACTACTCAAGACTACTAAGCAAAAAGGATTTGTTCCATTGCGCCTTGCTTTCCACGAAAATCGAGATCAAAGTGCAGCGCGTAAAAGATGTACCTGTACTAAGTGACCGTCGGTACGTGAGTCAGCGTGGTGTAATTAGCAAGGCGCTCGAATGCGACACAAAGGACCCGAGTCCAAATCCTACTCGGAATTTTTTATACAGTTGTCCGACGATTAATTGTCTATAGTTATATTCCCTTTCCTCCACTTTATCAATTCTTATTCCAAAGATAAAGTTACGAGACGTGTTTTTAAGTGCCGTTTTGAAATTAATAAAGAACGTGCTATGTCAATTATTTTATTTTTACATGAAAGCCTATACCTTAATCTACTTTTATACAAAATTTCCGTCAATATTGAGGCACGTATGACGTTGTACCAGTTTTTGAATACCCTCCTCATAGAAGTCTGCCGCCTGACTTGTTAACCACTGCATCACAGCTGTTCTGACTTCGTCTCGCTCGTTCACAGTGCCATACAAAACATTACGAGAACATTAGGAAAGCCATCCCGCAAGGAGAAAATCGTAAAGCGTCTGTTTTCTCTCATCTTATTCTCCACTTCCTGCACCAAACTTTCATTAACGACCGAAGGACGCCCACTCCGTTGTTCACGCTCATTGGTACGGCCATATTTAAATGCTCTCACCCACTTTCTTATCATCACTCATAATGTTTTCTCAGTAAACTGCACAGATCTCACGATGAATAGCGATTGCTTTTAGGCCTTTAGCACTAAGAAATCTTATAAACAGCCCGTATTTCACAATCGGCGGACTCACGATTATCGGAGGCATCTTAAACACTCACTACACAACGTAAAAAAGGAAGAATCAGACTGTAATGGCGTCAGTGCGTAGACAACAGATGTAGGTACCCAGTGCGCATAAAATTGAGATATCTTAGCAAGTCTTCTTTTTAAATTAAAAACGGTACTTACTTAAGAAAACTCGCCTGGTATATCAGGTAATTACAGTTACGTGTGAACGGTACGATACGAATGACTAGCCGCCTGGCCGTAGCATAATAATCCGCTGGGACGCGTCAAGTGGGCACACACTGCATTCGACGGTATAACAACAGTGGGGCCGGGGACTGTAGACGCAGCTAGCAAAGGCTGTGCAAATGTTATAGGTGGTAACTACAGACTGTTTACTGCTCTTTCAGTCGCAGTAAAAGTATGTTTTGAAATAACGAATTAATTAAATTAATTGTCGCGCAATAACTATGCACAATCGTCGGACAAGAGTAAAAAAAAAGTAGGTTCCGAGCAGGATTTCACGTTGACTCACCTACCACTTATTACAACGTACAGGTATAGCTGTTAAGCGCTGGACTTTTGATCTCGATTTTCGTGGAAACCAAGGCGCATTGGAACCAATCCTTTAAGCTTGGTGGTCTGGAGGAGTTTCCGCGCAACGTAATAGCGACCCATCAAAATTCGTTTGTACCATACTTGGTGTTCCCCTTGTAAGTTACAACATAGACTCACACTTTCCTTCACAGCTTATGGTGTCAACGAAGTCGAAAATGAAATGTGGCAAATTGTAATGGAGTCGTTACGGTTTCGAACCGACTGGTTCCGGATTTAGATGAGAAACACCGATAGAGCCTTAAGTAATTACTACCCCAACACTTAAATTGGCTTTCTTTCACCGCCCTACAATCAGGAGATGGAGGGTAACGCTTAATCATGACTCATTACGAATTTAGAGCGCGATCTCGCGCCTTGCGCGGCGTCTGGTTGCTCATTAAACTCCAATTCATCTTCTGCTCGCAATTAACGGTTTATCGAGCGGATCGGGAGCTGTAATCCGTGCAGATACATTCCTTGAGAATGAGTGGGGTTACGTTTCTGTATTGCATAGCTACATATCTGATACTCCCATCGTATTTTGCAGACAACTACTTGGAGGTGTCAAGACATACGTTTAGAAGATCAGAAGTGTTGATAGCAACCGCATGATAAACAGAAAGCATACTGTTCTTTCTCTCTTTATGCAGTGTGCCAATCAGATGCAACATGAGTTTTATTCCTGAATAAATGGAAACTTGAATAGCTCGTCTGAGAGTATAAGCTCTACAAACTCTACGATAGAATATCAGAGTGCAGAAGTTTGTTGTCTAGTCTGGCAGTGAGGTAATTTGAGGGGTAATTGAGAGCTATCAATTTCGATATTACGCTCTCAGCTAACTAATTTTGAACGTGATCTAACTTCTCTCAAGGTTTTGGGAAACTTATCTATGGGCTTCCATAGAAAACAGTCTACTAACCACCTATTAGAAGGAAGACGACTGAGCTAGCTTTGAAAATGCACCAATTACGTCTGAAGAACTGATAACGATAAAGCATATTGGTATTTAGAAAGGAGAGAGAGAGAGAGAGAGAGAGAGAGAGAGAGAGAAACATAATGATTCCCTTTCATTCGAAGACATCATAAATAATGTAGAAAGGGTGAGATAACAGTTACTAGTGAACAGAACAAACAAAGAAATGACCGAGTATAAGATAATCAAGAAAAAACTGATTCGTCAAAAAGAGAAAAGCAGAAGGGCACAAAAAATTCCTTGTGTGATTACGATAGTCAGATTGAGAGCAACGAATACAAAGACCAATACATATTAAGGAAAGAACAGAGTAGAGCTACTGACTGGAATGTTTCTGACGCCATTTGTACGAAATGTCAAGCGACTGACTGAAGAGAGGTTTTTAACGAAATAAATTGACGGTAGGCTTCAGTGTAAAAATGAAAGTTTCGGTAACTAAATGTGTAGGTCATAGGGCACAAGTAACATTAAAAGGACATATAAAAAAGAATGCCCAAGTCACTGAAATCTGTTTTTTGTAGAAGATGAAAGTGAAGCAGGACGATAAAATACGCAATAGAGATATTAATTAGAGAAAACACAAACGAAAGACCTTTGTAAGATGTCCGGTTCTTTGTAACCTGGAAATGTGTATGGTACTAGAAGAAAAAAGAAATCGCACTGACGTGTTTTACGGCCCACTTTAGATTTGTAATTTTATAAGTCTTTGCAAACATTTTGGACAAAAATAATAATCTAAACAATAAAAAATTAATAAGAGTGTCTGAAACCGTTTAGCAATAAAAAATTTTGGTAGTGGTGGTTTTTTTTTTTTTTTTTTTTTTGCTCTATGGGTAGTTCTGTTCATTGCGGACGCTGATCGTATTTGTTCGTTGATGTTCGAAGTGTTCTTGGCTCAGCTTTTTTTATTACAGTGGGCGTTGAGCCCCCTGACCGGGCGCGCTGAGCCACGGCGCCCGGCTTTACAAAACGACGACAACTTTGCACTGTTTTCGAACCATTGAACTTCAGCTTCACAGTCCAACGCATTACCCACTACGCTACAGATAAGTGTTAGAAACTGCGTTCTTAATTTCATACTATTGATGGCCGTTGTTAACTGATGCTAATATGGTATTTGTAGACACTAGATTATCATTTATCGTACGAAGAACGACGTGTTTTTGTTAATTCTTCAGTGCGCCATTGCTTTGAAATGACAACGTGTAAGTTACAATAAGAAAATCATCAAATACGCAACGAAAGATGGCGTATGCCAGAAAACGTTCTGGGCGAGGAATGTCACGTGACATCTGCGAACGGCAGGTTTTCGTTAATTCAATAGAGGGTGTCAAAACTCCGTTATTTTTACAAATATCTTTCAAACGCTACGAGATATGAAAAAAAAACAACATAAGAGCAAAGCTGTAGAGAATTTTCTCCTCTACAAATTCGGTTATTCAATTTTCGTGTCAGATAAATGGTTAAGCCGTTATTTTCATTTAAATTTCGAGCTGTCAAAAGACGATCGCAAAGGCCCACTTCTAGTGTTACTACCGTAACCTAAAGTGGGCCAAAAGTTATAAGAGAAGATACATATTGTTACTTATCGCGAAAGAAACGAAGATTACACTTCAGCTGCAATAGAAAGAGATGGACTCATAGTTACGATTTCCCACATATGCGTCCTCTTGGCGAGCCACATTCACGTCTAAACTGTACATACATGTCAGCGCTAACAACCTGTCCATCTCCGCCGCTTCATCATAATAACGACGATGAAGGATGCGCAAGTATCACATGGAATCCGGTTTTGTCATCGGCTTCTCTGTAAGGGATACGGAGTGTTCATTAATTTCTAACTTGACGTCAAGATAAATTAAAGCGAACTTTACTTCTCGAAGTCTTTTTCATAGCATGATGAACTTTGGTGAAAAGTGGATTAATCATTTTAGTTGTGGTATAGCGCTGATAGGTGTGTAAGTCGATAGCGGAGAAAATGAAAAGTTCTCGTACAACTTAATACATCACGTCGACAACGTAATACATCAGATGTAATCGCTGGAAGCTATAAGGGTCATCTAATTCCTTAACCAGACTGCCTCGAGTCACCCAACAGGGAAAGATTAGCTCTGCTAGGAACAATATAGCTCCGATGGCTCTAGTTCTGATCTCAAATAGTCTGTAGCCTCTATTCTGTGATTCACTATCCAATTACTCGCAATTTGTTACTAAAGCACAGCTCAGGTTTGTAACCTTTCGACATTCTTTTTCGACCGCGGACATTAGATTTCTGAAACATGTTCATCATTGTAAGCTCATATTTTAAAATAGTTAAAATGATGTGCTGGCGTTGGACTCTTTGTAGGATAGGCTAGCCAAGCAAAGGGGTTTGAATGTTGGCTAAAGATTTATAAGGTCGGTCATGCGCCAGGTTCGCCGTAAGCAAGTGTACGTAAAGTGATGTAGTTAGACAACTTGTTTCATGCATTTCTCTGAAATACGCCTGAAACTAATATATCTGTCTCCTTTCTTTCACGACCTGCTGGCTGGACTACTAAACTTGCACAAGTCTTTAGCGGTAGGGGGTGATCTTACCTCAAATAAGAGAGCAGTCTTTGCACAAATTCACTGCACATTAATAATAAATAAATTGAAATATTTAGGTACTTACCACTTGAGCAGATTATGGGTTGGTTTTTGCATTTTAGGTATGTTCTATAGTAGGCTTTATACGGCTTTCAAAAGCACCATTTATTGATGGGCAGTTCCTGAGAAAACTAAGATTTTCGAGTACTAAAATCACGATGCTAGGATGGACACTTTATATTTTGCATTCATTTCAAATCGCCGAAATTTTTACCACACGTTCTTGAGATTTTTTTCAAAATATTTTTAAATTTCTTCGATATCTTTATCAGTTATCGAAATTCAGAAGTTAAAACTGATCGTACTTTTGCACAAAAATCACAAAACGCAATTTTCAGCCGTTTATGTACAGTGTGTGGCAAATACACTACTGGCCATTAAAATTGCTATACCTTGAAGAAGTGCAGAAGATAAACGGGTATTTATTGGACAAATATATTTTACTAGAACTGACTAGTGATTACAGTTTCACGCAATTTGGGTGCATAGATCCAAGAAATCTGTACCCAGAACCACCACCTCTGGCCGTAATGACGGCCTTAATACGCCTGAAATTTGAGTCAAACAGCGCTTGGATGGCGTGTACATATATAAATGCCCATGCACCTTCAACACGATACCACAGTTCATCAAGAGTAGCGATTGGCGTATTGTGACGAGCCAGTTGCTCAGCCACTATTGACCAGACGTTTTAAGTTGGTGACAGAATTGGAGGAGGTGCTGGCCACGGCAGCAGTCTAACATTTTGCGTATCCAGGAAGGCCCGTACATGACCTGCAACATGCGGTCGTGCATTATCCTGCTGAAAAGTAGGGTTTCGCAGAGATCGAATGAAAGGTAGAGCCACAGGTCGTAACACATCTGAAATGTAACGGCCGTCGATGTGAACAAGAGTTGACCGAGACGTGTAACCAATGGCAGTCCATACCATCACGGCGGATGATCCGCTAGTATGGCGATGACGAATACACGCTTCCAATGTGCGTTCACCGCGATGTCGCCAAACACGGATGCGACCAACATGATGCTGCAAACACAACTAGGATTCCTCGGAAGAAATAACGTTTTGCCATTCGTGGACCCAGGGTCATCGTTGCGTACACCATCGCAGGCGCTCCTGTCTGTGATGCAGTGTCAAGGGTAACCGTAGCCATGGTCTCCGAGCTGATTGTCCATGCTGGTGCGAACGTCGTCGAACTGTTAGTGTAGATGGTTGTTGTCTTGCAAACGTCCCCATCTGTTGACTCAGAGATCGAGACGTGGCTGCACGATCCGATACAACCATGCGGATAAGATGTCTGACATCTCGATTGCTAGTGATACGAAGCCGCTGGGATCCAGCACGGCGTTCCGTATTGCCCTCCTGAACCCAAAGATTCGACATTCTGGCCGGCCGCGGTGTCCGAGGGGACTAAGGCGCTTCAGTCACGGTCTGCACGGCCACTACGGTCGGGGGTTCGAATCTCCCCTCGGGCATGGATATTTGTGCCGTCCTAGTTCGTAAGTAGTTTGTAAGTTTAGGGACTGATGACCCCGTAGTTCTATAAGCTTAACAAACATGTGAACATGTGATTCGACATTCTGCTAACAGTCATTGGATCGCAACCAACGCGAGCAGCAATGTCGCGTTACGATAGACCGCAATCGCGATAGGCTACAATCCGACCTTTATCAAAGTCGGAAACGTGATGGTACGCATTTCTCCTCCTTACACTAAGTATCAACAACTTTTCACCAGGCAACGCCGGTAAACTGCTGTTTGTGTACGAGAAATCGGTTGGAAACTTTCCTCATGTCAGCACGTTGTAGGTAGCAATTTTAATGACCAGGAGTGTAATTGCTGATGTGTCCTACAGCAAGGCGCCCACCAGACACGTATTTCCTATGAAGTAATAAAAATCATTCTTCCTCTTAAGGTTAAAAAAGTGATGTAGATAACATAATTACGTAACCCCCTCAGGGGGCTCATGGTTCTTTCGCGAGTACGCGTGGCGAGCACGGGGCCCCGACCTAATGCAGTCTTCCTTCCGTCTTTACTTTCCGGACTACATTTCCTCCGCCCCCCCTCCTATTCACTACTTTCCCTCCCCAACGGACGACTGATAACCTCAGTAGTTCATTCCCCTATCACAGCCAAACAACCCAACCCCAACAACACACAGCCATATTGCGGCGAGAAACGCAAAGAAGTAATGAGTGCAGAGTGGGCTGAGAGTAATCTCGGCAGGTGTGGATCGCTCTGGCCGCCACGGCCGCGGAATTCCATCTGCGCTGCGGTCTGCGGCTGTGTGCCCCACCCTCCGTTTTCGGCGTGACGAATGCTCGCCTTGCAGATCTGCGCTGTCAGGCTCCGGAATTAGCGACGCCGCCAGCAAACAGTTTCGCAGTACCACAAAGAGCAGGTTTTCTCGCAACTGAGACGGATGTCCGCTGTTCTCGTACCCCACATTAGGTGATGTGGTAGCTATGTTTAAATACACTGCTGCCCATTTGAAAAGGAACACCATGAAGGCTCGGAGATATCATAGCCAAATTTATTTGGAAGGTAACACGTTGAATAAAGATGGTTGTTGTTGTGCTCTTCAGTCCGCAGACTGGTTTGATGCAGCTCTTCACGCTACCCTGTCCTGTGCAAGTCTCATCTGAGAATGCGTTCGGCAACCTACATCCTTTTGTATCTACTTACTGTATTCGTCCTTCGGTCTCCCTCTATATTTTTACTCCACACACTTCCTTCTAATGCTAAGCTGACAATTCCTTGATGTCTCAGAATGTGTCCCACCAATCAATTCCTTCACGTAGTCTGGATATGCCAGAACATAAAACATTTGTTGACGGACATCCACAGCTAAGATATACATCTTTAATAAAAGCGGGTCCGCTTCAGCTGTTTTACTTTTTTAAAAGACGACCGGTATCGCGACTTAGTCTCATCTTCGGGTCAAATACAGTTAAATTATAAAAGCAGGGGCTCGCCAATACAATCAACAACCACCCCGGCTGTCACAACACTTCACACAAAACATCAAGGTGACAACCGCCCTCGTCGCCTTGATGTTTTGTGTGAAGTGTTGTGACAGCCGGGGTGGTTGTTGATTGTATTGGCGAGCCCCTGCTTTTATATTTTAACTGTATTTGACCCGAATGTGAGACTAAGTCGCGAAACCGGTCGTCTTTTTTTAAAAAAAGTAAAACAGCTGAAGCGGTCCTTTTATTAAAGATATGCCAGAAACTCCTTTTCTCCCCAGTTCGGTTAAGCACCTCCTCATTAGTTACCTGATCTACCCATCTAATTTTCACCGTACGTCTGTAGCATCAGATTTCTAAAGCTACTATCATCTTTTCGTCTAAACTCCTTACCGTCCACGTTTCACTCCCATACATGCTGCACTCCAGACAAACGCTTTCAGAAAGGACTTCCTAACATTTAAATTAATATTGCTGGTTAACAAGTTTAGCTTCTTTAGAAACGGTTTTCTTCCCATAGCCATTCTGCATTTTATATCTTCTTTACTTCGGCCATAAGAAGTTATCTTGCTACCCAAATAACAAAATTCATCTACTACTTTTATCGTCTCATTACCTAATCTAATTCCTTCAGCATCGCCCGATTTTCTGACATTCCATTCCATTACCCTCGTTTTACTCTTTTTAATGTTCATCTTATTTCTTCTTTCAAGACACTGTCTATTCCATTCAATTGCTCTTCCAGATCCTTTGCAGTCTCTGACAAAATTACTATGTTATCGGCAAACCTCTAAGTTTTTATTTCTTTAATTCCCTCTCCAAATTTCTCCTTGCATTCTTTCACTGCTTGCTCAATGTACAGATTAAACAACATTGGGGAAAGGCTACAGGTCTGTATTACTCCCTTCCCAACATCTGCGTCCCTTTCTTGCTCTTCTACTCTAATAACTGCTATCTGGTTTTTGTATAGGTTGAATGTAACAAAGATCACATGGTTGAAAATACATCCCTATGTTAAGTGAGGGGGATGATGAAATCTATATTCATTGTTGCCGGCCGGCCGCGGTGGCCGAGGAGACTGAGGCGCTTCAGTCACGATCTGCACGGCCACTACGGTCGGGGTTCGAATCCCCCCTCGGGCATGGATATTTGTGCCGTCTTTAGTACAAGGTAGTTCATAATTAGTTTGTAAGTTTAGGGACTGATGACCCCGTAGTGAAGTCCCATAAGCTTAATAACATTTGAACATTGTTGCCGTCACTGCTGCCCATAAACGCTGCTCCATGCCGCGGCATTGAATCATCGAGACTCTGGTCATGTTGTTGGGTTATAAACTGCTTCCACATACTGCCAAAGTTGATCTGGTGTAGCTTGCATTTATCGTCAATCTTCGATCCAGCGCAAAGTTCCAACCAACTGGAAAAAGGCGTAAGTGGCTCCCTGTATAAGAAACGCTAAATAACGGACCCACTTAATTATAGAACAATATCATTAACATCAGTTTGCTGTAGCATTCTTGAACATATTCTCAGCTCTAATACAGTAAATTTCCTTGAGACGGAAATGCTGTAGGAAGTACCGATCGTGCGAAATATAGCTTGCCCCCTTTTCCAACGACATCTTGCGTGCTATGGATGAAGGGCAACAGACAGACTGCATATTCGTCTATTTTCGATAGGCAAACTGATAACGAAGGTACGAGGGAATGGAATAGGCACTCAAATATGTGAGTGACTCGAGAACAAGTAACAGAACTCTGTACGTTGTCCTCGATGGCGAGTATTTCATCAGAGACTACGGTAACGTCAGAAGTGCCCCAGGAAAGTATGATAGGACTGTTATTATTTCCTAGTTGTATAAATGATCTGATGCATACAGTGATTTGCAATATGCGGCTAATTTTTGAAATGTTTGTTAAGCTTAAGGGACTTAACGGCGGGGTCATCAGTCCCTAAACTTACAAACTACCTTATACTAAAGACGACACAGACATCCATACCCGAAGGGGAATTCGAACCCCCGACCGTAGCGGCCGCGCAGAAACTGACGGGCCGGCTAATTTCTCCTAATCTCTTATAGATAACCTCATATAGATAATTTGTGCTTGTAAATTTTAATACTTGTACAATTTACAACGAAAAATGTATGCTGCATGAAATAGAGAATAGTAAGGAGTAGATGTTTCTTAAAAATATTGCACAATAGTTGAGAATATCGCTAGTGACTTTGGTGAACTATTCGTATGTGAGTTATGTAATGCAAGTGCGCCTCGTTCTTCGTTTTAAATATTTGCAAATATTGTGCTAGCTATTAAAAATTCGTATGTACAAATTTTTAGGCCTATCTGCATGTATTATCAGTAGTCATAAAACTGTTATACAAGTTTCGTCTGAAAAGTATTGAGAATAGTTCCATATTTTACAAACTGTACTGGAGAGGATGAGGTGCCCGCGCATACACATTGAGAGTCATGTCAACAATTGCCCTCTGTCGTGCGAAGCAGAGTATTGAAGCGGTGGTACACGCTGTGACACAGCTAACAAGATCAGTGTGCGATCTCGTGTCATTGCAACGTGCAGCACAAAATGGAGCAACGCGTTAAGTTTTGTTTCAAATTAGGCAAAACGTCGACGGAGTCAGATGGGATGTTAGTGCAAGTGTACGGTGTTGAATCAGTGAGTAGAGAGCGTGTGTTTGAGTGGTTTAAATGATTCAGAGACGGAAAGGAAGGTGTCGAGGACGAGCCACGTTCGGATCGACCGTCCACGATCACAGTCCCAGACGACATGGAACGAGTGCGACGGATGCTTGCGGATGGTCGGCGGCTGTCTTTGAGAAAGATAGCAGACGAGTTGAAGACCAGCACAGACTGTGACGCGTGACCTGTCCTTCGAGTGATTCCAGAAAATGCGTTTGCTGACAGTTTCCAACAGCTCTACAACTGACGTCGTATATTTAGTCAATGGCGATTACTTTAAAGACCAATGAAAGTATTTTGTTAGTAACTCTCGTTTCCCATATTTTGTGAGGCCATTCACGAACTTTTCAGACGCACTTTGCAATATCATGTTCACTTTAGGAGTCACTAGATATTGCACTACCGGCGATAGGGTACACAAAGCTCGCTTCCGTCACCCTCAGTCAATGAAATAGATTTAGTTCACACCGCCAGCGACTTGGCAGGACGGTAGACGTGATCGGCTACTCGAGTCGTACAGTCTCTCAGTCTCCGTCAGGTAGCTGGAGCCGCGATTTGTGTATCACCGTGTGAACAGCGCCTAAGAGCTGAAGGCGAATGTTGCACCCCATCCCAGACAGACGGCAGACGTATAGGACACAGGGGTGCCGACTCCGTGGGTGCTCCGGGGCTCGTGCACCCCCCCCCCCCCCCAAGAATTTCTTTGGGGTGCTGAGCACCCACGTAAAATTGAGGTGGAAAATAAAATTGTATAAATAAAAAAATCGGGAAAAATCAAACCTTCCTTATGACTCAAGAGGCAATGCAAAACGTGACCGTAACGAGAGACGATATTTCATACGTGAAAGAAATGATCAGTTTTGTACGCGGGTCCCCAAGCAAGTAGTAATGAGTGTCTGTGTTTTACCCACTATGCTAACTTTATTCATCCTGAAGCACGTCGTTCCTTTTGACCTATCAGGTGTACGTATTTATGAACATTCAATTGTGTTCTTTCAGGAATTTAGCTTGAAGAATCTGATGCTGATGCTAATGTTAATTGTTTTTCATTTATCTTTGTCACTTCCCTTGTTATTGAAATTAAAGATTCAGTTGAAATTTGTAATGCTGTTCTCTCAGGCTTAAAAAACGTTGGATTATATTAATACTGTCACAGATGTCATGAAGTTATCTCGAAGTGATGAAAGTTTCGATGAAGTATACAGCTCTTGCTTGGAACTGACCAAAAAAATTTGATGTCTGACTTCAAAATCTCAAAATATTTCAAAGATTTCTTTAAACCTTGGTGGCGGTGTTCTACCAAACGCTTTTGTCAGAAAGAATAGCTTCGCACAAAAAGTGTTAGATTAGTGTACAGTGAAAAATTATTTCATTGGTCGTGTAGACGTTTTGGGGTGTTACTTATATCGAAATATCCACTTCGGCCAATTATACAGCTTTATTGTAGTGTCCTAATGCAGCCATGCTTTCCTGTTCTTCCTCCTCATTCTTCCTGCTATCTTTAAAAGGCGGGACAGCAGCCCATTTACTTTCATCAAGTATTGCTCATTCAAAAATGCATGAACATTATTTTCAGGAGGGTTGGTTTCGAACATTTGTGAGCCGTGATATAGAGTACCCACACTGATTTTCAAAAGTCACATGTACACAAAAGTTCATCTCACGATATCACACGTGGACTATGTCCAAAAATAGCTCAATTATTGTACCTGTTGCCAACACAGTATTTCATGTAGCTTTGTTGTCCTAAAAAAGTAACAATAGGGAAACTTAACTTTCTGGATGCGCCCCGCACCAGGAAAGAATTTTATGTTGCACAGTTTTGGGCAGACAAATTTCGATGTATGGACGCGAAAAGGTAAAGTATCATATACTCATCCACCTTTCAATTATTGAAAATTATGTTACCTCTGATTTCCTGGCATTGAGAAGTTTCCATAGACTTTTTTCCTATCGTGATATACTGTATATGACAGTGGTAAATTAACTTGAGAAGCCAGCCAGTCGACGGGGCTTATACACAGAGCGTGGTGTGTTGTGCAGCGAGATATACAGTCGTCCCTTTTTATACGGCGAGTGGCGCTGCAGAGTACCGTTTACGTGTGTGGGGCTCAGCTGTTGTGGTCCGGCGCGGCGCTCGCCTTGACCTCCGACCCCGGCGCGGCCCTCCGGACGACCCAAGGCCCGCTGCCGGCTAGAGGCGGTCTTTTACTTTCGCGGCAGACTCCCAGATCCCTCCCGATAGCGCCAAGGCAGATTTATAAGCGCCTTAATAATCGCATTACGGTCTCTTTAGGCCCAGGTCGGATATGATGAATCCCTCCGCTTTCGGCAGAGCGAGAGCCGTTAGCGACGCTTTCGGCGCAGACCGGTAAATCATCAGCAGTGGACGCACGCGAGACGGAGAGACTCCCGAGCGCTGATCGGTGCCCCGTGTAATTAACTGGCGGTCAGCTCGCCTGGCAGAGGCAGAAATATGGCGGCAGCTTTTTGTGGAATGAGCTCTAGAGTCTCTCGCGCGTAACTTGTTTTGTGTATTTCATTTGATAACGGGAGAGATAGTGGATGCTTCGGTCCATATGGCTATTCGTGAAGAGTACACCAAGCGCCGACTATATACAGAGGGGGTTCGGTTACCTGTTTTGGTACCAGCACTAAGTGCTCATTTGGGAGCAGACAAACATAGAACGAGAATTCATTATCGGGGGGGGGGGGGGGGGGGGTTTGCGAAGACTTATTAACTGGCCACCGACATAGTACAACTAATCGTTTGACACGCTTAATTAATCAAACGCCCTTGTACGTTAGGTGGCATATGCCTTTTTTGAGGATTCTGCCCTAGCTTAGATTAAAGATGCACTGTAGCTATATATTTATACATTGTGTTTTCGTAAGAGACAATTTGAGGTATGGAACCTGAGGTCGGAGAAACCAGCTTAAGGACATAATATCGTTTTTTATTTACATTACTGTTAGCTTCAAATAACATCACTGACACAATTAACGTACCTCTTTCACTGTACTTTACAGAATGTGCTGAAACTGGTAGCCATCAACATCAATGCAAGCATGACGTCGGCGAAAGCAGTGACAAATATTCCTAACGTGTTTCGAATGACCTCACAAGCAACTACAATTCTAGCAACTAATTCCACGTCGATATCCTCTGGGATCCATTGACAAGTGACTTTAGATGTTCACATAGTGAACATGCATGTGATTCAGGTCCGGCGACCTCCCAGGCCATGTAATAGGACCTCCCTTTCAAATCCAGTGATCAAGAAGTACAGCGTTGAGAATGACTGAATGACTTCCAGTCTATGGTGTGGTACAGCAACCACTGAAATTATTTTCGGAAATAAAAAAAGTCTTGTATACACATTATTTTACTAATTCTTATTGCGCAGAAGGAGGGAAACGAGAATGACTTTCACTATTATGGCAGCCCGCAGTACCTCACTCTAAGTAAACGCAATGTGAACCTCAAGTAAGGATTTGAGTCAGCAAAATATGGTACTGCATCACACAGCAATTACATTTGTAACCAATACTGAATAAAATACTTTGCCATATGTATAGTGTGCATCGTATCTCACGTGATGCCCTAACTGTTTTGAGCAGTGTGTGTTGTGTGTCTGATAGTTCGAACAATCTCCTGTACTAATTTTCGCATACTAAGAATATCAGATATCGTAAGATTCATTTCAGACAAACTCTTCATAAAATCCCAAAGAAGAAAAATGTACATACATCATTGTCCTACACCCGCTCGTATGCTACTAATACGACGAAAACAGCTGCAACAGCTGTTGGTTGAAACATGATTCCCCCCCTTAAAGCTATTTGATGTACTCGCTCTTTTTCGTCCTCTATCAATGCTCTTCAACGCAGATTACTTCCCGCAGTTGACCTTTTGGTTTCGTCATCTCGAAATCAAAAATACGTCATCGATGGGAGCCAGTTGCAGGCATTGAACAACGATACATTCTGTTTTCTGCTTAGACAACACCAATATCTCCATTACAACCAAAACTCTGGAATTTTTCGTTAAACAAAGCAAGATGGCATTACAGGTTTACGTAGATGACCTCGACTTAATTCTTTGAGACTGAGTTAAATTGTAGATACTGCATTTAACAAAAGAGACACTAATGCTTCCCTAGACGGCTCCAGGACGAACATAAATGAATTACATAATTAATTTTATTTTCTAAGCCTGAGTCATTTTTATTTATCTTTTCTGAAATCGTCAATGTTTTCAAGCCGTGTCAATTAAGTCTAAATTCTGCAACACCACCCAATGGAATTACAAAGGTTGAAGCCGCATATGCTTAGGTTCTCTCCGTAGTGTAGGGAACAAATCGACCGAATTTACGTATGCACTGTAAGAGCAGTCTTTGAAAAATTCTGTACACATACTGCCTATCCTGGCAGCCAGTAGCATCAACAACAGAAGTCAATGGCGGTGACAGCTGTCGTGTGTTTGTGAATGGTAGCGCACGTGCCGTAAATGGAAAACAACGTCACCCGGGAAGAGTTTGCAACGGACGCTCTTTTTTTTCATTTATTTTTTATTCTAGTATACAGTGAGAGAGATAAAAGGAACAAATTCAGTCTGTTTCCCTTCCGCTCCAATCTTCCTATTCTTCTGTACGTTTCTGTCGATATGTAACGTTCTGTTCCGCTCACCGTTAAAATCCCGTAAATGGTTTGCTTGTCGGTTATTTCTCGATCGTCTTTGTTTTTCTAGAACATTGCGATGTTTATTTCTGCAATAGTTTGCGACTGTAAAGTGAAGCCTCGGGTGTATCGGAGAAGTTCTACAGGAAGAGGAATCACCGACGAAGAATGGTTTCAGTACAAAACTAAAAGAACTGTCCTCCCAGTTAGCGTAGAGGACTATTAGGTTGTAAAAGGGTTTTCGCTCATTTAAGCGGCTTCTCTTGCGGAAATCCTTGAAACGAGTTGACCCAAATTATGGAATTTAGGCGACTTACGATCCCAACGAAAGGTAATATAGCAAGAAAGCAGGGGCTCATTCCCACTGAAACTACACTACAAAAAACTTCCTTGCTGGAGGGTCACAGTAAGAAAGCAACCTCTACTAAAGTGATACTAAGGTGTCAGTGGTTACTGATTCATTACGAAACACAACAGCGTGCGTTAGCCATAAAAAAGGTTTTATAAAGAATTATAGGAAGGGGAGCGGCCAGAGGGACTTTCAACTTTTTTATAATTTATGACGTCATAATGCTGTGTCTTCGTAACACGCAATAAAATGTTGGATTAATAACCTTAATGAGGCTGGATCTGCCCTCAGGAAGAAACCAACGGGACAACCAAGACGTGTGCGTTCTGTGGCGAACATTCATCTTATATGCGAGTCTGTATTAAGAAGCCCACGGCGTTCAAAAATTCAAATGTTTGTAAACCAATGCGACTTCACAACTGCGGTTATCAGTCCCTGGGCTTACAAACTTCTTAAAGTTAAATTAACCTAAGGACAACGCACACGCCCATGCCCTAGGGAGGACTCGACCTCCGGCGGCGAGCAACCGCACGCTTGGCGGCAAGGCGCCTTAGAGCACTCGGCCACTCCACTGCGCCTACGGCGTTCAATTCGTAAGCAAGCAGCAGAGGTTGGAGCGTCCCGGCAAAGTGTTCGCAGAATTCGTCACTTGATTTAACTACAGATGGTGCATGCATTAAAGAACAATGATTACAGGTTACTACTGGTGTTCTTAAATTTAAATGTAAATTCAGATACCCTGAGACGGTTTTCGTCTCAAACATGTCCAAGACATTAACGATAAATAAGAAACAATGAATTAAAATTTGTGATGCGGCCGGGAATCGAACCCGGACCTCCATGCTTACTAGGCAGGGTCTTACAGTTTGACCATCGCACTACTAACGATTAAGGCGCCTTGGAATTGAATTAAAGTTTCTGACGTGGAGGGAACTCGTACTTAAGACTATTCCAAGGCGCCTTAATCGTTAGTGGTGCGGTGGTGTAACGGTAAGACATCTGCCTAGTAAGCATGGAGGTCCGGTTTAGATTCCCAGCCGCATCATAAATTTTAATTCATTTCTTCTTATTTATCGTTAATGTCTTTCAACAAATGATAGCAAAATAAACAGTAACGATGAATTTCTAAAAAAGGTGTGGCTATTAAATGAATCAGTTTTATTTCACAGGTTGGTTGAATAAACAGAACTACCGTTACTGGGCAAATACAATTACAAATGACGTTCATGAGTTCCCTTTACACGCTAGTAAACAGATAATACGGTGTGGTGTTTCATCACATGAGATTATGGGACAGTATTTTTCGCAAATGACTAGGAAAAGATAACTGTCAATGCCGATAGTTACGTGGACATATTACGAACTTTCGTTACACTAGCATTGAACAACTTCCAAACGTTCAAGAAGGCTGATTTCAACAGGGGGGAGCGACATCACACTCTGAGCGTCAATCAGTGACAAGTGTTCGCGAATTGTTCGGTAACTGTGCGATTTAAAGATTCAGTAACATTCCTTCCCCCCCCCCTCCCCTCAAAGATCGCCTGATGTACAAGTTTGTTTTTCTTATAGGGCTACTTCAAGAGCAAAGTCTACAAAACTCGACCAAGATCCCTGGACGAGTTAAAAAATTCAGGTTGAAGTTCACAGTATCTCAGCTGAGATGTTGCAGCGGTCTATGAGGAATCTCCACAGCAGATTTCACTAATGTATTCGTACAGGTAGCCACCTAAAGGAGGTATTTTAAAGAAAATGGTAACACTAATGTTTCATAAATGGCTAAGTTGTAAGATTTAATTACTATGAATTAAATTTCTTTCCTTCATAACTTCTAGTTTTATTGGATTGCGGAAATAGTCCAGTTTTCTGTGTCATTAGAATAGTCGTAAAAAGATAAAGTTATTGGGTAAAATTTACTAGTACTGCAACTGCGTCGCATACGGCCGTAGGTGCATAGTGTCAGTCAGTAGTTGGTATTGGAAGTATGAAGGATCATCATAAACTATACTTATAAAGCCTACAATGGAATGTGACTTATTTTACACAAACAATACATATAAAAGTCTTGTGTTAGCTTTATGCGCAGATACAGATGACAATGATACCGGGCGTGTGCGGTGTAAAAGGGCGGTGCATGGGCACGGCCCTCATTTGTGCTCCGGTGAACCACGTGAAATATTTTCGACGTAATTATGGTCATACGACGTGATTGTTTCGATAAATTGTGTCAAGGTCTCGCACTATCGACTGGCAGGCACTGTCCTCCATCTTTCCGAAAAATCCAATAGAATAACACATGGCCTGTCCCAAAACAATTTAACATTTTTTGAAATTGAATAGCTGAGCGGATTTGTTCGCTGGACTAGGTTTCCAAAAAAGTCGCCATTTGTGTTTACCTACAGCCTAGCGATGTAGATGGCGTAGTGTTGAAATTTTGCACAGTTGTCAACTGCGACCAATTTCTCTACAGCAGACGAAACTCTAGGAATATCGGCATGTTCACTTTAGCTTCTGATTACTCGTAGTAAGATAGCAATAAGGAAGCGGAAGACTGTAATTTGTTCAATTTTATCATGGCCTTCAAACACGAGTGACGCCATGGTGCGGATTGTATACGCATTAGATTTCTATCTGATTATGCTGAAGCGATAGCTCCTTACTTAACCGACATATACAACCGCTCTCTCAAAGAAGGATCTGCACCAAAAGATTGGAAAGTTGCACAGGTCACACCTATATTCAAGAAAGGCAGTAGGAGTAACCCATTAAACTACAGGCCTGTTTCATTGACTTCAATTTGCAGCAGGGTTTTGGAACATATACTGTATTCAAATAGTATGAATTATCTGGAACAGAATGATCTATTGGCCCAAGGTCAACATGGATTTAGAAAATATCGTTCATACGAAACACAACTGGATCTTTACTCACACGAAGTGATGTGTGCTATAGACAAGGTTTTGCAAATTGATTCCGTATTCCTTGATTTCCGGAAGGCTTTTGACACCGTACCTCAAAACGGCGTTTAATCAAATTGCGTGGTTACGGTATATCGCCCCAAATTTGCGACTGAATAGGGGATTTCCTCTCAGAGAGGACACAGTTCGTAGTAATCGATGGTAAGGCATCGACTAAAACAGACGTGATATCGGGCGTTCCACAGGGTAGTGTTATTGGGAAAGGCGAACCAGAGACCGTTTTATTGGCAGATCCCTTAAAAGATGCAACAGAACTACAAAAGAAACTGCATACACCACGCTTGTCCGTCCTTTTATGGAGTATTGCTGCCCAGCGTGGGATCCTTATCAGGTGGGTTTGACAGAGGACATCGAAAGAGTCCAAAGAAGGGCAGCTCATTTCGTATTGTCACTATACAGGGGAGACAGCGTTACGGAAATGATACAGGATCTGGGATGGGAATCATTACAACAACGGCGCTTATCGCTACGGCGTGTGCTACTTACGAAACTACAATCGCCAACATTCTCCTCCGAATGCAAAAATATATTGTTGACTCCCACGTACATAGGTAGACATGATGATGAGAATAAAATACGAGAAATCAGAGCCCGAACGGAGAGATTCAGGTGTTCATTCTTAACGCGCGATATTCGAGAATGGAATAGGAGATAAAATAGTGTAACGGTGGTTCGATGAACCCTCTGCCAGGCACTTAAATGTGATTTGCAGAGTATCCCATGTAGATGTAAATGCGTCTGATAACATTGAAGAATGTCACTTGTGAAAAATCGGTTAAAAAAATCCACCTCAGCCCAGTCCAGTACAGTACAGAACCGCAACACATTGCACTACAGGAAATATGCCGAAAATAAAGTCTGTGATGCGCGAATGTCAACGCACACAGCAAAAAAGAAACGAAGCTTCGAGTCTCTGCTGTTGGATAGGTTACAAGTTCACGTGGCGTATTAATTGAGAACGTCTGTGAAAGCTGAAATATTAAGTAGCTTAAAAATTTCTGTTAACTACTCAGGACCTTTAGTGGGGCAAAATTGTTATAACTGCGAGTAGCGTTGATATTTAAATCTGCAGTTACTCACCAGAAGCCACGGAGGACGTACCATTAGCTTTACGAAATCAATGCATTTCGATACCGGCTTTCATATTCCATGTCATATCTAGGTAATAGCAACTGCCGGTTGTAAAACCTTACTGCGATTATTTTCAAACACGAAGTCTGATCAGCTACTTTTGAAATTTAACTTTCCACTATTACGTCACTAAGACGTTCGGCAGCTGTATCAGTGGAACTGCTAATGAGACTAGTTACTTAAGTAAGACAGCTCGCATGTTCTTATCTGCTCCGCGACACGCAAGCAGTGCTGCTTGGCTCTATGCCGAAGTTGACTCTCACCGACCGTAGCTGCGGTGTCCGAGTGGTTAAGGAGTTGGACTCGAAATCCAATGGGGTTTCCCCGCACAGGTTCGAATCCTGTCCGCAGCGAATATTTTTCACTTCTTGTAGGAGACATAACTGTAAGTCTGTTACATAAACAACACTTCGTTAGTACGTCGTAGTACAATCTGATGTAAATATTAAGTCACAAACATCGAAAACGTAACTCACCATACTGCATGTACGTAATCCATTTCTAATATTCCGTATGTAAATTTAATCGTAAAATACTTAGTTTTTTAGTTCTTTAAATTCATAGCGTTTGACTAACACATGCATAACTGTTACTGTAAGCATTGTAACTACATGTAACATTTTTAGAGCTAGATACGCATCAAAATCAGCTCACATTACCGGTCCCAGTTGCTCCTTTGCAACACCACATTGCTGCTGTCACTGTCATACCTCGGTCCGCGTATGTTAAGGAATTGCAGTCATTTTTAGGTAAAATTGCCTATTACCTTCGAGGTGCAGCCACGTTGGCTCATCCGCTTTATGATTTGCTCGGTATAAACGTTCCTTTGCACTGGACGCCAGCTTTTGAATGTGCATTCACCCTCTTGAAATTAAAATTGCAGTCTGCCCCATCTCTGACTACCTCCATCTTTGTCAACGTTTGTCGACCACAGATGCATTGCAACATGGGTTGGGTGCCGTTCTTAGTTCTTACACGTCGTTTGATGACGGCTCCGATCGTCCCACTGCATATAGCTCGAAAACGCTCACCCCTTCTCAGCAACGCTACTCACAAATTGAGAAGGAAGAGCTTGCTATAGTCTACTCTCCAAAAAGTTCATGCCTGAAGACAGCACTGTGAGGACCTGATCTGTACTTTTTTATATTAATAAATAGTCCTCTGTGTCACGTGTTTAGAGTGTTGTATGTTAAAAATGTTTCAGCAATCATTTCCCTGTAAATCTGTAGGTAATTACGATAATATTTATTGTAATCTAACTAGCGCCGAGTAAGTATAGACACAAGTTCTTTTAAGAAAACTTACAGATACAAACATATCTTTGTCAGTGCTTTTGAAAAATCATTTCACCCAATTAGAAGGCGTAGACGTTGCGAGACTGGGTTGGCATTCAAGACTAGCGTTGAAAATCCCGTTTTGTTATTCTATTTTAGTCGTTCCGTATATCAGATTTGTAACCCTCGAGTGATGTGAGTCAATACCACTTGCTTCCTGTTTATCGATTGAAAAATCAGACACATATTACCAGGCTAATTAGTTTGCGCAACTTCCATCGCCTTATCTGAGAGGACGCCGCCAAATTCCAGAGGAGCTGACACGCTTGATTTCTTCTTACAAATACCGCCGCTGTTAAGCTGCAGCCTTTTTGGCGTTACAGAAATGCAAAGACCTGGAGGCAGTCAAAGCGGGTTTCTCGAGAATATCTGCCGTGTGAGCCGCCAAGGAAGTGGCTGCTGGTTCTGCGACTGGAGACGGCGTGAGAACACTGGCCGACTTCCCGTGTTCCACTCAGTGATCTCAATGCTAAACTGGAGGGACTACTTCCCGAAACAGGCTGTGACCTCTTAGGTCACAGTCGCCGTGTTAGATCGGGGGAAGCTACGCCAGTCTACAAAACAGGACAAATGTTACGGTTTACTTACACCACACCGCAGGCCAAACAAAATGCAACATCAAGAACGACCGGAGATCTCATAGTCAGATTGGGAGTTATACAATGATTACGTGACTGAAAATAGAGCTCCGTGTGATGTGAGGTTGTGTCACCATTTTTTTGTTGTAACCGCTGCTACATGCCTCGAGACGGATTCAAAACGCCTTTGGTTGTGTTTTTGGGGTATAGCAGTTTATGCTGCATCCACATACAGACAAATGTGATCTGGTGTAGAAGCAGACACGACGTTCTGCAGTCATTGGCAGGACGTTTAGATTGATAAAGAGGGGGGGGGGGGGAGCAGCTTCGGCAAGGAAGCTGTACGGGGTGACGTCCGTTCATCTGGCCAAGGTATCATATATATAAATTGAGTTGTTTGTGCCTGTATTTTACTCTGCAGCCAAAACCACACATTGCAAACGAATAGTGTTTGTATGTGGTATTAGGTATAAGTCTCCCATTGTGCACAATTGTGGTAGAGGGTTGATAAAGATAAGGGGGTGGAAGATGACATTTACCGACTTATTTAAAATTCTACGGGTGGGTGTCAACATTTTGCTCTTCAGAAAAATTTACACAATGAGTAGTACAAAGTCTCCTGTTGTACACCATAGCAGTTCCGTGTCGATAGCTATAAGAGGGTGGACGATATAGTGATTGAAAGTCGTCAGCTTATATCAAATTCGGACTGAAGGCCAGCGATGACTTTTGGCATTGTAATAGCAAAGGTTATATACAGCGAAACATGATCCACATTCTTCAGTTATTTTTTCTGCAACAAGCGTACAAATAAAGAAAAATAAGAACATATTGCAATTTGAAAAGTAAAACTATCAAGAAAGATGCCGAAGCGTAATAAAGAAATTTCGCGTTCTCGATCCGTTTCTTTCTAATTTCATCAGCCGATGCTCACACCATCTACTTCCATACTGGCAGACAGCAATGTAATCCGTATGGTCGGTTTTATTCCCGTTGAAATATAGGAAAACAGGTCCCAACACTTCAGAGATGTGACGCTGGCTGGTTAGTGTACCGGCAATGCAAGTGCGGGAGTGGAATGCAATACCACCCCAAACCGTAATACCGAATGTGAAACCAGTACGGCGATGCAGAAGACAACAGTTCAACAGTCTCTCACCTCTCTGACTGAAGGCCCTAATCCGACCATCACGGAGGCAGAATCTGGATTCGCCGGTAAAACCAATGTTGTCCATATGCGTCGTTCATCGCACCACTGCCGGTGCAAACGCCTGTAGCGTTGACTCGGTAGTAAACGTAGCAGTGGGCAGCTTGCGGTCAGCCACAGCTGCAGCCGGCGTCGAATGGTAGGCGCAGCACTGCTTGTCGCGCCACAGCCCAGATTTGTTGTGACGTGTTCGTGGCAGGGTCATCCGTCACTGCCGTGCCCCTGATATGCTTGTAATGACGTATAAAGGTGCAACGTGATGGCTGCCATCGGTCCGGTCGCTGCGTCGTTTCACCTACCTTGCGATTGTTGATGCGCATCTTAGTTCCTTTCCTATTACCATTTCCTCTGAAGGATAATCCGCAAACCAAACAGGCGACTACTCTTCCTCGATGTAACTCCGAAACGAGCTCGCTGTCTTCTACGATTCTGAAGAACATGTGAGAAAAACCGCAATAAGGAACAATTGGAGTACTCCTTCATGGTACGTCTTTTCTGTGTAATTTTTTTTACCTGATATGTCTTTTCCAAAAGTCTTTTCGTCCACTAAATATTTAAAAATGATTAAAACAAGAATAGAAAATAACGTGTATAGCATCAGCACAATGACAAAAGAAGCTACTGGTCGAAATAAATTTTTTCATCACGCCGTATGTGAAAAGAAAAGAATCTTTGAACTTCTCTCAAATCAAGCTAATATTTCTCAGTGACAAATATAGTCACTTCGAAGGATAACAATTGATGAGACAGTGACGAATCATAAAAGATGTTTACTGATCTATCCTTTTCCTGCCCCAATTTCTCCATGTGTGTGGTATCTCGATAGTGGTGCATTGTTCAAATGTTTGTAGAGTCTATGGGACTTAACTACGGGGTCATCAGTCCCTAAACTTACAAACTACTTATGAACTAGCTAATCCTAAGGACGGCACAAATATCCATGCCCGAGGGGGGATTCGAACCCCCGACCGTAGTGGCAGTGCAGACCGTGACTGGAGCGCCTCAGTCCCCTCGGCCACCGCGGCCGGCGATAGTGTTGGACTTTCCTGTCATTAGGATATGAGTGCTTCATTCCTGTAAAATTCTTAAGAATTTACGCCGATTGAAGACATAACTACAAAGAAAATATATTCCAACAAATTAGATTATTTTAAATATGCACTTTCGATATATATATAACTGAGAATTACTTATAGCTAGTAAGTTTCCTCTATCTGTGAGTTACCGACTACTGGTGTAAAAATCGAATTGTAATAAATGACCAAATTTTTGATGAGGAATGGGACAAAAATTGTCTTCCAGTCTTGCGGAGACTCAACAGGACAAATGTAGTAATAATAATAATAATAATAATAATAATAAAGCGGGTCCATGAGAACTGATGAAGCAGTTTGAAACAATGAGACGACGGGCGGTAGTAGGAGTAGTGTGCCAAAAATTCTCTTTGGAAGATTGACTGGAGGAGCAATAAGGTAACATATAATTGTACGCCTGTTACAAATTAAATTCTTGGGTTACTTTTAAAATTTCGATGGTTTTAGTTTAGGACCGAAATGCTGAAAGGCTTAGTAATTCACTATACGTCTACGAAAATGTAGTGGAAAAAGGAAGATTAGGGTTTAATGTCCGTTTGGCGTAGGAAACTAGGTAACTGCAGGGATCTTTAATTTCGGAGGAATGTATGAGACTTAAGCAGACGAAGACTTTATAACAGCAGTTTATGTTAGTCTATGGTATAATGATAATTTCGTAGACACGTTGTAGTATGAAATGAAAACCCAGTGTTCTGTGGGGAGGATTTTTTTTTCTCGGACGTCTGATGATGCAGAGGGGGCTTTTTAGTATTCCAAACTACTTTACGAAGTTAGAAAAATATGCATTTTATATGGAGAGGAAAGGGTTGCAGGTTTTTATTGTACACTGACTTAGCACAATTAATGTGCATTATTGTAATTAACATTGATACCTAAGTTTGAAATGTAACAGACACTGAACACTATTGTAGGAGTTTGGAGGGAAAACAGGTAAACGGTCAGTATTGGAAAACTGATTTGGCATGTGTATACCTACAGTAACTTGAATGTTGAGAATACGAAACGACGAAGCCCAAGTGAATGTGCAGTGTAGACGATTAAGAAGGTGGTGTATTTATACGAGGAGACGTCATAGTTCTGATTATCAGAACTCCGGATACACACTGAAATTTTATCACTACAACACACTGACATGCAAATAGAGGAACGAAATTAAAGTGTTGCAGGCGGCTGATACACTGACGGTAATTCATGTTCTGCATTTGAAAGGGACCAATACTGCACGGAAAGCTTGCCGAGTCGGTGGAAGCTACAGCAAAAATGCACAATCATATTACACGTTATTTAGATAGCGCCGAGTCATGCATTAAGGCTAAACGAGTCTGGAAGGCGAGAATGAAGTTGCAGGCCATCCATCCGTGAAGAACAGGGAATAGAAAAAGAAGTGGAGGCCCTGGTGTTCGAAGGTGGGTATATAAGAATCGAGACTATAGTGGAAAAAGTGTAAAATCAGACATGGTTCAGCTTCCATGACTTGTACGACATTTTGAACATTACAAAGGTCGTGTTCCGCTACGTTCTTTGGGTGACCACAGACATTTAAATAGTCCACGGAATCGAGGGGGCAGCAGAAATGATACAGATCTGTCAGGACAATACAGATTATTTGTTGGAGCCACGAACGATGCCCGATCGCGCATGTCTAGACAACAGCATCTTTGCCAGTTTCAAGCAACCGTTGAAGTACGCATATATACAGGGAGTTACAAAAAGGTGCGGCCAAACTTTCAGGAAACATTCCTCACACACAAAAGAAAGAAAATATGTTATGTGGACATGTGTCCGGAAACGCTTAATTTCGTTGTTAGAGCAGGTTTTAATAATTCTCTTTAAATGTAAATTGAAATAATACGCGCAGACAATTGTCAAAATACCCAATTGTTTCGTTAGTATGTACTGTACTTCCTCGATTCACGTCATTAACACAGATTTTCTGTGAACGTTTGGGCCGGAATTGTTGGTGATGTCTTGATTGTGCCTCATGTTCTTCCACCGCTCACTGGAGCACGTTATCATGATTTCATACGGGATACTCTTCCTGTGCTGCTAGAACATGTGCCTTTACAAGTACGACACAACATGTTCATGCATGATGGAGCTCCTGCACTTTTCAGTCGACGTGTTCGTACGCTTCTCAACAACAGATTCGGTGACCGATGGATTGGTAGAGGCGCACCAATTCCATGGCCTCCACGCTCTCCTGACCTCAACCCTCTTGACTTTCATTTATGGGGGCATTTGAAAGCTCTTGTCTACGCAACCCCGGTACCAACTGTAGAGACTCTTCGTGCTCGTATTGTGGACGGCTGTGATACAATACGCCATTATCCAGGGTTGCATCAGCCCAACAGGGATTCCATGCCACGGATGGTGGATGCATGTGTCTTCGCTAACGGAGTACATTTTGAACATTTCCTGTAACAAAGTGATGTCATGCTGGTACGTTCTGTTGCTGTGTGTTTCCATTCCATTATTAATGTGATTTGAAAAGAAGTAATAAAATGAGCTCTAACATGGAAATTAAGCATTTCCGGACACATGTCCATATAACATTTTCTTTCTTTGTGTGTGAGGAATGTTTCCTGAAAGTTTGGCCGTACCTTTTTTTACAACCTGTATAAGCTTCGTGCTTGAAGAAACTTTATAACCCGCAAATAATGGCTCTCCTTGCTTAGATAGAATCTGTTACACGCCAGCACCATCAGCGATGACAATTTTCATAAATCCACTGACTAACTGGCTACAATCAAGTTTAAATTTGGCAGTGCCTACGACAGTGGCAGCAGAACGTTCACAACAATACTGAACGGTATTGGCTGACGACGAATGCGTAACATAGATGCGCAGACCAAGCCAACATCGACCGCCGTCGTTCGTGGTTCCAACTATAGTCTCCCAATCATGCAGAAGGGCTGGATGTATCACTGTTGCGGTATCCACGCTGTTCTCGTGGACCTCAAACAGCGCCGCTTCAGCCGCTGCTATTCGTATACACGGTAGCCCGAAACAGTCCGAAGGCTTGGTAGGTACGCAGAAAAGTAATTAAAAATCGGAAAGCTCTGCCGTCCCAATTTAATTAGCATTGAAGTTAGCCAGTCCGGTCGCTGCTCGCGAATTCAAACAGCCTACTTATTCTTTGTTTAGTTAGCTGCAATCGAAAGAAAAAATAAAACAAAAAATATAAAAAAGGGCAGAACATCGGACTACTGAGCCTTTGGCTTGAGTTCTAACACTGCTACCGCCCAGGTCCGATGTTGTATCTCTTGTTCGGTTTGAGGAAAAGGAAGGACACGTCTGGCAATATCTTAAGTGACGGACTGCGTTGAATTTGCGCGCGCAGCGTCATGATAGTCGTTGCCTTCCTCCGACCTTCGAACTGAACTACCCAGCCAGTTATGGGAAGACCTACAGTTTAACGTGGTTGCCGAATCACGGTGCTACTCGACATTTTTCATGGTTGGTTGGTTGTTTTAGGGGGGGGGGGCAGAGACATTTTTCACATCAGCAACATTGCTAGAGGGGAAGTAAGGACAGATAAAAACCTAGGTCCTAGCTGGTGTCGAAGCCGCGACCTTTTGACTCATAGCCTGAGGAAGCCCGAGGAAGCCGAAGTCTCACCCAGTCAGGGGGCGCACTGGTAACACACCGCATTCGGGAGGACGCCGGTTCAAACCCGCCTCCGGCCATCCTGATGTAGCTTTTCCATGATTACTCGAGGGAAATTCCGGGATGGCTTCTTTCAAATGGCTTGGCCGATTTCCTTCCCAATCCCTGACAAACTATCCGGATGTGTGCTCCCTCTCTAATAACCACGATGTCGACGGGACGTTAATCCTGATCTTCGTTTTTTCGAATTTGCATTACCTCACTGACAGCCTCGATTCAGACCATCCTCAGATTACGGCGACATTCCGGAAGACTTGCAGTGGATATAGGGCTTTGTACGTGAGAATACTGGGCAACTGAATGAACACTATATCTGCCAGTGAGCGACAGTACTACGTAACTGTCAGAGCGTAAAAAATAAATTTCGCACATAAAAAACACATCACTATTATCTTTTTCAAAATATTATAAAAAGATCAATTTAAACATGTTCGTGTTTTGAATTTCGTCACATTGGGAAACGACAATTGTGACCTCGATCCAAAGGAGCAGAGCGTGTGTTCAGCACCGCCGAAAGATAAAATCACCGGGGAAATTATTGTGGGTATTAAAAAAAAAATTTTTTTTGTTTGGGAGGAGAGGGGGGGGGGGACTTACACGATGTGGCGCTAACAATGATCATAAGGAAGAAGTGTCCCAACAGCATATAACAGTAATCCGACGATGTGATGAGAGCTCTCAAGATGCACACGAGGCGTTATTTTTTGCTCCAGGATAGTACCCCAGCCGACACTGTGCAGAAGACAATAATACATTCTTATTTGGATTAACATACACACCCTCATCTCCCTTCCTTCTTCCGTGTTCTTATGACATGGTACCAAGTGAATTTATTTCTTCGTATGAAACAAACATTGCGTGCCAGGCATTTCCTGAACGCTGATTAGGTATTTTTGAGAGGAAACGTTTAGTAACATACGTGATTAAACGGTGTGAGGGTGGGGTGCTGGGGCGGAAGAGTAGACTGCAGATCCAACTCCCCCCGCCCCTGACCAATGTCCCTAGAGCATTCGTAATCCTCCCAGAAGAAATTATCGATGCCGCTGCCCACCAGCCTAAATCCAGACTTCTACGTCCAAGCTCTCCTCGAAGTTACCTATCATCATAATAAAAGAAAAAAGAAGCAGAAGAAAGGAAAAAAAAGGAAATAAAATAAAACATGCGTCCAGTTGCTACGCAAAGACGTAGACTCAGATTGACACCATACGCATACCTCATACTCGCAGCTGGGTTTCTTTAAGGGGATAATTAAATCTTCATCCGTAGCTTGTCGACAGTGAAATTTATTTGCCAGCAATCTTAAACGAATTTCTGTACTTGCGTTACTTCTTTGTTTTCAATCAAGACGGTTTGAAGGAAAATTTATTCCAACTGATTGCTGTTGTACACCATGGATTGGAAATCATTCTTTGTTTTCTTTTATTGTTGAGCAATTAGCATCACATAACTTAAATTGTTGTGCGTTCTTTGATGCTGTTTCCTGTTCTTTCACTACATCACATTATCCGCCGCCGGCCGCGGTGGCCGAGGGGATTGAGGCGCTCCAGTCACGGTCTGCACGGCCACTAGGGTCGGGGGTTCGAATCCCCCCTCGAGCATGGATATTTGTGCCGTCCTTAGTCTTAGCTAGTCCGTAAGTAGTTTGTAAGCTTAGGGACTGATGACCCCGTAGCTAAGTCCCATAATTCTACAAAAATTTGAACATTATCCGCCAAGTGGTTATTTTCCTTTCTTCTCCCAACGTTCCGGGTCAGGGGTGTGTAAATTTGACTCGCGCGCTTTGCTTCTGTGACGTCACCTGGCAGCAAGCGCCGAGCAGTTGCCGCAGTACCCTTAGTAGGAAGTCGTGTTTTGCGCTCGCTCTTTTTTTGACTTGTGAAGTGTTCGGATAGAAAGTAGCTTTTTGTATAAGGGAACAATTTTTCCATATATTCTTTCTGTAATTATGAGTAAGAATAGTTCGTGTTGTGCTGTTGCGGGTGTAATTTCAGAGGACGCGAGACGGAAGGCATTTTGCACCATCGGATTCCAAAAGATGAACTTCAGCGCATGTCATTCAGTCAATTGCGATAAAACTTTGTCAACTTATTACATGAACTAGCGTCACGGTTATAGGCATAGTAAAATTTCGAAATTCGCACTCTAAGGGGGTGAAATCATGATATTATATAAAACAGAAGCACATTTTCTCTGTCTGTCCCTTTAACCTTATATAACTCTAGAACTACTGAACGTATCGTGATGAGGTTTCTTTTAAATTTTAGATCTCACAAAGATCTAAAAAAAATCCACGAGAGCATATGTCTAACTTTTACAAGTGAAGCATATGTATCATTATTCTCTCCTAAGGCGCTGGCGCCGTATGGCGTCAGACTACATAAATAGTGATTGTGGGAAATCTATAATTGTTAGACATGTGCTCTCACGGACTTCATTTTAGATCTGTTTAGCTCTGTTCCTAACGGATTTTGCCGCCATACAACACCTATACAAGTTAATATATAAATGCAAAATTATACAGTTGTAGAACATAAAATTCAGTAAATATGAGATCATATACAGGGTGAATCACCTAACACTTGCACCGCAAATATTGCGGAAACGAAAAGTGCGATTGATGTGCGGTTTTCACAGAATGGATTGGTAGTAGGGACTCTTATTTTTAGCCAACAAACATATTTTAATATTAATTAGAAAGTGTATTTTTTATGGAAACAGATTTTTACATGGAACAATTGTTTCCACCATGCACTGAAATTTTTGACGCCAGCTGTGTACAAAGAATTTTGAATGATTTTTATCACGTTTAGTTTGGCAGCTACAACCGTTCAAAGTATCGGGGGCGGAGGCTGCGATAGCGTAGGTGACTGGCCGAGTGGCTAGCCCCTGGGGCACGGCCCACTGTCTCACTAGTCGGCTACGCTGTCGTAGCCTCCGCCCCCAAACCTTTGAATGGTTGTAGCTGCCAAACTAAAGGTGATAAAAAATATCATTGAAAATTCTTTGTACACAGCTGGTATCAAAAATTCCAGTGCATAATAGAAACAACAATTTTTCCATTTGAAAAATTGTATGTTTGAATAAAAAATACACTTTGTAAAACTACCTATAATCTATTAATTGGCTAACAATACGAGTCCTTGACTACCAATCCATTCTGTGAAAACCGCACATCAATCGCACTTTCCGTTTCTGCAATATTTGCGGTGCAAGTGTTAGATGATACATCCTGTATACTGCAATGGGTAGAAACCTGTCACATCATGCAACACGTATTCAGCCAGCTTAAGGAAATTCCTGGAAAACTGACAGTAATGTTGACAAGTTTGAGCTTTGAAGGGCATACGGATGTAGGTGATAGCACTAGACTTTTAGAGAGTTATAAGGAAGACAATGAACAGAATACATCCAACGAATATTATTTACGACAGATCTGGTTTTTAACTTCAAGAGACTGCAGTTTCCACTGAGGCTTACATTTTCTATATCGATTAATAAATCACAGGACAATCTATTCAATACTGTGGAGTGGATTTGACATGCTCATGTTTCTCACATGGACAACTTTATGTCACTTTTTCAGGGTGGACTCAGAAAAGAAATTATTCATATTAGATCCCCGTCAAGTAACAAGAAACATTGTTATAGTAAAGTTGTGAATTGAATGAATTAATGTTTACATATCATTTGTATTTTGTTATTATCTTTCTTAGTTTGGATACTGTACTTACAATTGTGCATAAGATGCAAGAGTGCGCCTCGGCAGCACAGTGGTATAGTGCCAGACTACAAATCCAAAAGGTCGCGAGTTCGATCCCCACCAGGCCCTAGGATTTTTATCTGTCACTTTCCATTTCTTTCACCTCTGGCAGTGTTGCTGATGTGAAAAATATCTAGTAGCACCGTGGTTTTGAACTCACGTTAAACTCTAGCTCTCCCTATAACTGGCTGGGTAGGTCAGTTCGAAGGTCTGAGGAAGGCATCGGCATACCACCTACAAACAGGAGCCGGCCGCGGTCGCCGAGGAGACTAAGGCGCTCCAGTCTCGGTCTGCACGGCCACTACGGTCGAGGGTTCGAATCCCCCCTCGGGCATGGATATTTGTGCCGTCCCAGTTCGTAAGTAGTTCATAAGTAGTTTGTAAGTTTAGGGACTGATGACCCCGTAGTTAAGTCCCATAGACTATACAATCATCATCCAAACAGGAGCATGCTTACTAAAGCACTGTGGTGTTCAAACCGATCTTCGGATTGTTGACTGCTTTACTTATGCAAGACAGCCTTATTTCTGATATAATCTCAGATAAATATAACATATTAGAAAAAAGTAGATGGAGAGAGAAGGGATAGAAGAAGCACTAGCTCAAGGCTTTATGTTTGTAAATCTATCGGACCATACTGCGTGGTCATCAGTCCGTAGCTTACAAACTACTTAAACCTAGGTAAACTAACCTAAGGACAACACACACACGCCCTAGGGAGGACTCGAACCTCCGACGGAGAGCAACCGCGCACTTCGCAGCGATGCGCCTTAGACCGCTCGGCTACTCAACCGTGGATCAAGGCTTGAATAAATAAATCTATAAATGCCCAGGCAACGACCGGTTTTCACCTAGTTGTTCTATAAAAACAACACGTTTACGGTGAAAGAGGATGGATGGAGAGAGAGAGGAGGTATACGGCAAGTACTAAATCAAGGCTTGAATAAATAAATATCCGGGCGATGCCGGATTTTCAGATAGTGGAAAGTAAATAACTATTACAGATACAGATACTGAGACATGTTTCTTTATACTCATCAGATCAATGGCAACAAAATAAAGAGAGATTGGGCTTTACTGCAACCTCTTACAGTTTTGCGATGGCTTCATGTTAGCGAGGTTGTTTGAGGCAAAATATTTTATTAGCCGAACTCCGTAACTGAACATTTGAGGACTTATGTTTACATGGATCTTTTTTCAGCCTAGAATATTATATAAAAATACTTGCATACCTCCGTCAATCCCCGGTATATAAACAGTTGCGTTCAGTGCGTTTGGGCGCCCCTGTTGCTGCTGCCTTGTCCTCACCTGTGCGCAAATTATTGTTTGGCGGGCCGGTGGGCGGGTTGTCCAAACTGGCGGCGGCGCCGGTGTGCGCTGTTTTACGGGCTGTCGGCGGCCCACCAGTCATTAGGAGCCGTAATGTCGCCTAAACACGTCGCCGCCGGCGCACTTCAGTCCTGCTGTCCTCTGGTCTAGCGCGACAGCGGCAAAAAGTAGTAGTCACAGTTACCTTCATACTGCTTCAGGCGACCTACCTGCTGAAAATTTCTCACCCTCACAGCTGCAGGCAGCTTATTTAGGTCAGAAATGTACACGTTTTTCACCTCAGGTCCTCATTTTATGTGAACACAGCAAGTCCAGCCAGTACGTCTCGTATCTGAAATGCAGCCCTGAATGGCCTGCGAAATACTATAACGAAGAAACAAGGAAGTCAGAACCAAGAGTAAGTGTACCGTTGTATTTTTCGGTCAACTTCGCTGTATGGGAGTTAAAACTGGGTGGGTAGCCTACCGCTTACCTTATTAATGAGGTTACAGACACTACGGTCGGGGGTTCGAATCCCCCCTCGGGCATGGATATTTGTGCCGTCCTAGTTAGTAAGAGTTACATAAGTAGTTTGTAAGTTTAGGGACTGATGACCCCGTAGTTAAGTCCCATAAGCTTTACAAACATTTGAACATTTTTGAGGTTACAGATATGAAAGCAGCAGGCACGATTGCAGATACTAACCGATGGGAACAATGGCAGGAGAGTGTGCATAATGAGGAAATAAAAAGAAGAACTGTGCATGAACACCATAGATGAAGCAGTTACAGCAGGCTGTTCCAACAGGCTGCTCCGCGAGCAGGAGCGCACACGAGCGCTCACTACCCAAGCTCGGAGCTGCGGTGGTGGGGGAAGCTGACGTCATGCACGCTAGTACTCGGATGGGTTTAAGTAAACAGAAGCGTTCGTTTAGTGACGGTAGCAGGATGTCTAGTTCTAAACGAAATAGCGGTTTTTGTAGGCGTCTGTCAAAGCGATGTCCCGTCAAATTCTTGTCATGGTACTGATTTGGAGGCTGTAAAATTGGTATTGCCATATTTACGATTAACATGGTGGAAACTGTGATGCGATTCAGCTGATTAATCAGACAATCTGTATTCTTTTAATATTCTAGCAACAACTTGTAAAATCAATGACTTTCTTCATTAAAAAAGGAATGGGGAAATTTGTTGTACACTTCATAAGTAATTCATCTTACGTTGTTTTCATGAAACAGGTATTTACAAATGTAAAATAATTCCACCACATACACGCTTTATTAAATTCCAGATATGAAATCAAATCTATGTGATTATAATTACAATAACGAAAGAAATTGTATTATCGCTGCAGACTGACCTGTTGTCACATCTCCGGTAAATCGAAGGAAAAAATGGCAGTTACATCTGTTTCAGACACAATTGTACTCGCAGCGTGAATTGGAGTGCGGCTGCAGTTTCTCGTGACGTCGCAGCCCAGCCGGCTGCTTCATTCGCACATACTGTATGCTCACGCAGCTGTGTGCCCCATGCCACAGCAGCTCACGGCCGAGAGGCGGTGCTCCGCGAGAAAGTGAGCGCTACATATTTCACGGGCGAGTGCGTGAGCTTGAACAGCCTGAATTACAGCGAACCGGCTGAGACGCTGGGGTGGTATTAAACTCTTGGGAGAAGCCAGGTTATCTAAGAGACTCATGGGCTCGGCAGCGGAGGGTAAGAGGACACGAGGTAGACCAAGAAGAAGGCAGATTCGGTGAAGAATGATTTTGAAGTAAAAGGCTTGAAATCAGACGAGGGATCAATGTTAGCATTGAATACGGAATTATGGAGGAATTTTATTAGGGGGACTACGCTCCAAATTGAACGTTTAAAGGTATCATCAGTCTGTAATCATGGTGGTGGTGATAACAGAATTTACGTAATTCACTGCGAGTAGTATTGAAATAATCGTATGGAGAAAGTTGAAAATTCACGTCTGGCGGAAGGCATGCAGGGGCGATTGACAAGTTCCCGCTGTCGTGTTGCTCAGTGTGACTGCCTAGTAAGCAAGAGAACCCCGGTTAGAATTCCGACTTGATCATCAATTTTCAACTTTTTGCATTGAATTATGTATTGATTACAGTTGCACTATCAAAAGTATTGTCTGTTGTGTCAGACAAATCCAAAGGAAGAGACACCATATGCATAACTTATACTACCAGAAGCTCTTCATTGAACCCGAAACGTCTCCATTATAACTCCAGTGTTTGGCATTATGACTAATTTAATTCCGTTCTTCAAGTCTCTCTATCCTCTATCGATCACATTTCCTTTGTGTACTTTCAATATAAAACGCAATATAAAGGGAGTGAAATTTGAGGAAATATCTTTTGTATTTGTAGAGATAACTACTAGGCCTCAGCCAGACCGAAACTAGTCGGCAGTGATAATAACAATAAAAACTACTTTGCAGCTTTGGCTGATGAAATATTTAAAATTATGTATGTTTTTTCTCATTTGGAGAATTTTTAATATGACTATTAAAAGTAGTGTTTTTTCAGGTTAGTTAGTACCTCCACGTTTGTGTAGCGCCAGGATGCCTATACTGCCCGGGATCGGGGGTAAAGCGGTGCGAAGCACCTAGCGATAGTGAGACTGGAGCTAACTCTCCCACAGGCGCCGTTCACTTGCGTCTAAGGTACGGAAAAACAGAAAACAGCACGTGGCAACGTTTGTGTTAGTTGTGTGCGACGATCGTTCGACGCAGAGAAAAAAAAAGAATCAGACACTGATATTAACGTACCACATATAAAAGCATTGTAACAATGTCAATGCCACCTCAGGTGGAACGGAAGATTACTAATAAAGAGAAATTTCCATCAACATATACCCCGAAAGCCGTCATATGGTGAGTACCGGTGGTTACCTCGCCACACTACCAGCCATTTCCTTTCCTGTTGTACGACCTCTAGTTTCTGATATCTTTGTGGTTCTTACGTAAAATGTAATTTATCAACCTACAATCTTTCTGCAGTGAGCTTCACCGGTCCTTTAAATTTCCTCAATAGTGTTCCTCCAAAAGGACTTCGCCCACCCTCCACAGATTCCCATTCGAGTTCCTGAAACATTTTCAGTGACATCCGCATGTTGCACGAACCTAACAGTAACAAGTCGCTTCTATGCCACGTTTTAAATCACTCTCGTAGGCATTCCAAACCCCAGAGCAGAGCTCAAGTATGCCTCGCACTAATTTCTCTACAGATGAACCAGACTATCCCAAAATCCTCCCAATAAAACGAAATCGACTGTCCACCATGGCCACAACTGTCTTTACACGTTCAAACTAACCATTGCTGCACAACGCTCGGTATGAAACTTAGAACTATTGCTTCTTATTTTCACATCTCTAGGAGGGCGTGCTAGAAAGTAAAGTCTCGTATTTCTTTTCGCTATATCAGTTGAAGTATCACGTGACTTGTATGTTACTCGTTGCGAGGAATGTGAAAATCGCCAGGGGGACTGCTGTGAGAAATGACTAAGTAGATGTCAAGAGTAAAGATAAAGAATGTCAACAGTTTTTTTTTCCTTTTTTTTAGCCCCGCGGGAGTCGCCATGCGGTTTGAGGTGCCATGTCATGAATTGTGCGGCCGTCGGAGGTTACAGTCCTCCATCGGGTATGGGTGTGTTTGTGCTGTCCTTAGCATAACTTTAAGTAGTTTGTAAGTCTAGGGACCGATGATCTCAGCAGTTTGGCCCTTAGGTATACAAACATTCTAACATTTTGAAAGTATGTTTTTATTTTTAAAAAATCCGGAGGCATTCTTTTTCACCTTGCCAGCGATTTATTGTTATTACTTTTTTTCTTTTCCTTAATTAATTACTATTTTTGCTTAGAGCCAGTCCTGGCAACATGTTTACATCCATCAACAGTCCAGTGTTGGTCTTGAAGGGCCAGAAGCAGTGTAACGCTTTAGTCGCGCTGCCAGCAAGGTTAACGAGTGGGCCTTCGACACAGAAAGTCCACATCGATGACGTTTCGTTGTGTGGTTCGCACGCTGAAACTTGCTGATGGCCCAGCATTGAAATCCGCGCCAGTTTGCGGAAGGGTTGCGCTTCTGTGACGCTGATCGATTCTCTTCAGTCGTCGTTGCGTCCGTTCTCGCGAATCTTTTTCCGGCCGCAGCGCTGTCGGAGATTTGATTTTTTTCCGGATTCTCGCTATAAACGGTGCGCTCGTGAAATGGCCGTACGAGAAATTCCCCACCCCATCGTTACCTCGGAGCGGCTGTATCCCATCTCTCGTGCGACGACTAAAACACCACCTTCAAACCCACTAAATTCGTGATAATCTGGAACTGTAACTGTAACATCAGTAACCGATCTAACGTCTGGACCAGACACTTGGGTCTTAAATGGGTGTTGGTGACCGCAGCGCCGTACTCCGAGTGTTTACAAATCTCCCCAATGTCCCCAATGAAGATTATGGTTGGTTCACCAGCCAGCTCGCCAACGTGACGGTATAACTTGCCAGTTTGATAGAATATGGCATGATATACCTTACGAGGACATCAATGTCAGTTCGAGTAAATGGTCACAAAAGGGCCATTGGTTAAAAAATTCGTGATCTTTACTCCTGAATGAAACATCCAATTTTGTGAAAACGTAAATACGGAGTTTATGAGATCCCATGCCAATGAGGCGAGACATTTGTCAGACGTTGCGTACTGTGGATGATGGCTGTCGTGAGCATCAGCGACACACGAGACTACGACAGCCACCAAATCGGCAGTCGCAGAACACTGCCTTTCTGAATTACATGGCATGGACTACAAGAATACGAGAGTTCTGGTCCATACTTCCAGTCTTCGGGACTGCATAATTAAAGAGTCCCTCGAGATCCGAGTTAGGGAAGCGTAGATTAATCGCGACAGCGGCTACGCACTTAATGAAGCATGGAAACCTGCACAGCGTAATTAAGAAAGGAAATAAGACGTCGCACAACGAACTGACGTAGGCCATACCGTAAGACTTCATTCGGCACCTCTACAATCGTCTTCATGAGAAAGTTGCACCCTGCATTGCTGCAAAATAAGGGTATACACGATACTAGCGTCGACATAGTGCATGCTCTGGTGACTGCACTGACGTGATCGTTGTATACAACCTGAAGAATGTGTCAATAAAATTTCGCTCTGCTGGGTCGACGAATTCATGGTGTCCTTTTTTTCATTCTACAGGAGTGTATATCCAGCCTTTCGATACACCGTTAGGCATTGCGAAAGTGGGAAAACGGCTTCTAAAGCGCGGTTCACGAATCAGTGCGCCCAAATGAAAAATTCATCAGGGGGTTCATATTTGTTTTCCGCGCGAGAAACGCGAAAAAGCGTCAGGTGTATCTCGCAGACGTACGACGGTGAGAGGAGGCATTGGACAGTGATGGAGCTGGGTGACGCGCGAACACGCCTGACGCGGCGCGGGTGTCAGAGTGCCGGCGATAAGTCTGCCATCAGCGCGACGCATAATGCGCGCTGCCTTTGTAGGCTGGACTAGCCGCCGCCGGGAGCGGACAGGTCTGAGGCTGTGGCCGTGGCCGCTTTACATTCCGGCCGGAATCTGGCATCTGCGGGCAACTGGCGCCGCCCGGTCGTTTGTCCTGGCCGCCTCGTATTCCGCTACTGGTCTCCTTATTTTTTTCTCTCTTTCTCTCTCCTTTTTCGTGTACATTCCCTTCCTTAGTTTGTTACAAAGGAGCAGTAATTCTTTCCGTATTCGGATGGTCGCTTTTTATGGAGATATCGAGGACTTTATCTCTTTTATCTACACTCCGGGACAGGGAAGATTGCGACGCCGTAAATAATTATTCACAAGGATAAAATATCTAATAGTGATTCAGATAAACGTCAAAAGGTTCAGAGTAATACAGCTACATTACTGCCGTATCGAAACAGGTATTCTGTGGGGCAATCCTGAGCACTTGCGAGACAAGTCTACCAGAGGGTGAGATATGTGGTTCACCGATTTCGATCGAATTTTGCATGGCCGTTCTATATTGAATGTAAAGAGGCACTTGTTTCGGCTTTTTGCTAAACGGCAGTTTTTGAAAAAAAAAAAAAAAATCAAGGTCAAAGTTGATGATGCAAAATCGCACTTTCAATGCTATGCATCGAAAGATCGTCTGAAGATGAGTGTTTCTTACTAATTTTTTTACTGACTGAGCTGTCAAAATAGCTGTCAAAACAGGGAAATAAAAAAAAATTAAATTCGTTATTTGACATACAGGGTGTCCAGAAAAGGGCTCCCTGATTTCAAAATTAAATATATCGAAACCAAAGATCGATAGAGGAATGCAGTAAAAGGTATGTTTATTGTGGAAGCTCTAAGACGTTTATACAGCAGTTTGAAATAATAGTTACAAAAGCTGCTAACAGATGGCGCTGTACGCTCTACAGCTCGTATCAGCATACATAAGTGAAATAATCGTATGAAAACACTCTTTGCAAACAATCACATCACGATGTTTTCAAAATATGTACCGTTGGCACTACAGAGGTGGCGCAAACGAAGAATGAAATTGACGATCACATTTCGTAATGTATCAACCGAAATGGATTCACATGCCACAGATCGCAGATTCAAGCTCGTCCAGCGTGGCGGGATGCTTCGGGTAGACCATGTCTTTCACTGTGCCCCCAGAAAAAAAAAGTCTCAGGGATTCAAATCCGGCGAATATGGAGGCCAATCCATGCCTGCACCAGTAAATTTGGGATATTACAAAGCAATGACTCGATTCCCGAAGTATTCCTCAAGAAAGCGAAACACTTGTTCGGTCCGTTGTGGTCGGGTTCCATATTGCATAAACCATTCAGTACCTGGTCGATCATCTAACGCTTCCCGTGTGGCGACAAATTGTTCCAAAATTGCAACGTAACGTGCACCAGTGACCCTTTCTCGAATGAAAAAGGGCCAATAACGCCTCTGCTGCATTCTGCAGCCCACACAGTTCAAATGTTTGTACAACTTATGGGACTTAACTACGGGGTTATCAGTCCCTAAGCTTACAAACTATTTATGAACTACTTAAGACTAAGGACGACACAAATATCCATGCCCGAGGGGGGATTCCAACCCCCGACCGTAGTGGCCGTGCTGACCGTGACTGGAGCGCCTCAGTCACCTCGGCCACCGCGGCCGGCCAGCCCACACAGTAACTTTAGGAGAATACAGGGGTTTCGCTTCACACCAATATGGCTTTTCGGAACCCCAAAATCGCCAGTTCAGCTTATTCACGTATCCATTCAGGTGGAAGTGTGCTTCATCTGTAAACCAGATTAAGCCAACATCAAATCCTTCACTATCAATCATTGTGAGCATCTGATTAGCAAAGGCAACCACCCCTTGTTGCAGAGCTCGTACGGGTATGCCTGGTGCGTTTGAATTTTGCATGGAAACACGTGTAGGCTCTTTCTCAGTATTTTCTGCGTGCTGGAACGCTTCAAACCAGTCTCGGATGCAATTCTACGGACAGATGACATTGGGTTTCGCTGAATAATTCCAGAAACTGTGGCGATATTTTCAGACGTAACTGCGGTTTGCTTGCGGCCAACATGCCCCACTAGATCATCAGTTACGCTGCCTGTTCGTTGAAATTTTGCGAAGAGCGTAAGAATGGTTTTTGCATCGGGTCCTTTTCGAACATTAAATCCTGCTTGAAAACTTCGCCTTGTTGCCGTAGGAGTCTTCTAACCTGTGATACTCTAGCACCAGAAAAACGCGTTGTTCAATGGAGTACATGGTTTTAATATCTTCCTTCGGTACGCTAACCTCCTGTCACGCTTCAATAGTGGAACTGTTCGCTCTGGGCATCGGATCACTATTTATACTAGGCATTACAAATGGCGATTACAGCGCCATCTGTTAGCAGCTTTTGTAACTATTATTTCAAACTGCTGTATAAACTTCTAACAGCTTTCACAATAAACATATCGTTTACTACATTCCTCTATCGATGTTTTCGAGATATTTAATTTTGAAAACAGGGAGTCCTTTTCTGGACACCCTGTATATAAGAACGATACTACATGTTTTCACTATTAACAGCAATAAAATGGTCAAATCATCTAGACAGCGACGTTGCAAGGAAGTGCCGGCTGCGGTGGCCGAGGGGACTTAGGCGCTCCAGTCACGGTCTGCACGGCCACTAAGGTCGGGTGTTCGAATCCCCCTCGGGCATGGCTATTTGTGCCGTCCTTAGTCTTAGTTAGTTCGTAAGTAGTTTGTAAGTTTAGGGACTGATGAGCCCGTAGTTAAGTCCCATAAGCTATACAAACATTTGAAAACTTTTTTTTTGCAAGGAAGTAAAGATCAATGTACGTAGACTTATTGTACCTATGTTATTAGTTTATATTATCACGTTCAAAATTGCAAATTATTCCTACGTTATTTATATTATTTTCACAGAATCCTGAAGATGAGAATTGTGCTGAAACAGGCGTCTGGTAATTCATAAATAAAATTTATTTTTCCGTCGGTGCTTGACAGAACATAATATTAAAAAGGAACAACTTCCTGATCTTCTGCAAAACTTGTACGATGTACACTGCGAGATCGTACATCCCCTGAAGAAAAGCAGAAAGATGATACTACTGGAATTATTGGAAATCAATAAACATTTGGTTCACGATGCCAGTTCAGTATTAAACGATCAGATCCAGTTCCCCTTTACACATCTACTGAAATAAGTATTTTTTCCTAACTTTCCTATTCAGCAAAAATAATCATGTCAGTTTTGATCCTTTACACGTACTTGTTATATTTTTATATAAATGTTAATAACTTTCATAAATATGTACTCGTAATGAACTTCCCTGTGAAGTATCGATTTTCTGTAAATCTTTTCTTTGTAAATCGTAACATGTTTGTAACATCTTTCAAAACATGTATACTACAGTCAGTTGTCACCTGATGGTGGCCTAAGAAGCCGAAAGCCGGTTTGTGACGAATGAATAACTTCAGAACACCAGGAAGTTGTACCTTTTTGATATTAATTAATAAATATTTTTTATATAGCGGCGTCTTTGATACAGTGAAGTTCCTTACAATGTCGTAATATATATAGGTCAAAACTTAATAACACTCGAGTAATTAACGTTTTTGCGACTTTCCGATCGCCGTCGCCGCTGTAGCGGTTGAGGGCTCGGTGGCTCAGATCGTTCGCTGAGAGGGCTAGGTGCTGTCTCTTTGATAAGGAGAGACTGTGCCAAGAACTGAACGGTCAATACGGAACAAAAACGAACCAACGTCCGCAACGAACAGATCTACCTGAAGACAAAAAAAGGTAGTCCAGGCCTCCGACTGTCAAACCGTGGATATAGGTTCGAACATCCATCATGACAATTTTTGTCAGTTTCTTTACGGCGTATTCGATAATATTGTCATATTTGTAATACCTTTTTCTGCCATATTTTGAAGTAGAGCATCAGGAAGTGTGATTAATGTTCAATTGAATGTACTACCTGTTTACAGCTGTTTTATTTGTGATACACACTGCAAAACAATAAGAAATTAGTAAAATAAAATATAAGTTGTAAAGTATATTATTATGTAATTCCAAATACTGATCATTATTCATCAGCGTTCTCACAGCCAGTAGGATAAAACTTATCTTAAATTCAAACAAAACTCATATTTCTGACACGTTACAGAACACACGAACGCCATATTGCCAGATTCACATGTTTTCGGAGATATCGTTCGTGGAAAACTTACCTGATTTTATATGGCTGAAGACATATCCATCGGATATTAATTTCTATGGGTGACGAGAGTAGAGAAGCACATTTTGAAAAGCGCAACTCCTTATGAACCAAGGAATGAATTTTAATACCATCTGCTCTGTCATGAATGAGGTTCACCCTACGATCTTTCGATGTATAGCTTTGAAAACCGATTTTTCATCATCAAAACCTTGATTTCTTTAAAAACTAATGAGCGTCTGACAAAAATCTAGTATTCAGTATAGGTGGAAACTCCATGCAAAATGTGATCGAAATCGGAGACCCACACGTCAGACTGTATACTTGTGGGTTTATCTTGACGTCTAGGGAGATACAATGCGCCACGATCTTTCGGCCTGTTTCAGCAAGCCACTGGTACTGATTTCGGCAAGCAAATCAACAGCGACGTCTGCACTTGGTAAGCTACGTATGGTGCGTGGTGGAGGTTGCTTTACACTACTCCTAGTCATTTCCTTAACTGTTCCTTTTGCAAATGGAGCGACGAAAAAACGACATCCTACATGTCTGTGCACTAGTGATGTGTCTTATCTTCGTGGCCTTTAAGCGAAGTATACGTTTATCGCAGCATAATCGTTCTACTATTAGCATAAAAGTCTATAAAGTAGTGCTTCCTGACATACCTCTGGGTCTCTTATTTAACGTCTTTCTTTGCGTTGAGGGATGCATCTGTCGATGACAAACTTGACGAACAGAACGCTCTGTATAACTGAAAGAGGAAGAAAGGTACTATTAGGTTGCGAAGGATGGAATTTAATTATAGCCTATCCGAAACATGATTTGTGGCCGAAACCGAAACCGTAACCGAATATTCGGCTCCTCTTGTAGCTTCGGTTGTAAACGCAACCTAAACCGAAACGTTAAACTTTGGTAAGTTTACGTTATACCGCAAATCACTAGTTTTCTTTCATCCCCTTCCTGTACCTTAGCCTTCTTGAGTGTGTGTAACCAGGAGTCCGCAGAAGATGACATAGGATGCGAGAGCATACGAATAGCTCATAGCCTATGTATTATTACTGAAGCTATGTCATTCCCGCTGACATTCCTCTTAGCGCTTTGCATTTCTAAAGAAAGTGTAAAGTAGAATGGGTGAAATTATAATAAGGTGCTGCGACGTATTCTCAAAATGAAGTTTGGGATTCCGATGCATTCATCGCTGACGACCCAGTAGTGCAGAAATAACACACTATACCCTAACGTTCAAATGTAAGCAAAATTGTGGAACATGGTCACAGCATAACAGATTAGGCTCTGTCGCCGACAGAGCTGACGCGCGCAACCAAGATCTCGAATTTGTTCCGTAAAATATCATTGGTTGTTATCTCTTCATTGACATTATTCTTCATTTTGAAGATTAAAATACACAATTTTGTGTTTGTTCTACCGTTTTGTTTATCTAGTAAATCGGTTTTCGGCCTGTCTGATGATCGAATAAGCCGAAAATCGATTCACTAAATAAACAAAACCGTAGAACAGAAAATTGTTTATTTCAATCTTCATGATAAATAAGTTCTACCAAGAAGCGACGGAAGAATGAGTTAATATTCTTCATTTGTTTATTGCAGTAATTATTTTTAATTGAAGTAACGTTGTTATAGAGCGATGATGACTAATAGGCTTCGTTCCTGTCAGTAAAACAGTATTACGAGAAATAACGTGCTAGTTCCGACTAACAGTATGATGGTTCCTTACTGTCTCCACTAGACATTTGTGAGACGTGGCCATTTTGATGCACTTTAAATTAAAGTTTAGAGTCTTGACCACTAATTTCGATTTATAGAAACGCGTAAGGCCTCAATAAAACGAAATTAGTGGTCAAGACTCTAAAGTTTATTTCAAGTATGATGGTTGTCAGTATAAATTTACGCCAACTGAACAGGAAAAGCCGGCCGCGGTGGCCGAGGAGACTGAGGCGCTCCAGTCACGGTCTGCACGGCCACTACGGTTGGGGGTTCGAATCCCCCCTCGGGCATGGATATTTGTGCCGTCGTTAGTAGTTTGTAAGTTTAGGGACTGATGACCCCGTAGTTAAGTCCCATAAGCTTAACAAACATTTGAACAGGAAAAGCTGTGTACCACATGATCAATGTTTCCTAAACTCATATCGGTTATTAAAAAAGTCTCTCGGTTTCAAGGAAACCCATTTATAAAACTTTTCAGCATAACAATATAACTTGTTCAATTAAACACAATATTGAATAACATGGTTATATAAACAGTATAAGAATTTCACTATATGGTTGCGTTATATTGTGATTGACAACAAAAGACAACTTTTACGCACAACGAGTCCATCCCGAACGCGACCCACCTTCATCGTAAGTTAACAATAGTTTCGGCTAAGTCGAAGATTCGGATGATTTCTGGCCGAAACCGAAACTGCAGCCGAAGCCAATATTTGGACCGAAACCTATTATGCGGTCGGTCCTTAAATTTAATGCAGGACGTTGCCGCAAAGGCGGTGGTCAGAAATTTTGCGTAACCATCTCTTTAGTGCTATATTCCGTTCACTGAAACGATGGACATACTGTAAACACACTGAGGCGCGTGACCAGGACTGGACAAAACAGGGTCACTCGCTCAGTTTCACTGCATCCGTTTCAGGTGTAAGGTCGTTGTGCATTTTGTTATATAGCAGTGCTATTAGAAGCCAAACATTTTAAATTCATATCTTTTAATCTTATACCGGTATATTAAAAGAATGTATGAAAAGTAAAATGAGTCGGCCAGAGTAAACTACCCGCCAAATTTTCTTAATTTTTGCCATAAACGAAAGGTATTCATTCGCAAATATGTTACAAGTATCACAATTAATTTAATTCTGAGACTTGCATCCCGGCATCCTTTATTTTTATTCAAACGCGGTACCCTTCTGCCCCTGCATTCAATATTTAATCGGTTTGTTTCACGAAATCTTCTGTTCTAATTAAGATACTCAGTTCTTTTTGACCTAACAACACTCAGCGGATCAAGCTGTTTCATTTGCTCTTTTAAACACTTGCATTGATTGATTCTGAAGAAAGATATAAGTGAACATTCAACTTCCATTTTAACCCACCTTTTTTCTCATTCCACTAACGGCGCTTCTGTCGTATTTCCTTTTTTCCTCCTCTTTTTTTGTCCTTTGAGGCTTTCTATTGACTTATCATAACAATATCAGTCACTGGCTGTTCTGGGCAAAACAGCTGCGTATTATATACACGTATTTCTCTAAAGAACTTCATTACTTTGAACGCTTCTTGGGTGGCCTGAAATTGAAGGATGACATAATGAGGTTACTCTTACATGATAGCACACACACACACACACACACACACACACACACACACACACACACACACACACACACACACAGAGAGAGAGAGAGAGAGAGAGAGAGAGAGAGAGAGAGAGAGAGAGAGAGAGAGAGAGAGACATAGGGTATTAATGCTGAATGTTATTGTAAATATTAATACTTATGTTACTATTCAACAACTGGTACTATTCAACAACTGGTCCTTTAAGATGAAGTTGAGAGTCAACACCTATCATCACTGCTATATAACAATACACACAACGACCTTACACCCCAGAGGGGGCTAACGGTTCTTTCGTGAGTACGTGCATGGCGAGAACGGGGCACCGAGCTAATGCAGTCTTCCTTCCTTCCTTCCTCCCTGGACTGCATTTCCTTTCCATCCCCTCCTTTCCTATCCTCATTCCTTCCTCTTCCCTCCGGGGGACCGATAACCTTAGCAGTTTGGTGCCCCTATCACAACCAACCAACCAACCAACCAACCAACAAACCAACGAACGAACGATCTGACACCTGAAACGGATGCAGCGAAATTAAGCAAGCGTCCATGTTTTGTCCACTCCTGGTCACGCGCCTCAGTGAGTTTACAGAATGTCTCTCGTTCCGGTGATCGGAGTAAGCTTACAACGCCGGTGGTACGACGAAATGATGGTGCCGACTTTTGAACGTGGAGACGCGTTGTAGAGTAGTTATTAGAAGTGTTTTAGTATGGCTAAGTACTCACTGTGTCCTCGCTGCAGCGCGCAGGCGGCGGGGGGCGGCACGAGCAGCAACGCGGCGCCCACCACCAGCTCCCACCGCATCCTCATGCCTGCAACACCACACCGACCAGCTCAGCAGGTATTCTGGCACTAGTTTACTAAAGTAGCTGCACTCTCGAGTAAGCAATATATACCAGGTGCATTAATGTTTTAACATGTCCAATGTTTTATTTTTCTCTTGATACTGGCTACTGATGGAAACGTGGTTTGGTTTGTTTTAAAATTCGCTCGTACTCATTACGAATGCGTGATAGAGATAGCAACACTGTAGGAACATAGAACCCTAGCCGGAACGGAAAGGCTTCTTTGTTTCCTTGATTGTATTTTCAAGCCCAACATGGGCAGCCTAGCAGCAGCCTAATACGGTTTTCAGCCACATGAAATTTTTACAAAAAACACCAAATTAAAACAACTGAGTTAAGACTACTGAATGTACAAATAAACTATGGATAACTATAAAATAAACACAGAAAAGTAACTTGGAACCTCAGCCTCCTGTCCACCTCCTTCAGTACGCTGACGACACTGCCTTCCTCGGTCTGGCCCCTCCCTCGCTCACAACACTAGCTCCAGTCTCACCTATTCGAATTCTGCACATGCTGTAACCAGTGGCTCTTCTCCGTCAACTCCACCAAATACCTGGCAATCATCATCGGTCGCACCACCCGTTCCTTCCATCACCACGACCTGTACCTTACACTCAATGAGCGTTCAATCTCACCAACTTTCACCCTCATGTACCTCACCATTGACCGTACCATATCCTGAAAACACCTCCAAACTGTTCGTCATAAAACCTTCTCCTGTCTCACCTCTCTCCTCTCCAACCGGTCATGGGACTTAACCGCTCCACATTCTTACTGTTCCTTGATGCGTTCCGTCCTTAGTAGTGTCTACCTATAACAAATCCCTCTAGGTCTTTAACGCCAAGTCCTCCACGTCGCTTACCGTATTTGTCTCCCTCCCCCACACGGATCCTCTATGACCTTATTCCTTTCGCCCACCTTCTAAAGATCCTTTAACGTATTCGGTTCCATTACGTCTCGTAACCCACTGGTCCTCCCCTTCTCTTGAATCCCAGGCCTCTGCCATTTCGATACCAACGTATCCCTCCCTCTCGACATCTCCACACTCTCCACATCCTGACCAAGGGTAGCTTTCGCCACCTCCCTCTCCCGGATGACGCCCTCCTTCCGTACATCTATCCCTTCAGTCAGCCATGACTGTTTGTAATGAGCAGTCACTGTAGATACACATCTGTTAAATCAAGCATAATGCGAGATATATATTTTCAAGTTTTTCACTTTCAAGACTGTAACATGTCATTTTAGCAATTGTTTAAGCTCTCCTGGCTCTTGAAAATGATTTTAAACCGAAACCGCTGGCATTGGGCCAATAAATAAACAGCTTTAGTGAAACATAATGACATTATTGAAATATATGCACGCTGTTAACCACACCTTTTCACGTATCTAAAATGTGTGTATAATGATTGCTTCATTTGTATCGATATTTTACAGATCCTCTTTCAATAATTCTCCAGGTAGGTTGGGAAAAGTAAACAGCCACTACTTGCAAGGTTGCAGGTGTATTCACAACCGGTTTCGAGCAATTTTGTCTTTCAGGTAACTGTACTGGAAACATAAGCACAATATGAAAGTACAAATATTACATAAAATTCGAGGTTGAATCACAGAATGAAAGGGGACAAGAAGCGCACTATATATAAAGCTTTCTCGAAAAGTGAGAAAATATTAAATATTAATACTCTATTCTGCTGCATGTTGATAAGGAACACTAATAAGTATTAAGTAACTCATTTTTCTTTTGTTTATGTGTACTTAACACTATGTACCCTTCCTTATCAGTATGCATCAGAGTGGTGTATTAATATTTCACATTTTATCACTTTTCGAGATAGCTTTATATACAGTGTAATTATTGCCCCTATAATTCTGTAATATAGTGAGAATTTTATGTAATATTTATGTTTATATATTATTCTTAACCCTTTCATTCCCAGTGTTGTTCCTGGACAACAAGGTATTAAAAGCTGATTTATACCGTATTTTGTGTATCAATCCTTAAAGTCGATCGTTGTTCATGAACAACATGCTTCTAGTACGACATTTTGCCGCTTGGTATGGCATTTAGTCACTTCTGAGGCATTAATTTATCCGTCTTGGAGGTTGTGTTACGTTGCCGCCTGTACGTGGCTCTGAGAGTGAGCGTGAATGTGCTTGATTTTATTTTATTTCAGCAGATAATTGTCTTGTCTTTGGTGCTACGGCGAAGATTATGCTAGCATAATTGATCTGACAGTGTTACCTATCAACAAAAATAACGTCCCAAGTAATAAAATAATTCGATAGAAAGTGTGTGTTGCGCAGGAAATACATGACATAAAAAAACCAATAGTTCGAGCCGGCCGCGGTGGCCGAGGAGACTGAGGCGCTCCAGTCACGGCCTGCACGGTCACTACGGTCGGGGGTTCGAATCTCCCCTCGGGCATGGATATTTGTGCCGTCGTTAGTTGTAAGTAGTTCATAAGTAGTTTATAAGTTTAGGGACTGATGACCCCCATAGTTAAGTCCCATAGACTCTACAAACATTTGAACCAATAGTTCGATTAAAAATTTTAAAACTCATTTTGATGTTTAGTGAACTGTAGTAATACAGAAAACACAGAATTTTAACTTTTCCAAAGCTGAGTTTATAATGTGGGAATGAAAGGGTTAACTGTTTCCAGCAGAGTTGTCCGAAGAAGAGCAATAACTGCTCGAAACCGGTTGTGAATAAATGTGCAACCTTGCAACTGGTGGCTGTTTTGCAACGTATACAACAGTTTCTACAATCGATAAAGCCTTTAATTTTCCAGGTACTTTAAAACAAAAGAATGTAGGCCCTTTCAAATACTTGTACGTGAGTTGTCGCTGCTGGCATCTGCCTCCTATGACCCCCTGTGGCTAGTTCTCGAGCCGTCACGAGGTAGCAGCTCACGGTAGCGACTGCTGCAGCACTTTCACTTAGCGTAAAGCAGAGGGGCAGGTGATTGCGCGCCCCCGGTAGCCGGCGAGCAAAACGACCGCCGGCGTCGGCAGCAGTTAGCGGGCCGTTGGCCATTACCGCGGCATCTTGGCGCGCCATCGCCCTGCCGCCTCGCCTCTCGGCGCTGGAGGATCCTCTGCGGTCACCTGCGCAAATAGCCCGCCGCCGCCGCCACTGTTTGCGGCTCATGCTCACAGGAAAGTTCCCGTCCTCTGATTGCCTGAAAGCCGCCGCGAAGCCCGCGATCGCGCCGCTTCCTTGCGCGGCCTACTGACACATAAATGGGGGGCTCCTCGCGCGCTACCGTCTCCCCACTGTGCGCACCTTGCAGGAAGCCCGTGTACTTGAAGCGCTTCTTTCCTGAACCCATAGGTAAAGGGATTACGCGAAAACGATAACGCGAGAAATATCCCGAAATAGGCGGTTTCTCAAGCAACAACATGGACTATCATTACTAAATATAAAGAAAACTTAATTTCGCATAAAAAGAAAGAAAAGTTATAAATCTGTGGATAAAGTTTGCAAGTATTCGTAATATATTTATTAAACACTGAAACGGCATTTTTCCGTCGTTTTTCCTCAGAGCTTAAGTTTGTGTACAATCTTATAATAACAGGCCGAGGCGGAGCGAAAATTCAAATGTTTGTTAAGCTTAAGGGACTTAACTACGGGGTCATCAGACCCTAAACTTACAAACTACTTATGAACTACCTACAACTAAGGACGGCACATATATCAATGCCCTAGGGGGGATTCGAACCCCCGACCGTAGTGGCCGTGCAGACTGTGACTGACGCGCCTCAGTCCCCTCGGCCACCGCGGCCGGCCAATCAAGTCCCACAAGCTTTGCAAACATTTGAACATTTTTGAATAACAGCTACTTTATCACGCAAAGAACTACGAAGTATCTAAAGTAGAAAAAACACGAAAATTTGCAATAAACACACTGAAATAGTAAAAACTGTAAAAAGTAAGAAAAACCACCGAATACAGCAAAAAATTGCACGGAATATCATAGAAAAAACGTCAAAATTGCAGAAAGGTACATAGAAAAATAGAATCGTTAAGTCATGTAAAAAGGTAAAAGACATAAAACACAAAGAAAGTGACAACATTACACCGAAATTTGCAAAAAATAATAAAATTTAAAAAGAAAATAATAACATTGAAATTTGCGGTGGAGTGTCCGAGCGTTCTAAGGTACCTTGCTGCGGATCCCGCAGTTGCTCGCCGTCGGAGGTTCGAATCTTATCTGGGACATCAGTCTGTCTGTCTGTCCTTAGTTTAGTTTAATTTAGTTTAAGTAGTTTGTAAGCCTAGGGTCTGATAACCACAGTAGTTAAGTCCCATAGATGCACAAAAAATTGAACATTAAAATCAGCAAATACTACTGCTACTGGAACAGAGGCCTAAATCGAAAAAGGAGAATAAATTGCACAAAATTTAAACCTAAAAAGGCAAAATATACAAATAGGAATGCCAAAACTATAACAGACACACAGAAAAGATGTCAAATTTTGCTGAAATTGGCACAAAACGTGGCAAACATAATACCGAAACTGAAACAAAAAATTGCATAAAATTAGAATGAATTGTCCAAACAAATACCGACTGGGTAAAAACTAACATATTTGGTACAAAATAAAATCAGAATGAACAAAAAAATTGCCCTGAAATTAGAAAAAATGGTAACACGGATAGTGGAAAAGAAACTCTATGGAAAACACAAGAAGACACCGAATTTGGTGCACTCGTACGCAAAAGAGGAAAAAGAAAACAAAACCACCTTCAAATATCTGAGATAGGAAAAAAATGTTCAAATGTTTATAAACCTATTGGTCCAAACTGCTATGACCATCAGTCCTTATACTTGCAAAATACTTAAACTAGCTTTCACTAAGGACAACACACACACACACACACACACACACACACACACACACACACACACACACACACACGAGAAAGGACTCTAACCTCCGGCAGGAGCGACCGCCCAGTCCGTAGCATGATGCCTTAGATCACGCAGCTACTCCAGTGGGGCCCCACTTCTCCGCCTACCTTTAATTAAAGTGCAGAATCTTTGCTCCACTGCAATGGTGTATGGAGCGACGTCTCTTGCGTCCGGAATGGCATCGCGTAGTGCTTTCAGACGAATCCACATTCAATTTGTTTCAAAATAGTGATCGCATTTTGATTCGTCGCAGACCGTAGAAGCGACGCCACAGTGGCTGCATTCGCGCAAGACCATAGCGGGCCTCCTGGTGTGGGCTGGTATTGGGTACAGCCACAAACGAAAGCTGGAGCACGGCTGTGGCGCTGCCAGTTGTTTGACCTACGCGAATGGCATTATAGCCAAGTCTTGCTGTGGCTCCCTAAATACGATATGCAGTATCCGATGGAGACAATGCAAATATCCTTCAAACACGCATGCCTTTGATTTCCAGGAATTAATGTTGAAATTTTGCCATAATTATAAAAACGTCACTAACAAATGTCTTTATCACATAATTCTTCTTAAAACACTTGCGTCTAGAAACCACACTGATTTAATTTCAATTCTTTTAATTCTTCAGCATGACACAAATTGGGTTCTACTGTTGCTATGAAATTAGGTAATACGTTCATTGGAATTTTTTGCTTTAATTTTCAAGTTGGCATAGCGAGCATCATAAAACTACAAAAAAATAATTCAAAGGTATTATTTACTTTTAGACACTGTATTTATTCCAGATTTAATAACTGAATTCGAAAGGCCTCTTTCGGCGTATATGCCTTCGTCTGATTAAATTGGTAGCTCTTCTTATCCTTGTAAGATCGCTGTTTATCTGACATGTTTGGTTCTTATTTAACGAGTGTACTGTTTTTGTCATAGTTCTTTAAGTAATATATATATATATAACTGAACTGCAACAACAGTTCTAATACATCTGTTAAATAAGTACCAAACAAACCACATAAACAGCGATCTGCCGCGCGGGAGTAGCCGATCGGTCTGGAGCGCCACGTTGCGGATCGCGCGGTCTCCCGCGTCAGAGGTTCAAATCCTCCCTCTGGCATGGATGCTTGTGTTGTCTTTAGTATAAGTTAGTTTGTAAGTAGATTGTAAGTTTAGGGATTGAAGTCCCTGCAGTTAAGCCCCATAAGCTTCACAAACATTTGAAAAACTGCGAAATTACAGAGATTCACTATCAATTTAACCTGACAATGGCATTCACGTCGAAACAGGCCTGTCGAATTAAATAATTTATTAAAAAGGAGCATTCTTGGAATAAATACTTTACAATGACTCTAAATGACACACACGATGCATTGGGCCCAGAAGAATACAAATTGTATTATTTACTGTCTAAATAATATGTTGCAACTTTAGCTTGATGATTCTGCTGAATGCAGAACAGTTTTTGGGTCCAGATTCTTCAAACGCGAATGCATTATATTTTGTATGGCACTAACGCGCGAAGAAATGCAACAGTAACGATTTGAACATGGTACCGTAACCAGGAGCACAAACCGTATCGCTCAGGAATAACGTGTTAACGTCCCTGCAATTCGCACTGAGCTGTCACGCCGTCCGACAAGTAGACTCCTGTTAAGACCGCAAGCAGTAACTCACACCTCAGTATTTGCACTTCTCATGATACCGAATGCCGCTTCTCCACAGGTTTGCACAGGCGCTAAAAAACCAGCTCCCTACAGCAGCACATATTTTGCCTTAACTCTGTCACATATCGTTTTCATTAACTGTTTTGACGAGCAGAATTATTTCATTCGGTAATAATTTTCTACTAAAAATTCTACTGATGAAAAACATATTTGATTTATGGGAGTGGTAAATTTATAGTTGAAGAGTGATTATCTCCGATGGAGAAAAAAATGTTCAAATGTTTGTTAGTTTATGGGACTTAACTACGGGGTCATCAGTCCCTAAACTTACAAACTACTTATGAACTACTTACGAACTAGGACGGCACAAATATCCATGTCCGAGGCGGGATTCGAACCCCCCGACCGTAGTGGCCGTTCAGACCGTGACTGGAGCGCCTCAGTCCCGTCGGTCACCGCGGCCGGCTCCGATGGAGACAATCAGCGTCGAAGTGAGTTGTTTAAGTAGGATTATTACACCGTACGTTGTCGTTCCAGAGCAAATCTGTAGACATAATGTCCGGTAATAGCGGATGAGTATTTCCTGTGATATTTCGGCAATAGTGGAATCTTTCTGTGTGATTATAAGTGTAACAGGCTACAGCACTGCATTTAATTTCGCTTCGGATGTTTCCCTATATTTTCTGTAAAATCATAGTATTGTGACTTGTCCATTCACAAGGTCGTCACCCAGATCTACAGCTTCACGAAGCATCCGACGTTATCCACAAGGGTGTATATTAATACTGTCAAAATAATGATCCTATAATCTTTTCATTTAAAACTTCCGGGGTCGTAAGCCGTGGTCGATTTGTAAAACTTTCCCCTAACGTTTCACCTTCGGTTACGGAAGACGTCTTCAGAGGTAGAGTGGCGAACTGCAATGAGAACTTTAATGAGCCCCGTATATATAGGCGATGCAGAGGGCACCACAAGACATCACGTGACGTCGGTTACGACACTATCTCTGGTATTGCCAACATTCTTAGCATAGAAGAATCGATTGTCATTCCGCTGGTGTAAAACAGAAGTCCAAATTCTGTCTAATTTAACAGCTTCCTCTTTCCTGTTAAAATTATTGCAATGTTTATAGATCTCGATTGCTTCTCTATATGCGCGCGCATAATGATGCGAAGTTTTTGAGATGACACTAGTCTCATTAAATTTAATTTCGTGGTTGCCTTCTTGGTATACATGTTCCGCTACGGCCGATTTCTCTGTGCGCCCCAAGTGGCAATTCCTTTTATGCTCGAACAGGCGAGTGTTGACGCTTCTTTTTGTAGTTCCAATGTAGACTGAACCACAGCTGCAGGGAATTTCATATACACCTGGTGGATTCAACGGATGTCTTACATCTTTAGCAGATCTTAAATATTCTTTTATCTTTCTCGCAGGTTTCTACCCCATACTTGTCCAGCACTTTTCCAATACGGTCTGTAACATTTATGAACGGAAGAAACATTAGGGGAAAGTTTTACAAATCGACCACGGCTTAAGAGCCCGGAAGTTTTAAATGAAGTTGACGCCGGCCGTGAAAGCTTACAATGTATGACTTATAATCTCTGTTTGGTTACGTACAAAGTTACTTTTCCGTCTGAAGATCTCTCTCGTTAATAATGCCATGCTGCGTTCCGTTTGTTAGGAATTATTCAGACGTATTATAAAGTTGATGTTATATTCCGAATGTTCAATTTTGTTCATTAGGTTATATTGGAAGCTTCATTCAATATACTCCCGATGCCAAGGTCCACGGCAGTGGCGAAATAAGGCTGTTGGAGGCCCGGGGCGGTGGCAAAACAAAATGAGGCTCCCGTCCACTTGGAAATGCATGAATTACGATGAAAAAAGTAATTTTTGAGATTTGGAGGCCCCTCGGGACAAGAGGCACGAGAGGGTAAAAAAAGAAAAAGCTTTTTGGCCCCAGAACGAGAGGCCGAGGGCGCTCAAAAAAGGTTCTTTCGAGGTATTTGGAGCCGCCCCCTCCCCAAGACGAGAGGCCAGGGGTTGTCCACCCCCTTCCCTCAGGTCCACGGTATGAAATTTGTGATTTGTCTTCTTCTAGGTCTCGTGGACGAATGGGTAGAGCTGGATTTCATACCACTGTTGTTAACAAGAATACGATTACTTCATAGGAGATTTTAAGGTTCCAGAAATGTCTTAATACTCAAACATAAAACAAATCTCCAATAGGTTGACATCAGAGAATCTTTTCGAGAACGGTAATGATCTACACGTCTTTCCAGTAAGTTCAAACGCTTCACTTGCCCTTCGACCTACGGTGGGCTGCTGCTAGAAGAATACCAAGCTATTTCGTACAATGTAACCCACGCACTAGAACGATGACTACCTTTACTTACTGTGTGTGTCTGTCTGTATTTCTTAATTGCTGTGTTTAAAATAAGATAGTGAAACGAACAATTGACTGTTACCTAGGTAGAGGTAAAACTGATACTCTGTTTCGGACAGAGAGACTGCAGCATAATGGCCATATTTCCAAGTTCAAAGTAATAAGATTGGGTTAATATGGGCGCAATCCGTGACATGGTGTCTACGTCTACATACATACTCCGCAATTCAATTCCTATTCCACTCCCAAATAGAACGTACGACCCCTAACTTCTCTTGTCTTTGTGATCACCACGCGAAATGTAAGCAGGCGGCAGCAAGATCGTACTAAGCTTCAAATTCCGGCCCTCTAAATTTCCTCAACAGAAATACACGAAAAGAACGTCGTCTTTCCTCCAGCGATCCCCAATTGAGTTGCCGGAGCATTTCCGTGACACTCGCACATTGGTCGAACCTAGCTGCTCGCCTCTGAACTGCCTCTGTCTTCCTTTAAACGAGTTTTATACGCGGTCTCCTTTACAGGTGAAGTAAATCTTCCCAAAATTCTCCCAATAAACCGAAATCTGCTGTCTGCCTTACTCACAACTGTCCTTATATGTTTGTTCCATTTCATATCGCTCTGCAATGTTACACCTAGATATTTGAACGACGCGACAGCATTAAGAACCTCACTACTAATGCTGTATTCGAACATTATCGGATTGTTTCTCCTACTCAAGCGCATCACCTTACATTTTTCAACATTGAGAGCTAGCTGCCATTCTTCACACCAACTAGAAATGTTGTCCAAGTCATCCTGTATGCTATTACAGTCAGTTACAGACGACACCCTCCCATACACCACAGCATCATCAGAAAAAAAGCCGCAAATTACAACTTACTCTGTCCATCAGATCATTTATATAGATAGAAAATAATAGTGGTCCTATCACACTCCCCTGGGGGCACGCCTGACGATACACTCGTCTCTGATGAACACTCGCCGTAGACAACGACGTACTGCGTTCTATTACTTAGGAAGTCTTCCAGCCAGTCACAAATCTGTGAACCTATTCCATAAGCTCGTATCTTCGTTAGCAGTCTGCAGTGTGGCACCGCGTCGAACGCCTTTTTGAAGTCGAGAAAAACACAATCCGCCTGTGGTCATACCCGCGCCTGTCCATATTTTGGAAGCATTATACATTACAAACCTCAACCTGAGGTTGTGGAACCTACCATGGGAAAGTTTGAAACAAGTAAGCCGAAATAATAACGTATCAAGAATTTTTGAATTACCTTTTATAGAGCAGAATTTAAAGTTTGTTACTCAATTCCTTAAAGTTTTATCAGGCCAGTTGGCGCAGTGGTAACTCAGTGGACTAGCATTCGGTATGACGGTGGTTCAAATCCACCTTCGGCCACCCAGATTTAGGTTTTCGGCAATTTCCCTAAATAACTCCAGACAAATGCCGGGATGGTTACTTTCAAAAGGGTACTGCCGGTTTCCTTTCCCATCGTTACTCAGCGTATGCTCCGTCGCTAATGACCACGCTATCGACTGGGAGTTAAACACGGATTTTCCTTCCTTTTTTTCCTTAACGTTTTGCACTTTATAATTTAAATTCTGAATGTAGAGTATTAAAAACCATATTAAATAAAAATGATTATGGTATTCAACATGATTTTTAAAATTGCAGTTAACAAATGTTTCAAAGAACAACAGCGTTGGAATTTATATCCACTCAAAATCTGTATTTCAATTTGAAAAAACGATATTTTGTAACCAAACGTATTTCTTGGGTATATACAAGATAACAAAAGAAATCTAACGAGCACGAAGATTTACTGATATTTGATTCAAATACCACAATACCTCTTTCAGAATTATACGAAAATGCAGGAGGGGAAGAAAGGGGATGGGGCCCCTACAGCCTCACACCAAAGTGGTGATAATACAAAATTTCTGATGTCATCTCCGTCATTGTTAGTTTTTGATCTGGTATCTCGCGGATTGTGGAGAACCGTGATGTTATCGGTACGTTTGGCCAATATTACTCATTAATATGGACATATCGGGAGATAGCAGTGGACGAAAATGAAGAGGGTATCTTCATCTACATAAATCTCCAATTCACATTGAAGTGCATGGCAGAGGGGGTCCATCGAACTAATTTTATGATATTTCTCTACCGTTTCATTCTCTAATAGCGCGCGAGGAAAAAGGAACACTTTTTTTCGAACATGCTGATCATGTCTCCCTGTGTAAGTGGATGTTCACATTCGGAAGAGCAAGTTGGTGAAAGAAATTTCTCAAATCTCGCAGCAACGAATAAGGCCTTTCTTTTAGTGATTTACACTCCAATTCGTGCATCATTTCCGTGATGCTCTCACAATAATTTATTAATTAAGTTTTTGTACCTGTTAAAAAAAAACTGAGGTTACTTTCTGGATGTATCTCGTACATTTAGAAATTAAGCATTTAGCACTCCTGAAGCTTCTTTGCTTTACTTTTATGTTGTGTTTTATTTGTCAAACCCCATATTTTTGTCACAGCAGAATAATGTTTGAAAATCTTTTGATTTGGCAAAAGGTACAGAAATGTTTGATCCACTTTTCGACATTGTAACCAAAAGAACTCGTGGACATTAGAGACTGAGCTCGCGCTCGGATTGTTTTAGGACTCTGACACTCGCCACCTCATGGGATTAATTTTTGTATTCCTGTGTGATAGACGCCTGCCGTCTGCGAATGGGACGAGCGTGCGATAGCGGTCTTCAGCTCTGTCAATATCAAAAAGCTGGCATGAGGACAGAAATTTCTTGAAGTGCAAGACAATGTGGAATGCATGTGATGTGCTGATCCATGCCAAAGCTCGGCTGACAGCAGTTTTTTTCCGGAAGTTTGGCTGGGAGCTGTCTGGTCATCCAACACAAAGTACTGAACTTAGGAACATAAATTGGGAAGAACACACAGAAAATATCGTAGTGGAGGATGAAGAAATAAATCGAGCGTGCCCTTTCAAAAGTACCATCGTGGTAATTGCATGGAGTCATAACGGGGAACCTAGATCCGGATGGGCAGAAGTGGATTTGAACCACAGTCGTTCCGAATGAGAGTCCAGTGTGTTACTTCTACGTCATTTCGCTGGATGAGACCGTAGAGACGGTATAGTAGTCGGCTCCTGGAGTGAAGCGAGCCAAGTCCGAGGACTTACAGAGCTGGTGCGGTACGATTACTGACGAGAAGACGGTAAACACGGTTGGGGGTGTCATGTGGATGACAATGTGGTTGAGCGGATGCTGCTTTTCCTGGACGGACGCACAACATTCAAAATGTCTGCAAACCTATGGTACCAAACTACTGTGGTTATCGGTTACTAGGCTTACAAACTACTTAAACTAAGCCGCGCCCGAATGGCCGCGTGACTATGCGTCATATCAGGGACTGCACGGCCGCTCTCGCCGGAGGTTGGAGTACTTTATCGGGCATGTGTGTATGTTGTCTTTAGGTTAGTTTAAGTAGTCTGTAAGTCTAGTGACCGATGGCCACAGTAGTTTGGTCCCATTGGTTTATAATCATGTGAACTTAAAGTTAAGGGGAGACGGAGGTGGTAAAAAAACAAAAAACAAAAAAAACTATTTTTGCCATCAACAATTAATTGTAACATTCCTATTTAATGTAAACATTGAATTACTGTTCTAATCGTCCTAGATGTGGAGTAATTACCATTTTCTCCTGCGCCTGCACAGAAAACTGGCGGGGCCGCTGAATGCATCTAACACTCTCTCGTGACTCATGGTGCAAATATAATGCCAAAAAAGACTAGGATCACAAGCACGGTTTGCCAGCAGCTGTGATAAACACAATAAAACCAATTTTTCATGACTTAGCACAGCCAGAATTGTTACACAAATGACTACACGGAAAACGCAGAATCCTAATGAGAGCGTAAACAATTTAATTTGGTCAGTGATTCCTAAAGGAGTGTTTGTAAGCCTAAAAACACTACACTTCGGCATTTATGATGCAACAGCAACCTACAACCAAGGAAACAGTGTGAAGTATTGAAGGCATTAGGATTTCAAGCTGGAGTCAACACTGTACGAGCACTAAAAATATTCACAGAGAGAGGGTAAGAGGAGCAGAAAGAAGAGAAAGGAATATGAAATATGATGGAACAATAGGCGAGAGGAGAAGACCAAAACGGAAGCTTTTGGAGGATGAAGACTGAGACGCTGATAATCCATCCTATAGTGCAGGAATGTATTGAAAAACTTTGCTAGCCATTTCCTGTGAATTAGAATTTTCTGAATGTAAGGAACGTTTTCTCAAATACCACGCAAACTAGGAAGATGGAATTGTTATACAGCAGTCCTAGTGGTCAAATTGAAAATAGCCTTTTAGCAATATGTTCAGTAGTTTCATTTCAATTGTATTAAATAAAGCATTTTTTGTAATTAATTTGGGTCATTAATAACAAAAATATTGAAAGGAAACTATAAAAGATACTCCAATATCCTTCCATCATAACTGCAATACTAAACCACTCGATATGTTTAACAAATTTCAAATTCTTCGGTTTGGTCGGGGTTCGAATCCCCCCTCGGGCATGGATATTTGTGCCGTCCTTAGCCTTAGTTAGTTCTTCCAGGAGTGCTAGTCTTGCATGGTTCTCAGGAGAGCTTCTGTGAAGTTTGGAAAGTAGGAGGCGAGGTACTGGCGGAAGTAAAGTTGTGAGGCGGCATCGTGAGTCGTGTCGGGATAGCACAGTCGGTAGTGCGCTTGCCCGCGAAAGGCAAAGGTCCCAGGTTCGAGTCCCGGTTCCGGCACACAATTTTAATCTGCCAGGAAGTTTCATATCAGCGCACACTCCGCTGCAGAGTGAAAGATTCATTCCAGTTCATAAGTAGTTTGTAAGTTTAGGGACTGATGACCCCGTAGTTAAGTCCCATAAGCTATAAAACATTTGAAACATTTGGAGGACTCTAACCTCCGGTGGTAGCGACCGGGCAGTCCCTGACAGCCTAGAACCGCACAGGTCATTACCGCGCGACTGCACAACATTGGGGAACGGCTTTGACGGATCACAAGGAGTGCCCTTTGAGTTAATGTTGGCATCCTGGTTGCGTGTTGGAGGCGGTGCGCCGTGATATATGCACGTACATTAAGTGTAGCCACTTGTAAACAAGTTGCTGAGTGAAAGTCCGTGGGTGCTGCCTAACAGCTTGTCTGTGTTTATGGCACGGGGGCGTGAAACAGTGTGAAAAGGTCTAAAGGTATGTGTATGTGTTTTAGAGAGACAGACAGACAGACAGACGACGGAGCAGCGTTAATTGCGTCAGTTCGCCAGTACACGTCAGTGTTAAGCTTATGGGGCTTAACTGCGGGGTCATCAGTCCCTAAACTTACAAACTACTTATGAACTATCTTATACTAAAGACGGCACAAATATCCATACCCGAGGGGGATTCCAACCCCCGACCGTAGCGGTCGTGCAGACTGTAACTGGCGCGCCGCAGACCGCTCGGCCACTGCGGCCGGCCAGAGTGTGTAGAAGTTAATTATTGTACACTACGATTGTAAATCTGTTGTTTGTTCAATGGTTCTAAGAGTTGGCTCCATATTCAGTTTTGTCAATGAAGCGGTAGGAGACACTTGTGCATAAAAATTTTTGTTTTGTGTTGCCTCAAGTGAATTGTTGTATTTGTGATTGGGTAGAGGTTTATTTCGATACAAGCGTGGGCAGCTTGGAGGTGGTGGTGGTAGCTGTATCTTAGCTACCGGGTGTCGGTGCTTATCGATAGTAAATAAATTAAAGTATTCTCCGGTGTCGTAATTCTTAAGCGGTGTGATCGGGACAGAACGTTCCAGACATCTTTATTTACTGTGTTGCTACCTTTTTATCTGGTTGCCTGTACAGTGGCAAAACGGATTTGTTTGATACTTGATCCTGCTCTACTGTTATTAAAACATATTTTGTGTTTACGTATTGTAGGTCTTATGTTCTTTCAGGCTGCAAATAATTATATTGTCTTATTGCAAGCAGTTTGTTTTGTCAGTACATAATTTGTTGCGAAACAAATTACTAACCGAGTTGGAATGTCCGAGTGCTCTGAGCCTAGGGACATAAGTAGACAGCGGATCCTTACGTTAAAACCTATTATTTCCCGAGTTCCTAGTTGCAAATAAACTTTTACTTAGTCGTTTCATGACTAATTAAAGCCGAAACAGCGAATAACCTATTTCCAAGTTATCGCCTAGATTTTCCTATTTCAGCTTTAAAATCCTAAAAGGCACTTATTTCTTCTCATTTAAAAAAACCTTACTTCGAAAAATCAAAGGTAGAAACACTGAAGTCTAATATATATATATATATATATATATATATATATATATATATATATATATATATATATATATATATATATATATATATATTAATGTGTGTGTGTGTGTGTGTGTGCTGTTATTGTCCAGAGTTAACGTTTTATAAAACAAATTTGTTGACTCAGCTTATACGGACGTACTGCAAAGAAACCGATAAGGTATTTCGGAGTCTTGCATATGGATTTCTGTAGATGAAACTATAGCACAATCTAAAGCTGATTGTTGGTAGGTTATATCCAGATGTCACCCAGAGATTTGAATTGTTTAAAGCAAAGGTCAAACAGAGACTGAAGAACAAATAACCGCAGACTTTGTCAACACTGGGTTGAAGGTGCTATATTGAAATGGCGTAGATGAAAAAGTGCTTCTGGTTTTGAAAGATGCAACACATTACGAAGATCCCTCAGTTCAACGAGATTTAGCTTACAGTAGAGCCAACTGCACATTTGTGACGACAGTTAGTTACGAATTATAAGGTTCATGTACACCTATCTACGAGAATATTGCTTTACTGGGGGAAGATAAAATAAATGAAGCGCAGATGAAGTGGGAGAAAAAGAACACGGAAAAGGGCACTTGAAAAAAAAATCCAGTTCCACTAAATACTGCATTCCTGTCCAAAATGTAGCGAAAGTGATTTTCGTCCCCGTCACATAAGTTAATGTAGAATGCTCATTCTCGACATATCGTGGCTTTCTCTTGAAAATCTAGAAAAGGTTTCAGTTATTATGAAACCGTCTGTTAGAAACTACTGTTTATTCACAATTTATTAAATTGTTTAGGCCTATTACATGTATTTCAACATATAGTTTCTGATCTGCATTGTAATTTTATCTTCAATAACTATAAAGGTTTGGTGTCAGTTTAATCATTAACGTTCATCATCATCCTCAAGGACCACGTGGTTAATACCATCTCTTTCTTGGTCCTCAAATATCTCTTCTTCCCGGGGGTTCATGGTTGTTCACGACGACTGGAATTCTATCTTCATTCATTCTTCCGACGTGCTGTCTGCATTCTTTCATGTATTCTTCAATCTTTTCGTTTAAGCTGTAGATTCCCAATTCTGCCCTACTGTCACCATTTTTTATGCGGTCTCTTCTTGTGCAACCTTCGAGTGCTCTGAAAACTCCATTTCGGCTGACTTTATCTTATTTTTATCTCTTTCTTTCAATCCAGGAGTCACTTCCATAAAGGAGAGCATGCACTTATATAATTTCAATTCAGTGTCTTCCCTAACTTTATTTCTTAAAATTTTGTTTATAGTTCCACATATGTGTTGAACTTCTGGTTCAGTCACTGACATTTGTTTGCTTCACATCTCGTTCAGCCTATACACAGAGCGTTGCAGGTGTGCTTACGTATTTTGTAATACAATTACATCGTCTTCATACAGCATAACATTTATATGGAAGTTCATATTCAGCTGTATACCTTCATGTACATCCTTCAAGTTTTTTATGAGGTCATCAAAAATTCAATAGTTTCTTGAGCTTTTTTGTGGTTTTTGGGGCGCACAACTGCTGAGGTCATTAGCGCCCAACACTGTCCATAGTAAAATCGAACCGGGGTTACAACTTAAATGGCTTTCGCCATATTTGCACGATGTATAAAAAGTAAAACACTGTTAGCAGAATGCGGGTCATCAGCTAAAATATCAGACATTTCAAATAGTAAACATAGATCATGACGGAGACGATTAAAAGACGGACATTGCACTAAAAGATGGTTCACAGTAAAAGGTTCATCACAGTGCTCACACAATGGAGCAGGATCACCACGTAGTAAATACTGGTGGCTAGAACGGCAGTGGCCAATACGAAGCGGGCCAGAACAATTTCGTTGACCAGAGATCAGGCATAGGTTTAATGGCTCGCAATTTGTTCCCTTACAGGGATGACCAATGTAAATACCAACGGGAGATAATACGCTGGAAGACACCAGCGCGAAGTTCATCAGAGCTAGTAGAAAAGGTAGATAGCCGAGGAAGGAGAACTGCCTCCTTGGCAGCCGTATCCGCAGACTCATTCCCCAACACTCCCACGTGGCCAGGGACCCACAGAAACGTCACAGTAGTTCCGCTCGTTGAAAGAGAAGTAAGGCAATTCGGATGCTTTGTACCAGGGGATTTGTTGAGCATATGGGACTTAACTACGGAGTCATCAGACCCAAAACTTACAAAGTACTTATGAATAAGATAATACTAAGGACGGCTCAAGTATCCACGCCCGAGGGGGAATTCGAACCCCCGACCGTAGTAGCCGTGCAGAACGTGACCGACGCACCGCAGACCGCTTGGCCACTGCGACCGGCTATGAGGTCATCAATAAAGATGATAAAAAGGAGTTGGCAACATGCGGTATCCCTGTCTGATACCTTCATTTATTGTTATTTTATCTGTTTCAGACCTGCCTCTGTTTGTGTGTGATGTTTTTCTTATTGTAAAAGATTGAAAATTTGCTCATAAGTCACTACGTAATTTACAATTAGTATAGGTTATGGGACCGTCTTATGCAACTGTAAATTAGTCTACTTTAGAACAGACGCATTTCACGTTATTCTAAAACGAAACGCGTCTGGTATAGACTAATTTACAGTTGCATAAGACGGTCCCATAACCTATACAAATTGTATAACTGCAACTGAGGAAAAGGAAGCCAAAAACACAAAGAAGAATTATGTACTACGTATTTTACTTTATGCTTATTTCATCTGTGGAATTCTTTTAAGGACATATTTTAGATTTTATTTTGCCTAAATTATGTAAAGAAAGTGCCTATTTTAGGCGAATAAAATGCTCTTTTCACGACCCAAAAATTCCGCGGTCTACTGATAACCAGAGATTTACAAATATTTGAATATTTTCGAACAAATTACTATGAAAGACGAATTTCTAACATCACCTCTTTCTTGGGCGTTGAAGTAAATTTGAACGGCGGAAGTTGAAACTTTCTCGAACCCGGATTTCCCGCTTTGTGTGAGCGGTCGCCATAACATCTTCAGCTATCCTGGCACGCCTCCCACTCAGCCCTAATCTTGTGCACCTGCACAACTCGCAGGCTTTTTTTTTACGATCAACTTGATTCCGGGGTTCACTGAAGCGACGCAGAGGATACCGTCCTCAGGGGTGCGGTTCCTTTAGGAGGATGCTTGTCCATTCTTGATCGAGCTGATCTCTACGAGTTTGCGAGGGTAACTCGGGCGTCCGATCCTTGATTGTCGTGAGTGCACTCGTGCTCTCCCGATAATCCATTTTTAGTCCGGGGGAATGTCCCGGAGATATATTAAATTGGTCCCAACCCCCCGGTTCCGACCAAGGTTTTCGGGAGGTTTTCATTGGTTGTAAGGCGTATGCCGGAACTGGTAAGCCGCTCTCACTTATTCCCAATTGGGATCCCCCACTATCAGCTTGTCTGATAATTGGCTGTATAGAACTGAGACTCTTTATGGGCCGGATCTCAAACAGCCCGCTCCACTCCTCGGAGTAGAGAATGAAAAGAATAAGATTGTAAAAAGATATAAAATATCCAAGATCGCTTATCAATTTTTATTATTAACGACGACCGGTTTCGCTGAACTATGTCAGCATCATTAGGTCAAATAAAAGATTTTAAAAGGCCATAATCTTGTAGTGTCAAATAGTTGTTATATAACAATTTACAGTGCACTACAAGATTATGACCTTTTAAAATATTTTATTTGACCTGATGATGCTGACATAGATCAGCGAAACCGGTCGTCGATGATAAGCGATCTTTGTTATTTTATATCTTTTTACAATAATATAAGTGGATCTTCTCCTAAAACGTAAACCAACTCGAAAAGAATAAGGTGGTTTTGTTTGAAACAGTGGATTCTTGGAATGCGCCGTCTCTGCAGCCACCCATCTGCAGCCACTTTTTTCTATCCTCACTCCTTCCCCTCCAGGTAGACTGATAAGCTTAGCAGTTTAGCCTCCCTATCACAACCAAACAACCCATCCGAACCCACGGCTACCTTTGTGCAGGACGCCTAGAGGGTAGACAGCCTTTCGCTACAGGCGGTGCCGCGCCACAGTGCTCAGCTGCGGGCCGCGGTGTACCTTCGTTTACGGCGCGTTCGCAGCCAGCCGCGCGCCTGGTGATAATTTGGTGTTGCTGTGCCGAGTGTGTGCGTGCGCTTGTGTGCTTCCCTGCCGTAATGGCGGCGTCCACAGCCCGTCATTAGGCTTGCCAAGCGCCGTCACCTGCTTCTCGGCCTGTAATGGCAGCCCGCCGGCACACGTGCAGAGCGACCGGGGCCTCCCGCTACCTCCCTATTTCCTACTCCTGCGCTCCCAACTGGCTGTGACTTATGGTACGCTTACCCACTTTTACGGCGCACTCGTCGGAAAGCAGTGCCGGGTACGACTGCTAATTTCGAGGGCGAGAGTGCCTTCCGTAACATCTAACGCGACTCCTCTGCAATTCCTTCTTTAACTGCTTTTCAGACGCCTCATACAACTACCATCCGGCTATTTCTTGACTGTTCCACTTTCGAGTGGCAATCGGGAAAATGAACATGTAAAGCTTTCCGTGCGAGCTCTTATTTCTCTTGTCTTACTACGACAGCACAGCTGTTCTACCTCTGTCCTGCTATAGCACGACTTCTGAATAACATTGCATTCTGAGTTGAAGTCGCTGTGGAGTAGCCGAGCGGTCTAAGGCGCCTCGCTGCGGAGCGCGCGGTTGCTCGCTTGCTCGAGTCCTCCCTAGGGCATAGGTGTGTGTGTTGTCCTAGGTTTAAGTAGGTTGTAAGCTACGGACTGATGATGACGCAGTTTGGTCCGATAGATTTACAAACATTTAAACATTTTCTGAGTTGAAAATGGAATAAGGCATCCCAAGATGCTGTGTCAGGATTTCAGGACATGATCCAATTGAAATGTCCGAAATGTTTGTAAAGCTATTGGACCAAACTGCTACGGTCACCACTCTCAAGACTTACAAACAAACTAACATCCACTTAGGACAACGCATACACCCATGCCCGAGGCAGGACTCGAAAATCCGGGGTAAACGGTCAACCAGTCCGTAGCATAACCAGGTGTCCATTCTGCACGGCCCAAATGAAATGTTACATTCTTCTGCAATCCCTCGGACAATGTCTCCGAATGGTACGCACAATTTCGTTGATGTTCCAGGAATGAACGTCGTCGATAGACTCCGGCAAATTTTAAAACATGTGTACCATTCGTAACACCGAGTACGGCTTAATCAATACTCACCCTAGAGTTTTGAGTATTTGTGTGAGTATATGCAAAGGTTTTCTTGAGTTTGATGCGAAGTTTTATGCAGTCGCATTGTTCCTCTAACTGTGCCGCCTCGAAATTGACTAACTGTGCTACACAACGTTAACTCCATACAAAACAGAACAATAACTAATCGACATGCAATAATGAAACATCCGACAGTTGCACATTCAAGGATGGCTTGTAAAGTGATGCAAAGCGCATTTCACTCCGACACTTCACTGGCTCGAAAATAAGAAAGTTGGGGATTTTTTAATGGAAAATATAAGTTCAAATGTTAGTAAAGCTTATGGGACTTAACTGCTGGGTCATCAGTACCTAAACTTACAAAGTACTTATGAACTAACTTATACTAAAGACAACACAAACATCCGTGTCCGAGGGAGAATACGAACCTCCGACGCGGGAGGCCGCTCTATCCGCAACGTGGTGCTCCAGGCCGCTCGGTTACTCCCGCGTGACCAAAATATAAGGCCGTCCGCACACGGGTCGTATACCACTCGTCGTGGGCGAGACTCGCGTCTCGTACGTCGCGCGCGTCTCGTGCGAACCTCGCGATGCCAGCGACGGCCGTCGGCACACAGGTCGACTGGCACTCGTCGCGGGCGCGATTTTCCTTCAGTCAGCTCGCGACTCCGAACGGGGAGCTACAAAACGGTGTTGCTTATTTCCTCCAATAATTACCCTCGTCGTGGCCTTCAGTCCGCAGACTGGTTTTATGCAGCTCTCCACGATACCTTGTGCTGAGCAAGTTTCTTCATCTGAGAATACCTTCGGCAACCTACATCCTTTTGAATCTGCTTACTATATTCGTCCCTCCGTCTCCCTCTACGATTTTTACCCCACACGCTTCCTTCTAACGCTAAGTTGACAATTCCTTGATGTCTCAGAATGTGTCCAACCAATCTCTCTCTTCTCTTAGTCAGGATATGCCAGAAACTTCTTTTCTCCCCGATTCGGGTAAGCACCTCATTAGTTACGTGATCTATCCATCAAATTTTCATCATTCGTCTGTAGCACCACATTTCAAAAGCTATCCTCTTTTTATCTGAACACCTTATCGTTCACGTTTCACCCTCCTATACAATGCTACACTCCAGAAAAATGCTTTCAGAAAGGACTTCCTAACATTTAAATTAGTATTGAATGTTAACAAGTTTCGCTTCTTTAGAAACGCTTTTCTTCCCATAGCCATTCTGCATTTCATATCTTCTTTACTTCGACCATCAGAAGTTATCTTGCTACCCAAATAACAAAACTCGTCTACTACTATTATTGTCTCATTATCTAATCTATTTCCTTCAGCATCGCCTGATTTTCTGACATTGCAGTCCATTACCTTCGTTTTTCTCTTGTTAATGTTCATCTTATATCTTTCTTTCAAGACACTGCCCATTCCAATGGGCAATTCTAGTGATTAGGGGGACGCTGTGATACTTTACTGGTACCGGCGGAAGAAAAGGAAGACACACACAGTGTTATGGGTGCATCCGTACAAACAGCAGAATTTTCATCATCGGTTGTTCGTTGGTGCTAGAGAACTGCAAGAGACTAATACAAAAATTTCAGCATTCTCTAGAATATAAATTACGTGGTTTGACAAAATGGGATACGCTCGAAACTAGTAGCTAATAAAAAAAGTAAATAAACATCAATAGCTCTGGTTGAGATATTAACCCATTTTTTCCCAGTGTTGCGTACACGCAACACAAAAATTTAGCCTTACAAAAAGCAGTCGAAATGGACTTACTATACAAAACTCACCACACATGTGTTAAAAGGCCTTCACTGCTCTCTCTGTACATGTGTTAAAGTTTCACAATTACCTTAACACTTCATAAACAGATGTAAGATTTACAAACGTCAAACGATCTACATGCAGAAGAAATGTCAAGTTCAGCTCCACACAGTTTTTCAATATTTCATGAGTGATACCATCAATGTAAGTCATAGTTATATAATAGACAATATTGCACAGTTTGAACAAATAGACGGTGATCACAAAAACTAAATTTTTCTATTTTTTTTACTAGGCAACAGCGCAACATTATGGGTGGTGCAAATTACAACACATACTGCTAGTTTGTAATATTTGTAATGTTATTTCAATTATTTTAAAGAGAACCTGATGACTAAATATAACACTTTTTCACAATTTCTATTTTTGGGAAGAAATGGGTTAAAAAATGTTTATTACAGTTATTGAATGTAGGTAAAGTATTTTATGCACTGGAAATACAGAAAAAAACCGTAACTAAATTACCTCCATGACGTACGATCCGCTCGTCACGCTCGAACTTTCCCGTGCACTGCAGGTCGCAAGAGACGAGCGTCGCTCGCGACGACTTCCAGACGATTACGAGACGCGTGCAAATCGCCCCGTTGGCGGCCTCCCATTGACTCACGTGGGCAGTCAGTCGCGTGGGGACGGAATCGCGTCGAGGACGAGTCGCAGCCGCGACGATCGCGAATCGACCCGTGTGTGGACGGCATATGTCTTCTGAACCAAGTAAAGAATATGCCACCTTGGCCTTTCTCGAAGTTTTGTCGAGTAGGCAGTAGCGCAATTTTCGCCGCGGCTTTGGTCAGATGCGAATAGCTGCGGTTTCCGCTGTCTGGATTGGCACACAGTTTCGCGCTGCCAGCGAGTTTGCTCGCCATTTAGTGCCTCTGACAGCTGGCGCTAAACACTGCGTCGAAGCGATTCCCGTGTGTGCGCGGAGAGCGTTAGACTCGCACACTGCCGGAGAAGAGCGGAGGAGATGGTAACGAGAGAGTGTTCAGTCGGGAAGCCTTTCTCACCGATACCAGGCGGGAAGCATCGAACTCTTGCCTGCTAACAGCTCAGATTAACTAGCTAGAGACTACGCCTAATGATACTCCTCGTTTCCGTTCTAAGCAGATGCAAATTGGCAGCCGGGAGGTGGTGGCTGTATTGCTGGACTGGTTCTCAGTTTTTACTTTTCCCCTCCCTTCAGTTTTACCTGCCTCTTTTCCGCCTTTCACCTTCACAGATGAGCACTGCAGACGCCTCCATGCTCACACCATTTGGTTTTAACAGCTCAAAGGGTACAAGTCCTGTGATAACAGACTTTCCCGGAATACGTGTTAACTGTTCTCGGGTGTCTATCCGGATCCGATCATCATAGCGCCACGATATTTCGGCGAATAACCTTTCCGCCATTATCAGATGGTACTGGAAATACCACAAGCTTTTCTGTCAGTTTATGAAGTTTCGCAATTCCATTGCTAGCGAGTACTGTAAGAACTTACATTCGAAATGATAATTTTCGATTCTTCACATATGTCCCTTCACCCTTCAATCACACCGACCAGAAAATTACTAAAGGAACGCCCTTGCTCGTGAATTTCGTCAGTGCACCCTTCTACACTGAAGAGCCAAAGAAACTGTTACATATGCTCAATATCGTGTAGAGTCTCTGAGATCACTTGGAAATCCGCGTCATGACCTGCTATGGATTTGAATAATGTTTGTAGTAGTATCGGAAAGAACTGACACCATGCATCCTGTAGGGATGCCCATAAATTCATAACAGTACGAAACGATGGAGATGTCTTGTGAACAGCTCGTTGCAAGGCATCCCATATATGCTCAATAATGTTCATGTATGGGGTGTTCGGTGGACAGTGGAGGAGTTTAAATTCAGAAGGGTGTTCCTGGAGCCACTCTCTAATAATTCTGGACGTTTAGGGTGTCCGAACTGTCCTGCTGGAATTGTCTATCGGAATTCACAATGGACATGAATGGATAGGAGTGTCACTCGTCGGAGTCGGGTCTAGTCGTATCAGGGGTCCCATGTCACTCCAACTTTACACGCCCCTCACCATTACAGAGCGTCCACTACTTTGAACAGTCCATGCTGATATTCAGGGTTCACAGATGCATGAGGTGGTCTCGATACTCGTACACGACCATACGCTAGATACAATTGGAAGCGAGACTCGTCGGACAAGCCAAAATGTTCAAATGTTTGTGTAGTCTTTGGGACTTAACTACGGGGTCATCAGTCCCTAAACTTACAAACTACTTATGAACTAGGACGGCACAAATATCCATGCCCGAGGGGGGATTCGGACCCCCGACCGTAGTGGCCGTGCAGACCGTGACTGAAGCGCCTCAGTCTCCTCTGCCACCGCGGCCGGCCCGGACAAGCCAACATATCTCCAGTGATTGTCATTTTTGACGGGCCAAGGCGAGGCGTAAAGCTTTGTGTCGTCCATTCAGCAATGGTACACGAATGGGCCTTCGGTTCCGAAAGTCCGTATCCAATATGTCTCATTGAACAGTTCCCATACTGACACTTGTTGATGGCCCAACATTGAAATCTCTTTCCGGCAGAAGCGATGTAGGAGATCTGATGTATTACTGGATTCCATATGGCCGCGGCGGATTAGCTGTGCGCACTGGGGCGCCGCGCTCTCGTTCGTCGTCGGAGGTTCGAGTCCTTCCTCGGGCATGGGTATTTGTGTTGTTGTTAGGTTAGTTTACCTTAGTTTAAATAGTTTCTGAGCTACGGACTAATAACCCAGCAGTTGAGTAAGGTTTACCAAAATCTGAACAATTTTGGATTCTAGATATTCACGATACACTCGTTAAATGGTCGTCCGGGAGAATCACGTCATCGCTGCCTCGGAGACGCTGTGTATCATCACTTGTGTGCCGACTATAACCACGTCGACACTCAAATCGTAACCTGCCACTGTAGCTGCAGTAAGAGATCTAACGCCTGAGCGAGACACCTGTTGTCTTAGAGATTTTGCCGACCGTCCTCTGATTGTTTACATATTAGTTTCTTTGTGGCGAACATAAAACACGCGATTTATTACGGAAACACTGGGTCGCTGTGGAATGACCAACCGCTCTCAGGCGCTTTGCTGTGGAGCGCGCGGTTGCTCCCCGTCGGAGGTTCGAGCCCTTCCTCGGGCACGTGTGTGTGTGTGTGTGTGTGTGTGTGTGTGTGTGTGTGTGTGTGTGTGTTATCCTTAGGTAAGTGTAAGTAATTTGTAAGCGATGGGGCTGATAACCACAGCAGTTAAAATCCCACAGTATTTGATCATTTGAATTTGGGGACAGTGAATTTTAACCTAGCTCTGATCTACCGCTCTACTAAGGCTGTTCATTTGGTAATAAAGCTATGAGGCTGTCGAATCACAACGCTGAGCGCCTGTGGAGTGCAACCAGTGAACGTAACCTTGAAGTCTCCAATATCCTGCCGCCGACTTTAGTAAATAAGTACTGCAAGGGAGTCATAAAGGAGGATGGGTAAGAAGTGGGAACGAGACAGAAAGGCGACATTTTACTTACTGACTTCCTCGTGCAAGCACACTCCCCTCAATAATGAAGTTATCCTAAAGTTGTTTTGAATATTCACGCAACCCCAGTATTGGAAACTTAATATATTTGTTTAAATAAAGCAATAAAGAATTGGAACGCACACCAGTATCAGTACAAAGTGGCATGTACTGCTAAGTGTCAATACACTTATCACACACCGAAAGCAGCGAACTAATGTTACAGTCGGTGACATCGCAACGCCTCTAGTACAAGCCATTTACTCGAGTCACGCAAGGTCTCACTCATAATTATTCATTAAGCACACACAACTAGAGTGACACAGGATGTGTATAAATTTATCTTCACCTGCCTCAACAGGTTTATACTTCACCGTGATAACTGTCTACATTTACACACTTAACAAGTAGTGACAGTAATTATGCAAACGGTGTCACAGCAGCAGGGACAACCAAAGCATCCTGCATATTTATGACTTCGCGCATTCTCATCTTGTTAGCATACCATGAACAAATCGCGGACAGGAGTTAGGGTTATTAAGTGGAGCCTGAAATCGTTCGAACTGTTGCAATAAAGATTATTCATTCGACTGAAAAAATGCACAGCCTTAGCATCCCTGTTTACGTCTGCATTATACTGAATAATTTGCATCAAGGACAACTGAATCAAGTGTGGTAGGTTAAGCCGGAAAGTGATTCAAGCTTGTCGAGAGATCGCCATTTAGACACAGATTGGAAGTTTCCTCCTGTGGAAGATATTTGCATGGGGAGAAAACATGGGTCACCTTGTCGTTCGCCGTCAAAAGACTCGGGAATCTATTGCCCATTTATTTGGCGATAGCACCCTACGACACAATCTTCAGCTAGACAATGCCCCCATCACATTATTTTGTGAAAGAATGGTTCGTGGAACATAGTAAGGAGGGGAGGGTGCTTGTAGAGTTCCCTGGTTCAGGACATCATCTGTTACGTGCTGTACCAAAGTATTCTCCCGTTGGACCCAGTGACTGAGTGGTCACTGCCAAGCATTACTCCGTAACGCTTGAAGAGTAACAACACGAAAGGTATGTATGGTATTATATGCCAGTACATAGGCCTCTGTTTCGAAAGCCGTACTAGGTATATCTGTACTCTGCAAGCCACCACACAATATGTGAGGGAGACCACGTTATGTACCATCGTTGCCTTCTCCTTTTCCTGTTTTCTCCAGTGTCATACATTTCGCGGAAATAACGACTGACAGTAAGCCTCAGGATGGGTGATAATCTCTCCAATTTTATCCTCTCGGTGTTTTGGCATGATATAGATAAGAGGAAGCAACATTGACACCTCGAGAAACGCTCGCTTTCTAAAATCCGACAGTTTTCATTACCGTGACGCAGAAAACCTTTCCTCCAGTGTCTGGCACTGGAGTTGGCTAATCATCTCCGTGTCGGTTCCACGCTTCTTAAATGATTAAAAAGAAATTATACAAGCGTGCTGCTCTTCTTTTGATCCTTAGTACGGAATCTCCGCTCCATGACATTCCAGACATGCTCGATGGGGCTCTAATATGGTCTCCGAGGTCGTTTGATCTTCAATGCATTTTACTGGAACCATTCATGGGAGGCGTGAGAACGATTCAGCAGGACCATCAAGTATTTGAAAGGCCGTAGTTATGATTTATGAGAATTTTCAACTTGAGACATTTGAAATTAACAAAAAACACCAAGTGGTCCTTCAAATTTAGTTTGTTCAATATTATTAATGCTGCATTCTCTACAGCTTTTAGTGTGACATGCTGTTTGTGGTAAACGATATGCCAGTCTCCCTCTTTTTGGCCAAGGAAAAATAGTCATGTCAATTTGCGAAATAATTTTAGTTAAATAAGAGGGTACACAGGCTCTTTCTTCCTATACCTCCAGAAAGAAAAAGAAGAATGTCCGACTTTGAGAAAGGGGAAGCTGAGACGCGGGATAAGGCGCCTATACCTGTCGTGAATCGATTCTATTATACTTCTTCGGCTCTGCTTGGAGGTATTACATATTTAAAGCAGTAATTTTAATAACTAATGTTTTTATAGTTTTCAAAATGAAAAGCCATGATCGCACATTAATAATTTATTAAATGACGACCGGTTTCGGTGCACTGTGTCACCATCATCTGGTCACATATACGTTATAAGCTGGTCATCTTGTTAAAAAAATTGGATATAAAATAACAAGTTGCACTTAGTCACTATATAAAAAATACACATGTTAAAATCATGGCAGCTTACAAAATGGTTTTGCAAGAAACAATTATAACTTTACGATTGTATTGAATAACTGTGACTCTTTTTTAAGATCTGATTTTCAGCAGCTGATATTATTCTGCCATTGCACATCTACACAGGATTTGAAGCGTTACAGATCCATACACAAAAGAGAATAAATTCTGGATAAATACAGTTATACGCTCGGTTTTCATATGTTTCTTACCAATACCACTATTATTCCGACAAGACAAGGATACCTTCTGCTCATCACTGTCATAAGGAGGCATTGGTTAGCAGGTCATCCCTCCTCGAGAAAGCAGAACAAGGTAACCGCTAAAATACGAGCTAACTTATAGCATGCGTATTTCATCGGGTGTAGCGGATCTGCAGTGTTTCGTCCAAAACGAAATAAGACAAACACGTGCAGTTTGCAATGTCAATTGTGTAAAGTTAGAACAACTATTCGGAATCATAATTCATCTGTTCGTTATTGTAGAATTTCACTTCCTATGTAATAACAAGATACATTCCGTGAGGTGGAACTTATGCTGCTTCTGTTGTACCAAACGTGTCGAAAATAATGCCTAGGAAATACGAGGGTTATTCAAAAATTAAGGTTCCCTTTTGTACAGTATCATGAAAGCTTTATTGGCAACATATAAAACACTATTAGAGCCATTTTTCCACCCTCACAACTGAGACACTTCTGTTAACCTGCAATCAAATTTAGTATTTATAAATGTAACAAAACGTATTTCCTTTTCAGTTTCTTGTAATACTTTGTAGCAGCCATGTAGCAATTAGGCAAGAAACAATATGAACATCTATGGCCGGTACGCTAAGAAAGTTGAAGTTGAAACGTTAGTAAACCTATTGGACTAAACTGCTATGGTCATCTGCCCCTAGACTTACAGACTACTTTAACTTACAATAAGGACACCACCATGCTCGTGGGAGGACCTCAACCTCCGGCGGGAACGGCTACCCAGTCCGTAGCAAGACGCCTTAGACCATGCAGCCATTCCGTGAGACTAGTATTTATTTCGTCTTGAGTTTTTTCTGCAAATACTGAGAAGGACAGGACTTTTTTGAGGTGATGATCGATCTGAGGAATTCATCGCCGCTGTCAATACTGCTTCTAAACCATTTATTTTGCTTGCAGGTATAAGCGCTCAACTAGTTCATGTTTCTTGATGAGCTGGTGCTTAGTAATGATTTTATGCACAAAGATAGAGACATCTGCGAAAAATCGTTTCTCGGGTCAATAACCGTGTAGCTGATGTTCTGTTTATTGCACTTCCTCACGAGCTGTCCAAAGTCAACAGTAGTAAGGAACGGCAACCCACTGTCCTCTTCAATATGAGGGTTTTGGCAACATTGAAAAAATCTGTCCAGCTACACACGATCTTATTTGCTGATGATCTTCGGCGTTACGTTTAGTGCATTAAACCCTTGACCGTGTAGTTATTCCCATGGCTCGCAGCATTTACTTCTGCGCGTTGTAATCCGACAAGTTTCGGCATTCTTTTCTGCGATTGTAAGGTACCAACAGTTCTATGATTTAGGCGATAGCAATGTTGACTATCGAAATAAGCACATTTGTTTTATTTTGAAGGTCTCGAATTACTTTATTGAAGGAGCGATGGGTTTCACATTACTTCTCGAAAAACCCGTGTTTCGAGAATTTCTTTCATTTAGTAATATAAGATCGTTTTCCTGACGTACGCCTAGCAGGAACGACAGTCAACGAAAAATACAATTCTGAATTGTTGGTATTCACAGAAGGGCCGGCCGCAGTGGCCGAGCGCTCTGCGGCGCGCCAATCACGGTCTGCACTGGCGCTGCGGTCGGGGGTTCGAATCCCCCCTCTCGAGCATGGATGTTTGTGCCGTCTTTAGTTTAAGCTAGTTCATAAGTAGTTTGTAAGTTTATGAACTGATGACCCTGTAGTTAAGTCCCATAAGCTCTACAAATATCTGAGCACACGAGGACTTACAAAACGTTCAACATAATTCTATGTATTTTCGATGTTAACAAGTTACCGTGAAAATACTAAGTTAAAATGAAAAGAGGACCATTGCCGTGGATATAAACCCTAATAACATTTTGTATGGCTTCCCGAATGTTGTCGGGTGCGGACCCGAACTCTGTCCGTCGATCACTGTCGAGGGGTTAAGGTACTTTTATAACAGTAAGAACTTCGCAGTCGGCCGGAGAAAGAATGAGTCTCCGTTTTCATCCATTGTTGCAGCGCTGGTAACAATCGATACTTGCACTGTAGTCGTATGACTGCTGTGTCACAGCTCCGTCACGCATACGCTATATTTTCGGCTAAATGCATTTGAAAATGTAAAGAAACTTGTTTTCTGGATGACTTTCTTACTTTTTTCAGTGGTTTAGAGCTCTTTGAAAAATTATAGCCACAACGATTTTTACATTACGAAGAACAGGGATTCAACTGACAACCAACCTAACTTTACACTGTCTTGGGAGAGTTAGTTGATGCTTCTGAAACGATTTAGCCGATAGCACGTACGTCCAATAAACGGATATTGTTTGAACTACTTGGATAGGTTTTCAGAAAAAGCAGTTTTTAGGTGATACTTTGTCTTTCATCTGCTTGTAGGAGAGCAACACGCACGTAGAAGCGCGCGCGCGCGCGCACACACACACACACACACACACACACACACACACACACACACACACTGCAGAGAGAAAGACAGGTTGATTGGGACGGAAAGAAAGGGGGGTGGGTGGGTTAAGGCTGAGGGAGTAAGCGAGCTGCTGCTGAACGCATAAAGTAATTGATTACTATAATTTTCGGGAATTTTTCCCATTAATTTAATTTCACTTAATTTGTGTGTGTACCTACTACACTCTTTGATGAGTAGAATTACCATCAATTTAAAACAGACGCTTGTGGAATATTCATGGAAGCCGTATTTTATCGTCTCCCGCCTCTCTTAACTGTTGTATGGAATAAGGCTGCCACTGCCATCCAGTTTTTGTGTTGGTTCTCTCTTCTTTATTTGTTGCTGTGTTTACTGATCTGATTTTTTTGGTCTGACGGGAGATGTGCCTACATAGTCGGTGCAGTCATGCTGATTACTGAGTAGTGTAGTGGTTAACGCGACTGCCCCGCGAGCAGGAGCCTCGGATTCAAATCCCAGCATGGTACAAATTATCAACTTTGCTCATTGAATTAATTGAGTACCCACTAGCAGTTAACGTCCTAAATTCCTTTGCGTCTTGATTACAGGTTTTCTTCTGATATTTCAATGACTTCATTAACACGAATGAAAAATGTATATATTTTCGAACAGAAAACACACATTTAAATACTTTATTGTATTTTACGTCAAGAAGAGCAGAAAGTTAACGTGAAAGAAGACGAAACCATCAGTGTAAATCAACGTAAGAGTACTTGGAAAAAAGTAAACGCTGCCAAATTCAAGCGAAAATGTTTAAATCTACAAGCATATTAAAAATTGTATGTGTGTTTGTTTCGATTAAGTGAAGGATACCGTGAAAGGAAAACAGAAGAAGGAAGACTACGGTTTAACGTCTCGTCGACATCGTGATCATTAGAGACGGATCTCACGCTCTGTTACTTTTTTGTTGTTGATTTGTACCAAATGTGAGTCCAGTGTGGTACCACTGCGTCGCCTCGCTCGGTTATACACCTATAGGTTTGATAGCATAGAATGGAAAGCGAAATAAGAAGGACACAGGTAAGTAATGATTGAAGCACAGGTGAAACACACTTACTGACATGGTTCGGAAAACGTTTTGTTGCAGTAGTATCTGTATTGCGATTAATATGTATTTTGTGGCCCTGTTTAAAAGATATAAAAAAAACAGGTAGGTTACATCTATATAAATACTCTGCAAGTCACATTGCAGTGTATGACAAAGGGTTCTTCTAACCGCTTTTACAATATTTCTTTACAGGATGACAAGGCGTATCACGTTTCACTTTGAAACATCAATGCGAATGGTACACTGAAACTTACACTTCGTTTCTTGCATAATTGTACATGGATGACGTACTCAACTTCCAAACCTGAATATCGGCTATTAAAACTATTCCTCAGCGCACCACGTTGTCTTATTACTGAATGAGTACGGCGTTGTTTTCATTTCTAGAAGTTTGATTGTAACTTGAAAGGGAGAATATTATATGGACGGAACTCTTTCTTCGATGTAGATTTGATGAGCACCAGCCCGTGAAACAGTGAACTGCTGCTGAAATTCTGGGAATTTTATCCATATTCCTTGGAATTTATTGTGTTTATAAACAACATATTCCTTCCTCTCAACTAAGCAATTAAAAATGAATATAAATGCCCAAAGATTGTGTGAATCTCCTGCACATTAATAAATAAATTTGTCACGAATAAAATCATATAATACTGAAGAGCGGCTGTTGTACTTTCGTGTCTGTTTCAAATGTTTACTTTTTTTTATAGGGAAAAATCTGTGTTCGAATATGTTAATGCAACTTCCGCCAGAGGTTCGAGTGCGTTGTCCGTAGCATAACTTATTTTTAAAAAGGTGTGGAACTCAAGAGGCCGATCGCACAAATATTTGTATATTTTGTAGCGTATTCCGCTGAAAGTGAGAGAATATAAATAAACGAGAAATATTAATTCCTATTGTGGTCTGTTTCTATATGATAGGAACTTTCTATGATATTCACAGAATATATGACCAACTGCGATTGGGCAAAGCTGAAACTGTGTACCGCCGCGGTGGAGTAGCCGAGCGGTCTAAAGCATCTCGCTGCGGAGCGCGCGGTTGCTCGCCGTGGAGGTTCGAGTCCTCCCTGGGGCATGGGTGTGTGTGTGTGTGTGTGTGTGTGTGTGTGTGTGTGTGTGTGTTTGTCCGTAGGTTAGTTTACCTAGGTTTAAGTAGTTTGTAAGCTACGGACTGATGACCACGCAGTTTGGTCCGATAGATTTACAGACATTTGAACATTTGAACTGTGTACCCAGCCGGGATTCGAACCCGGGTCTCCTGCTTCCTAGGCAGTTGCGCTGACCCCTACACCACTGGGGACACAGTGATCACCGCACCTGCAAGGACTACCTAAGCTCGCCTCCCGTCAGATACAAATTCCCAGCTTCGCTCTGCCCACAGTACTCAAACTCGTAGTTATGAAACTAATTCCCGTAAGAGTAAGGGCTTCAAACTTGCCCACCCCTCCCCACTAACGATAGGATCATTGCCCGTCACCGGCATATTACATATATATTATATATATATTATATATATATATATATATATATATATATATATATATATATATATATATATATATATACATGTGGCGTCTGTTCCGAAAGAACAGACGTCACTTCTGATCCTGCAGTTGTTATTCTTTAATATTCATTGAATATATGACAACTGCGATTGGGCAAAGCTGAAAATGTGTACCCAGCCGGGATTCGGACCCGGGGCTCCTGCTTTCTATGACGTGTAAAAATTCGATATGTAGTCTGATGATTCTAAGATTTTTACACTTCACTCATCTTTGTTACAAACTACTACGCCCTTGCGAAAGTTTCTTAAAATCGGTGGCCTGTGTCAGTTCCTCCCCCTTGTTAGTCGACATGGATGTAAGTAACCGATGACCACTTCGGAAAAAATGGACTTCATGAACGAAATATGTATTCTGTCCAGACAGTGCCATATACATCAATTCAGTATACTGTCTGCAGACAGGCGGAGGAGTGGGTTACAGCCCAGTATCAGGTGTTTTGTGAATAACGAGGTAATGGCAGGTTGTTAGCCGTACCCGGATAGCTCAATGGTATGAGTATTTCCAGAATACAGAAATGTTCCGGATTCGAATCCCGCTCGGGCAGCCGGTTTGTGAATCTCGCGGTCGTGGTCCTGGGCCCGGTCTTTCCGGGTGCGCGACGGCTGGCGGCTGGCGCCTCGTTCCAGCGCTGGACAGGCTGGATGTTTTACGGCGTTAATAAGCGCGACCGGAGGGCGGCTGGAAAGCGCGCTGGAGAAGCGGCTCCAGGGGGCAGAGGCGGTGGCGGTGGCGGTGTTTGCGCACTTTCCTGCGGCGCCGCGCTGGGGTGGGGAGCCAATGGGCGCGCGCGATGGAGGTCAGTGTGTCCGGCGCGACAAAAAGGCCCTCACGCCGCCGATTGTTGCAGAGTGCGGGCGCGGCCAGAAGGAGGGCGACCTACTTGGGCACCTGCCGATGCTATCGCCGCCGATGTGTGCTGTCTGCTCTCCCCACACCCGACTCCGCCACGCGTGACTCGCCGACGACGCCGGACAACCCCGGAAACGGTGTGCGTGTGTCTGCCCCCGGTGCTGGCTTTCGGTTAGATCCTACTACAGGTGGCACTAGCTCCTCGATGTGCAGATGCTGGTAGCGAAAGGTAGCCAATCAGACGTCTCGTTAGGACAGGCTATGACAATGCGTCTTTCATATCGTGAAAGATTATGACATTTATATTACAGTGTAGATATTTATGTTATCCGTCTATGCAAATGACTGAAATTTTATTGCCATATGCATTTCGCCTTTATTTAGAAGGCATCATCAGTGGCCTGTAATATATACATGATTAGGTTTTACAATATTTCGTTTTTTCACGTTTTTTAGGTTATAAACAGTTCTGGTGCGTTATTTAAGTATAGTTACTTATATTTCGATATTACTTACAATATTTCGTGGATCATGCTAGTAATAACATCCAAATATCAGTAACTACAATTAAATAACGCATCAGAACTGTTTGTAACCTAAAATACTAAGAAGCGTAAAAAGCGAAATATTGTAAAACGTAATCATGTATATATTACAGGTCACTTATGATGCTTTCCAAATAAAAGCGAAATGCATATGGAAATGAAATCTTTATCAGTCAGGTGCATAGACGGATAAATATCTGCACTATAATACAGCAATTGTGGGAAAACAGGACTAAAAAGAACCAACAAACGATTATGACGTGTATATGTCATTACGACATTTACGTGAGACTTACGTTTTAATGTAATAATATATAATTTTTAAAGTGTAATGACCTCAATAAGATGACAAACCTAAGATCGCATGTATTTATTATATGTAATTACTAGTTTTGGCAAGCTATGATGTCATTATCATATGATCGATCGTTACTTTGTTAAACTAATAAAATTAGTTACTACAAAATGCAAGACATATGAATTAGAAACTGATAAAGCACTGCACAGGTCACGTGTTTTCTACACAATGGAAATGTTCAAATGTTTGTTAAGCTTATGGGACTTAACTACGGGGTCATCAGCCCCTAAACTTACGAATTACTTATCAACTACCTTATACTAAGGACGGCACAAATATCCATGCCCTAGGGGGGATTCGAACCCCCGACCGTTGTGGCCGTGCAGACCGTGACTGGAGCGCCTCAGTCCCCTCGGCCACCGCGGCCGGCTACACAATGGACCCCAATACCTTTCACATCTGATGCTTGCACATTTAGAGTTGATGTAGCACTGTACATATCACATGTTTGATATACCATTGTCGTAATACCCTAGTCATCTGATGCTTGCATTCTTGAAACTGAATTAGACAAGTTCTTGCGTGCGTTACGAAGCATTTGTACTTCTTAATTCGGCGTCTTGTCCATTGACAAACATCAGATGACCAAGGTATTAAGACAATGGTGTATCAAACAACATGAGATACGTACAGTGATATATTCTAAATTTAAATGTGCAAGCATCAGATGTCAAAGATATTGGGTCCATTGTGTACCGAATAACATGTGATATTTAGTGTTGTCTCAGTTTTAAATTCAGAAGTGTTGCATTTTGTAATAAGTATTTTATTAGTTTTTGATGAAGTAACGTTTGATCATTTGATAATGAAAACATAGCTTCCCGAAACTAGTAACGAATAAATAAGTAATTTATATATGCGACCTTGGCTTTGTCTTCTTATTGAAGTCATTACACATTAAAAATATTTTAGGATTGCTCTCCATACTAGCAATGTTGGCTAAAAATAATACATAATTTATCATTATCCTATAGTTTTTGAGATTGTTTTCTTTGCAGAATTAGATTTAATAGTAACAGGAAGTGATGTTAGCCCAATTAATACAAATAGCTACGATATGGTGAATGGAAAAAGTACATCGAGAACCAGTGCCTAAAAGGGCGTCACAGTTTTGTTTTAATGAATGAAAATTCACTGCAAATCATCCATAGTATTATAGATTTCTTAACATTTAATATGCTTTGCAATCAAATCTACTTACCGTGACAGGAAAAAATATCCTGTAACACCTATGTAGTGAGTGGTTCTCAATGTACGTCACAAGACTCACTAAAGAATATCTTCAGAGAAATTTATTGAGAACCAAGCAGTACATGGATGTGCCAGATTTTTCCCCTTTACATAGCTTTGACTACAAAGTATTTTACATGTTAAGAAATCAATAGGCCTATTATTAACGAATGAATAGCATTCCACTGTTATTAATTACAAAAAGAACTATCAGACCCATGTAGCGAATGGTTCTCGAAGTATTCATTTGATGATATTCTGTGACAGTCGGGGCAATAATATTTACACTGAAATCCGTCAGAAAACTGAGCTATTTCCTACGAATGTGTCAAGATTTTGCTATAAAAATATTAATCTCATCGGAGATTTACAGTATCACTCGTCAAAAATATTGACTTATTTTCAACGAATAGGTCACGAATTTAGGATAAAGACATTTGCATGGTGAATGCAATGTTGTTTTGAAAGACGTACTTTCATTGCCTCTGATCGATACTTCTGATTGGCCGACTTTCGCTACTAACATCTGCACCTCAACGAGAAGCTAGTGTCACCTAAACTAGGTCTTTCTAGCGTGGCACTTCCCGCCAAGGATTAACTACGCACCAAACGGAACAGAGGCAAGAAATTCTACGCCGAAAGCAGTCACAAATTGACAAGATAATCTCGTCGTGCGCGATTCTAAGGTTACTGCTTCGTATTCTGTTACTGCCATAGCACTTTCATGCGGAGGAGCGCACGCAGGTATTTAACTCAATAGGGAAATAGCAACGTTCCAAAAAAGTTAAGACCATGAAAAGTGGAAGTATTTTATATAAATGAAGAAATGTGAGAATAAGTTAAAATGCAAATTATTCATAAAATCGCATATTAGAGTCCTATTTCATTGTTCTCCGCAATGAAGATTGTGTCGAATATAAATCTTTCGATGTCCCAGTTATAGTTCACTGCGCAATTAACAGGCGCGCTTTTGTGGATGAAGCACAGCAGTCAGTCGCTAATGTTTATTTATTGTCATAAATCTGGATTTAGATCACGTTGCCACAGTTTATCAGTGCTTAAAATGTAGTTTAAAAGGAACAAAATTTTTTAATCTTCATGTTGATGTTTTAAACTACGTTTTAAGCGCTGATAATAGCCACACACTGGCCGAAATTTAGATTTGGGACAGTAAATAAATATTTGTGACTGACAGCTGTTCATCATCCAACAACAGTTTTTGAGCACGACGATTTAATAAGGAATTTAACTTGATAGGTGTGCTTTTGGTTCTTTGTGTTAATTATGTGCAGCGACGAATATGTGCCGCATGTGAAGATAAACGTGCTTTCACCGAATTGGAATAACTGGAACTAGAAAAAATGAACAGATTTTAGTTTTATGCTCTACCGGTGACATAAATTAGTTTTGGTTGACGTATTAATTTTGGAGTTATGGCTTAAAATACATTGCACTGCAGACGTAACGCTGACGCTGATTTAATCGTAAAGACGTATTCACGACGAAGTGACGTTTTAGTCTGACATGTATGAATAATACGTAATATATTAATTATAGACCGAAAATAGTACACTATGTCAAAAAATGCGGGGGTGAGAGGGGGCGGCGCTTGGTATTTCGCACAGGGTGGCAAAATCCCAGGAACAGGCCCTGATAACATTTCCCCCCTTACATATGATTTATAAATTTTGAGAATATTGTTTCCTGCTCACCATTTCCTCTATTGGTTTCTGTATTGTTAATATCAGCTTTTTCCCAAGACTTTGTTGATAATCGATGTAGTTTCATGCTGTAATGGAATCGGGACTGCAAATTAATAATGTATCAACCAAAAGCCATAAAGTTTGTTGTTTTATTTAAGGACCGGTTTCGATATTACATTAATACCATCTTTAGGTCATGCCATAACGCACATCAGAGTGAACTGTCGAAATGGCCATATATGCCTATACCGGTTGATAATAATTCCACAGATCCTGAATAAAAATGTTACCTCACACATGTGACAGCATGTTTCATGTATAGATGCGTAGAGTGTGTAAAGTATTATTAAAAAGAAAAGAAATTACATGCTGTCAATGCATACACGAAGTTGGTACCTAAATTTTTAAAACAAATTGCAGCAGGAACTTTTTGGCGAGTAGCACCCGAGGATTTTAATTACAAATAGAACTCCTTCAGGACGGTAACGACACATTCCCTGTGCCGCGTAGTGTCCACTGTAATGGAGTCTACTCCAGGGAAACCTTCGGATAGGTGCTGCACCGTAGGTGTCGCCAGATGAACTCACAAGCGTCCATTTTTCACCCGAAGGCAATAGCGTGTCAAGATGGCGAGCGTGGAGTGGCAGCGAGCAGTTAGAAATGCATTTCACCAATTTCACAAAGAAGAGGAAAAGGAAACTTGCACTAAATTCAAGGATGCTCCATGTCCAAATTCCTTCGAAAGTTTTCGTAGTAAGAGGAAAAACTCACAGAAAGGACTCAGGAGGTCTCAAATGCACAGTGTCCATTTGAATGGACATCACTAATTTTCCGCGTAGACAGTATATATATATATATATATATATATATATATATATATATATATATATATATATATATATATATATATAATTGATAGTAGACATAGTTTTGTACTGAATAAAGACAATTTCAAAATTTTCACGTTTGTTACTAATTCAAGTGTTACAGGTTAAAAAGCACACTTGTGTAATAACAAATAGTAGATTTCATATGAACCGATGAATGTGTGTTATAAATGATTTGCATACTATATTCAAAGATACGACAAACAAAATACGTTGCTTGTACTTCATAACCGCTCGTAATAAACGTATAAGCTAATTAAAAGACCACTGTCGACAACAACAGCTGAGTGAAGGTTATGATAGTACACATAATTAGCTTTTCGGAATAAATGCAACGTAGAGTTCTGTGCCATTCCTATGGAGAGGCAATAAATCTCCATAAAAAAAAATTATGATTTCGTGAGTACCAAAAGTCTTCCTGCTGTTAAAAAATTACAAAAGATGAGGGCTACAAAGTAACACCTATCGACAAGACAGGTTGGACCATTGCCTTCAGCTTTCGAAAACTGATTAAGGCGGTTTGCGAAATGCTTCCTTACTGATTTCGTGCTTCTCTCCTTTACGGTGTAGTTCAGTGGCTTAGTAGGTCAAGCATCACATCGCAACTCTGAAGGTCCGGGTTTCAGTATCCTGTCGACCTAAGGTTACTTTTCTGTCACTTGTTTGAAAATAGCTTTCATTTTCCGTGTAACGAACTTAAAGTACTTTTTTCAGTCCATGCGTGCTAACAGACAGTTTAATAGAAGTACTTACAATTATTCCGTCATTGCTGTTAACAGCCACTGCAGTTAGCGTTTGGCTGCGGTGTCTGCATTATTTATCCAACAAGTTATTAAGAGCCATTTATCAACTGACGTATATTCGCGCTTAATGTAATCATTGCTGCAGCTTTCCAAATAACTATTGCTTTCGGTAGAAAGTGTACCACAGTAGCATACCCTTGCAGGAAATTTTCACTTCTAAGATTTCTTTTCCTTGGTGCTTCTTACATTTCATTAAGTAGATGTACTGCTTCACGGAATTAACGTGTAGCGACATACGTTCAGTTGATATGTTTTAGGATATAACCCTCACGGACTCATGAGCCACATGTATTTCCGTTTCTAGCGAAATTTGCGCGCTCTGCCCCCCTTCCCTCCCCCCCCCCCCCTCTCTCTCTCTCTCTCTCTCGTTCTTTTCATGTTTGTATCTGAACCCCACACTAGTAGTCTGTATTGAAGTTTGGAAACATGCAAAATCGTTCTCTATGTTTTCTCCTAACACCTTTGTTTTCTTTCATCTCTCGATTTTTTCCATAGTATATACGCAATAAAAAGTGCATATACATATATCTGAAAGCGATAAACGACAGCATCACCCGCGAACAGTCTAAGAGAGCTGGACACATTGTCACATTATAGTTTATAAAAATGGGGAACAGTAGGTGCCCTTTAACACTTCCCTGGAGAACGCCAGATATTACGTATGTTCTACTCGATGACTTACCGTCAATTTCAACGTACCGTGTCCTTTCTGACAGCAAATCACAAATCCAGACGCACAACTGTGGTTATATTCCGTAAGCAAGCAATTTCATTAAAAGACACTTTTGGGGTAAGCCTTCCGGAAATCTAGAAATATGGAATCGATCAGATCCCCTGTCGATAGCATTCATCACTTCATATGAGTAAAGAGATAGCTGTGATTGACAAGAACGATACTTTCTGAATCCTTGTTGACTATAGGTTAACATATCGTTCTCTTCGAGGTAGTTCATAATGTTTGAGGGAAGGATATGCTCCAAAATCCTGTAGCAAACCGACTTCAATGATAGAGGCGGATCATGAAACTTCATCATGAAGCATTTTAATTAGCAAACTCCATTTTAATATCTTACATTGGCGATGCTCTGAAATTTATCCCATCCCAAACAGCAATATATGTATCGAAAAATGTGGCCAAATAACGAATCCTACATCAAAGGGATGTCTGGGTTGCGATATATCTGGCTTACAATGTCATTTTCTAATTCAGTAATTTGGTAGAGATACGGCAGTTGCTGACGGATGTCGTACAATGCGGATTGAAGAACACATGACAAATGAGTACCCGTGTGGAATTACGCCAGAATAAAAAAAAAAAAAAAGAATAATATGATTACCTGAGAAAGTCATAGCGTGCCAAATTATCTGATTTCACATATTGTATTAAAAACCAAGAATTCAGATTGCTTTTTCCGCCAATGTAAATGAGCTCTAAATAATAATTTAAAAGAAAATGCATATTGCCAACCATCAGCTGTTTATTTATAACTTTACCGGTTTCGGTTATGAACCATCATCAGAAAAGTAAATTAAATAAACATTGTCTGTCACCTTATCCGTGTCAGTCTATAAAATATACGTTAAAATGTCATTTGACATGAGATCTTTTTTATCATTAAGACCTCATGTCAAGTGACATTTTATATATTTTATTGATTATCATGGATAAGGCGACAGAATGTACCAATGTCGTTTGTTTAATTTACATTCTGATGATGATTGATAACCGAAACCGGTAAAGTTATGAATATAATAAACAACTTATGGATGACAATATGCATTTTTTAAGTATATTACAACTGTTAGCACACAGTATATATTCTCAATAATAAACTATCATTCCGTTATTTACGATATTTATTTATGAAATGTGTAAACAAAAGAAAGATGAAGCCGTCGAGAACGGTTGGCACCACAATAGGCGGCCGACGCGAAGAGATTCGGCTGACGATAACAGCACAGTCTAACAAACAGTCGCCACACTAGCGCTCCTAGCGGTGGAAAAGCCACCACAATTGTGATGTTTGTTTATAATTACTTTTGTACGTAATTAACGGAACATTTAGTACAATTTTTGCGTTACAAGCATTAGTAAAATACCAAGAGACGTAAATTAATACGGAAATTAATGCAAAAAAGTCAATTTTACTGACTCAGTGGTGTAAACATCAAATTCGTCTTGAAAAAATACTTAGGAATATGTGAGTATTTCAATCTTATTCCGCTGAAAGTAAGTAGACTATAAACATAAGAGAATAATAAACTTCTATTATGGTCTTTTCTTTCTGTGACAGGCAGTTTTTTTGACGTGTATAAATTCGGTGTGGAGTCTAATGATTCGCACAGTTTTACAACCTCATACGTCTTCCTTAAACGTGCATATTATGTTCAGTGTAATTACTTTAGCTTAAAAAGGCAAAGTTTTAATGATTCTTGCCATTTGTGGTTCAGCTGTAGCAACAATTGTGGAATTGCCTTCGTCTCTGTTGGAAAACAGTTTCATTGCTTTTGCCGTTTTATTGCCACGTTTGTGATGTGTTTCCTTCGGCTACAACTGTTGTAGCTGATTTGGTACGTTACATACTGTAGTTATTGCATTCTATATACGTTTGCTACGTTCAAACTCACTGATTAGACTGGAATTATAGTGAAGAAACAACGTTCGTTAGTAGAAAAGCGACGTCTTTCTGCCAAAGGAAAGGTCTTTTTGTGTTTCCTAGCCATTTTTAATAGAAAATTAAATTACTTAGCAGAAGCCTGTAGGTTACAAGATAGCGGTAAATAAACTATCCTGTAATGTACCGTTTCGTACCTTGCGAGGGACCTTAGGAAACTTAATTAAGGCAAATGTAGAGCTATTTTTAAGTTATTACCTATTTTTAAGGTATTATATACGTTTCCTAATGTAAATAGTACGTTAAAATCAATATAAAAGATACTATCCGCACACTTCCAATGTCGTATTCAGAAATGTAGCTTTCCAGCCGCTTGGAGCGCTACTGTCGCAGTGTGTAACAAAAATCTGCGAAAGTGTCGTGACTGTTTGTGTTAGACTGATAACTGCCATGCAGGAGCAGCCAAATAGTGCGGGAGCGATGTTTAGGTAAGCTGCAGTCTAGACTAGGCAGGCCAACGGTATTAGGATGTTGCTGAAGTTAGCACATCTCACAGTCTCCCGATTCCTTCCTTTCTTCCCCTTTCCATACCCTCCATAATATTACTACGAAAATGGCGTGTGATTTATTCTAGGTGTTCTAGAAATGCCCGATTTGAGACCAGACACCTTGAAAGGGTAGAACACTAAAGCACTTAATTTTCACTGACTTGAGATCTTTAGATGTCATTGTCCCAGTTCAGAAGTAGCATTCGAATCTTACTCTCGTTGTTCTTAATATGAATCAAACTGGAAATGATGGTGCCGGCCGCGGTGGCCGAGGGGACTGAGGCGCTCCAGTCACGGGTCTCCACGGCCACTACGGTCGGGGGTTCGAATCCCCCCTCGGGCATGGATATTTGTGCCGTCCTTAGAATAAAGTAGTTGATAAGTAGTTTGTAAGATTAGGGACTGATGACCCCGTAGTTAAGTCCCATAATCGTAACAAACATTTGAACATTTTGAACATTTTTGGAAATGATAGTGGCTGAGGTCCTAGAAATTAGTAAATAACTAGTCGACCCGGCAATGATTCGCAATTGCTAATATGTACGTACTCTTGCTTTGGACGTCAAATGTGCTAACGTTTATCGAAATCGGATGAACGGTTCTGAACTTATAGTGTTGAGTACAATTAGAAACACATTGAAAAAGGAACTTTATTCTAATTTTGTGACTTTCCTTTTTAACTGTCCCTATTTTTTACTGAAAACTCTTCCAAGGCCATAATGAACAATAAATAAATAAATAAAAAAGAATTACACCTCTCCGTCGTACGAATAGTCAGTTATAGTGCTGAATTTAGTTAAAACCACATCGAGAACGCACTTTCAGTTTTTCTCAAATTTTTCAATTTTCCGGTAGAATTTCTAAAAAACTTATTTCATACAAACCTTGTCCTGTCAAGTCGTACTCAGCTGACGCTCTTACAAGCATGTAGCCATTTATTTTTATTTATAGAAGAAATCGCTTTCGGTTTTTCCTAAATTTTCCAATTTTCGTGGCGACTTTTCCAAATTTTTATTTGATGCGAACTTTCCTCTTGCTTTCAACATGAAATGTAAAAAAAATTACCGCAATTGGATGAACGGTATTGATAGCTCACTGGGAAAAGCTGTTTCAGTTTTTCCCGATTTTCTTCTCCGGACAACTTTTCCATATTTTCTCACCGTTTAAACCTTCCCTGGACTTACAGGAATATTTCAAGACTAAAATTAACCAAATCGGTTCAGCCGTTCTAGAGTTTTAGCGAGATTAACGAACAGCAATTCATTTATATATAAATAGATTTAGATTTGGGTTGTCGAATGCTTTTCTCATTATTCGGTATTAACGCTTATTAGGTATAGTTGACAAGACAACAAAGTGCTTCATGATGCATTTTCATACACTGTTTCAAAATAGACACTCGAATTAAGTTTACACCATAGTCTAGACAGGTCTTTTTCTTAAAGTCGTATCTGCTTTTACAGCCTACCACACTATTGAGCTTCTCGCTGTAGGCTACATACAGTATTACTGCCGCCACTGGACTGCATGGTTACTACACTGTGCGACTGCTGCTCCTCGACTAACTTCGTCAGCCGAATCTCTCGCGCTGGCCGCTCATTTCGGTGGCAACCAAACATTCTCGAATACTTCATCTGTCTTTTGTCGACATTTTTGTAATTAAACGAATATTTTAAATAAGAACGACTCTTGTCGCCCAAATTAAAAATTAACACAATCACAAACCTACCACTTGAAACTAATGCAACACGAAAAGAAATAGAAACATCACGATACGTATCAGAAAAGGAATCTTAACACAGCGATACCAGCCGAACTATACAACCAAAGCATCCAACCAAAAACAAAAATCAAATACAGAAATAACGCTGATAAGGGAAGAAAAAATCCCGAAGAAAAAAACTTACAAAACATCATCATACATTGGCTAAATTAAAGATAAAATTAAACAAATATCAAAGGACCAAAATAAAAATGGCTTTTCACACCTGCAAAATTATACAAAGAAAAATGTAATTAGGTAAAACGGAAGTTCCAAATTTCTCGAACTGCGGAATTTATAAAATCATATCTAATGACAGATTGGACAAACATGTCGAACCTTCACAGTTTTAAAGAGCATACAAGAAATTAATTAACATTTTTCATACACCTGCATGACCTTAAACGCATAACAGAACGAAAAGGAAACGCAATAAAAATTATACATTCAATACCCAAGGGAATCGTTATGAATATTTTGGAAGAACTCTGTATATATAAATTTCACAAAGACCATTTAAAATTATTAACGAGTAAATATCTAAAGTACGCACGATATTTTGAAATCTTTATCGATTTCATAAAAGCAAAAGAATAAATTTCGACACTTCAAGCTGCAAGGAACAAATATATTAGGCCTAACATAAATTATATCGTTGAAAAATTCAAATGTTTGTAACTATCGGACCAAACTGCGTGGTCATCAGTCGGTAGCTTACAAACTACTTAAACCTAGGTAAACTAACCTAAAGGACAAGGACAAAACACACACACACATACACACACACACACACACACACACACACACACACACACCACACACACACACACACACACACACACGCACGCCCAGGGAGGACTCGAACCTCCACGGCGAGCAACCGCACGCTCCGCAGCGAGGTGCTTTAGACCGCTCGGCTACTCCACCGCGGCGTTGAAAAATAATATTGATCTTTCCCTGATCTGTATACCATCTGGATATTTAATTCTGTTGTCTGAGCAGTATTGCAGCGTGTCTACTCATTTATGTTTGGCATACAATTTTTTTTCCTCCTTTGTCTAATTTGCTAAACGAATTACCTTCAGTTGTACGGGAGAAAGAATTGCTTGCTTACTTCTTATCTTGACATTTATGTCAATATGTGATGTAATAGATTGGTATGGGATTACAAACGAAACGTATAATGATTAGGCTATTTGTTAAATTCGATTTGATTTCATCTATTTATCTACCTTCATGCAAACTTTCAACCGATTCGTACAAGCTTAAAGCTTAGAAGAGACTCGCTTTGTAAAACTCACAGAAAAACAGTATTTTCCAGTACAATCTGAAAGATGCAAATAAAATGGCGCTGTTACCTGGGGATTAATTTCAGCCTATGTCATATCTTTTGAAAAAGGATTTAAACGATTCGCAGAATTTTCCGGTGCGGTGGGCTCATTTCGTCGTTCAAACATTGGTTGTTTACTGTAACGTAGCTTTTGTAAGACATTTCAATATATCCCTTTTGCATTATGAACTAAAACTGTATAAAACTGGCGATTTATTCCGGAATAAATATGAAACCAGTTGCCTTTAAGGATGTTCATTCTCCCATAACAATTTGCTGTAGGTTCATCGTTAGAGGAGATTTACAGGAAAATTCATGAGCGTAGCCAGAAGCGCGGGGTTTCTGAGGATCAAACCCCTCCCAAAATGTTGACAAAGCTAATAAAAATTGCATTCTAAACGAGGAGAGACCTCTCCTAGGTTTCGACAAGGCTGCGACGTCATTACACATGCTCCATACAGTATCGATATTTTGCCATACGAGTCTCATATTTTTTGGACCTCTGAAGAAACGACGAAGAGGTGTAAAAATCATAGTCCTACATGGAGGAATTGACCATCTTGTCTCACAGTGGGTTCAATGAATCAACAGTTATGGCGATTATTACTGAAATAATGAGCAGTTCACACAGTTGTTTGACCAGGTGTCTTCTTTGAATTTATCTGCTCCTTACAGATAAGTGTGGATTGCCTATTTTCCAAGCACTAGAAACATTTCCTGGGTGAAGGTACTCAAGGTAAATTATGGTAAAGAGGGGCACTAAAACTGGCGGAGTTGTAGAAACCGTCAGTTGCCCTGTCGGGCCCTGGAGCTTCATTGTGCTTCAGAAATTTGTGCTATTTGTCAACACCAGCTTTAGTAATAATAATATCAGTCGTGTAGTACAATGTCAGTGAGCAATACTTCTTGCCATACGATTTTCCTGTCTGGTCAAAGAGTTTTTGTATATTTGTTTTTCGTCACTAACAGCTTCGACGTACACCAAAAATTTGAGTTACGGAGCCCCTCTGTGATAATGCTACAAAGGTTACTAAATGTTCAAATGTTTGTATAGCTTATGGGACCCAACTACGGGGTCATCAGTCCCCAAACTTACAAACTACTTATGAACTAGCTTACACTAAGGACGCCACAAATATCCACACCCGAAGGGGGATTCGAGCCCCCGACCGCAGTGGCCGTGCAGACCGTGACTGGCGCGCCTCAGTCTCCTCGGCCACCGCGGCCGGCACAAAGGTTACTGAAAGCTTCATACGGTGCCTTTCTGATTGATGATTGCTATCGGTATTTTTCTATCTTCATGATATGATATTCCTTGTGCCTATTTTTAAGAATACGTAGATTCTTAAGAAATTAATATTTTCTATACCATGGTTACTCTCTAGCATACAGTTCTTTGGAACTATACATCTTATAAAATGTGTGTATTGTGGGTATGTATGTATGTATGTATGTATGTATGTATGTTACACATATCCTCCTAAACTACTGGACCGATTTGAACCAAACTAGGTACACATGTTACGTACTATCATGCAATAATCGCTGTTGGGGTAAGAACCATCTACGAGACATACGTCAGAAGATATGACGCCATAAACAATTTAAGTCTAAATTGTGCATTATGCGGTTATATTCTCCTAAATTAATGGACCGATTTAAATCAAATTTGGTACAACTATTCTTTAAGGTCATAAATCATTTGCTGTGATTACAGTATCCACCTACGATACGTAATTGATACGATTAACGTCGTAAACAATGCAAAGTGCCCGGTCTTGCGGCGCGTTATAGCATGAATTTATTCGTCAGCTATTTTACAATGAGAGCACTTAGCGACTCGCAATAAACTTCTTTTTCTCGCTGTCAATCCCAATAAAATGATGAAAGGAAAAAAGTATGTCGCTTACTACTTTTCCGATGTTCATGATGTATATCTACGGCATTTGGCATGACATTACAAGTTATTACTTAAACACTGTGATTTGTGTTCGCGGGGCAATTCACAGCAGTACCCATACATATCACTGAATGTTCCTTCGATACTGTATCACAGACATATAGCTCATGAGATATGAAGTCATAAACAACTTTGATCATGAAAAACCGCATCATCACGCATGAGGTTTCTATTTATTACGTCTTTACTACTAACACCAGTCACGACAAATTTTTCAGACAGGCAAATATGCCATTGAATTTACCATGAAATTTACATGATAGTACGTGTCATATTTCAGGAGATATGACGCCATGAACAATGAAATTTCCGAATAATAGTTACATAATGAGCTATTTTTTTTATCACCACCACCTAAAAATGGACCCATTTCAACTAAATGTGTTACACATATTGCTTACTATCAGGCAACAGTCGCTGTGGGGGTTAAAAACTACCTACGACACATAGCTGAAAGATACGCCGTGCCGGCCGCGGTGGCCGAGGGGACTGCGGCGCGCCTGTCACAGTCTGTAAGGCCACTACGGTCGGGGGTTCGAAACCCCCCTCGCGCATGGATATTTGTGCCGTCCTTAGTATTAGCTAGTTCATAAGTACTTTGTAAGTTTAGGGAGTGATAGTCCCGCAGTTAAGTCACTTAAGCTCTACAAACATTTGAACATTTTTGATACGCCGCGGCGGATTAGCCGTGCGCACTGAATCGCCGTGCTGCGGTGCGCGCGGCCTTTCGCCGTCGGGGGTTCGACTCCCACCTCGGGCATGGGTGTATGTGTTATCCTCAGGTTAGTTTAACTTAGTTTAAATAGTTCTACATGGAAGCTATGGACTAATAACCACGCAGTTAAGTCCTATAGATTTACAAACATTTGAACTCTTTTTCAGGAGATACAATGTCGTAAACAATGAGTCACAAAACTTTCCCATACGCGGCGCGTGATTTACGAGACTTCCTTCATTCACTATTTATTCATCGTAGACAGTTTCCGGATATTAGTCTCTACAAATATCGAAAATTCTATTATTGTAGAACACATAGTCAAGAACAAATGGTGTCATAAGTATTGCGCTGCACGGAAACTAAACTTAAATGCACAGACAGTGCGGTAGAAGCCGATGAACAGAAAGGTAAGACTGAAATGGACTAAAATATTGTTTTACTTTCTTCAAAAATGAAACACCAAGCTCGTGAATTAATACTTAATCAGATGTCTTCTAAATCGGCAATGCCAGATAATGTTAAATATTGCTTATAGTCAAGGTTTCGATTAAATTAATGTATTTAATGCTAATTTTCTTTCTTTGGATACTGCACTGATAATTTTGTGTATATATATATTCTTTTTCTACGGTTTGACAATTTGTTTCTAATATAACATCTGAAAAAATGCGTATTACCCTTGCCATACCGGATTTAGGAGCTATTGAAATATAATACGTACCGTTTGAAGATCTATTAAGAGTACACGTTATTACAATGTCCTCCGGAAATCATATGCTGGCTACGCCTATAGGAACGTAACAGTATTTTTTATCAAGTGCAGTTAAACGGTGTGAACGAGCATTCGCACCCGTATCATATATCGGGCACTGGCATATGTACACATCACAGTTTGTTTCAACACTTGGGTTCGTAACACGTGTTAACACATTCAACACTATGCCCGTACGCTATACGGGCGTGCAAGTTTCGACCGTGTGGACGGCGCCCGTATTCCGTACGGGCGCCGCTTTTACTGAAAGGTGTTTTTCACCGCACCACATGGCATATTTGAGGAATGGGTCCATTCTAGCGTTGAACTGGAAAAATAAGCGTGATGTATACTGCCTTTCTACAAAAGATCAGGCTACGACAAAAGACGTCCCAGTACGTTCAAAAGATGAGATTACAACAGTAAGGAAACCAGACATTTTAATTAACTACAGGAAGAACAAGACTGGTGTAGATCCTGTTGATCACCTGTACGGTTACTACCCATTCGCACGAAAAAGAAAGAAGTGGTGGAAGAAACTGTTCTTTCATCTTTTCTTAATGTCTGTCGTGAGCAGTTTTATTTTGTACAAAAAAGTCAGTAAACAGAAAAACTCTTGTGGACATCATGAAAAACGTTAGCTTGACGTTGGTAGAAAAAGGCGGAGGCTTTAGATCTGTAGAGCCAACACCAAGCACTAGCCTGGACAGAAATTGTGGTCGTAACTTTTCAGAAAAAGTACCTCACACCGCCAACAAAGTAAAGACTACACGGTATTGCAGAGTTTGCTTCGACAAGGGAAGAAAGAGACTGGCAAGCGGGTAAGAAAGGAAAGTAGATGGTGGTGCAAAGACTGCAACGTAGGAGTCTGCGTACCTCAGGGATTTCAGGATTACCACCTGCAAGTGAATTATGTATAACATATGTATTTATATCATGTAACATATCATAAAATATTGAATAAAAAAACCTGTTGTGAACCAAGTTCTTTTTTTCTTTTTCTGATCCTGCGGTTGTTATTATTTAATATTCACAGAACATATGTCAACTGCGATTGGGCAAAGCTGAAAATGTGTACCCAGCCGGGATTCGAACCCAGGTCTCCTGCTTTCTAGGCAGTTTCTTTTTTCTCAATGGGTAGTTCTGTTCTTTGCGGACGCTGATCATGTTTGTTCGGTTTTGTTCGTTGTGTTCTTGGCTCAGCTTTTTTTTTTATTGCAGAGGGCGTTCAGCCCTCTGACCGGGCGCGCTGAGCCACGGCGTCCGGCTGGCAGTTGCGCTGACTCCTACACCACTGGGGACACAGTGATCACCGCACCTGCAAGGACTACCTAAGCACGCCTCCCGTCAGATACAAATTCCCAGCTTCGCCCTGCCCACAGTAATCAAACTCGTATTTATGAAACTAGTTCCCGTAAGAGTAAGGGCTTCAAACTTGTCCACCCCTCCCCACTAACGATAGGATCATTGCCCGTCACCGGCATATTATATATATACATGTGGCGTCTGTTTCGAAAGAACAGACGTCACTTCTGATCCTGCAGTTATTTAATATTCGCAGTTGATGTCATATGTTTTGTGAGTATTATATTTTTGTAATCTATAAAGGATGGAGTTTCAAATTAAGCTTTAAGTTTGCCTTTTTGGCTCTTAGTCACTGTACAGTAATTCATTAACGTTACATAAAAATCGCCAGTTCACCTGCACAGTCGAGGTACATACATAGCAGTGTGGAATGTGTTAAAATGATCACAGAAATGGGCGTTTGTGGTGGCCAAGCAGAGAGCTCTTCACCCCGTGATCGTAGATCAAATAGCAACGGAGCAGCAAGTGCTGCCTTGTCCAACATATTTACTACAGACCTGGGCAGTGGCGTAGTACTGTCGAGCTGCTTTCCTCGAGAGCTGGGACTGCGTGTAGCCGGCGAAGGTCGGGTGTCAGTCGCTCGCTTCATAGAAAATTAACGTCCCGCGGAGACCGGCGGAGTCAATGGACGGCGGTGCGCAGAAGATTAGAGGACAATCGCCTGGGAGGCGATAGCGGAACATCGCAAATCGCTGACCCGAAATGGCGGGACTGCAGCGCAAGGCAGTCGAGTGCCGGCTCTCGCTGGGCCCCGGGCGGTCGCGGCCGCGGTCGGCGGTGACTGGCGTGCTCGCGCTGTGGCAGTCGCACACCGCCGCCGATTGCGGTAGGGCTGCTGACATTTCTAGAAATATCGGCCATCCGATATATCTACATTTAACTAAAAGTATTAACATCGGACCGATTTACGGGGTGAATCACCGAACACTTGCGCCGCAAATATTGCGGAAACGGAAAGTGCGATTTATGTGCGGTTTCCACAGAATGGATTGGTAGCCTATGACTCGTATTGTTAGCCACTTAACATATTGTAAACATAACTAGAAAGTGTATTTTTATGCAATTAAACAATTTTTCAATTGAACAATGGTTGAAATAAATCGCAATTTGCGATGTTATGGCTTCACTGTATATACCATGGTATTCCATCTAAACCGAATACAGTGAAGCCATAACATCGCAAATTGCGATTTATTTTATTCATTCGAACGCTATAATTCGTCAAAAATATATATATTGTCGCGTTGCTATGGAAGCAGACTTGATTTGGAAGGCAACTGAACACAGCACTTATACTGAGATCACGTTTATTACGAACATACGCGCAGCACTGACTGCCTCTCAGGCAGAGTGCTCTGCTATTTATACACAGACAGAATTTACCAGGAATTAGAAGGACAGTTAACATAAGAAACAAGTAGAATTTACAAGTGAACATAAAGATGTAGAACCTTCTAGAATTGTTAATTACAAACAAATTTTTGCCGGTGGGCGAGATTGAGCCGGCGACATTCTGCACCGCAGTCCGTGACGCTATCCCTGCGCCACGCCGGCAGTCGGTGTTCGTGGTCTCTCGCGGCAATATAATTGTATACAAGCCGAGGCTGGACTGACGACAATTAATTGTGTTTCGATACCTCATGGTCTGTTCTCCCTGATGCGGGAATACAGTAATGTGGCTGCGAGCATTATAGAATAAATAGGCTGTGGTATAGGAAAGAGTCAGCGTGGCGAATGGAGATTTGTGTGTGTGGCGGGAGACGTGCAGGGAAGAATCCTCTGCAGTCGGGCTGGTCACTGTGTCCTTGGTGGCGGAGTGGTCAACGCGTCTTGTAAGCAGGAGATCCCGGTTTCGAATCCCGGCCGGGCACAAATTTTCATTCGCCACAGTTTGGTATTCCATCTAAACCGAATATAGTGAAGCCATAACATCGCAAATTGCGATTTATTTCATTCATTTGAACGCTGTAATTTGAACGCTTGGGTATAATCCCGTGTTTAACGTAGGCTATATTAAATGCCAATACGAAAATAATAAATAATTGAAATAAGATTAATAACGTAGAATGGTTTACCACCATTGTTCAATATATATATATATATATATATATATATATATATATATATATATATATATATATATAAATTGAACAATGGTGGTAAATCATTCTACGTTATTACTCTTATTTCAATTATATATATATATATATATATATATATATATATATATATATATATATATATATATATATATATATATATATATTGAACAATGGTTGTTTCTATCATGCACTGCAATGTTTGACACCGGCTGTGTACAAATAATTTTGAAAGACTTTTTATTACGTTTAGTTTGGCAGCTACAACCATTCACAGTTTTGGAGGCAGAGGATACGGCAGCGTAGCTAACTGGCCGAGTGGCTAGCCCCTGGGGCACGATCCAGTGTCTCATGACCACCAGCCAGTCAGCTAAGCTGTCGTAGCCTCCACCCCCCAAAACTTTGAATGATTGTGGCTGCCAAACTAAACGTCATTCAAAATTATTTGCACAGCTGGTGTCAAAAATTCCAGTGCATGATAGAAACAACCACTGTTCCATTTGAAAAATTGTATGTTTGCATAGAAATACACTTTCTAGGTATTTTTACAATCTGTTTATTGGCTAACAATACGAGTCGTTGACTACCAATCAATTCTGTGAAAACCCCACATCAATCGCACTTTCCGTTTCCGCAATGTTTGAGGTGGAAGTGTTGGGTAATTCACCCTGTATATCAAAGAAAAAAATCGTTATATCCATATATCGGAGGCAAAATATTGAAAAACTGGTCCACAAAATTATCGGATGCACATTGTATATATACAATTGAATATATAGAATTGTATATTTAAATATTGATTAAATAATCGGTATTCCCCACATAGCATGAATAAGGAAAACATTTAACGAGACATTTTGTAAATTAATAATTGCACTATTTGCAGATGAAAAGCTTGTTTTACGATAGGTTGTGGTCCAATGTTGGTTCTGTTAATTAACAACTACGTATATCATACAGTGTCAGTGGCAAAGCCAGGATTTTTGTCTGTAGGGGAGGGGGGAGGGAAGTGAGGGGTGTCTGAGCTGCTAAGAGTTTCGTCTCTTGTGTCCCAAACTACCCGTTAGCAGATTCAAATAGATGTGGGTTCCCGTTCTTATGAGGAGATAAAAAGGCTTTCTCAGGATAGAGTAGGATGGAGAGCTGCATCAAACCAGTCACCGGACTGAGAACCACAACAATATATATAGAAACTTATATATAGAAAGAAGAAGCGAGTGTAGTGCTGGAGGTGGGGGAGGGGGTGTGGAGGAGTCAGCTCGCTGGTTTCACCCCTGTGCTGTGTCACTGTATATATTTCATTCCAGTTAACCTCTCGTACCCGAGTTTCTTTGTCATTGGCTACATGTGAAAGGATGTAGGAAAAAAAAAATCAAAATTTTTTTTACACAGAGCAATCATTTCAAGAGGAAACTTTCGACTTCTCCATCGAGTATCCTCATGTCTGAAATCTGGCTGGTAGTTTGACTTTTTCGGAATAAGGATATTAGGTTTCAGAAACACTATCATTTCGTAATCATTTAATTTTCTGATTAAAGTAAATCAACAATTTACATTTGTTTGCATAACTACTCACTAACCACTATCATCGATATCGTTATAGGATTACTTTTGTATTTGTCTATGACAGTTAATAATCAGGTACGTAACCAAATAAGCGAAAACGTAAGTTTACTGGAATATTTTTATTTAAAAAAAATGCAGTTACACATTCCAGAATTTTTCAAGGAGCTTTTTTTAAAACACTGAGATATGTTCAGCAGTTTGGCTGCTCCTATTATCTGCAACTTGGAGATTCAGTGTCAAAACAACACGCTCAGAAGCAACTGATGTTCCTGAAGAGACCAAATATTTTGAATCTACATCTGACAGCACAGATTTGTTGTGTTTCCATTTGTTTTGTAATTCCTTCCACATAAATTGCACGAACAGTTCTCTAGTCCAGCTTCATGATATACTTCCACGTAACCGACGACTGCACTGCTGATGACATGATTCCCAGTTTGCCAACAATGTCACAATGAAGATGGTCGATGAATATGTCGTTGGGTTTCGTCACCTATCGGATTTGTTCAGAACACCTCACGTTGACTGTCATATTTTCACATTGCTGCCAACGGCAGCGACGTTGCAGTTTCTGTTATTAACGCTCAGCGCCAATTACGTCATCGGCGCCCCCTTTGCTTTATCCACACACAATCAATGAGAAAGAATGGATGGGATGAAGTAGTGAAACTCCTTCACACAAGGAAAGTAAAGTTATATTCCACTATAGTTGTAAAAGAAAAATTTAAATGTTTACCGAAAATTGCGAAAAAGAAGTAATGTAAAATAAAAATATCGCCACGAGAGATATGGGCTGGGAATATTGCCAGTGGGAAGGGACTTATAAAATGGGATTATTTCTCTGTCCCGGGAAGATAGAAAAAATTGGGAATTTTTGGAAAATTTCGAGATTTTCACAGTTTTAACACTTATTAACAGTTAAAGAACCTTATAACTAGGTTAACTAATTAAATTCATAAATTTTAATCCAAGATTTATGATTCTTTGCGTTAATTTCCTTGCTAATTCCATGCAGAACGTCACTTACTTCAAGCCTGGAGGAAAAAACAATTTAAAGTATTCGACAGGGCTACAATTTTTCGGCAAGATGAAACCCCACATTTCTCTGAATGAAACCTAAACTTACAAAATCTTGCTCTGGAGGCGTAATTATTATCCAGCCGTCATATGTACTATTTTTTTAATTTTTCCAAACGAATGACTAGAAGTGCTCACTTTCAGAATTCAAAATCTCTTCAATTCCTACAATGATTTGTTTCTAAAATATCGCTATCAATATCAGTTTTAGAATCTTTACAATGTTGTATGTTAATAAAATCACTTGTATTTTCAAGTGTATCATTAATCTTGACCTGTTCATTTGCATAATTTTTCCCGAAATGCCATTTTCATTGACTAATGTTTACAAATTTCGCACCAGTTAATTTTAAAATTTATGTTCTACAATGTAAGACATACCCAGGGGCAGATATAGACTCTGACCATAACTTGTTGGTTATGAACCGTAGGCTGAAACTAAAGAAACTGCAGAAAGGTAGGAAAATAAGGAGATGGGACCTGGATAAATTGAAGGAACCTGAGGTTCTTAAGAATTTCAGAGGGAGCTTTACGCAACAATTGACAGAAACAGGGGAAAATAAAACAGTAGAGGAGGAATGGGTAAAATTGAGAGATGAAATAGTGAAGGTAGCAGAGGACAAAATAGGTAGGAAGGAAAGACCTACAAAAAATCCTTGGATATCACAGGAGATACTAAATTTAATCGATGAAAGGAGAAAATATAAAAATGCAGTAAATGAAACAGGCAAAATGGAATACAGACGACTAAGAAATGAGATTGACAGGAAGTGCAAAATGGCTAAGCAGGAGTGGCTAGAAGGCAAATGTAAGGATGTAGAAGAATGTATAAATAGGGGAAAAATAGATACAGCCTACAGGAGAATAAAAGAAACATTGGGAGATAAGAAAAACAGCTCTATGAATATCAAGGACACCGATGGAAAACCAGTTCTCAGCAAAGAAGGGAAAGCTGAAAGGTGGAAAGAGTATATAGAGGGGCTCTACAAAGGAAATGAACTTCGAGACAATACTGTAGGAAGGGAAGAGGATGTAGATGAAGATGAAATAGGAGATACTGTACTGAGAGAAGAATTTGACAGAGCCCTGAAAGACCTAAGTCGAAATAAGGCCCCTGGAGTAGATGATATTCCCTCAGAGCTACTGAAGTCTCTGGGAGAAGCAGCCATGACAAAATTGTTTCACCTGGTGTGTAAGATGTATGAGACAGGTGAAATACTTTCAGACTTTAAGAAAAATGTTATAATCCCCATCCCTAAGAAAGCAGGTGCAGACAGGTGTGAAAACTACAGAACCATCAGTTTAATAAGTCATGGTTGCAAAATATTAACGCGAATTATATACAGAAGGCTGGAAAAGCTCTAGAAGCCGACCTCGGGGAAGATCAGTTTGGGTTCAGGAGAAATGTAGGAACACGGGAGGCAATACTCACTTTACGGCTTATCCTAGAAGATAGATTAAGAAAAGGCAAACCAACATTTCTAGCTTTTGTAGATTTGGAGAAGGCTTTTGACAATGTTGATTGGAATAAACTCTTTCAAGTTCTGAAGCAATCAGGAGTAAAATATAGGGAGCGTAAGGTTATTTACAACTTGTACAAAAACCAGACAGCGGTTGTCAGAGTTGAAGGGCATGAAAGGGATGCAGTGGGTGGAAAGGGAGTAAGACAGGGTTGTAGCCTTTCTCCAATATTGTTCAATTTGTACATTGAGCAAGCTATAAAGGAAAGCAAGGAGAAATTTGGTGAAGGAATTAAAGTTCAGGGGGTAGAATTAAAAACATTGCGTTTTGCCGATGACATAGTAATTCTGTCAGATACAGCAAAGGACCTGGAAGAACAGTTGAACAGAATGGACAGTGTGCTGAAAGGTGCATATAAGATGAACATTAGCAAGAGCAAAACTAGGGTAATGGAATGCGGTCTTAGAAAATCAGGTGATGCTGAAGGAATTAGATTGGGAAACGAAGCAATAAAGGAGGTAGATGAGTTTTGTTACTTGGGCAGTAAAATAACAAATGATGGTCGCAGTACAGAGGATATAAAATGCAGAATGGCAATGGGTAGAAAAGCGTTCTTGAAAAAGAGAAATTTGTTAACATCGAATATTGATTTAAACCTAAGGAAGTCCTTTCTGAAGGCATTTGTATGGAGTGTTGCCTTGTATGGGAGACATGGACGATAAACAGTGCGGACAGGAAGAGGATTGAGGCTTTTGAAATATGGTGCTACAGAAGAATGCTGAAGATTAGGTGGGTGGATCACGTATCTAATGAGGAGGTACTGAACAGAATTGGGGAGAAAAGGAAGTTCTGGCATACCTTGACTAAAAGAAGGGATAGATTGGTAGGACACGTTCTTAGACATCAAGGAATTGTGAATTTAGCGTTGGAGGGAAGTGTATGGGGAAAAAATCGCAGGGGAAGACCAAGAGATGGATACAGTAAGCAGATTCACACAGATGTAGATTGTTGCTCTTATGTGGACATGAAGAGGCTAGCTCAAGATAGGGTATTGTGGAGAGCTGCATCAAACCAGTCTCCGGACTGAAGACCACAACAACAACAACAGTCTAAAATATCACTAACATCGACAGAAAACTTAACGTACTGAATAAACAACCCTCCCTGTGTATTTTAGTATTTAGAAGCAACTCACTAGATGGCATATCAATATTATAAATTCGGTTTTCGTAAAGGTTGATTATTTCGAGGTTGGCAGTTCTAGGAAATGTAAGAACCGTAATTGTCGATGCTTGGTAGTTCACTTCCAAAAGAGAACACGAAAGAAACAAGAAAGCAAGCAGAAGCCAACCCAGAGGAAGCAGGAGGACAGGAAGACGACGAATATGTTCTTGTGGCTGAAAAAGATGACATCGACTGTGATGATGATTTTTTTTGGAGTTGGAAATGTAGAAGATGAGGATTTAATGGACACAGAGACATTGAGACATTTTGTCTTATTAGTTTTGATTTTTATAACATTTTGCATACTGGCTATTTTTCTGCACTTTTTGGTCAATTATAATATTTTTCAATATATAAGAATATTCGAGTTTGTTTTAATAATATAGTTGCCGCATTGAACTATTAATGTAAACGATTTTGTTTTAAAAATTATAAAATCCCGAGAAATTTATTGAATTATAATTTAAAAAAATATGTTCTAGTTTTTGTGTTTGATTTAACAATATAGTTACTGCCTTAAAACTATTAGTTAAGTTTTATTGAGCTATATGGCTAATTATAAGTTCCTGGTAATTTATGAAGTTTGGGAATTTTGCCGGCAATATTCACTGAGAATTTTTCCCCGATTTTAAATTCCCGGGAATTTCGCGACATTGTCGGCACCGTATTTTTCCATTTCGATATCGATATATCTGTTTCTTTCTCTTTCTATTGAGCAAAGTTCTCGCACAAGCAAGGTCGGTTTTGTTAATCGGATTTGGCGTGTGTGAATATTTACGGGATAGCTGGATGCCCTTACTGTCGCCACCCCATGTCCCCCCAGGAGGAAACGTGTACCCGAAATGTCTGCGTATATTGCTATACGTGTGAAAAGTGTAAAGTGTTACGAAATGTTTGCGAGTTGTGTAATTGAGGCGGGACGTGGGTAGCAGCCCAGTATTCACCTATGGGGATGTGGAAAACCGCCTAAAAACCACATCGAGCCTGGCAGGCACTTCGACTCCTTCGTTAATCCGCCGGACGTAATCAAAACGGTGCCGGTAGGCCTTCCCGTCTCGGAAAGCAGTGCGTTAGACCACACTGGTAACCGCGATCCAACATCGATATATCGATGTTGTGAGAAAAAAATATTTCAATATTTAAGGATATATTTTGAGAAACATATCGATATATCGATACTTTATCAACCGCCTTAATTGGTGGGCCACCGGTGTCCGCTGTCAGCTGGCGGCTGGTTACATACCGCAGCGCCGGTCCTTATCTGAAACTTCACGCCACCTCTAATTAGGCGCAATATACTCGCAGCCGCGCTATTCAGGGACCTGTTCCTCGCTCCAATTGAGATGACCGGCACCGACTGCATACTACTTTACTCGTCTTCCTTTAACACCGTAAAAGTTTATGGCGAGGCTTCCAGCCCGTCTGACCGACTGGGGAGCCAGCTGTGTTGTGTAATTCGAAACTGGCAAGAAGTTTTAGTGAGACAGCGACCTCATTACCAAAGAGATAGCAGCTCATTCCGACAAGGAGCACAATAGGGGTCGATAATGTTGTGCTGTAGGAAAATCTTTTGCAAGGTATGGACACTACTTTAAAGTAATTTCTGGTGTACTCCAACGGAGTTTTATAGGGCCACTGTTAATCACTATATATAAAGTATTATTAGATATTGGAATTCAATGAGGCTTTTCGCGAAAAATGTTTAAATGTTTGTAAATCTATCGGACCAAACTGCGTGGTCATCAGTCCGTAGCTTACAAACTACTTACATTAAGATAAACTAACCTAAGGCCAACTCACACACCCATGCCCTAGGGAGGACTCGAACCCCCGACGGCGAGCAACCGCGCGCTCCGCTCGGCTACTCTACCGGGGCAGGCTTTTCGCGAATAATGCTGTAAGATAGATACAAGTCCTTGGAAAACTGTAGTGAAATGCAGAAGTATCTGCAGCGTATCGACGCTTCATGTAGGGAGTGGCAGTTTAGCCTCAACGTAAGCAAACGAAACGTATTTGCTCCAACACAGAGAGCTAGATCCTTTATCGTACAGCTACAAAATTATATAATGATCATTGGAAAGCAGTTCCTTACATAGCGTGGGAGCGAATTGAAGTGGAACTACATAAAAGTAACACTCAGTAAAGCAGATGACAGAGTGAGATTCATATGAAGAATCCTCGAGAAATGTAGCCCATCAACATAGGAATAACTTTCAAAACACTCGTTAGACCAGTGTTTCCCAACCTTTTTGAATATACGGCCCCTATCCGACTAAAAATATGTTTCGACCCCCATCCACTCCCCGAACCATAATACAACTATATGTCTAGCTTCAAAGTCAACGAATTTAATTTTCTTCTGTTCATACAACTTTTTTTAATGAAAAATATAGTATTGTACATTACAGGATAAATTTAGGACATTTGTCTGAATGTAATACATGAAAACATATTGCATAACAAGGTTTCGCAATGCAGATAAAGCTCAGAAACAAACGTTGTGCAACATCCCACAGTGTAAAACTAATTTATCAAAATTACTTATTGTATCTTGTAAATTTAGCTATCGCCTTGTACGTCAAAACAGTTTTCCGGCCTTTCGTTTATTCATTGTTAACACAGGGTATTTATTAAAAGGAATCTTTGTTCTATTCATCTGAGAATTTATTATACGAGATGCATTTCGCTTTTCTTAGGCACTTGTTTTGCATTACGGAACTGCGAGTTTTCCGACATGCTTCTGGCTCGTTGTTTTATGGTGCAACTACTGTACTTCCTCTGTGGCGGCGAACCCCCGAAAAAACTTTAGGTTTAAATATAGTGCTTTAGACCAATACTTTGAATATTGCCCGTAAGCATGGGATCACGACTTGACAAAGGAGATCCAGATGAGAGCAGCATGCTTCGTTAGAAGTTCTTTCAAGCACAGCAAAAGTGTCAGGGAAGTAATCGATAATCTCCAACGGCAGACGCTCCATTAAAGACGTATCGTGGTATGGGTTTACGTCACAGTTCCTAGAACGCATATTTCTTTTGTGTGTCAACTAATATGTCGGGATAGCTCAGTCGGTAGAGCGCTTGCCCGCGAAAGGCAAAGGTCCCAGGTTCGAGTCCCGGTTCTGGCACACAATTTTAATCTGCCAAGAAGTTTCATATCAGCGCACACTCCGCTGCAGAGTGAAAAGTTTCATTCTGGAAACTAATATATTGTTTCCTCCTGTGTATATGCCACGAAAAGACCTCGAGGATAAAAATAGAGACATTAGAGCCAACGTGTAAGGTTGAATGCAATCATTTGTCCTGCGAATTATATGCCACTGAGGGAGGAAGAGGGCCAAGTGACGGGGGACCGTAAAGTACCTTCCGCCATCCACCCTGTAGTGTGGCTTGCCGTTTGTAGATGTAGATGTAAACTGCAGCAAAAAGCTCCGTGGATTATTACCATTTGTTGCACACCGATAGAGAGTCGGTACTACATGCTATTTTGTCAAAAACTGACATTTTGAGTCCGTGGTTGTGTAAAAAGTAGAGGATGATTCTTACAACGAAGAAAGCAGCAACCTACCACATTTAGTTATGCTATTTATTTGCTAAATAGCGCCGTTACCGGTTTCAAACTTTCCTGTTCATCGACATCAATAAACAATGCTCCTCTTGCCACATACACTAATGCAATATAAACATAAAATATGGGATAATAGCCCACTTAGGTGCACATAGGGCAATAATTTATTTGGCCTTCAATTAAGCAACATAATATACGAAATGGTGACATACAAATATTTACACTTATTTATCACTCCTGGCATTACCCGATGTGTACCACAGCTTGTAATATGTCACTAAGTAAAACTGTTAAACTGTAAATGAAGCTCTACTTAATTTATAGCCTATGTCCCTGAATGTACAATGCATAAGTATAATGTTTATTTTATGTAAAATATTTTTATATCTCTCACGTGTAAAATACTTCAACGTCAATTCAATGTAGTTTGATAGAAAACATCTTTGGCAGTGTTATGTTGACAATATCACCATCTTTGTATTCTATGACTGATTACTATTAATGCTTAAAATGTAGACTAAAACACGCAAAATCTTTAACATGGGGATTCAATATATGTGTTTTAATTTGCTACATGTTAGCCGCGCGGGAATGGCCGTGTGGTATATGGCTCCTTGTGCGGCAGCTCCTCGTCAGAGGTTCGAGGTTTCCCTCGGGCATGGGTGTGAGTGCTGTTCTTAGCTAAGTTATTTTAAGTAGTTCGTACGTCAAGGGACACATGACCTCAGCAGTTCCATCCCTTAACTTTAAAAATATTTAAACATATTCTTAGTAAATGTTCAAACGTAGGACAAAACTGGTATGGTCATCAGTCCCTAGACTTACAAACTACTTAAACGAATGACATAAAAGTTTTCTGGTTGTTGAACCGCGTCATGATGTAAGAAGGCTATTACTTAAATAACCGACGTTTCGGCCAACATTACAGTGGCCTTCATCTGGGTATACTTCATCAGTATACCAAGATGAAGGCCACTGTAACGTTGGCCGAAACGTCGGTTATTTAAGTAATAGCCTTCTTACATCATGACGCGGAACTACACCCAGAAAACTTCTGTCATCTGACTCTGGCCGCGGAAGCCTACGTAATTATACTTTAACTTACACTATGGTCAACACACACACACACACACACACACACACACACACACACACACGCGCGCGCGCGCGCGCCTTAGGGAGGAGTCGTACCTCCTGCGGTAATGACCTAGTCCGTAGCATGACGCCTTACACCTCGCGGCCATTCCGTGCGGCTTTTCTTAGCACGTTATGCTCGTACGTACCGCTCAAGCATGAAAAATTCCTCTCCCGCCTCTCTCTGCAATGCTGTAAGTTAAATACTGTGGGTGTACTTCACTTATGTTCCTGTATGGCAGCCTAACATAGATACGAAATTTATATACTAAAAAGGTAAACGCCGATATTTGCGACTACGGCTATAACAACCGTAAATCGTCAGTCCCACCGACGTCGATATAACCTGTTTCGACTGTACCGGTATTTTCTTTAACAGGAGTGAATGGCGCCTCTGGATCCAAGAAAGTGTCCCCTCACTTAGTAAGAAGTAGCGTACGGAACAGAAGCAGATAGCACTGATTCTTTGTCGATTTCCCGAGCGCAGCAAATGGCTCCGACCATATGGAAAAAAGGGTACCGGGGACCACTTGTGGTTGGCCGCAGTGAGCGCTCTTATTTTACCGTTAGGCACTTGGACGAGCTTTCGACTGAAAGAGAAACCGTACGTCGCTTTGCGAGCATAGCTACCCAAATTGTTTCCGGCCCAACTAATGCAACAAAACGAAACAATCCTGCCTACTGACATACATACAAAACAGTCACTGCCTACTTTCGTTTTGGATGCTCAGAGCTGTTTGGAAGTATACTACGACTCCCCTTAAGCTGCTTTCAAACGGCTACCTCGTACATTTTTAACTACACGAGACTACCGTTGAGGTGTATTATGAGAAACGGACAAAACAGTCAGCAAGTCATCTTGATTATTCTACTGGTGCAGAATGGTAGAAGATAAGTATGTTATTACACCTGTATTTTCAGAAGTGGAATTTACCAAGTCGACTTCACTTTCACAAAACCCCTCTGTTAGTGTGCGGCAGTCTCACAGACCGACTCCTGCTTCGTTTATTATTTTTTGTACCTATAGAGTGTGGGAGCTTTCCTCCCGTACACATTTCTCATTCGCGTTGCTTTACTATCACGATTTAGTGAACTGGGTAGCACCTCTTGTTTAGTAAGCATTATCGGTCCTCTAAACCAACCACACTAACTTTGAAGTGAAAAAACCATGTTGTCTGTTACTAAAAGATATATTTATCTCGCTGTCGCTGCAATTTAATTAGCATTTGTGCGTTTTTATTTAGTCGTAGACTTAACACGTTTTTTGGTGCACTACTTACGAGATATCAACTTGTTGCTGTAGCAATAACAAGTATTCCATGTCTTATGCATGAGATACTATTCGAGGTCTGCAAAATTGCAACAAAATTAAGTACTAGGTTGCATCTTCGGCAGGTGGTGTACATAATCATAAAAAGAAAACAAACGAAATACCTCTGTAGGAAGTGAAAAATAAATGTGTGTTGAACATAACGAATTTTTCTGCGTGGTTTGTGCACAAAATGTGAAATAATTAGTAGCTGTATAAGTAATTCTTATGTATTCTTCAATACACTATACACTAGGTGTATTGCTTGAGTATCCTTAATTTTTGGATGTATGGTACTATTGGCACATATCAATTATTTGCTCAAAGGGTTGCATAATATTTGTTTACGATTTATTTACTGTCTCATTTACTAATAAACAGTCACTATGATAAATGAAAATGAATGAAACGCACTTTTCTTCTTGTTTGTAATTGAAGTAAGAAGAAATACTATGTTTATTGAATTGTTCACCGCGGCGGATCAACCGTGCGCACTGTACCGCCATGCTGCGGTACGCGTGGCCGTTCGCCGTCGGAGGTACGAGTCCCCCCTCGGGTTCGGGTATTTGTACTGTCCTTAGGTTAGTTTAAGTAGTTTGTAAGCTATGGACTAATAACCTAGCAGCCGCGCTGGAGTGGCCAAGAGCATTGAGGCGCTATGCTACGATACGCGAGGCCGTTAACCCGTCGGGGGTTCGAATCCCTCCTCGGGCATAATTCATAAGTATGAAACTTCCTGGCAGATTAAAATTGTGTGCCGGAACCGGGACTCGAACCTGGGATCTTTGCCTTTCGCGGGCAAGCGCACTACCGACTGTGCTATCCTGACACGACTCACGATGCCGCCTCACAACTTTACTTCCGCCAGTACCTCGCCTCCTACTTTCCAAACTTCACAGAAGCTCTCCTGCGAACCATTCAAGATTAGCACTCCTGGAAGAAAGGATATGGTGGAGACATGGCTTAGGCACAGCCTAAAGGATGTTTCCAGAATGAAACAGTCGGTAATGCGCAGTGGAGACATGGCTTAGGCACAGCCTAAGGGATGTTTCCGGAATGAAACAGTCGGTAATGCGCTTGCCCGCGAAAGGCAAAGGTCCCAGGTTCGAGTCCCGGTTCCGGCACACAATTTTAATCTGCCAGGAAGTTTCATTCTGGAATTCATAAGTAGTTTGTAAGTTAAGGGACTGATGACTCCACAGTTAAGTCCCTTAAGTTTAACAAACATTTGGACATTTTTTGAATAACCCAGCAGTTGAGTCCGATTGATTTACAAACATTTGAACATTTTTGTTTTGAACCCCCGACGGCGAACGGCTGCGCGCACCGCATAACGGTGCCCCAGTGCGCACGGTTAATCCGCCGCGGCTTGAGTTTACTGTTTGTATTACACATCAAGAATGAAGGAGAAAATGAAAATAGCGGGACAAAATACAGGTAGCCTCATGATGACAGTCCAATTCAGTGAAGGCAGACAACAATGACGTGAAGACAGGCTAATGTGATTAACGGAATAATAGAATTAGTAATGGAATTAATGGAACAAATGTCATAAATTCCATAATTGCTGACTACATTGTGGTCGTGTAGTGAAATAAATGAATGGTGATATTTTATACCTTTGTATGTTGCTATCAATTTGCATTTCGACACTTACATACAATGTTGAAAAAATAAATAAATAAAAAAAATAAAAAATACAGTTGTGAGTTTTGAACAAAATGATTGACCTTGCGTACTTACTTTGTCCCTCAACATAGTGTCAGATTTTCCACGACTGTCAATTGAAAATAAAGCAGGGACAAAGTTTTTAGAAAGCTTCCCCGCTTCTTTTTTGTCAAAAGCCACATTGCTGTGTAGGCCTGTCTGTCACTGAAATATCACATGTTTCGATTTTGGGATAAGAAAACAGGGGGACTCTCACTGTCACATAGTATAATAGTATACAGAGGTACCGCAAAGGTAAACGAATTTATGAATTTCAAGGTACTAAACAATAAGAAAAAGTAAATAATGTTTGTTCCACAGCGGCACCAACTTCAATCCAATTATCTAGACATAGTACGAGAGTGAGTCGCCGACCGTTATATGTTAATACTAATATACTGAATCACTGCAATATAAATCTTCGTTTGAGCCTTTTTCGGAGACCGGGACTAAGAGTGAAAAACCGCGAATTAATCGGGGTGTATGACAACCCTAACGCTGACCTTTACAGTCGATATATTTCTCCGTTATTTTTTCAATACGTCGTTCTATACGATAAGCCATAATGAGCGATGTCGTACTTACCGACTTTTTAAATATAGTCTTTACGAGGGATTTAGTCAAGGCCGTCAGATTTCGCTGTCACTGACAATACGTCGATAAAAACGATGTGGCTATAAACGATGTTGCTATCAATTCAGTGCTAGCAATTTGCATTTCGGTATCGACTGTAAGTTTTTTTTTCCCCGAATAAGCTGTACATTTATCAGTAACCCAAAGCTTACCAGTTAATTTATTGTTCACTAATTTGAAACTAATTATATTCTTAGCGGTAAGATTTTCGGAGAAGTAACTTTAAATTGAAGTCGCTAAAATTCATGCAAGATCAGAACAGAAATCGAAAAACATAACTGTGTACTTGAAAGGACTTTATATACTCCATTCAGCACTTTCTACAAGCTGTGTTCTACTTTTGTTCTTTAAGTAAAATTGTTTTCGTGAGTATTTTATTCAAGGAAGGACTGCGAATAATGTTTCGTTGGTTATAACTCGGGCCCAAAGACTGTAGTAGCTAACTGATTCGTGGCATTCCTTGCGGATACCGATATAGAAACCGGTTCGGGCCATGTGCGTGAATTTACTACGAATTTACCAGTAAACTTGTTGGAGCAATCTGGCAAACTGCTGAGAGTTTATTCGAAAAGGAAAGAAATGAGTTTAAACGTAAAAAGGCAAATATAGCACTTCAGCTAGAGACATAATTTCGTAACTTATTTTAGTTACGAAAAAAAAAAAATCACATGTAAGGAAACATGCGTAAAAAGTGGGAACCGTTTAAATGTCAAACAGCAAGCGAGCGTATCGGGATCGCTATGTCCCTCGCCTTTGGATTTTGCACTTCCCCTGGGAAATTTACGAGTGAGAGCATGCCTCATGTTTTGTGTCTTCTGAAAAATTCACGAGGAGAGTCTGTAATAGAAAAAAAACCGTCGGCAGATGACAGTGATAAATTCCATATGGAATGTCAGCCCAACAGACAAAAGCAGCAGGTAGTTCATCTGGGACATAAAAGAAGTATGAATTATTGATGAGAAACAGACAAAGTACCTACATGAACAAAATATTAGATGATATAGTCAGGATGCATAACGGTTGACATGAGTTTATATCCGCCGGTTGTCTGTTTAAATGGACAAGCTGGATTCTGCGTTTTAAAGGCAGTTACTCCATCGCACTTCCAACGCGATTCAACGCACGTACGCCGTATATATCTAAGATAAATGCTACGCAAGCTGTTACTCATGAAAAACACGCATCAGAGCAGAGTGATATGCACACACACACACACACACACACACACACACACACACACACACACACACACACACACACCTTCCTCAATGGTGTACGCTAAGTTCCCTGTAGCTAGAAACTAACTGCGCGTAGTCAGCGTATAAGTTTTCATTTACTTTACAGTAATTGTCTCAGATTACCTCTATATGTAAGATATAGCATACTTTTCAGATAAGGGAGCTATCAGTACTACCTGTTTGCCGCTAATGTATTGAGGGAATCAGTTACAGTGATTAGTTTGCAGGCAGCAACAGAAAAACTTGTACTCTCGGAATCATTTCAAAGAGAAAACCTTCAAAACTAGAAAATAATCGGCCAACCAGTTTAAGACTGCAATATCTAGCTGGGACCTCGCGGCGGAGCGGCCGAGCGCATTGAGGCGCTATGCTGCGATGCGCGAGGCCGTTCCCCGTCGGGAGTTCGAATCCCCCTCGGGCATGGATATTAGTGCTGTCTTTAGTATAAGGTAGTTCATAAGTAAGTTTGTAAGTTTAGGGACTGCTGGTCACGCATTTAAGTCCCATAAGCTTCAAAACCATTTGAACATAAAGTTGGAATTTTATTTGATACTAGCTGAAAACCCAGCGTAGACCATGCTTGTCGGACCAGCCTCCTGATTTCTCTCTCTGTCCAGCTTCTCTTTCCTTCTCTGTCCATCTTCTCCACTCCCCCCTCTCTGTTCATATTCTCATCTCCCCTCTCTCCATTTATCTGCTTCTATCCCTCTTCAGTCCACCTCCCCTTTTCTCTGCCATTCAATTCCTCCACCTTCTCCATTGTCTTCATCTGTAAAGAAAAGCTAGTGCATAAGTAGTTTAAAAGTTTAGAGACTGATGACCCCGCAGTTAAATCCCTTAAACTTCACAAACAATTTAATGTTGAACCTCCTCCATGCACCGTATGAAACCTTAGGTGATGGTGATGTTTTGTCAGGGAGCGAGACATTTCCTCGATGCGCTGTTAGACTGACGACTGTCTCAAGACATGAATACAACCGTAGATTTTGTCGAAGTTTTTAGGTAAAGCTCGCCAACCGTGCACCACACATATTTCATATACAAGGTGTTTCACTAAATGCGTTTGCCTCTGTAAAAGTACGAAGTAATAGGCGACGAAAATATTTATTGCCGTAGATCACCATAAGAAACGTTACACTGTCTTCCGAGCTATGAAGATAGTTTTTGTGTTGTTTTCCGAAGAGTTATTGCAAGAAAATACAGTTTTTAAATGGCACTATAGTTGGCATGCACTGGAATCAGTAATACCAGATGTGTATACATCAATTTAAATTGCATTCGTATCACGTTTAGTTTGGGAGCTACAACCCTTCAAAGTTTAAGGGGAAGATACCACACACGCTGCGCGTAACGCAACGCGCCTTCTAAATGTGGTGCGGCCGAGTTTATAACGTCGCCGGTGTCACGAAAAATGTTCAAATGTTTGTAAATCTATCGGACCAAACTGCGTGGTCATCAGTCCGTAGCTACCAAACTACTTAAATCTAGGTAAACTAACCTAAGGAAAAACACACACACCCATGCCCCAGGGAGGACTCTAACCTCCACGGCGAGCAACCACGCGCTCCGCAGCGAGACGCTTTAGACCGCTCGGCTACTCCACCGCGGCCCGGTGTCACGGAGCGAGACGTTTCCTTGATGCGCTGTTAGACTGCCGACTGTTTCCGCACACGGCCGTAAATCCGACAGTTCGAGTCACAGAAACAAGCGAGGCTCAATATACCACAGTTACTGACATCGGATGAAGATGGCATACACGAATGACGATTACGTTGACGTGCTGATGCTCGGCGAGTGCCGACCGATGCCACTGACGCAGCCCTGGCGTATGCCGTGAGATATCCTAGGCTAGGCGAAGAGCTCCGGCAGCCATTACGTTCTTAAGTGCCGAACAACTTCGGGAAACAGGCAGCTTGGTAATGCGTCGCAGTAACAGACGAACTACAAGAAGTGAGGAGACGAAGGTGGTGTTTTAGCTGCAGTAAACCCCCATCCTCATGTTAGCTGAAGAGCCGTTGCTGCAATCGCTGCTGTCAGTTTCACATCTGTGTGCCACAGTTTTCACCCGTACCGCCTGTCACTGACCCAGGAGCTGCATGGGAACGATTTTAGCGCGAGATTTACAGTCTGTGAATGGTCCATGCGTAGTTTCACGCTGGAGTCTTTACAAAGTTATGTTCTCTGATGAGTCTACGTTCACAAAGTACAGTACAGTGAACCGCCATAACGTGCACTACCGGGCCACAGAAATCCTCGGTGGGTACGCCCTGTCGACCGTCAACGTAGGTGGTCTGTTAATGTATGGTGCGGAATGTTTGGGGATGAAATAAGCGTTCACACTGCTCCCTAGGTACATTGACTGGTGAGTTCTATCGCGCTTTTATAGTCGACAGTTTGAACTGTCTCCTTGAACATGTGTCTTCACACGAGAGTCCATATGTGAATGCAGCACGATGGTCACCCAGCCCATTCTGCGCGTGCTATTGTGTGAGAACTAAACAACAGGTTTGCAGGGAGATGGTTGGTGCGTCATGGTCCTCATTCATGGCCTGCAACGTAGCCCGATTTAACACCATTAGGTTTCTTTTTGTGGGGATGTCTAAAGAAAATTGTTTGTCACTGAGCCCACATCCCGGATGATCTAAAACGGCGTATCGAGGACGTATGTCTCTCCGTGAGACCGGCGATGTTACATCTCGTCCGCAGATCCTTTGGAAGGTGCATTGCATTGTGCATTCAGGAACATGGACACACATTTGAACATCTGATTTAAATCAACTTCACACCGCCAGAACATCCATCACCTACCACACAGCCATGCATTATGCTCAGCGTGTGGTATCTGTCCCTGAAGCTTTGAAGGGGTGTAGCTCCCAGACTAAAATGTAATTTAAATTGATGTACACACAGCTGGTTTTACTGATACTAGTGCATGATACAAACAACTATTGTTCCGTTTAATTAATGTCTTTTTGCTGTAACTCTTTCGAAAATAAACTATGATCATAGCTTCACAGACAGTGTAACGTTTTTTATGATGACCTACCGCAATAAATATTTCCGTCACTTATTACTTCGTAGCTTACAAAGGCAAACACATTTAGTGAAAAACCCTGTGACTTTAGTTGCTGGTAGAACTTCCGGGTTATAAGGACGTGGTCCATAAAACTTTTCAGTTTTTCCTAACGTTTCGTCCAGAGCTGCGCCGGACGTCTTCAGAGGTCTTCTTACATCCCAGAGTCTTGCCGACTGATGAGTTGGGTGTAAGAGCGCCATATATACTGTGGTAACTGGGCGTGGCCAAGCTGTCACGTTATCAGCTGAGATAGTCCTTGTCAGAGATAAAACACCAGTATCGATTGCAATCGGTCAGAGATAAAAACCTGTCGATCTTTTAAAGCTACTGTCCATACGTCGCTAAGTTTCATAGCTTCTTTCCTGTTAAAATTTTCCTTATGTTTATACATTTCAATAGCTCCCCTGTATTGTCGTGGATAATAATTCGTCATTGTAGATAAAACTGATGTTTCGGAAAACCTCATTGCATGACTTCCAGATTGAAGAGCATGCTCTGCCACCTTGGCCAGGCCCACAGTATATATGGCGCTTTCAGACACCCGACTCGTCAGTCGGCAAGACTCAACGGAAGTAAGAAGACCTCTGAAGATGACCGGCGCAGCTCTGGACAAAACGTTAAGAAAAATTGAAAACTTATGGACCACGGCCTTCTAACCCGGAATTTCTACCAGCAACTATAACATCCGGTCGTGAAAGCATTCATTGCACCCTGTGACTTTCCTTTTGTTTTGAGGGTCGAGTGTGCAAAGTTTCAAAGTTTAATCGCAATCGGATGAACGCTACGGCAGCGCATAAAATACCAACAAACATGATGCGACAGTTTCCCACGCGTCTCTGTTTATGACGTCATGTATCCAATACTATAAGTCGTCAAAACAATTTTGTAGGCACATTAATTCGTATAAATAGATACTGTCCGAAAAATACGTTGCGAATTCAACAGGAAGGAAGTAATGAATTTAAATGTCATTCATAATGTGTCAGTTTTCCACCCATCTCAGTGTTCATGACATCGCATCTCCTTAACTATGCGGCTTACAGAAATGTAATTATGCCTGTAACCTTTCTGAAACAATGTGTTCAAAAAATTCATCACAGTCGGACGAACGGTACCGCAGTACATAAAATACGAACACAAAAAGAAACAAATATTCATTTCTATATATTAGACTAGCAGAAAACACGGCGTCGACCGGGTAGTTATTTATTCCAGTCTTCAATTAGTACATCTCTTCTTCCCTGTTCGCTCTCTGATCACATGTTTCCTTCTCTCTCTGTTCGCCTCCCCCTTCCCCTCTCACTTTCTCTGTTTATCTCATCTCTCCCCCCCCCCCCCCCCCCCGTTTACGTGCTGCGCACCCCGTCTCCTCCTACCTCTTTATCTGTTCATTTCCTGCTCCCCTCCATCTGTTTTTACCTGTGTCACCATCTCCCCTGTCTCATTCTCCACCGAGCGAGCTCGCGCGGTGGTAAGACACTTGACTCGCATTTGGGAGGACGGTGGTTCAAATCCACCTCCGGCCATCCCGATTTAGGTTTTCCGTGATTTACCTAAATCACACCAGGTAAATGCCGGGATGGTTCCTTTCAAAGGGCACGGCCGATTTCCTCCCACATCCTTTCCCGAAAATCCGAGCGTGAGCTCCGTTTCTAATGGCCACGCTGTCGACGGGACGTAAAACCCTGATCTTCCTTCCTTCTCATTCTCCTCCTCCCTTTATCTTTCCAACTCCTTCCTCCCATTTCTTTCTGTCTCCTGTCCCTTCTGTATATAGAAACATACATATATGCGCCAAGTTTCATGGTGACTGGTCAAGCGGAGTCAAAATAGCAAGGTACCCTCCGAGATGCTAAATCCAATGACTTTGAGGTTATAAAAAATCTCCTTCATGAAAAACATGTATTTACCTGCTAACTCATGGTGTCCATTCAAACAGTTTGTAGTTTGTTGTAACATACCCTACGTCATGCACCTACGGAGGCTTATGAAAGGTAGCCCGAGTATTAATTCGGGGCATAAGCTATCTTCATTCTACATTTCTTTCAATTCCTTTTTTTTTTTTTTGTGGTTTTAGGGCGCACAACTTCTATGGTCATTAGCGCCCAGCCAAGAACATTGATTCGCTATGATCTCAAAAAAATGGTGACTGTCAGAACATCAACAAGAGGCTAAAAACGAAAGATAAAAGACAATTAAAAGGGTTAAATATCCTTGGATAGGTTGGCCAAGTTCATAAAACGCAAAACCCGAGCAGCTGCTCGTGTGTCATCAGCTAAAATTTCCTCCAGAGTAGACGGAAAGTGAAGGGCTACACGGAGATGATTAAAATTAACACAAGTCAGTAAAACATGTCGCACTGTCAGCAGTTCACCGCAGGAGCATAGCGGTGCAGGTTCGGCGGATAGCAAGTGACGGTGGCTGAAACGGCAATGACCGATCCGCAACCGAGCCAGGATGACCTCCTCCCGCCGAGAGGGGCGTGAGGAGGTCCTCCAAGCGGTCGGGATCGGTTTGACAGTTCGCAATTTATTGTTGTACAGTGAAAGCCACACACTGTGCCATTGCGACACGATACTCCGGCGAAGAGCCCGTTGAACATCGTCCGATGGGACGCAAAAGGTAGCCATGCGAGGCAAAAGAGCTGCTGCCTTGGCTGCTGTGTCGGCGGCCTCATTCCCGGGCACACCCACATGGCCAGGGACCCACAGGAAAGAAACGTGACGGCTGTCATCCGCCAGCAACTGGAGGGAGCGTTGGATCCGATACACGAGAGGATGGTTCGAGAAAGGGTCCTTAAGACTCTGCAGGGCACTAAGGGAGTCAGAACATATGGCATAGAAAGGTTGGCGGTGGCGGCAGGTATACAAAACGGCCTGGTGGAGGGCGAAAAGCTCAGCCGTGAAGGTCGAGCACCGGTCAGGGAGCTTGTATTGGAACCGGTTGTCCCCGACGACGAAGGCAGATCCGACACCGGCAGTGCTCTTGGAACCATCAGTGTAAATAAATACGGCATTATCGAACCGCGAACGGAGTTCGACAAGCCTCGAGCGGAATACCAAATCCGGAGTGCTCTCCTTGGGGAGCGAACTAAGTTCGAGGTGTGTGTGAGCCTGGGCCTGATGCCACGGTGGCAATGGGCTTTCGCTCAACCGAAGGGTGGAAGGAAGGGTAAAATCGAGCCGTTGTAGCAGGCAGCGAAACCGAACTCCCGGTGGAAGCAAGGCAATCGCAGACAACTGATATTGGCGATCGAGTGAGTCGTCAAAAAATAATCTGTAAGATGGATGGTTGGGCATCGACCGTAGGCGGCATGCATACCGACACAAGAGTATGTCACGTCGAGTGGTCAAGGGTAATACAGCAGCCTCGGCATACAGACTTTCAACAGGGCTGGTATAAAATGCACCGGTCGCCAGACGTAATCCACGATGGTGGATAGAGTTGAGACGGCGGAGAATCGACGGCCGTGCTGAAGAGTACACAAGGCTTCCATAGTCGAGCTTCGACTGAACAATGGCCTGGTAAAGGTGAAGCAGGACGGTACGATCCACTCCCCATGACGTGCCACTGAGGACACGAAGAACGTTAAGGGATCAGGCACAACGGGCAGCCAGGTAGGACACGTGTGTGGACCAGCAAAGTTTCCGATCCAACATGAGTCCCAAGAATTTCGTAGTCTCCACGAAAGGGAGAGCAACAGGGCCGAGACGTAGAGAAGGTGGAAGAAATTCCTTGTATCTCCAAAAATTGATACAGTTTTCTCAGTGGAGAATCGGAAGCCGTTTGCGATGCTCCAGGAATATAGACGGTCAAGACAGCGTTGGAGAGAACGCTCCAAGAGACACGTCCGCTGGGCGCTACAATAAATTGCGAAATCGTCAACAAAAAGAGATCCGGAGACGTCGGCTGAAAGGCAGTCCACGATCGGATTGATTGCAATGGCAAAGAGCGCCACACTCAAGACGGATCCCTGTGGTACCCCATTCTCCTGGCAAAAGGTATCTGACAAAACAGAGCCCACCCGTACCCGGAACTTGCGATCCGCCAAAAACGCTTGAATGAAAAGAGGAAGGCGGCCCCGAAGGCCCCATGTGTGCAATGTGCGGAGAATGCCCGCTGTCCAACAGGTATCGTATGCCTTCTCCAAGTCGAAGAACACGGCTACTGTTTGACGCTTCTTTAGAAAGTTGTTCATAATGAAGGTCGACAACGTAACGAGGTGGTCAGCAGCAGAGCGGTGTCGACGAAAACCGCATTGGATATTAGTCAGGAGGCGGCGAGATTCGAGGAGCCAGACCAATCGAGCGTTAACCATGCGTTCCATCACCTTACAGACGCAGCTCGTCAGAGAAATGGGACGATAACTGGAAGGAAGGTGTTTGTCCTTCCCTGGTTTGGGGATGGGGACAACAATGGCTTCACGCCAATTTGTGGGAACATGACCTTCAGTCCATATGCGATTGTAGGTACTAAGAAGAAAGCACTTGCCCGCAGGAGAGAGGTTCTTCAGCATCTCAATATGAATGGAATCGGGCCCGGGAGCAGAAGACCGAGACAGGGCGAGAGCACGATCTAGCTCCTGCATGGTAAAGGCGACGTTATAATTTTCACGATTAAAAGAGCGGAAAGAAGGCGGCCGCGCCTCCTCTACCTGTTGGCGAGGGAGAAAGGCAGGGTGGTAATGGGCAGAGCTCGAAACCTCCGCAAAGAAACGACCCAATGCGTTTGAAATATCAGCTGGGTCCACGAGGACCGCGTTCTCCACGGTCAGGCCAGGAATCGGGGAGTGGACCTTGATGCCGGACAAACGGCGTAGGCCACCCCAGACAACCGTGGAGGGAGTAAAACGGTTAAAAGAACTAGTACAAGCTGTCCAGCAAGCTTTCTTGCTGTCGTTTATGATACGACGGCACTGCGCTCTCATACGTTTGTAATTGATGCAATTCTCCAAAAGTTGGGTGGCGGCGGAAGGTGCGTAAGGCACGGCGTCGGGCTCGAAGCGCGTCGCGGCAGGCTGCAGTCCACCAAGGGACCTGGACACGACGTGGAGAAGAGGATGTACGAGGTATGGAACGTTCAGCAGCAGTGAGAATAACCTCTGTGAGGTATTCGACCTGACTGTCACAGTTGGGAAAATGCTGATTGTGAAAAACAGCCATGGAAGAATAAAGCCCCCAGTCGGCTTTAGAAATGTTCCAACTGGTGGGACGTGGAGATGGGGAATGATGTAGGAAGTGGATGATACAAGGGAAATGGTCACTCGAGTACGTGTCAGAAAGTGCATACCACTCAAACCGACCGGCAAGCTGAGGAGTGCATAGTGCGAGGTCTATATGGGAATAAGTGTGTGTTGTGTCAGAAAGGAAGGTTGGTGCACCGGTGTTGAGGCAGACAAGATCGAGGTGGTGGAGAAGGTCCACCAAAAGGGAGCCTCTCGGACAAGGTGCCGGAGAGCCCCATAGGGGGTGGTGGGCATTAAAGTCGCCTACCAACACGAAAGGTGAAGGGAGCTGGTCAACAAGGTTTAGCACATCTGCCCTAGTAAGGGCAGATGACGATGGCGAATATATATTACAGAGGGAGAAGGTAAGTGTGGATAAGGTGATGCGGACGGCAACTGCCTGTAGGTGAGTGTGCAAGGAAATGGGATGGAAATAGACGTCGTCTCGAAGGAGCATCAGAACCCCTCCATGGGCTGGGACACCTTCCACGGGTGGCAGGTCGAACCGCACAGAGGTGTAGTGTGGAAAGTCTGCACGATCACGTGGACGCAACTTAGTTTCCTGGAGGCAGACTAGAAGCGGGCAGTGCAATCGAAGGAGTAGTTTCAACTCCTCCCGATTAGAACGAATGCCGCGAATGTTCCATTGAAGGAGCGCCATGATAAAAATGAGAGAAGAAATAAGGATAAAAACCAAGTAGCGAGCGGGGTCACCTCGACGGCCGCTGAGGACCGGATTTCGAGGGAGCACTGCTATCGCTGTCTGGGGGCAAAGGGTCATGTTCCATTGGTTCGACCGACGCGCCTGCCACCTCCCTGAGTTGATCAGGAGGGGCAGTTTCCACCGCCGGTAAAGGGCCGGGCGCCCGGCAAACGGAGCGTCCCGGTGAAACAGAAGACGGCCGAGGCCGGCAACTGTTGGACGGCGTGACAGATGGGTCACGCCTCGGCGGGGAAGGAGAGGAACTCTTTTTCTTGTCAGCTCTTCTGGAAGAGTGACGACGGGAAGAGGCAGTTGACGGTTGGGAAGCCTGAGAACGCAGAAAATCCTCACGGACGGGTTCCTTTTTCAAGGTCCGGGCATCTTGTTTAGGTGCCCGCGGTTTACTAGAGGTTGACGAAGACTGTACCTTAGAAGCAGCAGGAGGAAGCGGGGACGTGGAACGGGCAATCTTCGGGCTGGCGGATCGCACAACTGTGTCAGCGAAAGTGAAATCACAAGTCTGGGTACTGGAATCCTTAGTAGGTCGAGTTGAGGTGAGGACCTTACTGTATGTACCCGCTGGGAGGACAGTGGGCTTTCGACTCGCCAACAACTTTCGAGCGGCAGATGTTGATACCTTCTCCGTGACCCGAATTTGCTGAATGATTTTTTCATCCTTATATACAGGGCAGTCGCGAGAGGAAGCCGCATGGTCGCCGTTGCAGTTAAGGCAGTGAGGGGACGGAGGTGGGCAATCCCCCTCATGGGCGTCCCTACCACAAGTGACACATTTTGCTGCATGTGGGCAATGTTCACGGGTATGGTTGTACCTGTGGCATTGGTAGCAGCGCGTTGGGTTTGGAATATAAGGGCGGACTGAGATAACTTCGTACCCTGCTTTGACCTTCGACGGGAGGTCAACTCTGTCGAATGTCAAAAACACAGTACGAGTCGGTGTCAGCTGGTTATCTACCTTTTTCATCACCCTGTGGACGGCTGTCACACCCTGATCGGACATATAGGACCGGATGTCGTCATCAGACAACCCGTCAAGGGATCTCGTAAAAACTACCCCACGTGACGAGTTGAGTGTGTGGTGCGCTTCTACTTTGACTGGAAACGTGTGTAATAACGTAGTCCGGATAAGTTTCTGGGCTTGGAAAGCACTGTCCACTTCCAGCAACAATGAGCCATTGCGCTGACGCGAACAGGTTTTAACAGGGCCAGCAATTGCATCAACACCTTTCTGTATAACGAAAGGATTGACAGAAGTGAAATCTTTTCCGTCGGTGCGCGACACAACAAGGAATTTCGGCAAATTAGGCAGAGTCTTCTTTTGCTGAGGCGAATCTATCTTACGTTTCTGGGTCAATGTCAGTGAAGAAGAGAAGGAAGTCATTGCGGAAGTGTCCCCCGTGATTACCGGCGTCTCCGATGGCGCGCTCCTTCCTAGTGGGGGCCCTCTCCGAGGGCTTACCCGCCTTAGGTGATTGTTCACACCTCAGGTCACACCTCCCGAGAACTGACGGAGGGACCAATTGGCATGTTCGGAAGGTACCAGCTCGGGTAATCACCCCTCCCTGGGCCTGGCCTTTACCAGGGGGTACGTACGTGCCCTACTTGTCTACCCGGGGCGGGGAATTACGCGTTACCCCGTCACCTGCTACGCATGATAATGCGTGGGTCGGCCTTCAGACACGCACAGGGAGGAAAGAAGAAGAATAGAGGAAGTGAAGAGAAAGGAGGAAAGGTGTCTCAAACGCCGAGGCGGAGACTAATGAGAAGAAGGCGAGGAGAGGACAAGGAGAGAGAGACAGAAACAAAGGGTAAGAAAGGAAGGAACCAAGGAATAAGAGAAACGACAACAAGAAAACACCTGAACTCGTGAAATACGCCCGTCTCCGGGCGAAGGCAGGGAGGGAAAGTGAAGCAGCCTGGGGCAGAAGAAAGGCTGCTCCGGCTCGGGGCCCCGTGCGCGCCACACACGTACCCACAAAAGAACTGTGGGCCCCCTGGGGGATCTTTCAATTCCGTCCAGCTGTTTCAGCGTGAAAAGAAACTTATTGACCCAAAACTCCACATGGTGTGAACAGTATTTATGTTTTCAATGTTTCTTTCTTGATTATCACCCTGAAAAATGTAGCGTAACTTCCAGAGAGCTGTTAGAATTTTCAGAAAATTTATTTCTGATTTAAGTTCGCCGAAATCTGAAAATTAACTGTTTAGTCACGTTAATTAATTGAAATGATTGTAAGTAATCTGAATATATTAATATAGTCTTGAAAATGAAATGCCAAGATCGCACATTAATAATTTATTGACTGACAACCAGTTTCGGTGAACTGTCACACCATCGTCTGGTCATATATATATATTCACCAAGCAGGTCATCTTATTCAAAATGGATATAAAATAATAAGTGCAACATAGCACATATATATTAATACTGCACTGATAATCGGAATTGTTCAGTCATATTTAAAAAATTTTCATCAGAATCGGAATACAACTGTAGAATCTGACGAAGTCCATATGTAAAGTATCCTGCGTCCCTCGGGCGATCTTGCAGACGGCAGATACGCCGCGGCATTCAAACCTATGTTTTCTTGTGTCCATAACGAGCCACTGGGAGCAATTTTCGGAGGCAAGAAGGTGAGTGATGTCGGCCGGTGTGTGTAGCGGCTAGCGCGTGCCGTGCCTTTGTACGGCGCTGGCGCCTGCGACCGCGCCCCCCGCTGAACGGCGCTTAGCGCGCGCAGTGAAATATTACCCAGCGAGCGGCGCGTGATATACGGCCCACTCGCGCACTCGTGCCACTGACCCCTGCCCTGCCCAAGTTCGCGGCGTCATCAACACTCCACCAAACACTGCGTGTGCTAAGTCTCTCTCACCTGCGGGAGGCTGCCAGGGGCCGCGGCGGAGTGGCCGAGCGCACTGAGGCGCTATGCTCCGATGCGCGAGGCCGTTCCCCGTCGGGGGTTCGAGCCTCCCTCGGGCATGGATGTTCGTGCTGTCTTTATTATAAGTTAGCTTATAAGTAGTTTGCAAGTTTCGGGACTGATGACCCCGCAGTTAAGTCTCATAAGCTTCACAAACATTTTAACTTTTGAGGCTGCGAGGCATCAGCAGGAAAGCGGGAGTGTGCTTTCTCGTAGGGCGTTTTACTACTATACGGCGAATCGTGAGCTAAATTTTGGAATCGTCTTGGCAACACTTCAATGAATATACAAGGAAGAATCGAGAAGTAAGTTGCGTTGTTTTACGCCGAACGAATGAGTGGCGCCTGCAGTGTTAACATTGTTCCGTTGTGAAACCTGTTCCATAACTTCCGGAATGTTAAGGACAAATGTGAAGCAATGAATTGAAATTTGTGGTGCGGCCGGGACTCTAAGCAGAACCTTCATGCTTACTAGGCAGACGTCTTACCGTCAGACCACCGCACCTCTAATGGCTATGGCGTCTCGGAATGGACTTAAGCATGATTTCACACCACGTCACAAATTTTAATTCTGCTTCTGTGCCGCCGCTGTGGAGTAGCCGAGCGGTCTAAACCGTCTCGCTGCGGAGCGCGCGGTTGCTCGCCGTGGAGGTTAGAGTCCTCCCTGGGGCATGGACGTGTGTGTTGTCCTTAGGTTAGTTTACCTAGGTTTAAGAAGTTTGTAAGCTACGGACTGATGACCACGCAGTTTGGTCCGATAGATTTACAAACATTTGAACATTTTTGAGCTTCTGTGCCCCCATAGATAATTGTCACTACTGCCAAGGCTCTCCATGCAGCCGAATAGCACCTCGGCAATGGATATAGCGCAACATTCCTGCAAAGATGATATAAAGATCAATTTAAATATAGATTGAGAAACCCTGACATGGGTTTTCTTCTCTAATATTTAAATTGATGTTTATATCATCATTGCAGGAATGTTCCACTATGTCCATTGCCGAGGTGCTATTCCGCTGCATGGAGAGCCTTGGAAGTAGTGACAATTAGCTGTGGAACACAGAAGCAGAATTATAATTTGTGACATGGTGGGAAATCGTGCTTAGACTATTCCGAGGTGCGGTGCGCTAACGGTAAGACGTCTGCCTAGTAAGCATGTAGGTCCGGGTGAGATTCCCAGCCGCACCAACAATTTTAATTTCTTACTTCACGTTTTAATGTCTTGCACATATTCGAGATGAAAAACCATCTCAGGTTTCTCAATCTATATTTAAATTCCGAAATGTTGTCCAGCAAATTTTTCTACGCTCACCTTTCATTTATTGTACAAGGTATCATTCGAAATAAACTAGTCAAAAAATTAGGGGATCAGTTGAATATCTAGGTTCTCAGGTACTGTCATGGGCACAATGAAGTAAATGATACGACGTCTTTCTGTCGGTTCTACGGAGCGGAGACAACAACATCACGACAACCGAACAAATTATACACGCAGTTGGGCTCAGATAGTGTACTGTGCAGACAGTACAATGCAGCAACAACGTGACTTGCACGAAGCTGTGGCATGGAGAGCCACTGGAAGGTTGGAAACGGGACAGGCACAGAGGGAGGTGTCTGCAGCTATTGGAGTGTCCCAAAGTGTAATTTACATAACCTGGTCGCGGTTTCAGACAACAGGAACCGCTAAAAGAAGGCAAAGCCAAGGTCGTCCGCGGGTAACATCAGAAATAGATGACAGCTATCTACGGTTAACATCCCGTTGAGACAGCTGGCTGAATGCAACTCATCTGCAACGCACCCTCCAGGTGGCAACAGGACGCACAATATTAATGCAAACACCTTCGGGAATCACAACGCACGGAGGCCTATGGTGTTTGTGTGTGTGTCCTATTAGAAGAACGACAAATGTAAGCCCGCATAAACTGGGCGGAGGTACTTATGAATTGGAGTCTTAACGAAAGGCGTCGGTTCTGTTCACAGGAGAGTCATGATTTTGCGTTCAGCCGGGTAATCGTTGTTCCTTCGTCTGGTGGGAACGTGGAATTCTGAACAACCCTGCTTATCTGCAGGAAATATCACCACCTTATCTTGGTGGTGGACGAATGACGTGAGCAGGAGTCGGTATTGGCAGACGTACTGACCTCTATGTCGTTCAGAATGTCGCTTTGACTGCTCAGAGGTGTAGATACGATATGCTTCGACCTTTCGTTGTGCTCGGCTCTGATGCCATAGGAGCTGGGTTCCTCCTGGTGGACGATAACGCTCGTCACCAACATTCTTGAAGCTGAGAGAACTGAACGAATGGAGTGGACAGCTTGTTAACTGAACTTCAACCCGTTTGAACATGTCTGGGGGTGCACTTTGTCAGATGCATTGCTGCTAGAACAGCACCTACCAGAATGGCTGCAGAGATGGAGGAATGGGCAAATATCACTCAAGGGCTGAATCATACTCTCATACTCTCCATGTCAGGCACGTGTGCAAGTGTACTAGCTGTCTGAGGTGATCACACACCATACTGGAGGACAATAAGAGCGTTTTGACTATTATGGTAGCCCGAGGGTCCTCGCTCTAAGTAAACGGCATGTAAACTTCCAGTAAATACTTGAGACAGCAAAATATCGTACTGTATCACAAATTACAATTGTAAACAATATCTGAATAAAATATGTTACTATATGTATATTGCGTACGGTATCTCACCTGACTTTTGAGTCTCCTTCACTATCTCTCTGCTCCCAATGCCGTTTCGAATTTCGGAAGCAGTCTTGTTACGCATCTTTTACAATTGTGCGAATCGCTGTAGGCGAATTTTCTTTTATCTCGTCTATAGTTGCAAAACATTGACCCTTAAACTAGGTTTTGCATAGTGGGATGAATTCATTTATTATTAGTTTTCTCTCTGCGCTTACTTTTTGTATGTGGTAGTTTTCACTCTGTCTGAAGTATAGGCTGTGGTTTAATTTTAATATGCTAAGGCCTGTTTATATTTTGGTCGTGTGGTGATTGTGGGCTATTAGGTCGTCTGCAAATGTCTTATGTGAGCTGTTACTCTTTTGTGCTCTCAGGTGTTCCGAATATCTGGTTTTTAAACTTCCTACATGTGTGTCCTATGTACACTGATTGACATGTGTTGCATTTCAATTCATACTAGTGTGTGTCTAATTCCACTGCCCATGACTATGCATGCTCTAATAACGGGCTAGTGTAAGCGTACAACGTTTATAATTCAGTTTCAATCTCCATTGTAGTGTGCGGTGAGTGACACCTCTTGGCACATTGATAATGTGTGACAGAGATCTAAAAGAAACACCATCGCCTATTTTTAAAATCTTCCAGCGAGTAATTACTTGTACAACAAAGCTAGTCAAGCATCATCGGAAGCACATCTCTCCTTCATCGACAGAAATTAGACATCTTGTAACAGTGCCGACTGTGGCGCAATTACCTGTGATAATGGTTGATCGAATCAGAAATACTCAACGGGAATATACTTTACAACAAAACTTTTTACTCCAATTTGTTGTACCTATATTTCACCACATATGGCAATGCACATGTAAAATGTTCATATTAGTGTGTAACAATTATTTATCACTAAAAACGACTGGCAATGAAAGTTTCAGCAGCGTATGCGTTCAGTAATATGATAAGATCTCCTGCACGTCTCATCTACTTTCCTGGCGTTTCAATAAACCCTTAATCTTCCGCGGCTGAAAATCATTAAGTAAGTACTGTGGACCGCAAGACAAACATCACTTTTCTGTTTAAAGTCAACGACAGACTTGCATGTGCAGGCAATTATAGTAACAGCACCGTGAACTGAATGATAACGTATTTTCATAAAGGTATTTTACTTGCAACAGCTAAGCACCAAGAGCTTTTTGTCGGGTTATGAATGCGTCATGGAGCCTCAGTGGCGTATCCAGGAGGGGAGGGGGGCTGTCGGGCTGCAACCTTCCCGAGAGAGAGAGAGAGAGAGAGAGAGAGAGAGAGAGAGAGAGAGGAGGGGCGGAAGAAAACAATCTCACAATTTGTAGTTTTATCATTTCTTGCAAATATTTCGGACAAAAATAATAATGTAAATAATAAAAAAATTATAGTTATATGATTACGACTCTACTATTGTGATAATATCTATGCACCCAACACGTAACCCTTTTAGCAAACAGGAGACAAACTTTTTTGGTAGTGGCGGGTCCTGAACCACGGACCATGTGCATCACAATCCAACATGCTGCCTACTACACTACGGCTAACAATTACGAAATTTGCCCTTAATTTTCGTACTATTGATGGCAGTTAACTGATGCTAATGTGGCATTTTTAGACACTAGATTATCATTTTTCGAACGAAGAACGACGTGTTTTTGTTAATTCTTCAGTGCGCCGTTGCTTTGAAATAACAACGTTCAAGTTATAATACGAAAATCATCAAATACGCAACGCAAGATGGCGTATGCCGGAGAGTTCTAGGCGTGGAATGTCACGTGACATCTGCGAACGGCTGATTTTCGTAAAATCAATGGAGGGTGTCAAATCTCCGTTATTTATGCAAATATCTCTGCAACGATGCAAGATATGAAAAAAATAGGTTATTCAATTTTCATGTCAGATGAACGGTTAAGCCGTTATTTTCATTTAAATTTCGAGCTGTCAAAAGACGATCGCAAAGGCCCACCTTTAGTGTTACTACCGGAAAACAAAGTGGGCCAAAATATAATTTATATGACAGTAAAATTTAAGCATATCTCTCATATGAAGACCACATCTTTTCCTACAGTGATAAATGGATATTTATTCCTTAAGGGACATATTACACGGAACATCGTCAGATAGGAATAAATTACCTCCAAGTATTTATCCATCTCTTCGCCGGCTGTGATTTGACAGAGGATCAAATCGCTTTGCTGCCGACTGTCAGTTGTCCACACGTCCATACTTACCTGAAAAAGAGACGAAGTTTAAGTCTCCACCAAGATAATAGCATATTTGAAACAAATTACACGTAGCACAAGAGAATCCATCTATGATATGTATTTACGCAATAACTATCTGAACAAAAAATTCACACAGAAAAGGCTATTGTCAATTTCTTTAAATTGTTATTAACCAAATCCCTAAAAAAATATTTTGCTGTTGAAATACATGACGTGATTACTGTCGGCCGTGAGGCAGCGCCACGTTGTTCTGTGTTACTAACGGATACCACTGTGGTTCGGAATCCACATTAAACTTTAGGTCTCCCAAGGCAACGCTATACCACCTCCAAACAGGACCATGCATAGTAAAGCACCGAGGTGTTCAAACCAATATTCGGATTGTTGACTGCCTTGCCTACGGTAGTCTTTGTATTTGCACTTAAATTTAAGCGTGTCTCGGAATAATTCCACATATTTTCCTACAGACGGAATTGCATAGTCAGTCCTTAAGGAATATACGCCTTTGGGCATCCAAAATGTAAGACCAAGAAGTACCGGTGAGAAAGCATCCAAATTTGAGAGATAAGACTTTGTACTAAGATCAGAAGATTAAAAATACAACCCTAAGTGAGGAACATGGAAAATTAAATGATAAAAATCAGTTCAAAAATGTTCAAATGTTTGTAAAGCTATCGGACCAAACTGCGTGGTCATCAGTCCGTAGCTTACAAACTACTTAAACCTATGTAAACTAACCTAAGGACAAATACACACACCCATGCCCCAGGGAGGACTCGAACCTCCACGGTGAGCAACCGCGCGCTCCGCAGCGAGACGCTTTAGACCGCTCGGCTACTCCACCGCGGCTAAAAATCAGTGTTAAGAGTTTCCACAATTGCTGGATATAACCGATACTACACACCTCAACACTGAATAAAATAGGCTTAGTCCACGCTGATCCCTCATATTGCCAAAATTTATACCGTATAGCAGCAGGTGGAGTATACCTGGCCACTTATTACGGAGTCGTAGGTCAGATGTTTTGGATAGAGATGGGAGGGGGGGGGGGGGTGGACTTTAACATCCACCATACTCGCCGGACTCAATCCTCCAGACTTCTTCCTATTTAATCAGTTTGGAATACAGTTTCCTTATTTGGAAAGAACAGCGAACTTATAATTATTTAAATATAAAAATAACAGTCTAGTTCGCAAAATTTGACAATTTCTTTCAAGGTTTTCGATCTAAGATTAGATTATCTTCATACCTCTCGCTGTAGATCTTCAAGCGGTGAGCGTGCGGCGAATGCTCCTATTCCTCGACTCAAACTGGTTTGAAACGAAAGAGATTTGACACTACTCCCGACACCAATGAAACATGAGGAGGCTTTTGAACACCGTACCAAAGGAAGACTTCGTGCAAAGTTCCCAGGACCTGTATCGCAGAGCTCAGTGGGCTATTTCGAAGGACAGTAAGGTAACTGTAGTCCATAGTTCATCTACGTTAATGTTACAGGATTATTCACCGAACTTTGTCAGAGTTTGTACTAGCAGCGTAAGATTTAACTTTTTCTTCTATTTTTTCTTTCTCCCTATATTACATAGTGCTAAACGGGCTGTGTGGCATTCGCTTCTTTACAACCTAATGTTACCGTTAATTAGTATCTCAGTCAACGGCACAGTTAATTATTTAAATGATGGCCGAAATCGGTCTATTTGCACACCGTCTTAAGATCAATGTAGCTTTGCCTGAACTCCATGGCGAATTGTTTAAATAAATATTTAATTCAAGCTTTGCATGATTTACTAATTAATAAACTCCAATAGTTTTCTGTTTCTTCCGACTATGTGGTCAAAATGTTTCAAATGCTACTGGTCTTGAAGAGAACTGTGAAGAGGACTATCTGTTGCGATGTTGCGAGGTTTTACGAGCGACACACTAACCTTCGTGGATGGTGTGTGTGTGTGTGTGTGTGTGTGTGTAAGAGGGAGAGGTGGAAGAGAGGGACACGGGTGGGAGGAGAGAGAGAGAGAGAGAGAGAGAGAGAGAGAGAGAGAGAGAGAGAGAGAGAGAGGGGGGGGGAGGTAGAGGGGAAAAGCGAGAAATAACTTTTTTATTTTGTTTGTCTAGAACAATTACTAGCTTGTGTTCCGCCTTTGACGCCCTCGACGTTGGCCTCACGCCAGATGTGTTTAGGATTAACAGGGGGCGGTGAGTTGTAAAAACACGACGGCTTCTATCCAGTTTGCATGTTGAGAGGTGAGCTCTCCATCCAGGCGTCAGGAGCGAATAAGCTGCCGAGTTATCGAGTAGAACAGCTGACGCGGTGCTTGTAAGGCTGACAGGCGGCATGAAGGCCTATCTCCACAATCGCCGTCCAGCACGTCGAGGTAGCCAAATCGACAGCGGGGCAGCGTTTGTGTCAGCACGGGACGCTACAAGCGCACTGTCTGCTGCATCGAGGCGCCTCGCCAACTCACTGCAACGGCTGCCAGACGATCTCGGTAAATCCCATAGAACACTAAGAGGAAAAACAGCGAAGTTCCATAGTTCCAGTGGAAAGATTCTTTTAAATTATACAGAATTAACGTGTCGAAATAGCCATTCTGCTGCGATAGAAAAAGTTTTATTAAAAACCCCATTGGTCGAGGTTTCGATACTTGTAAAAGAATCTTCTTCATAAGGCTAGTCACTCGAGACGTGATATAAGGAAGGAAAATTAAACTTGTATCTGCAAAGACATTTATCAAACGGTAAAATTACATTCTTCAGGAAATAATTTTATCTGAAATCTGTCGTTACTGTTACATGCTTAATTTAGCTTCCTTGGATAATGTAAAATGTGTCCTCTCCTCCTGTAAAATGTGCTTTTACAACTTTTAATAACTTTATTTCCGTGAGTGATCTCAAATTTCTCTTCGATTTGATGACCAGTTTTGATCAGTGATAATCACTTTCAACTCTACAGCAAATCAGGAACAGAAGGATATTTAGTAATAGACTACCTTATAAAACATAAATAATGCATTACAGTCCTTAATGCATGAAAACGTGTTTAAAAATATTATAGAGGATACCTGTTGTTACATTCCTTAATGTATTATAGCCATAATGAGCTCGTCGCAGCATAAGAGTATCTACGTGAAGGAGTCGTTATATAAGTTTAAAGTAAACATCGAAATGGGCCACAGAGCTAGTGAAAACATGTTTATTACGCTCCTGTGCAGAAAAAAACTGTAGTTCTAAAATGTTCAAATGTTTAAGCTTATGGGACTTAACTACGGGGTCATCAGTCCCTAAACTTACAAACTACTTATGAACTACTTACGAACTAGGACGGCACAAATATCCATGCCCGAGGGGGGATTCGAACCCTCGACCGTAGTGGCCGTGCTGACCGTGACTGGAGCGCGTCAGTCACCTCGGCCACCGCGGCCGGCAAAACTGTAGTTCTGTTTACTAATAATTTGGTAGTACAGCCGCTAGCTGACGGTATTGCTGTCCTTAACATTCTTCTTTTGTTTATTTATACTAAAGATAAAAAATATTTTGCGAGAAACGATCTCTCGTGTTAGTTTATAAAAATCTGTAACTTAAAACTGTCATAAACTGTGTAAGTAAATAACCGTGTACATTTCTAAAATTTAAAATGATTAAAAAGAAAGCTGTTACAGTAACGATATTCTACTACGAGACTCATTATGTAATTAATTGATAAAATATTACAGAATAAATTTAAATAGCTTAAAACATTGCTACTAATAATATAAAACAGAAGTTTGAAAGGTTAGCCATATAAAACAAAAATAAGTAAGTAGTGCCCTCCTTCGGCGTGTCGTCTGGTATGCAGCGCTAGGCGTGAGATGGTGTTGGGTATTTGAGCGCAACAGGGACTCTGATTTGCTGTAGACTTGAAAATGGTCATCACTGAGCGAAACCGGTCGTCAAAACGACGAGAAATCTGTGATCATTGACAAAAATATATTACAAAGAATTAAAAAAAAAAAAAAAAAAAAAAAGCATCACTGTTATAAATTCGCTATGTCGTAGCTTGTGAAATATGCTTTACAAGTTACGAAAGCTGAGCCAAGTCGTTTCATAAAACTGTTACTATTTGTAAAACATTGGCTATTTAGTTTACAAGCATATTGTCTGTATCTAATACTCTTGCTGTGTCCAGTGATGTTGAAGATTTTAGTAAATCAGCAGTTTTTCAAATAGCAATCATCGTAAAGATGTCTCATAATACCTAGAGATATTTATGGATCTCTAGTGATACCAAGCAAGGTGGAGCAGTTTTTATGTAACTAGTATTCTGATTTAGGATTTCTATATATTTCATTACCTTCAGATTTTTCAAGAATGTTACATTAACACAGCATCTTGGTGACAGAAGTAAGCATTAAAAAAGTGAAAATGAAATATGTTCTGATTCGGGAGATATCAATTACCACATGTGTATTCATATAATTTTTGATAGATTTTAATTCTGATGATACTGAGAGAAGCATTTGCTGTGTGATGTTAAAACTCAGTCAGTTTTGACTGCAGACGATGAGCGTCATTGGAATAGCAACAATTTTCACAGTTTCAGGATTTGATGGAATCATACTATCCATTAAAATGTACATCACGAACAGCGGTTGAAAATGCAGAATGTTTGATATAATACAGAAAACTCTGTCCATTAAAATACAAGAATTTTGAGCTCTCTGCCCACCCTTTGTCCAGTTTTCCCTATGTAATGGCCTTGTTGTCGATGAAAAACTCCTAATCTCATTTCAGTCTCCTGGTAAGAACGCGTTGTAAGGCTTTCAGAGACCGAATGTTTGTGTTGTGTCTGGGAGGTTCTAATTGTGAAAGATTATACCCTGTAAATCTGAGCATGGTTGTAATCACCGCGTCCCCCACTCCCCCCAAAAAATTCAGATCGAAACATCTTTGCTACGCCTGATCTAACGTCCTCGATGAATATTCAACAGTTAATTAACTAGTTCTATATCTCACCGGAATCACCGACATTGATTGCCAACAAGAAAATCAAGTGTATGCGAACTACCGTATTGAGTATGTATGAACGTTGACGTTGCCAAATCGCTTAGGGGGAAGTGGTACACAAAGTTAAATCAGAGATGTAGACTGCAAACCCTAAAATACGAAAGGGGGAAGAAAGAAAGTTAAGGCGGGATATCCCCGTCCTGCTCCCCAAGATGTTTAGATAGTACAAATTCATAAATTTATGGCTGTTAATATTAACATATCTGAAAGAAGGAAGCAAGCTTAGAGTTTAACGTCCCGTCCACTGCGTCATCATTGGAGCTCACGCTCGGATTAATGAATATGGATGGGGAAGGAAATCGTCCGTGCCCTTTAAAAGGAATAATGCCGGAATTTGCCTGGACTGATTTAGGAAATCAAACATAAATCTGGATGGCCGGAGGTGAATCTGAACCACCGTCCTTGCAAATGCCTTTCTTACCACTGCACCAGCCCGCTCTGTCCTGTCAGAAAGAATAAACACCATGCATACAGAGTAAAGCGAAATTCGCGCACTCTGGATTTGCAGCGCGATTCCTTACATGCCAGGAATAAAACAAAATTTAAAAAATAAAAAGTCTGTAACAAAATTTCGCCCCGCGCTTCTGGCAGTAATTGGACGTCGACGACTGATATAGCTGTATGTTTCATAAGTCAGTGCGTTCCAGAATTATAAAATTACACCAAATATCTTCTAGGGAATGTAGGTGGTGTCTTGAGGAACAAAATGAGCATGGAAACATGCCCGGAAACGCCATTCAGCAACGCTACGGAGAGTCCAAGTTACAGGCACCGTCGCCTGTCTCTTGACATCCCCTCCAGATCTAAGGGACTTTTTTTATTGCAATCGTGTGAGGAATCGCTCTGCGAAGACCGTGAATTTCCCTTCATCCTGTATATGTGTGCCTCAAATAAGCAGATGTTTAGATTTTCTAACTCAAAAATAAGATCGGTGCCACACTCTGATTCTGCCCTCATTTCACTGGCTTGGCGGGTTGTTAGAACACTTCTGAATCGATAAAGCATAGTGACATCGCAGGCAACGGTTACATACCACAGACCAATACACAACATCCGACGCTACTCGGCACCTAGCGCGATTTAAGACATGCACTCAATAGGACGGTGATTATAGCTACCGCCCTGCCATTCAGGTTTAGGTTTCCGCGTATCCTTTAAGCAAATACACTTTCAAAAACACACAGGCAATTTTATTCTCCTAACGCTGTAGTCATTTATCGAAGTTCATTAGAACCATATGCGCCTGGAGAAAGTAATACTTCGTTCATTTATATGGTGTCTGTTCTTTTTCGGACATATTTGCTCCAACAGGCAACTGACAATTTCAATGCGGACGAATCAATACGCTCGATCCCTTGCGGGAATCCAGCGTAGACTGCGATCAAGTGGAATAAAATGGACAGGGGGTACTACAATCTTAGTGTGCTACAAGATGAGAATTTGTGTTGGAAAGGAAGCATGCCTGGATAGACTAATTTGTTACGGCGACCACCGGCCCAAAGCGTGAAATCCGGGTTCGAATTCCGGTCGAGCACAAATTTTCAACTTTGGCGTTGGATTTATTTCAATGCCCTGAAATGGTCGAAATGTTTAAATATTTCGAATTTGTAATACATATTACTTTGCGCGAAATCAACACTGTGCAGCAAATAACACATTCGGCGCACTCTCACCCCCGTACTTTCTTTGGGTTAAGAGGCAAAAATGACATCTTTCCCCATACGTTCTTCACATATTAAGTATGTACTGTTTCTGCTACTTACTGGATTACTGTTTCCGATTTCTCTATCTTTTTTTTTAAAGCAGTGTTACTGTTTTGTTTTCATTCTTAGATTATTGTAGCTACTGTTTCGCCACCTGTTAGTCTGTAAATCATTAAACAAATAGCTCGCATCACGTCATGAAGAAATATTTGATGCATTAATTGATGTCGAATTTAAACTACGCTTGGTCTAGCTTCGTTCAATTAAGAGGAATCAACAGGCGTATACTTCCAGTTAACTTATTAGGCAACTAGTTGATAAATGTAGTTGGACGCTGGTGAAGAAACATTGTGGTACAAGGAATCCGCGAGACCAGTTATAACTCACCTAATATATTGCGACAAGGTTTATGGAGCGTCTGTTTGGATAATGGATAGGGCCTGAGGATAAATAATTTAAAGCGAAAACTGGTTGCACAATAAATTAATTTGAAGTATAAGGTTGCTCGTTTCTTTTAATCCAGATGCTCGTTTGAGTGAGTACCCCAAAACATACCATCTACAACCGTTACTATTAATGTCATTATACTGATAGTCATCTCTAGCATTAAACTGATACTTTAACGTGAGGAAAGTTTAACTTAGTTTCATATAAGAAACATGAATTGCTTGGTGTTCTACGCGAAGTAAATTTACAAGGAGCGGTTAGGGAAATATAGGAGAGAATACTTCAGGTGTTTGGTAGGTCCATTTTATCTCGTCGGGGCGGTTATGTTCTTGCCGCGCCGAACGGCCGCGTGGTCTAAGGCATCAAATGTTCAAATGTTTGTATAGCTTATGGGACTTAACTACGGGGTCATCAGTCCCTAAACTTACAAACTACTTAACTAGCTTATGCTAAGGACGGCACAAATATCCATGCCCGAGGGGGGATTCGAACCCCCGACCATAGTGGCCGTGCTGACCGTGACTGGAGCGCCTCAGTCCCCTCGGCCACCACGGCCGGCGGTCTAAGGCATCAAGCTACGGACTGGACGAGAGTTCCACCGGAGGATCGAGTCCTCTCTCTGGCATGTGTGAGTGTGTGTTGTCGTTAGTGTAAGTTAGGCGCGCAGGCCAAATCTTTCTTTAAGAATATTCAACGACTCAAGAAATATATCAAAACGTACAGGTAAGAACTACCTACTGAATTTCAGCATGTTTGGTCCGAAAACATACGCCGACCGGAATCTCTGCCCTCTCGGCATTGAGAGCAAAAAAAGAATTCCGGGAGACGGCGGAGGGAAATTCGACCCTAATGACCTCACAAGGAGCAGCAAGAAAGGTGCCGTCAGCACTGTACGTTAACCCGAGTGGCCGGCAGTAACTCTAAGGATGGAAATTAGGCTGCGGAGATGCGGGGTTCGCGTTCCGTCGCCTCCCAATTGCAGGCCGGTTAAGCCCACATTAGGAGAGCGCCGCGGGTCACGACCCCTGGCTGTGGCGGCGGCGGCGACCGTATCTCAGGACAAGGCGCCTCATTAGGGCAGTCCTGGGCGAGCATTAACCCACATCCAAAGGCTCTCGCCCAGCCGCAGCTCCAGAAAACGAAATGTCATCGGCTTCTGTTTCTTTATGACGGAGAACCTAACGCTCGCATACACACGGAAAGCAAGTACAGGCTCTGCCAAAGTCGCGTTACGCCGTTGTTGTTGTTGTTATTGTTGTCTTCAGCCCGCAGACTGGTTTGATGCAGTTCTCCATGCTGCCCTGTCCTGTACAAGTCCAAATGTTTGTTAAGGTTATGGGACTTAACTACGAGGTCATCAGTCCCTAAACTTACAAACTACTTATGAACTACTTACGAACTAGGACGGCACAAATATCCATGCCCGAGGGGGGATTCGAACCCCCGACCGTAGTGGCCGTGCTGACCGTGACTGGAGCGCCTCAGTCACCTCGGCCACCGCGGCCGGCTCCTGTACAAATCTCTTCATCTGAGTATACGTTCGGCAACCTACATCCTTTTGAATCTGCTTACTATATTCGTCCCTCGGTCTCCCTCTACGATTTTTACCCCACACGCTTCCTTCTAACGCTAAGTTGACAATTCCTTGATATCTCAGAATGTGTCCAACCAGACTATCAATTCTCTTAGTCAGGATATGCCAGAAACTCCTTTTCTCCCCGATTCGGTTAAGCACCTCCGCATTAGTTACGTGATCTACCCATTTAATTTTCATCATTCGTCTGTAGCACCACATTTCAAAATTTCTATGATCTTTTTGTCTGAACTCCACGTAGTCCACGTAGTCCACGTATTACTCCCATACAATGCTAAACTCCAGATAAATGCTTTCAGAAGGGACTTCCGAACATTTAAATTAATATTGGACGTTAAAAAGTTTCGCTTCTTTAGAAATGCTTTTCTTCCTATAGCCATTCTGCATTTTAAATCTTCTTTACTTCGACCATCAGAAGTTATCTTGCTACTCAAATAACAAAATTCATTTACTACTTTCATTGTCTCATTACCTAATCTAATTCCTTCAGCATCGCCTGATTTTCTGACATTGCATTTCATTACCTTCGTTTTAATCTTATTAATGTTCATCTCGTATCTTCCTTTCAAAACACTGTCCATTCCATTCAATTGCTCTTCCAGATCTTTTGCGGTCTCTGACAGAATTACTATCTCATCGGCAAACCGCAATGGTTTAGTTTCTTCAAATGTTCAAATGTTTGTAGAACTTATGGGACTTAACTACTCGGTCATCAGTCCCTAAGCATACAAACTACTTATGAACTAGCTAAGACTAAGGACGGCACAAATATCCATACCCGAGGAGGGATTCGAACCCCCGACCGTAGTGGCCGTGCAGACCGTGACTGGAGCGCCTCAGTCCCCTCGGCCACCGCGGCCGGCTTTATTTCTTCATCCTGCACTTTAATGCCCTCTCCAAGTTTCTCCTTCCATTCCTGCACTGCCTGCTCAATGTACAGATTGAACAACATTGGGGAAAGGCTACAACACTGTCTTAGTCCCTTCCTAACCTCTGCGTCCCTTTCTTGCCCTTCGATTCTAATAACCGCTGTCTGATTATTTTACCCCTGCTACTTTCAGAATTTGGAAGAGTGAATTCCAGTCGACATTGTCAAAAGCTTTCTCCAAATCGACAAACACTAAAAACGTAGGTTTCCCTTTCCTTAGCCTATCTTCTAAGATAAGTCGTAATGCGAGTATTGCCTCCAGTGTTCTTACATTTCTCCTAAATCCAAACTGATCTTCCCTGAGGTCGGATTCCACACGTTTTTCCATTCGTCTGTAAATAATTCGTGTTGGTATTGTGCAACCATGACTCATTAAACTGATACTTCTGTTATTGTCACACTTGTCTACACTTGCGTTCTTTGGAATTGAAATTACGATATTCTTCTTGAAGTAGGAGGGTATTTCACCTGTCTCATACATCTTGCATACCAGGCGTTACGCCACAGTCTAACACACAGTCGCGACATTCACTGCAGTGAAAGCCGTTACCAACCAACGAGCTTAAATCACAGAGTGGTGATAGGTCCGCCATGTTTCAGGCACATTGAACTGGCGTCCGCAATGTTATTTGGGGTATTGTCTGACAGCTGCTATACCACACCCTCTCGGGAATTTTACCTATTTACTGGTTCCATCCAGTGTAGTTTCCGGTAACTCCAGTATCTGAGGATGTGACGGTTTTCACCACTGACAAAACAATTTTCCTCGTCACCTAAGTAGTGCAAAAGAAGGATCGTTAGTAACTTTTCAAACCTGCTGCCAGGTCGAATCTATTTACGGGAATTAACTTTTCATAAAATGCTGATGTTATTAAATAAATCACACAACCTCCTTCCATTAAAAATGAGATTCAAAACGACCAATTTCAAGATGGCGCCTATGTTCGGTTCTTACCGCAACACAGACCACGAGACTCTTACTTTACTGAAACATCCAGGTTTTCCGGTTCCTGTGAAGTTTTAGAAAAACTGCGACATTTACTCATGCAGTATTTCTTGATTATACACTAAGGTGATAAAAGCCATGGCGTTGTGATATGAACCGGTGTGGACGGCTTTGGTGTCACGTACAGAATGTATAAAAGAGCGGTGCATCGTATCCCGGGGATATATAAACTAACGTTAGCATTTTATGACAAATTAATTCCTGTAAACCGATTCGACGTGGTGGTTATGTTTCAGGAGTTACAGCACGACCCTCTTTTGTACAACTTAGAGATGGGGGTGAACTATTTTGTCAATGGTGAAAACTGTCATAATCTTAAATGCTGCAGTGACCAGAATCCACTCTATAAGGGATCTTTACAGAACAAACATCCATGCCCGAGGGGGGGGGGGGGGGGGAGACGAACTCCCGACGACGAACGGCTGCGCGCACCGCAGCACGGCGCCCCAGTGAGCACGGCTAATCCGTCCCGATGGACCCATTTTCATTGAATACAACGTAAATTTTCAAAGCTACCTGCAAGAAGTGGTGTATTCCTTAGTTCTGAACGAAACGGGCAGCTTTCACTCTTGCTTGAAACAGGATCGAATTCCACCACATTACAGAGCAATCATCGTCATTGGTTAGATGGTCGAATCCCTGCTCTTTGGACTGACCGGCGTGGTTCTGTGGAATGGCCTCCAAGATCACCCGATCTCACACCACCTGACTCATCTCTGCGACAATTTAAAGCAAATCATATATGCAGAGTAAACAAGAAACTGACACTATCTCGATCATTTCTGAGAAAATCTTTCTGCAAATGCACGATGATTGGATTCAGCGACTTCAAATGTACATTGAGCAAGAGGCAAAGCATGTTGAACAAAAACGTGCAGGCCAGCCACTTCGCTGAATAGTCTTTCGTTCCAAGAACGTCTCCTACCATGCAGTCGCGCATTGTCATCCGTAATAATGAAGTCAGAATCGAGTGCACCCTTGAAGGACGCGCATGCGGAAGAACTACACAACGACATTGACCATTGATGTATATTATTAAAAAATTCAGCTTTACTTACGCCTATGCAACATTATGCTTCCCAACGTGATAACAGACTACGAAAACCATTATATTCGTCAATGATCCTGGGTTCCTTACCTGTACCCACCTGTCGCCATTTGAGTATATACCCACAATAATAGACTTACACACTGTCAGTGTTACACTGAGGTCACAAAGTTCATGGGATACAGATATTTACACACAAAAGATAAAGGACGGTATACTGAGAGCTGTAGTCTGCATTCAGTAGAATCACGTGGGAAAGGTTCCGACGCTATGACGGACGCACGATGCGAATTGATTATAAACGCGGAAAATCAAATGTTCCTAAGTCCATTGGACCAAACTGCTAAGGTCATTAATTCGTTCGTAAACTTACAAATTGCTTGAACTAACTTACGCTTACGCTAACACACACACACACACACACACACACACACACACACACACACACACACACACACGACCATGCTGCGTGTCTCTGAACGCGGAACAGTAGTTGGGCTTAGAAACATGTGGCATAAACTTCGTGACAGATGGGACAATAAATACTACGAGATCATCAGTGCGAAGTGTGTTCCGAGAGCTGGCCGCGGTGGCCGAAGGGACTGAGGCGCTTCAGCCACGGTCTACACGGCCACTACGGTCGGGGGTTCGAATCCCCCCTCGGGCATGGATATTTGTGCCGTCCTAGTTCGTAAGTAGTTCATAAGTAGTTTGTAAGTTTAGGGACTGATGACCCCGTAGTTAAGTCCCATAAGCCTTACAAACATTTGAACATTTTTTGTGTTCCGAGAATACTGAATTTCAGTATTCCCTCTCACCATGGCGAACGCAACGGGTGGCGGTCAGTATTTCGTAGAATTGTCAGTACCATTTAGGACACTGCGGCGTAATTTGGCGTTAATGGGCTATGGAAGCAGACGACCAACTCGAGTGCCTCTATTGACTGCACGACATCGCCTGAAGCGCCCCTCCTGGGCTCCTGATAGTACTGGTTGGACACGACACGGCTGAAAATGGTGTCTTGGTCAGACGAGTATGGTGAGAGCTGATGGTAGGGCTAGAATGTAGCGTAGACTCTAAGAAGCCATGAAACCAATGTTTTTACGTGGAAGCGTCTGGGTTCTGAACCGACAATAGCTTTGAAATTTCAATTTTCGGCTTCCTGGAAACCATTTGGTGCCATTCATGGACATAATGTTTCCATACAACCCTTACAACGATGGTATTTTTATGGATGACAGTGCGCCATGTCACTGCCAAAATTCCTTGCGACTGGTCTGAAGAACTTCTGGTCACTACCAGAGTATGATTTGGCCATTCAGATCTACCAACAAGAATCCCACCGAACATTTTTTGGATATAATCAGATACGATTTTAACCCTTTCCACATTGTGAATTCAGCTTCGGAAGAATTAAAATTCAGTGTGTTTTAAAATTTTTGATGGAACTGTTGCTTTTTTTATGTCATGCATTTCATGCGCAACACAGACGTTTGTATCGAGGTATTTTATTACTTGGGACGTTATTTTGTTGATAACACTGCCAGATCAATAATGCTAGTATAATCTGCGCCACAGCACCAAAGCCAAGACAGTTCACTGCTGAAATAAAGTAACATGAACCACACTCACACCGACATACAGATGGCAACGTAACACAACCTCCAAGACGGATAAATTAATGACTCCGGTGTGACTACACGCCGTAGCAAGCGGCAAAATATCGCACTAGAAACATGTTGTTAATCAAAAACCATGCGACTTTAAATATTTATACACAAAATCTGCTTTTAATACGTTGTTTTCCAGGAAAAGCACTGGGAATGAAAGGGTTAAGAGGTATTTCATGACTTGTTACCTCACAGGGCATGTTGATACAAGAGTGTTTTGATCCCGAGTGCCACAGACGTCTCCACTGCCTCTTTCAGCCAGTCTTCCCTTCGATTTTCACCTCGTTGTCATCGGAAAAGTTTTTCAAGAAAGTTGTTCCTTCAATTTAGTGAGTAGATGTTAATCAGTAGGTACGAGATCGGCGCTATGAGATGGGTGATTAAAAACGTTGCAGTCAAAAGAAGTCAGCTTCTCTTGTTGCAGGTGCGGTGTGCGGAGGCACATTGTACGAAAAAGACTCTGTCAGCGCTCTGCGGAGTTTGTTTGGTATGGCACTGCGAAGTTTCTTCGTAGTTTCACAATATCTTGCAACATTATTTGTTTCACCTCTATCCAAAAATTCAACAAACACAACCCCCTTTTCTGTCCCAAAACTCCTACACTATGATTTTCCTCGCTGTCTGCTGAATTTTTGACTGAAAGAGTTAGTATGGAACCACTGAATTGTCGTTTGGTGTACGCAGTATGGTGATGAGCCGAAATTTCATCTTTCATTATAGAGTTGAAGAAGCCTCACCTCTAGTTTCAGATCGGCACTGACTTCACTTTTGTGTAAGTCGGTAAGTATTTTGGGCACCCTTCGCGCACACACCGTGCGGTAATTTCGTCGATCAGTTTTGATTTCATGAACAATAGTTCATGCAGGTGGTCAATTATCGATCCGCCATCATAGAGAAGATGTTCTTCAATTTTCTGCACAATAGACGGCCTTCTGCTTCTGTCTTCAACAGCCTCAAAAATTTTAATTTCGTTACCCGTTCTTCATCGTGAGTTACCAAAATGCAAATTCCGTACCCATTTCCCCACATGCTGCCTTGGCATTGTTCTCTCCATGAACTGAATCAATTTCGCGATCAATCGCAGTGGCGTTCAGGTATTTAGCATTTACGTAGTAAATTACAACGTGCAATTGGTGGGAGCCGGAATGAGGACGCTCATTTCTAACAGTCACCGCAACACTAATCAACGACCTACCGATTGTTGGGATACTCGTTGCTTCCGCTGGTGTCCCGCTTCCCCACAGTGGTACCAAATTTCCACACGGACATTCCATTCTAAAGTAAAATGCATTGTAACCTTGGTTTCCGGCATTGTCGGATTTTTACATTTGATTGAAATTTTGCCGCCCCTACCGACCTCTACAATTCGATAACCTATTTCACAATCATTAACTACACGTTTTTGTCAATGAAATTGTAGCTTCATGTTTTGTACACTGTCGTCCTCATTGTACCAGATTTTTCTGTAATTAGTATATATGTGAACTAGGGAATTAAAGTGTCACGTGCTGAAATATTTTTACAGCCCAACTGTTTGGTTAAGATTGGACAATAAATAGTTTTTTTGTATATTTCTTAGCTAATAAAAGCAGTCATATAGTACTTGTACTAATGATGTGGGGATAAGGTACACCTTAATACACGATAATATGCATTCGATAAACGTAATTAAACTCTAGCCTACGCAGCCTACTGGTTAATCCACGACAGGTTTCCGTAACTCTACGCATCCCAAGAACGCTTTGTAGATTCTAAAATCATTCCCCTCCCCCCCACCCCCCAAAAGTGCAAATGTTTGTAGAGCTTATGGGACTTAACTACGGGGTCATAAGTCCCTAAACTTACAAACTACTTGTGAACTGTGTAATTCCGTAGGATTTTCCCGGCGTAATAATGGTTGTTCTTTCCGGGTTTGCGGCCGGATTATGTCGATCTGCTGATACGATATTTCGGCGGTCCACCTGGCCGCCATCTTCAGGTATGACTCGTGCACAATCACGCCGGAAGTGAGGACTCATCAGTTACGGCGGCTCCTTTATATCGCGGGAACAGGCCAGTGCGCATGTGCAAGAAGTGGAAGAACACCCTCTGGGAAATGAAGAGTATTGCAGCGCCACCAGCTATAGAAGTTAGCCATAGCGAGTAATCGAAAATTAAGGAGCTGGTCGAAAACTAGACCGTTGTTTAATATCAGGTAAAAATGGAATTCTATGTTTTACTCAATGGAAATCATTTTTCCCTATTAATAAGATTATCTGATAATCTTATTTAGACCGATTCCACACAATCCCAATAACGTGAGGCTGGAGCAATAATTTGCGTGTCTTTAAATGACATGTTGTCTTAATGGACTTATGAATTAGTTTTCACTAAGGACGGCACAAATATCCATGCCCGAAGGGGAATTCGAACCCCCGACCGTAGTAGCCATGCAGACTGTGACGCGCCGCAGAACGCCTGGCCACTGCAGCCGGCCATATTTTCCCAACAAAGCTGACATGTTACGGCGACTGATGAGTAAGGCGCTTGCGTTTTGTGAGAATAAAAAGGCATTATCGTTAATATCAGCATTCTTCTGCTGTTTAGGCATTTATAACCAATTTAGAAACGTCATAAATGCCTAACATTGATTTTGGCCCCTCGTTAGGCTTCCTAATGAGGCTCAGAGGACAAAACCCCTGTCTGGAAGCGAGCTATGTGATTGGAATTCGGCCGCAGCACATAACTGTCGACAGCGGTCAGTGAGATTAAGCCATCCGGTACCCGTGCCGGCAATAGGTCTCCAGAAACGCGTCGCAGCACGCCGGATGGAATGCGATACTCCTGGAAAAAGCAGCGGTGCAGTGACTGCTGCTCTCGACACTAAATCCATGTTCCTTTAAGGCACCTGCTCGTGTTCTACATCGAAAGAACTTATGTACTGGACACGGAGAGTTGTCGGATTAAGTGGCCGCTCGCTTCCAGATAGGGAAACACACGGCGCTTTTGTGGCACCGGGAGTTTTCTAGAGCAGAGTGGTATCCGGCGTGGCACCCCCTCATGAAAATTCCCGGCGTCCGTCTGGAGCCGTCACTTTTTACACCTGGCGCGTCGCGACGGCTGTGCCAATTAAGCGAGATGCCTGTTGTCGGCGGGCGTCCTTTTTGCGAGTTGTCGCGTAGTTGCCACCTGCCTGGTGAATAATGCAGCCGGCGAGCCTACTTATCGCAGCGGGGGCCGCGCCTGACGACCCAATCAGGCGCTCTTGTCGCGCCGACGCCAGTCAACTGTCTGCTCAGCAGGGGGGCTCGCCGGTTTCCCGCGCACCCTGCAAAAGGATGGGCACAGGTGCCAACTCCCACCTCACACAGCGCAAGGCTATCTGAGGTAGCAGAAGCATCCTACATCATCCTGTGGGTCGCTGCCCCAAAACAACTAATGTCAAATGTGTGGTGTCGCACAAGTATAAAGTGCGCGCCACCTACTTTCGCCGCGCGCCGCCATGTACGCACGGCGCGGCATTCTTACGTCGTCAGCCACGAGCGCCCTCTGCTACAACTCCGCTCGTGGCCACCACTGAACGACATCGTTCACTTGGGACTGAGATAGGAACCAGTTAGCCCTTCGGAATCAGAAAGGCACCAGTGAAGACTTGGCTATCGGACAGGCACTAGGCAGGCCTCTAGCTCAACTATGTATCAGCATTCTGCAGTACTGAGCTATGTAAAAGTTAAGTATTACTAAGTCTCTAAGAAATATATATATATCGTTCTAATTTACTCTAATGTTTCTAGTTTCTGCTGTCCCACTGGCTGGTCATCTCCTACCTGCACAAGCGTGCATCCTTTATTCCTGTGTCGGTATTTCTACTCGGCCACCGACACCTACGACGGAAACGAGACAAAAGCGGCGACGAGGCTGGGACACAAAAAAAAAAAAAAAAAAAAAAATTATAGCCTTTCCTCAAGAAATGAAAAAATCTGGTTGTAGACCTCGTGAACCAGATCATAATAGACGTCGAACTATTGATCATATATGCACTGATCGTAAGTATCCGGACAGCTGGCTGAAAATGACACGTTCCTGGCGGCCTACATCGGTAATGTCGGAATTCATTTGGGTGTTGGTCCACCCTGCCTTCATGGCAGCTTGCACTCTCGCAAGCATAAGGGCCCTACACACGATGCGATTTATTGGACCAATTCGTTGGTCACCCGATAAAATGGGCGGTTTTAGGCGCTACCCGACCAACTTTCCTTGTCGGCCGGTTGGTTGTGCCTGACCACCCGATCTCCGATTCCCCCAATCCGACAAATTGTACCGTGTGTAGCATTTCCAGACTAATTTCCATGGCTGAGGTCGTCGGCACAGCGAACACGCGTAAAACAAAAACAGTTCGACAGACATAGCAGAACAGGGTGGCGCTGCGTGCAGTTGGCCGGAACGTGTGTAGGCTGCTACCAATTGATTGGTTCGTTGGACATCTTGTTGGTCGTGAGATAAATTGGAGCGTGTGTAGGGGCCTATACGTTCAGTCAGGTGCTGCAAGGCTTCTTGGGGAATGGCAGTCCATTCTTCACGGAGTGCTGCACTGAGGAGAGGTATCGATTTAGGTCATCAGGTCTGGCACGAAGTCGGCGTTCCAAAACATCCCAAAGGTGTTCTATAGGATTCAGGTCGGGACTCTGTGCAAGCTAGACCATTACAGGGATGCTGTTGCCGTGTAACTATTCCCTCACAGGCCGTGCATTATAAACAGGTGTTCGTGTTGAAAGATGCAGTCACTATCCTCGAATTGAACAGTGGGAAGCAACATCAATTTTAGCCTGTAGTGAGACAGGCTCCATGAAACAATTTGAATAATTTATTTCATAAGACCAATTTCCCAGCGACATATCTAAGATTTTTTTTTTCAGGGGTACCCTTGGCCTGGAGTTTTTGACGAACTTGGGGAGGGGGTCGAAAAACCTCTGGCTACGCTCTGGTCTGTTTGAGGTATGCACAACACAAAGTGTCAGTTCTTGTCCGTCTATGCAGTTTATGTATATTTTCTAACGTCGAATCAATGAGTTCTTCGGGCATAGTCTACCATCAACGTAAAAAGTTGTGAAAAATAAATAAAACATTTCTTCCGTTACGCGACAAATGGTCACTAATGGGATTACTTCTCAAGTGAAACTGATTTTCTTTCAGTTACTGTTTTTTTCGTATATTTACAATTGTTTCATATATGACTATTTTCCTGTATAATAAATAGATTCTTTAAATCAAACATTGTCCGCAATTTTCTGAAATATCTTCTGTCTAATTTTGAATGGGAAGTATCGCATGAAAAATTTGCTAACGTTACAAAATAGGAGAGGGTATGAAATATACCGTTCACAGTATGAATTCAAACTGGAAAACAACAATTTGTGATGTAGATAGAGGTTCGTTGCTGGTTGTTTGTTATGCGGGTTTGCCTACCATAACGCCACTATCTATCCTGGCGGCCTGCGCACGCCACTGTGGCGTGGCACTGTCTTCAAAATTATATTGATATCGTGGTATCAAATTTGTTTTCTTGGTATATATCGTATTGATGGCCACGTATGGTTCAATTTATGTCACTAAAGAAGTCAGGCCCAAGTGAAAATCACCAGTTGATCGTCCCGAACCTGTTACGTTCTTAATTTCCGGTGTCCACGATGGACACTGCTGGTGGTTTCTCTCGGTTTAGCGGTCAGGGGGAGCTGTTCTTGTGGTTGAGCTTTTGTTCTCTGGAAGCTGAGGAAATGTAACGGAACCAGTGAGATGCGCGGCCGGTAGACGTACCAAAATAAGGTATGCAGTGAATATTTTTTTTCGAACGTAGTTTCGGGAATTTTTTTTTCAAGAAACTCTAGTATTGTGCTTTCATTTCCACCTTTGTAAAGCTAGTCTGGAAACTGTTGGACTCGGTTCGAAAGAACTGAATGAGCCAGAAGCGAGATGTACCTTCAATGAAAATGGGTTTTTCACATAGGCCAATCGGAAACCCTGAGACACTGTTTTTGTATGTCACATATCATCAGAACTGTGTATAGTTCGCATACAATGAAACAGTTCCACTCCAGCTACTGGATTACCAGATACAGACATCACAACAAACGTCAACTGTTTAAGGTCTCAAAATTGTTTGCCTAGGCTCCCTTGAATTTAGAAATACGGATTATAGCAATGCTCTAGTATCGAGACTAAGTATAAAAAATAATGATTCAGCAATACCATTCCACATGTGAAAGAAGGTAGGTTAGCAATTACGCCCCGTCGACAGCGCCATCATTACAGACAGAGTTCAAGTGTGGCACGAACATACCGCGGCAGGACGTATCTCTTGAAAATGTGTGAAATTTGGAGCAACGATTTCTTCATTTTGCACTGCTGTTTCCAGAAAAAAAATATTCCGCTCTCAACACTGCCACAATGAACATCAAACACGTTTTGCCTAAAATAAGAAATGCTGAACTTTTTGCCGAAGTTACGAACGCATGGCTGCCAGTTTTAGCCGAGTTTCGGAAGCGCTTTTAACGTCTAGGAGCTCGATGTACGTATTTGCCAGTTTCATTATTCATTCTGTTGCGACTGGTACCAGTTTCTCGCGTCCACTGGTTCTTTTCTAACCGTATAATTCTCCCAAGCACATTTAAAATGCATGTTTCCAGTGAACTGTCAACTGTTCCATAAAATTTACAGTAAAATGTTTTCAACGTGACAGTTTATCGTCAGATGTTTATGGCAGTCTACTGTCGTGTGTTATTTTTAATTTCTTATGTCTACTGTTTAAAATGCCAGTGTTGTGCATATAGCCTTGAGTGTAAATTTAATTAAATAGTGAAAGAATTTACGATGTATCTTGACATTTTCGTGGAGTTTATGTGCATTGACAGTCACATAATTTCTATCCTCAGCATGCGCAGATCATGATTTCACTCACTTTGCAAGAGGAGGAAAAAATACGAAGTGGCCACTACAGAAAATACTGCGAATCTATTTAAATTAAGGCTGTACAGTAGTACGATGAGAGAAAATCTAATACAAACAAGGTGGACAGTAGTTTCAGAAGTGATGAAATATGTCACACATTACACTTCACTCTCGAAACCAATTGCTGTTTGCGAAAAATGAATAAATCTTCATGAAGATTATTAGTAACGTCATTGTGTCTAGCACATCACGAGGAACATGCAATGTCCCACCTATAAATCGTTATATCTATTATAAATGCGAAACTTTGTGCCAATGTTTGTTATTCTTTTCCACTGACACGGCTGGACGTATTTGCATGAAATCTGGTATGGAGATAACATATACCCTAAATTAATACGTAGGATACATTTCGTAAGGCACCGAACGATGTATGACGATAGACTGTTTACAATCAATATGTTTTTGCTCTTTCAGTCTGAACCGGACAGACGGATTTGAATGAAATCTGAAGTAACACACAGATTAGACATACTTTTTGTAGGTCATAGTTTGATCTATCACCTTGAAACTTTTCACGTGTGTGTATCGTATCACGGATAAAGTTATTGCGTTCAGAAGACCACAATATGGTGCATGGCGGAGGTTAGCTTGCAGTAGACTTCGGCACCTTTGACAATCACCACGGAAATTAGTAGATACATTTAGGTTTTCATAAATATGCGGAGGAGAAGGTGGACGGTGAGAGGAGGATAAAGAGAGAGAAAGGGTGGGGGGGGGAGAAGTGGGCAGAGAGAGGGGAGAGTAAGGTGTGGAGAGAAAGGTTTGAGAGGACTTGATGAACCGGTGAGGTGGTGAATAAACGAAGGGGTGGGGGGAGAGGAAAATGTTCAAATGTTTGCAAATCTATCGGACCAAACTACCTGGTCATCAGTCCGTAGCTTACAAACTACTTAAACCTAGGTAAACTAACCTACGGACAAATACACACACCCATGCCCCAGGGAGGATTCGAACCTCCACGGCGAGCAACCGCGTGCTCCGCAGCGAGACGCTTTAGACCGCTCGGCTACTCCACCGCGGCCGGGGGGGAGAGGAAATAGGGGGACAGGAGCAGACGGACAGAGAGGGGAAAGGACTAGGTGAACAAAGGGAGAAGGAAGATGTGCATAAATGGAAGAATGGAAGAAATAGATAATACAAAAAAGTTTGTGGATTACACGTATCATATCAGAAGGAGAGAAACAGATGGACGGTGGCAGGATATATCGAGAGAGAAGGAGAGGAGGAAGAAGAGGGGGAAATAGGAGGAGCCAAAGGGGAGGAAAATATGGAAAAACAACCGCACATAGTCGTAAAATTGTTTACTCCAGTTTCTGGCACAGTTTGTATTTCACTACTTGGTCGTGTAAAAATGTGTTGCGTGAAGTAAGACATACAAGAAATTCTGTGGTGCTGTTTCCCTGTGGAGTAAGTTTTCTATACAGTGATTCATTGTCGCTATTTATTTTAAGAACCAATATAGCGGAAAACATTGACTTTTTTTAAGCCAAAGTTTTGTGCAATATGTGGGATGATGGCCTTTTCTGGAAAATGCTGACAGTTTAACGTTCCGTCGACGGCGTGTTCATTAGAGACGGAGCTCACGTTCATAATTTTGAGAAAGGATGGGGGAAGGAAATCGGCCGTACCCTTTCAAAGGAATCATCCAGCCCTTTGCGTGGAGTGATTTAAGGAAAATGACAGAAAACCTAAATGCAGATGGCTGGAAGTGGATTTGAACCACTATGTTTTCGAATACCTCGCTCGGTGAAGGCTTCTCCTAGTTAGCGTGCGTGTCACTGACTAGTGGCTCGACTGCGACCAGATGTCACATTGGTCCAGTGTGGTTTTTGTGGTTAGGCCGTTAAGGAAGAGTTGGCAATATAGAAAAATACCATTGCGGAAAAATATATCCTTTCAGAATACTTAAATTCTTCTTAGGTTTCATCAGGCAAGTAACAAAAGCACCTTTGGAAATCGACGCATACCAGACAAAACTCGCATTTTCAAGACTGTCTGAAACAGTACAGAATTTCTTCAAGATTAATAGACAAACTCGAATTTGGAGGAATAATATCTTGTCGCTAAGAATGTGTAGATATACTCTGACACCATGCAATAACATTGTGTTTTTAAGTACAAGAACAATTTAAGTTCTAAGATAAGAAGGAAGTATTCTCATGAACAAGCGCGAGTGAGTATTTGTCTCTTGAAATATTAGGTGACATTGTTACTACGAGACTCCAGACACGATGTCCATTGTAACTTACTTCCTGTACGAATTAATTGAGCCATTCATGAATGTGTAATAGGAGATGCACAGTTTGAAGAGGGGATCATAGAAAACTATCATAGATTTGTACTCATTATGAAGCATCAAATCCAACCAAGGGACGGATATTTGGCCATAATTTCACGATGATAATGGCAGATATGTCTTGCTGTTAAGAGTTAGCTTTACCAAACTAACCACACAGAATGATACTCCATCATTAAGAATTTCCTCAGGGGCTTGCAAACTCTGAATTATTCGCAGCAAGAACAACACACAGGTGAAGGCCTCATACATTATGTACGCCGGGATGTGGGGAAGGCAGCGCGACGTGAAACGATGATCACGAAATATGTGCGCAAAGAACAGAAGTTACTGTAGATATCAAGCATACCGTTGCGTGGTGAGTTCTGCGCCAACAGTTGCTTCATCACTGTCATGCAGTTTCCTCTAGTTCTTTGGCAATTTATCACCATGTCCAATGACACTTCTGACTATTCACTGTATCATCTAAAAAAATATTGCCAAAGATTCGCAGTTCACAGACTGCATTTTATTTACAGCAAGAGATGGCATAATAAATTAACAAAATATACGCGAGAGTGCACAGGTGATTTCTCAGTCAGTCTTGAAGGTATTGCAGCAGAATAGTAGCAATGTATGGAAAGCAGTTGTCGATGAGAGATTATAAACAGATTCCAGGTACTTGGTATCAGCAGTTTTCATGATGATTTAGCTGCGCTTTCGAAGAACGTTACTCTTGCTCTCGCCTATGCACGGTGGTGCAGTAACTCATTTTCTGTGGATCGTGCGACAGAAATTCACTGCTATATTCATGCGCAATGAAAGCCAGCGGTGGTTTGGTAGCTTGGGGTACCGTTAAATAGCCTTGAATCTGTTGCACTTGTTGCTTTTAGGTACATTTAAAGACTTTGGTATATGCCCAGATTATCGAGGTAGAGTGTGTGACAAAAGCAAGTGACGCAATTCAAAGGAAGCAAGGTGTGTTTGAAAGTGATTCACTTCGAAAAATGGTGGGAGATGTATTGTGTTCGGCAAGCTAGTAGACAACGTTGCAAGTCCCATGAGGCTTTTCATGGATGATGCCGTATTAATCTAAAAGTCACAACGGTGGTAAATTGCAGCACTGCAGCGTATCGAAGCTCGGTGCAAGGAGTGGCAATTTACCACGAACATTAAAAAAATGTATTGCGAATACATAGAAAGGAAGATCCTATTATTACTAAAAATTGCAGAACACTCGCTGGAACCATACTAGGAGTGTACTAATGGAGTTATTTAAAGTGGAATCAAACCATAAAATTAATCGTGAATAATGTATATCACATTGGTAGAATACTCAACTAATGTAGTCGATCAACAGAGGAAGCAGGCTACAAAACACTCGTTCGACCAATACTTTAATATTGCTCATCAGTACTGGAGCGGTACCAGGTGTGAATGAAATGGGTGTTAGAGAAGGTCCAGAGGAGAGCAGCATGCTTCTTTACTGGTTTATTAGGGAAATGCGATAATGTCACGTGGATGATCGGCAAACGCCAGTGGCAGACGATGCAAGAGAGGCGTTCTTTATCACTTTATAGACAACTGTCAAAGCTCTGAGAGCGTATTTTCTTTGAAGAGTCATCCAGCATGTTGCTGCTTTCTACATCTATTTTCTGAAAAGACTATGAGGTACAGAAAGTAGAATTAAAACGGAAGCTAATCGGTAATCTTTTTCCCGGGAACCATACACGTCTGCATCAGGAAGAAGCGAGGGAGGGACAGTGGTACCCAAAGAAACCTCGATCACACAACTCGAGGTGACTAGCAGAGTGTAGATGAAGATGTGCGTCTCTTTAAAATAGTGATCCTGTATTCAGCTGGCGACATTTTCTTTTAATAATATTAGGAAGTAAAGTGAGAAATTATATAGAAAAGCATGATGCAGGAAAGGGTCACGCAATGAAATGTAAGTGCCAAGAGGCATGTAATCTTGTAACTGTAGGTAAAGTGTTGGTTGGCTGGAGGTAATGGAAAAGGCAAGATAGATTTTAGATTGTAGGAAGGGTAATTTTCAGGTATAATTCCATGGTGTTGGAGGGAAAGACGGTTGGCAAAGGACATTGAGAATATGACATGTGAGGAACATGAGACATCGTGACAGAAATTGGGCATCTGATCTAGGCACTCAAGGGATACGGGATACAGCGGGCTAACAGATGTTAAATTTACGCGAGACATAGCTGGTGAATACATGTAATTGCAGGCTATTTCGGCGTATTCCAATAATGAAAATTACTGGGATGGTAAGCCGAATGGTGGCGTCTTGTCGAAACGTTTCATCTACATCTAAATACATACTCCGGAATCCACCGTAAGGTGCGTGGCGGAGGGTACACTGTACCACTACTAGGCATTTCCTTTCCTGTTCCACTCCCAAATAGAACTAGGAAAAAAATAATGTCTATATGCCTCCGTACGACCACTAATTTCTCATATCTCGTCTTTGTGATAACTACGCGATATGTAAGTAGGCGACAGCAAGATCGCACTAACCTCAGTTTCAAATTCCGGCCCTATAAATTTTCTCAACAGAATTTCACGAAAAGAACGTCGTCTTTCCTCCAACGATCCCCAATTGAGTTGCCGGAGCATTTCCGTGACACTCGCGCATTGGTCGAACCTACCAGTAACAAACCTAGCTGCTCGCCTCTGAACCGCCTCTACGTCTTCCTTTAAACTGATCTGCTGCGGGTCCCAAACACTCGAGCAATACTCAAGACGTGGTCGTACAAGCGTTTTATGCGCGGTCTCCTTTACAGATGAAGTACATCTTCCCAAAATTCTCGCAGTAAACTGAAGTCGGCTGTCCGCCTTACAACTGTTCTTACATGTTCGTTCCATTTCATATCGCTCTGCAATGTTACGCCTAGAAATTTGAACGACGCAACTGCATCAAGAAGCTTACTAATGCTATATTAAAATATTATGGGATTGTTTTTCCTACTCCAGTGTTAAAGATAGAGTGGTCGTTGCTTTTGTCGTTCTTTGGTGAGGTTCCTATGTCTATATGTATACTTCGCAATCCACCTTGTATGTTATTACAGACATTTAATGACCACACCCTCCCATACACCACAGAATTATCAGGAAACAGTTGCAAATTACAAGTTACTCTGTCCATCAGATTATTTATATAAATAAAAAATAGCAGTCCTATCACACTCCCCTGGGGGACGCCTGACGATACACTAGTCTCTGATGAACACTCGCCGTCGAGAATAATTATTCTCTACTTTGGAAGTAATTCTATTACTTTGGAAGTCTTCCATCTAGTCACAAATGTGTGAACCTATTCCATAGCTGTCTACAGAGCGGCACCACGTCAAATACTTTTTTTTTTTTTTTTTTAATCTAGAAAAACACAGTCTACCTGTTGCCCTTCATTCCTACCTCACAATATGTCTTGTGAGAAAAGAGCAAGCCGAGTTTCACATGAACGATGTTTCCTAAACCCGTGCTGATTCACAGAAAGGAGCTTATCCGTCTAAAGGAAATTTACTATATTCTAACAGAGAATATGATCCAAAATTCTACAGGAAACTGATGTCAACCTTTCATTTTTCTACATTTAGAGCTAGCTGCCATTCTTCGCACCAACTAGAAATTTTGTCTGTCATCTTGTATCAGTTAAAGACGATGCCCTCCCATACACCACAGCATCATCTTCAGGCGAAGTCTTCGCCTGAAGATAATGGGTACGAAACTCATCGGAACCTTGCGAGAAGACGCCGCCACAACACTCGGCTGATTATCCGAGCAGATGTCAGCGTGAGTGGTGAAGGTATATGAAGTTACTCCAGAAAGTTGAGGGAAGTTTATAAGGTAGTAGAAAGAGGGTTACGCCACAGGATGAATAGTTAGCTACTGTAACGAGCTTCGTGTTGGTGATGAGGCGAGAGGAAATGTGGGACCGGTGCTGACGAACGCACGGTCCGCCCACTCCGGGAACTGACGTTCAGAGGCGCGACGCGTCTCTCAAACGGATAAACCGGTCGAGTCGGCCTCCCGGAACGGGATCCACCCGGCACAAGTAGCGGCGCCGGAGACGTCATTGTCTGGACCGCAGGAAGGAGCGAGCAGGTGGGATTCTGGAGAAAACGTCATTGTGGGCCGAGCGAAAGGAGCGTCTGGTGCTGGGCGATGGGGCCGCGATACGGCACGACGGGGCGGTATGTGGGGCAGCGGCGGCCATCAAAGCCGCGACTCCTCCCGGATGGGCGGAGGCTGCGTAACTGAGCGACCGCCGCCAGCGAAAGTCCGCTGCCGGATGCGGACACGCCCTGCCTCCACCCGCGCACGGCTGCTCCTGCTTCTGCTGCCGCTAGCCTCCTACATCTACTGTCCATTTCATAGTGATTGATCCCTGACTTGCACCACAGACGCCCCGACCATCTGAAGATCAAAATCAACTGCAGAACGATCTGAATAAGATATCACTATGGTGTAAAAATTGGCAATTGACTCAAAATAATGAGAAGTGTGTAGTCGTCCACATGAGTATGAAAAGAAATCCGTTAAACTTTCTTTACAAGATAAATCAAATGTGAAGGCCGTAAACTCCACAAAATACCTAGGAATTACTATTACTTCAGACTTAAATTGGAAAGAACACGTAGATAATATCGCGGGAAAGGCGAACCAGAGACTGCGTTTTATTGGCAGAACCCTTAAAAGATGCAACAGAACTACAAAAGAAACTGCATACACTACGCTTGTCCGTCCATTTTTGGAGTATTGCAGCCCAGTGTGGGATCCTTGTCAGGTGGGTTTGACGGAGGACATCAAAAGAGTCCAAAGAAGGGCAGCTCGTTTCCTATTGTCACGACACAGGGGAGGCAGCGTTATGGAAATGATACAGAATCTGGAATGGAAATCATTACAACAACGGCGCTTATCGCTACGGCGTCGGCCACTTGCAAAACTCCAATCGCCAAAATTCTCCGAATGCGAAAATATATTGTTGACTCCCATCTACATAGGTAGAAACGATCATCAGAATAAAATACGAGAAATCAGCGCTCGAACAGAGAGATGTTCTTTCTTCACGCGCGCTATTCGAGTATGGAATGGGAAATAAATAGTATAATTGTGGTTCGATGAACCCTCTGCCAGGACCTTAAATGTGATTTGCAGAGTATCCCATGTAGATGTAGACCAACATACGAACGTCCCCATGCATGTAGGTGATAAAGCCTGTTCGTGCTCAGCGCTGTTGACAAGCAAAGATTAGACAGTGATGTATAAAATCAAATTCGGACAGGACACTTAGCTCGCGTTTTATCGCGAATATTTAATTCATCGTAAAGTTCCTGTTGAATGGAAAAAAACGCAGGTGACTTCCGTTTATAAGAAAGGTAAAAGAACTGACCCACACAATTACAGACCAATATCGTTGACATCAGTTTCTTGGAGAATTTTGGATCATATTCTCGGTTCGAATATAGTAAATTTCATTTAGACGGATAAGCTGCTTTCTGTGAATCAGCACGGATTTAGGAAACATCGTTCATGTGAAACTCAGCTTGCTCTTTTCTCACATGGCATAAAAATAATGTCGTGTGGCTCATTGGCCAGGTGCAAGTCTTTCAATTGGACGCCACTTTAGCGACTTGTGTGTCCCAAACCTACCCCAGTTATCCAACTGGGCAAAGGGAACCTATAGCTTAATAACGTGGAATCCGAACCACGTGTAATTCCTGGGGACTCCTCACATCGTTGAGAGGTGAAGGAGTCTGAGGTCCGACCAGGTTTCGAACCCGCGACCCTTCGGTTTCCAGTCGAGCGCTTTACCCCAATACCACCAGGCCCGACACATGACATATTGCAAGGTAGGAATGAAGGGCAACAAGTAGACTGTGCTTTTCTCGATTTAAAAAAAGTGTTTGACGCGGTGCCGCACTGCAGACTGCTATGGAATAGGTTCACATATTTTGACTACATGGAAGACTTCAAAAGTAATAGAACGCAGTACGTTGCTCTCGACGGCGTCCCCTAGGGGAGTGTGATACGACTGCTATTATTTTTTTATTTATATAAATGATCTGATGGACAGAGTAACTTGTAATTTGCAACTGTTTCCTGATGATTCTGTGTTGTTTGGGAGGGTGTGGTCATTAAATGTCTGTAATAACATACAAGGTGACTTAGTCAACCTTATGGTGGATTGCGAAGTATATATATAGATCCTATTCAGACATGTGAACCTCACCAAAGAACGACAAAACCAACGACAACTCTATCTTTAACACTGGAAAACAAGATTAACATAATCGGACGACCAAAAACTTATGAATACACCTTGATGAAACTCATGTGTCACACAATGAAGGTCTGTGAAATGATCTTTGAAAAGAGTCAGCGTCTAGTAACTGAAGTATGCGAAGAATAGTTTATTTTGTGGATCTCCCTGGCGGATTAAAACTGTGTCCTGGAACCGGGATGTGAACCTGGGACGTTTGCCTTTCGCGGGCAAGCAGTCTACCGACTGAGTTTTAATCTACCAGGTAGTTTCATATCAGCGCACACTCCGCTACAGAGTGAAAGTTTCATTCTGGAAACATCCCTTAGACTGTGACTAAGCCTTGACTCCACCGAATCCTTACTTTCAGGAGTGCTAGTGCTGCAAGATCTGAAGGAGAAATACTTTGAAGTTTGAGAAGTAGGAAACGAGGTTCTGGCAGAAGTAAAGCTGTGAAGAAGGGTTCGTGAAGCGTTCCGGGATAGCTCAGTCGGTAGAGCGCTTGCCCGCGAAAGGCAAAGGCCCCGGGTTCGAATCTCTGTTCTGGCAAACAAATTTAACCGCCAGGAAGTTTCATATGAGCGCACACTCCACTGCAGAGTGAAAATATCGTTTAGTTTCGGATGTATGCCGGGGAGAGAAACATCGACGCATTATTTGCACCAAGGTAACTAATGGGCAGACACAGGGTACATATAGCCTTTCTAGATCTGGAGAAAGCATGTGACAGTGTCCAGACCAGATATTTGGAGATGTATGAACAGTAAACCCCTGCCGGGTAATATGTATGACGGTGGTTAAAGACATTTATGAAGATGAGGTGAAACACGTTACGAACAGTGCAGGCAGTTGCGGTCTAAGGGGGTGGGGGGACGGACCGCCCCGGGCGTCTCGTCAAATACCTTCCCAAATCTCTGAAGCTATTTTTCTTAGATTGTCCCGTTCCTCTCCAAATCTCAGAAGATAACTTTTTTTATAGTAATAGTTCGGCCACCACCCCGGGATTCCGACAGCCTTACTCCGCCACTGAGTGCAGGTACATCGAAGGCATTTCCAGTGAGAGTAGGACTACACAAGGGGTCTTCTCTCAGCCCATCTCTCTTCGATTATTGATTCTGTTCTTTTCAGATTGTCCGAAAGAACAGACACCTTAGTTGACAGTAACGGCCGTAAATTTACGAAATCTAAATATTGGAACATTTCGACCGTTTCGGGGGGGTTGAAATAAATTCGACAATAAAATTGAAAATTTGTGCTGGACCGGGGTTCGAAGCCAGGTTACCGCTTTGTGGCCAGCGGTCGCCTTAACCAATTAGCTATCCAGACACGCTTCCCTTCGCCCCCTGCCCACTGATTCCACTTGCTAGCAGCCTGTACTGGGTTCCTGCAAGGGATCGAGCGTTTGAATGCGTTCGCACTGAAATTGTCATTGCCTGATGTGGGCATATTTACAATTAGTATGGTATCTGTAAAATCCTAAAGGATAATAATACACGACTGATAAGGAAACTCGGCCCTAAATCTGTTCTTACAACTTCTGTAACATATCTGTATATTATAGCCGAGTGTTCCTTTTAAATTGTCGACAAAACCTCATTTGACCCATTTTCCACTGGTGGCAAAAACTGCAATGATACGAGTTCTGGGAGCACGTTTTGGGTGCTTGAAGTTGATGCGCCTCGTCGAGAAAAGGGGTCGCGGGGAATTCCCGGCAGGCATGACGCGGCGTGGCTGAGCAGACGACACGTGGGCAGTCCTGTTGAGTCCGGCGGTTGGGTAAGAGCTCTGCGCTGGCAGCGAAAGTTTGCTCTGCCCACGCACGTCCGGCTGCTGTGGCGAGACCGCACCTCCCAGCAAGGTGTGCGTCACCCGAACAGGTGAATTCAGTCTGCGACAACGACTCTGGCAGCTGACTGTACCGAGTGAAGTGGCGCAGTGGTAGCGCACTGGACTCGCAATCGGGAAGGCGGTGGCTCAATCCACCTCCGGCCAAACTGATTTAGATTTCCGGTGTGTTTTCCCTAACTCACTCCAGGCAAATGTCGGGGTAACTTCCTGGCAGATTAAAATTGTGTGCCTGAACCAGGACTCGGGCGTGGGACCTTTGCCTTTCGCGGTCAAGCGCTCTACCACTGAGCTATCCCGACACGACTCACGGTGCCGTCCCACAACTTCATTCTGGAAACATCCCTTAGGCTTTAGCTAAGCCATATCCTTTCTTCCAGGAGTGCTAGTCTTGCAAGGTTCGCAGGAGAGTTTCTGTAAAGTTTGGAAAGTAGGAGGAGAGGTACTGGCGGAAGTTGTGAGGCGGCATCGTGAGTCGTGTAGGGATAGTTCAGTCGGTAGAGCGTTTGCCCGCGAAAGGCAAAGGTCCTAGGTGCACAATTTTAATCTTCCAGGAAGTTTCGTATCTGCGCACACTCCGCTGCAGAGTGAAAGTTTCATTACAGTTTATGAGTCCGTGAGTGCTGATTCATGTGTAGACGTTGCTAGAGGCACGATGAACGACGCAGGTGAAGGCGGCCAATCAGGAGTGGCGTTCGGGTGGTCAATATGATTCTGCGTTTCATGTGTAGTGAATTTGGCGTTTCTTCACATGCGCTACTTTACCGTTCGCATTAAATACTTTTTTGCAATGTAAACTGAAATGTGTGGATCTCTCCCAAGTAATACGACTGACTAATTGTTACAGTGCCTTACAATACGTAAATAATGGATCTTATTAAAATTTGTGTTCACTTCCCTAAGAAAAAAAAGGTTGGGTAATTTGGGAGAATCCGTGTATCTCGAATTTCCGGGTTCGGGTTTGAAACAGAGATTCGAACGCTAAGGGCCCTCATAGTACTAAAAGAGACCTTGTGTAACTTATAACTAACCTTCTTAAGGCTACGCTACAGATAATGTTTTCACTATTTTTAGTGAAAGTTAGGAAGTCTTCATCACCACACTTTCAGATTATTCTTTAACACACTATCAATAACTTCAAAAGCAATAACGCAATAACAGGCCAGCGTACATTTAAGCGGCTTTATTTTTTGTGTGTGTGGTTTTTTTTCCCCCGATATGGCGCGATGCGCCATAATCTCATGTTCAGAACCTCTAAGTAGAAGTAATTGCACCCGTAAAAGCTGCAAAAGTCACGCAGTCACCACAATTAAAATCAATGGTAAAAATAATTTTGACATAGTGCGGCCAGAATGCAGCTTTCACAGGAAATAGACTCTCAAACGATATCCAGAACATGTTTTTGTCACTACCTTAAGCTCAATCTCCATTACAGAACGTAAACATAAATTTCACATTGATTTAAATGCAAAACGGTGTTCTAAAGCTCTTTACATCCACTAAGCTGATTTGTTTACGAACTATAATGAGTAAAGCTATTTCTTATTGGCTGCGCGAATGCGACTCCTGATTGGCTGCGGCACCTTTGCCAACGTCTGCACATGAAATACCACTCGCGAACTCAAACTGCACTTCAGCCAATGTCGGGGTGGTTCTTTTTACAAGACTCGGCCAACTTCCGTCTTCATTCCTGATAAAAAAATATCCGAGCATGTGACCACGATGCCGAAAGTCGTTAAACCCTAATCTCCCTTTGTTATTTAATCCGGTGATTCATGTGAAAAGGTTTTGGAAGTGATTATGGCTGCACGACAGGAATTAACACACTCTGAACGTGATATATTTGGAACTAGACACATGGAATATTCTATTTCTGAAACTGTTAGAGAATTCAACATTGTTAGGAAAAAGTCACATTATGCCGAGAACACAAAATTTCAGGCATTACCTCCCTGCTCGAACAACGCAGTGGTCAACGGTCTGCACTTAATGAACGAGGCAGTGGAGTTTGCTAGAGGTGTCAGTGCCAACAGACGTAACAAAAATAACAGGAAAAAAACTGTGCGGGACATACGGCGAACGTTTACGTTAGAATGGTGTGGCGCTCTTTGGCATTAATGGACGATGTCAGCGTAGACCAACTGCAGTGCCTTTGCTAACAGCATGTAATAGCCTGAAGTGTCTCTCCAACGCTATGACCATATCGGATGGACCCTAGATGAATGTAAAACCACGGCATGCTTAAAGGGGCGCGATTTCAGTCGGTGAGAGGTGATGGCAAGGTTCGAGTGTGCCGCAGATGCCACGACGTTATGGTATCATGGAGTCAGAAGCAGCAGGCAAGCTGGTGATGGCTCCATAATGGTGTGGGCTTTCACATGCAAAGGACTGCAATCTCTGCTCCAATTGAATCAATTGAATCAATAATTGACTGACTGCAATCGTTTACGTTCGGAGGCTTTGAAAACATTTTCAGGCATTTGTGGACTTCGTATTTCCGAGAATTTGTACGGATGCCAATGCGCCAAGTCACTGGGTCACAATTATTGGAAGAACAAGCTTGACAGTCCTGACACGAATTCCATAGATCGTTTATGTGATATAATGGAGAGGCCAGTTCGTTGCAGAATATCTTGCACCTGCAACATCTTTGAAACATGGACGGATACGAAGGTATGACGACTAAATATTTCTGCGGGAGACTTCCAACGACCTGTTGACACCATGGTATGTCGTGCTGCTGTACTTAAAGGGGTGAACTGAGGTTCGACACGACATTGTAAGGTATGGTTTATGTCACCTTAGTGTATTACAAAGTGTTGTTAAGCTCCAATGAATTTGTATGGCAACAAGTTACATGAGTGACAATGTGTCATTTGGTGTGGAAGCAGTGCTGGAGCAAGACTTACAACCGGTAATAAAACATGACATACCTTAAACTGCATTTCAGAGCTCTTTACTGCAAAATAGCCCCTCATTTTCCTGCCACCTTAATCTGCTAGCGCCACTTCATAAACGAAAGAGGCCAGGCGCTGTCTTCTGCAGCGAGAGGAACATTCACATGTGACATCTTTAGGAGACGCCGGGCAGGAGGACTACAGGAAAAAAATGCGAGGTGGGGGTCTCATGTTCATATCCAACAACAACCCTCACGTGAACAGTCTGACTTTTGCAAGAAGCAACTGGCTTTACGTCGCTATGACGTAGATAAGTTGTGATGGTAGAAATGGGAGAACTAAGCTAGATGTGGATGTTGTGGGAGTGCATGCAAAGGATTGATGAAATTAGTTGGGTTAGAATGTCAGTTGTGCAAGAAACACCTTAGTATTGGGAGTAAAATAATTCAAGTTTAGGCGCTCTTTCAATATTCTATAAAAATCCTTACAGGAGTGTTCAAGATTGTGCAGTCGGTATTAATTTCTGTACATTAACAGTTTGTGCCGTGAAATTGATGCGTACCTGTGTAATTGCTGGTCACTTCGCGTAATTTCAACTGCAATCACTCATAACACATTTATATTAATAACAGAAGAATTCCTTGGTTGTTCAAGTCTGAATCAAATCACTAAGTAAAGATAGAAAGCAGACTTTATTTACGCAAAAACACAGACTTTGTTTCCATAGCTTAAGGCAGAACACAGATGACGAAAACAGACAGACGACTGAGGTACGATAACTGCTTGACTGCCGTCTGCAGTACTGGCATACGTATTTATAACGTTAAAAACTGTACGCGTGTTTTGAAATGTTGAACCTTTCGTTAAATCAGACAATAAATTGTTCATTAACTCAGCTATTTGGTTTAATTATGGCCCTGATATTAATGTACAAGAAACAGTGCATTAAATTGATTTTGTGCGCAACGGATCTTTTAAGTAAACAACTGTGACATGTAACCTTTTGAAACAGACACTGACTATACTCAAAAATTTTGACTGCGAGAAAGACATAAGAAAAACCACAAATCACCTTTTCAATGCTTGACTGTGAGAATTAATGTCGATCAGTTATTATTGAAATCCAAATCAACTATTATCTTACTATGGCACCAATAATGAAATATGTTCAATAATGTTATTCAAATCAACACTCCACTAAATCAAGTAATTATCAAATGAAGGAAGTGGGTTAATTTTCTAACTACGTAAATGAAATATGAAACAGGGTTAAGTTACTTATTATTGGTAAACAGCATTACATTACCTACATAATACAACTTCTGACTTGCTGGCAAAGCAGCCTCTGCTCTACATCGGAGCCATACACACAACCCAACCGCTCTCTAAGCGAGCTGAACCACTAGTGCTACTCTCTCTCTCAGTGCGAGCTACAATGCTATGCAATACATGATCTTTGCCAGAGATGAAACTTTACACATATCGATACATACAGTAGAAGCGATATTATACATTTTCTTGCAAGCAAGTTACTCGATACAAAACAGGAGGCACAATATTAGACATTTTCTTATAAAAATAATTTTTTATGGACACGTTTCATCACCCCCCTCCTACCTATTAAAATTTTGTAGGGTGGGTGATGCCAATGGCATTGCCTAGCCAGCAAAATTACTGAATTTCAAGTCCAAAAATCCATTAATGACATCCAAAATTTAACAAGATCAAAACAACAGATGGAGTACATAGAAAATTAAAAAAAAAAAAAATGTGACAGTCATAAATACATGCCATTTTACAGAACAGTACCATCAAAAGTCATGCATGGAGAGGTACAGGGTGTGACAGGCATAAGCAAATGTCAAAATTTACAGAACATCAGCAATAAGTGGAATATATGACAATTATACATAATGGTAAACATAAGTATATATATAGAATTTCAGAAAACATAGTTTGACAAATGATATAGTGGAGAAAATGAGATAGCTAGAAGTAATACACAAATGGAAAAAAATATACAATAATAAACATGAACATATACAAAGTTTTACAAAAGATATTTTAACTAATGTCATCATTCTTTAAAGAAAATGTGGTAATTACAAGTAATACACACAGTAGTGTAAGTTCCATGGGTTTACATTTTGTACAAGAGATCAGTATTTTGGGAATATAAAATGAACATTTGTATCTTGTGCACAATGTAGTCTATGTAAATTTTTAGTGCACTTAGTATAAGATAAAGTGTCAGTTTTGTATTCTGTGATGCATTTAAAATGCTATACTTTCATGGATGCTAGAACATACATGTAGAATTTTTGACTACATAGGCTTCTGATCATGTACAAAATAATGTTACTGCTTCAGCACAATAGGATTTCAATATAACGTTTGTCAATCGAATAGGCACAATGACATTTCAGACTAAGTATATGTATCTATCAAGAGCACAATTTTATTTTGGTCACTGACTGTGAAAGAACCATGAAATATACCTAAACACTGGTAATGAACCTGTGGACAACGTTTGCAATGGGAGGCACTGAATAGTATATGCACACGAATAGCACATTAGCTCCTAACATTCATTTTAGGTCTGCACACGAACACAAAACACTGTAAGATTACACCACACTGTAGGCGGGCTGGCTGGTTGCATTGAAGTGGAAGTCATGGGGAAAAGGTTCTGATGTATTCCTCCATGCAATTCGACAACCAAGTGTGCTCCAACCAACAGAGCTATTAGCAGACTGCATCAGCATAGCCAAAATTAGAGCAAACTGGTGGTGGGTGGCCAAGGCTGCAATGGACAGTACTGTGTGGCCAAACATCATCCAACAAACATCTTCATTAAAAGGCCCAAAATCAGTGGTGTATAGTAACTCGTCCATTGTTCTGTGCGCATTCTGGAATCTCGTGTGCGAAATCGCCACTTCCCATGCGTGTCCAAAGTACATGAAATAAAGCATTTTACACACAAATTAGTAACATAGTCATGATATTTCAGTTTAGACTGAAAGAAAAGTCATTGATTAGAACATATCTACAGAAATATTTTCCCACAAATTCAAGTGGTACAAATGGGGTCATGGTATTAAACCATATTTTAACATTACAAGTAGTGTCTTGAAGACGGATACATTTGAATACTAATGAGTAATTTAATTCTTATTTTAGAGTATCTACAACATTAGTGTCATTTCATATAAGCACAAGGCTTTACATACTATGTACATATTGCTTTACAAACACATAATCGTATGAAATACATTGAGGGTGCTTGTCATCAATTTGGCATGATATAACTTAAATTGACATTCCAATTACCATTAGTTCATATCTCTTTAAATTAATATATATCACTATGATGGTGATTACATTACCACAAATTATAACACTTAAATTACATAAGTTGCCATGGCCAGGCTTTTGTCTCAACTGAGCTACATATTTCATTGCCTTAAGGTATAACACATCAGGGTAGTTTCATGAGAATATCAAAAGAGGTTCAAGTCAACAGGTCATGTCTGTGTCTGTCTGGGTCAACAGTAGGGTCAAACAAAACAATTAGTGCAAATTTTGGCACAGTACTAGATGTACATCACAGTAAATCATCCAATAACATAAACACAGACGTAATATTCGTTAGGCATAGCTGCAGATTTTCATCAACAAGATCATCAATAAAATTTGGTAGATAGTAGTAAGCAAAAGCAAAATATTTCTGTGCATTATCTTTCTAGACTTAACTAGGCGCAGTTTATGGCATAGCTGCAAGTTTGCAAGATAGATGGCTGTGTGGAACGTATAAGCATAACCATACATTGTCATTGAGCTTCATTATAAAATTAATTAGCATAGTGGTAGGGCTTAGGTATATAATTAGTGAGCATAGCGGTAAGCTTTGATTACAAGAGCAATACGCATAGCTGCAAGCATAATTAGAAATATTCATTACACATAATTACAAATAATTACAGATCATCAGAAGGATATGAATCTCACCAATCACACATGCCATTGAAGGCACAATGCATCAACATACAAAATGGTGCACATAAGCACAAAGAGAAAACACAAAAGGGCAGTGCGAGTAAGCACATAAGAAAAGAACAGAACATAGCATCATTAGCAACATAGCGATTCTCCTCATAATTGCTTCATAATCATTGTATAATCTCGTTATCATTAGCAACATAGCGATTCTCCTCATAATTGCTTCATAATCATTGTATAATCTCGTCCACATAATTACATTTATCAAACATCTTTGACTGTTACCAATACCTTCCTTACCATCATTTATCCGTAAACAATAATGCATTTTAAAGACCACCATGACATATTGTGTATTGCCTTACTCATCATCCTCCATAATGTTCTTGGCTTACCAAATGCTCATGTCAACTCAAAAATCTTCTTCACTTGCTCAGAACTTCGTAAGTTATGCAATTAGTAACACAGAAGAAAAATCTGATATTTTCTGAAACATAGGAACTTGATTAGATTACACAATCAAAAATTTCCATTAATTTTATTTGTCTTGCACAGCCACAGAGTTCGTTATATGCAAATTGCAAGATAATCAAAGTTTCGTATGACAATATCCCAGCGTAGCACAGAGCATAAGTATTCAGAGTTAGAGAAAAGTAACAGTGAGAAAAAGAGGTAGATAGAGCGCACTAAGGAAAAGCGGAAGAATAGTGACACTCAGCTCGAGAACGGGGCACCAATCGCCACTTGGTGTGTCCAAAACAGATTAATGGACTCTCTACCCCAGCAAAATTACTGAATTTCAATGCTTTGCTCTTGTCTTTCTGGGGTACGCGATCTGCTTTGGGCCCGATTTGTGTTTTCGTATCGTGGAAGGCGATCACGAGAATTATCGCGTGTGCCCTCCCGACTACGCTTCTCAGCGTTATTGTTGTGATTTTCAGTCTCGCGATCACTATCAGTATTGCGTCTATCACGCCAATTAGTATCATTCGAAGTATTGCTGTTATGATAGTAATTATTGTAGCGTCCTACGCGACCAAAACCACCACCTCGGTTGTGGCCACGAAAACTTCCACGGTTAATGTCACGATCATGAAACTCACCGTTCTCATTGTCGCGACTTTGTTTGTAAGATTCATTAGTGAAAGAGTTATTTTTTGGTTTATCGTCGTGCTCTGAATAACGTTTAGTACGCGGCGGGCTTTGTTGCGACCGGCGATCATATCTGTTTGTTTCAAAATATCGACTGCGCGAGGAATTTTCCGCGTCTTCTTCTTCTAAGTCTTGTAAGAGATTTCTAAAGGCTTCAATATCATTCTTGCATCGTGCCGCAATGGCAATTTGACGCAAGTGTAGAGGCAATTTGTTCAAACAAATTCTGATTAATTCCGCAGGGCAGTAAGGTGCCGATAAAAATTGATTTTTGTATACTAAGTTTTGGAAATATTCCACAGGGCTCGAGAAATTTGATCGCTCAAAAGTTTTGAAAGTCGCAATACTGTTTTTAACGCGGTCTTGTGCCGCTTCCGACCAGTATGCGGATAGAAATGAGCGTCGGAAGTGATTCTCGCTATAGCACTCTTGTGCAATAGCTCTCATTCTGGTGGCTGGCTCGCCTTCCAGATAACCACATATAAATTCTAATCTGTGCTCAAGTGGCCAATTCGGGGGAAGACAATAATCGAATTGCTGCAACCACTCTTTAGGGTGTAAGTCATTCGGAGAGTTTTTAAATGTCTTGAATTTACGTACAGTCAGGAAATGCTTGTAGTCAAACGCTTCCTTTCGCCCGTGCGGCGTAAGTGAGCGTAAACTACGCACTGCGTCTTCATTGTTGTTACTATGAGGTACACTTCGTTCACGTACCAAGCGACCTACTTGGCTCGAATCATCATTGTCATTTTCGTTCAAATTTTCTTCCACATCTTCGTATGGATTTCCACAAGTGTGGTCAAATTTCCTCTCTATTCGCGCCACGCGATCATCTAATTTTCTGACCTCAACCTTGTATTGCTGATTAATGGTCATTTGATCTTGTTTGAAACGGTCAAGGGCGAGATATTCATTAGTTTCATTAAACGGGGTAGGATGCGTTACATCCGAACTTTTGTCAGTGTTATCACTAATTTGGGTAATTTTAACAGTAATATCTTCAAACTGTTTATTTATTTTATTGATCTGTTCCGTCGTGACTGACTGGAAGTTCTGCAACTTTTCAACAACTAGATTACTCTGTTGCTTCAATTGAGCGAGTTCAGTAGTTTCCATATTTTCGACTCGTGACGCAAGGCTTTCCATATTTTCCACTCGTGACGCTAGGCTTTCCACTACCGGGTTAATCTCGTCGCGAATATCTTGTCTTATTTGCTGAGATTCACGTTTGAAAGTATTGAGCAGTTGTTCCCTGAACCGATTGTTGTCCTCGTTTATCTTATTAAAACTACTTTGAATACTCACAAACCTCGAATCGCACGTTTGTTCAATTTTCTCAAGTTTTTCATTTAATTTCTGAGATTGTTCCTCAAGTTTTTCATTTAATTTCTGAAATTGTAATTGACTATTCTCAAGTTTTTCATTTAATTTCTGAGATTGTTCCTCAAGTTTTTCATTTAATTTCTGAGATTCCTGAGATAGTAATTGACTATTCTCATTTAATTTAGAGAGCTGTGACAATAAAATTTGCATGAAATCATTTGGTAATACGTTTTCCAAAGCCGTCGCACAAGTATTTTTTGTAGCAGAGCTAGGCGGAACCGATGCATTATTTTCCGCAACCACATTACAAGAATCGGAATTCTGCATTGTCAAATCTTGTACTTTGTCATTATCCATATTGTCTGTTCCCGAACTAATCTGTTCCGCGTTTTCAGACACGGTATTTACTGTCGTATTTGTATCAGTGCAGTGAGAAGACTCTTGTAAAAATTCAGTTTCTCTCCTTGCTTCATTCAAGGTCTCATTTTCGGAAGCAGTTTTAGTATCAGCGCGGACTCTCCTATTCTTCGACATTGTTAACAGAATTTTGCAGTAAAGTGACCAATAATATTTATTTTCACCTACTGCTAATTTTTTTTTGAAAATTACACACAGTAATTATGAGAGAACAATAGGTTGAATCAGGCTAGTGCAACATACAATCACAATCGAGATTACGCAAACCGTTAATTATCACACGAGTTCCGCGGTACTAGAACTTTCATCACACCAAACATCAGGCAATATAAAAGAGAGGCTTGTTCAGTAGTAATGCAATTATTTGTATATTCAATTCATCTACTATAAACAATACTACACAATCTCAAGAATGGTAAGTAACAGACTACAGAAACAATTACTATGCTACTGTTGCTACAACAGAGGATGGTGCTACAAAAATTAAATTAAGAGCCAAAAGGTAAGTTGGTTAGTGGAAAAGACAAACTAACTGAAATAAGACTACGTATCTAACTACGTCACGATCCTGTTTGTGAACTATCCTGGCAGAAAGGTCGCCAGATAAAAACTGTACGCGTGTTTTGGAATGTTGAACCTTTCGTTAAATCAGACAATAAATTGTTCATTAACTCAGCTATTTGGTTTAATTATGGCCCTGATATTAATGTACAAGAAACAGTGCATTAAATTGATTTTGTGCGCAACGGATCTTTTAAGTAAACAACTGTGACATGTAACCTTTTGAAACAGACACTGACTATACTCAAAAATTTTGACTGCGAGAAAGACATAAGAAAAACCACAAATCACCTTTTCAATGCTTGACTGTGAGAATTAATGTCGATCAGTTATTATTGAAATCCAAATCAACTATTATCTTACTATGGCACCAATAATGAAATATGTTCAATAATGTTATTCAAATCAACACTCCACTAAATCAAGTAATTATCAAATGAAGGAAGTGGGTTAATTTTCTAACTACGTAAATGAAATATGAAACAGGGTTAAGTTACTTATTATTGGTAAACAGCATTACATTACCTACATAATACAACTTCTGACTTGCTGGCAAAGCAGCCTCTGCTCTACATCGGAGCCATACACACAACCCAACCGCTCTCTAAGCGAGCTGAACCACTAGTGCTACTCTCTCTCTCAGTGCGAGCTACAATGCTATGCAATACATGATCTTTGCCAGAGATGAAACTTTACACATATCGATACATACAGTAGAAGCGATATTATACATTTTCTTGCAAGCAAGTTACTCGATACAAAACAGGAGGCACAATATTAGACATTTTCTTATAAAAATAATTTTTTATGGACACGTTTCAACGTTACAGGTCTATCATGTGACGTCTTCATCTTAAAGTTCTTAAAGTCTTAGAACAACTAATAAGTCATAACTTTAATGTTAATATTCTCTCGATATTTGATTATTAATAATAAAACTTTTTAATAAAAACAGTCGAATAGGTAATGGAATTCTAAGTTGACGATCGGTTGACATATGATCGCCAACTGTCATATTTTCCCAAGTTCTATGAGTTTCACTTGTAAACATTAACAGCATGGGCGGGTTCTGGCCTGAAAATGGACTTATTACACAAGATTTCATATAATATCTTGCATGAATCTTACGAAATCGGTAGGTACAAGTGTATCTTATTTGATTATGGTATTAAAATGGTCGAAAACATAATTATGGATTGCCACAAAATGAAGCGAAGAATAATAATTTACAGGTAAAGAGATAAGCTGTGGGTTTTTTATATTACTTATCTTTCCACAAAATTAAGAAATGAAAAAATTTAATTAAGACATCAAACAGGAACAACGCAGACAACCAATATTCACCGCAATGATGCGGCTAAAATGGAGATTACAAATAGAATGCTTCGGAAACAACTATTTTAGACGTACAAAACACATCAGGACACTCTTTAACGTCAAGACTAACGAATTAATTACTCATTAATAAATACTGCGGGTCGCTGATTATTTCACTAACATGTTCTTTTACTGTCAAGTTAAATCATACAAATATAAAACTGCTGAGAAGCAAAAACAAAATTAAATAAATAAATAAGAAAATTTTCACGACCGTAAACATTAATAACAGTTTTATACCACAGAATAAACAGTCAAAATGATTAATTAATATACACGAATTGCAGTAACAGCTGCAGTAGTAGTATAACGGGAGTGACAGGTTTAAGCAGCAACCTTGCCACTAAGAGAAAAAAATACTTAAGATAAATGGATCCCTCTGAGCATGTACATAACTTGTTTCAGAAAGTTTGTGTCTCGGCAACGTTCTCTTAGAAGCCCTTTGGCAATGAAGAAAAAATCCTGCCTGAAAAATTAGCCATTACAATTTCTCTTTCCAGCTGCTGTTTTATTTAGACTGCTGGTGACTCACGAACCGTTCTTCATGGCAAACGCGCGACAAGTGGTAAGGACGTTAGAAAGTCATCTGAAGGATTTCTCATCCCCTGCGTTTAATTTGGCAGCAGTAATACATTGGAAATGTACCTGACAACATGATTGTAAAACGTACTCTATGTGGCATTTCAATTCGTATGAAGCTAAAGAACAGGCATGTGCAACTTTCGCTGGCCTGCGATTTGATTGAGCTCCTAACTTAAGCTCGCTGATAGCTACGTCACGTGGTGCAACAGCAGAGCTCTTAGTGCGTCAGTTAAAAGTGTAGAGTTTAAAGTTCGCGTAACTAAGAGACCAAACTGCCAGTTGTATCGGTCCCTAGACCTGCACACTACATAAACTAACTTATACTAAAGACAATACACATACAACCATGCCCGAAGGAGGACTCAACTCTCGGCGGGAGCGGCCGCGTGTTCCGTCACATGCCACCCCAGAACATGCGGCCATTTCCGCGCGCAAATCAGTAGGCTAATGTTTATGGGGCATAAACCCATAAACATTGTAACCCACACCCGATAAGCCACATTATCAAATTATGCATCGAAACACGCGTGTTTGATAGTACGATCCTTTTATGTTCAAATGGTGAAATATTTGTAAAGCTATTGGACCAAACTTCTATTCTCATCAGTCCCTTTAGTTACATACTTCTTTAAACTAACTTACAGTAAGGACACACACACACACACACACACACACACACACACACACACACACACACACTCGAGGGAGGACTCTAACTTCTGACGGGAACGGCCACTCCAGTCCGTATCATGACGCCTTGGACTACGTTCCTTTTATGTTTATCTAATGTTATGTTAATTTATATGAACATAGTTTCTTTACTAATGACGTTTTACAGTATCTGTCATAAAAACTTGCTAAATTCTCCGTCACCGTTAGTAAATAAAGAATGTTAACGGCTCTAAAGGAAACTAGTTGCAGCTAATTCATTGAAAATAACCAATCCATTCTGTGAAAACCGCACATCAATCGCACTTTCCGTTTCCGCAATATTTGCGGTGCAAGTGTTAGGTGATTCAACCTGTATATTCATGTGGGTGCCATTCAAGACTTCTTAAGAATGCACTGAGTGCATTTCTCTGGAGGCTAAAATGAATTAATTCAAAGAATCTTTGTTTCAGACTAGTATATTAGCAGCTCAAGTGGTCGTGAGTCGTATGTATGAAGTTACACAATGCCGCCAAGTGCGAGCAGAGCTCGTACGCTGGGGATCCAATGATGTATGTAGATAGTTCATCGACGCAGGGAATCTTAAATCTCTACGACTTTTATCTGATGATGTCGATACTGGGGCGATACCTGTCCTGAGAATATCAGGCCTTCGGTAATTCTTCCCTTTTAATTTTATTTTTGCGTTTGTTGATGTGAATTTAACGACTTCATTCTCACGTTTTTCTCCAACAACAGGAATACAGAGTCCTTATGAGACGTTATTCGCATCTGTTAAGAGGTACGCACCTGACATTATCTACTCACAAGGAGGTCTTCGTTTCTCGGAATTCAGTTTGGGTTGAGACTTCGCATGTTGGTAGAATATGCCCAGGGTGTCCACTCATACAAGTTTTAAGGCGCACTATCCGGACAATTCCGAGAAAAGGGCTCCAAATTTTAAGCGCAACTCATAAGTACACTATATAATAATTAGTGCTGTACCGGAGGGTGGTGAAATATCGCAGACAGTAGAGTGTGCGATATAAAATATCGATTATTTTATTTACGAAAAGACCGTTGGACCAAATAAAAATTTTAATAACAATATTATATTTTGAAAAAGTCGAATAATTCCAAAACATTTTACAATTAATGTAGGTAGATTAATGCGTCAAATACGATTGCCATTGTAATTTTATTTAAAAAATTGGCATCTTGCAAACTGTGAAAAAATATTATAAATATTCGTTACAAATGCGAAGAAACGGTTGTTGTCCGCTTACATGTATACAAATAGATAGACGGTCAGGAAGATTCAAGGGCACGCAAGGAACTAACAGTTCAATGGGCCTTCCTGCTACAGTGGCAGTAATTAGTTACCTTCGCAGAGATTGTTGGAGCGTTTTTTTACTCTGACACATTACCGGAAATTTTAAAGTATTGTGAGTTAAAATGTGCGTCAGTGAAGAAATAAATAGTAAAGAAAATGTGGGCTGAAACTACGTGCGAACATGGATCGTTCGAATGACAGGCGAAGTGAATCGACCGTGCTGTAACATAAGCTTTACTGTACCAGCTGTATATGTGCTGCACTTAGAACTTTACAGCCATTTTCCTTGGAATTTTCTGGATAGCGCACTTTAAGACTTCTGTTAGTGGACACCCTACTATGCTCCTTAGTCCCATTCCGACCGGAAGGTCTCCTCCTGAACGCAAACAAAGCGTTTTCCTGCAAATGGCTGCTTTCAATGTGGGATTCCCACGCTAGCGCCAGTGTGCGCTCTAGTTACGATTCGTATGTAATGGGGCCAACGGATCCGACGAGGAATATTAAGCTTTTAGCGTGTATCAAGGCATGTGACAACTACAGATTTTACGATTTCCGGCGGGGAGCGAGTTTCCTACCAGTTCAATAACTAGTAAATGCATTCTGAAATACGCGCAGCCTGTCGATAACGAATGGCCCAGCTGAGGCATCTGACGGGTTCATTTTGATTGGCGGACTCATTTCCTGTTTGCGCCCCGGAGGGAGCGGGGCGTTCGCGATGTATGGCAGGCAAGGCAACCGGTAAAGCGCGTGATATACCGCGCGGAACAATCCGCCATTTTGATTCCCAACCAGACGACAGTGTTATATGCTTTATACGGTGCAGCGAAGTGAATCAACAAATATTTTGCCATATTATTGTTTCGCAGTGTGAAATGGTTTGGTGTACAGCTGCATACTGCTCAAATAATTGCAGACATGGTCGCTGTAAGATTTATCGCATTCCTTCAAACACAGATCGGCGTAAAAAGTGGTTTGTAAATTCCAGACGCCAAGTATGGACGGCAAAAAGCGAGCAACTATCTGCTTAAAATTAACAACAAAACTTTTATAACAAAAAATTGTATTGCAAATAGTTATGCTCACAGAGAGGTAGTAATGAAAATATAGGACTATACATTAACCAATGGTTTATTTAAATTTTGCTACAGATTGTTATCACGACTTACAGTGTGTTTAAAGTTACTTTTCTTGATTTTATTTAGACCAAATAAGGAGTTGTTATAAGGACTGTTAATTATATTTTAAGTTATGCACGAGTACAGCTAGTGGTTTTTAAACTATTATTTTGCATTAGTTCAGTGTTTAATTTAAATGTAATTAACAACACAGGATTATATAGGCCCTAAGCCAAGCTGTGAAAAGGATGTCTGAAGAAAAAAAAAAAAAAAAAAAAAAAAAGTTGAACTTCGCAAAGAATGGGAACACGAAAGAAGCCGTACATGGAGACAAATTCAAAACTTAACATGCAAAATTCACTTTGAAACTTCCTGGCAGATTAAAATTTTGTGCCGGAACCGGGACTGGAACCTGGGACCTTTGCCTTTCGCGGGAAAGCACTCTACAAAATTTTAATCTGACAAGAAGTTTCATATCAGCGCACACTCCGCTGCAGAGTGCAAGTTTCATTCTGGAAGCATTCATTTTATTTTAAAGTGTGTGCTACCAGAGAGACTTTATTTAGTCGTTATGTAACGAAATCAGACGTTGAAAGTTATTAAATACATTTTTGTCGTAAAATCTCTGAAATATGGTGTGTGTAAAATACGCGAGACATTAGAGGGGGGAGTACGGGAAGTACAGTGTCGCAATTTAACATTATTCCGTAAATATTTTCGAATTTATAAACCAGAGGATACGATATATTTTAACCGTATTTGGTAAGTAGAACGGCAACATATACCTAAATATAGAATGTAAGTGAATGTATCATGTGTCTAAATATCCCTATAATCACTAACTTCAAGTTGCTTGCCTCTTACAGTCGAATGTAAGCCAATAAATTTACTATGCTGTAACCAGACCTTGGTACAAGGGACTGATGTGTTCTCGGAAGCTGGCAGTCACCATAGCGAGGTGGAAGTTCAACCACTGACGAACTGCGCAGCACCTACATCGCATCTGCATAGTGACATCTCCACTTTGTAACTACGGCTAAGCAGAGGACACAAATAACATTTTTTGGATGCATGAACAGGTGGGAGCTCACATCAAAGTTCCTGAGTTATATTGTGAGCAGGAACTACCAGTTACCAATATCTTTATCATCATTATTGGCAACCAAAGACTTTGGAGTGTACAAAGAACTTATCTCCTTTGTAACGGCGGCGAAGAAAGAGTTATGAACTGTTACGTAAAAGGTAAAACCATGTTTAATCACTATATTGTGTCATATGTTTAATGTTTGTTATGTTACTTCAAATTGATCTTTCTGTTTTTGTTTTCTGTCACATTTTTTATGTTTGTACAGTTGCTTTTGACAACTTGCTTACATAACTGTACCAGAGCAGTCTTTAAATGCGTGCCTTCAACTTTTTTTTAAATTCTTTATTATGATAACAATACAACCTATTACCTAAGACTAAAATGAGCAATAGTATAATACATAAATTTCTTACGGCTAAATGGTGACATTACATTTCATACATTACATGTTTCTGCAGAAAACACTGGACATCTTGCTGGTGTTGATGTTTATACTGGTTGATGTGTATGATATGTTGTGTTTTATGCTACTGCTGTGGTGTTACATGTGTGCCAGCATTACAAACCTGCTTGTGGTAGCCAGCTCACCGAGCTAATTTCAGTGAGCATGCCTCTGGCACTGGGCGGCCAATTTCTTTTGTCACCACAGCCCCTCCCGCAAATTTTCCCCCGTGTGTTCTACTATTTAAGAAAAACCTACATCTAACTTACGTCTATGGTCTAAATCGGTGTTTGCCGCATCTAACCCCCGAATCCAGGGGATGGCTGATTCTTCCATTGCTGGAGACCAATCCATCCCCCCGGCAGCATGGCAGATGTGGCTGTCTCAGTCGGGTATTGGGTCAGATCCGGTTACTGATTCAGGATAAAGTCCCGAAGCACTTTGCGCGAGACATTATTGGCGATTTCGTCGAGTACTCGGAACGTGTCTGGGGTTCTTATGAGCTCAAAGGTGTTATTACTCGGCAGAGCCCTTCTGAGATCCGCAGCCACGTCGTCATACGTAGGACACTCATAGATGTGCTCTGGCGTGCCTATCTCGGCACCACAGGCACAAGCTGGCATAGCCTGTCTCCTAAACCGACATAGATACGTCAGATAGGGTCCATGCCCGGTGATGAAGTGCAGCATCCCCGTAGATGGTTTGAAGTGTTTCATACCCAATCTTTCCTGGATATCTGGCAGGAGAGTGTGAGTTCTCCTCCCAGATTCCTCTTCGTCCCAAGATTGCTGCCAAAGTTGGAGCCCTTTCTGTCTGATCTCTGTTTTACTTAGAAGTGGTTCCCCCATAATTTTTGCCTACAACTTGTGACTCAAAATGCCGGATTGTTCTGCTTGTACTGCACAGTGCTCTAGCAACCGGTGTGACGTCAGAAGTCGGTTACGAGGCCTGTGAGTGACGCTGCTGTAGCAGGAGAGACATCGGGCCTCGCGGTGCGGACCATACATCACCGTTTGGCGGCTGCGGTCGGCGCGCGTGCATTTGCATTCGTACGTGTGGCCGCGCTGGGCGTTTGTTGACAGGCGCGTCGACGCCTTTTAGGGGGCGCGTGTTTGCGCTGGGTTAATAAGCTGTCCCGTTGCGGCCAGCTGAATAAACGTTCCCATCTGGCGCGCCGCGCCGCGCGACCCTCACCCGACGTGTAGGGGCCACACTGCCCAATTTACGGTCGCAACAACTTTTGCTACACCTTACTTCTTCTGCATGCACCGTCTCCATTTCGGAGGTTGGCAATCATGGTATTTTAGTTTTGGAAGCTGCGGCCTTAAGTAGGTCAGATGACGTGACGAGCCATTTTCGCAAGTTCTCAAACCAGGACATTCCTCTCCTTCCAACAGCTTTCGTACTATGAATGTTCGAATGTTTGTAGAGTCTATGGGACTTAACTACGGGGTCATCAGTCAAACCTACAAACTACTTATGAACCAGCTAATACTTAAGACGGCACAAATATCCATGCTCAAGGGGAGGGATTCGAACCCCCGACCGTAGTGGCCGTGCAGACCGTGACTGGTGGGCCGCAGACGGCTCGGCCACCGCGGGACCGGCTTCTTACTATGTCTCCTATTATGAGTTGCAGAATCTCATACCTTGGTCATTTCATGACGTGGTCGAGATACTGAGTTTTTATTTATTTTTTCACTACCTGAAGGATCTCTACGCCTTATCGGAACCTCCACGTTGGGAACATATTCTGCCCATGACATTTCAACATCATACGGTAGGGCCACATCTCGTAGCCTTGAGAGTGCAAGCATCTACCCCATACAACAGGACTGGGAACTCGTAAAATTTTAGATCCGAGTTCTCAGGTTTCTCAGTTTGGTTTCCAAAGAAGCTTTTCAACCAAAAATGCTATATGTACCTTCATCCAGTTGGGATTTTTGTGACTCTCAAAGGTTTTTGATTGTGTAAATCATGGGATTCTTCTAGATAATCTTAAGAATTGTGGTATGGTTTAAATCCTACTTAACTGGAAGAGTACAGAAAGTTGAAATAAGCAGTTCACGTGATATAAAAGAAATAATTCCTCTAACTGGCGAGTTATGAAAAACGGGGTCCCACAAGCTTCAGTCTTCTCTGTTCTTAATGACTTGCCATTCTATATTCATGAAGATGTTAAGGTAGTTCTCTTTCTGACTATACAATTATAGCTATCACGCCTGCAGAAAGTTGAAATAAGCAGTTCACAACCATGATATAGATGAATTAACTGGGGACTTATCAAAAATGGGATCCCACAAGGTTTGGTCTTTGATCCTTTGCTGTTCTTAATATATATATATATATATATATATATATATATTAATGACTTGCCATTTACATTCAAGAAGATGCTAAGCTAGGTCTTTTTGCTGATGATAAAAGTATAGCTATCACACCTCACAGATAGGAATTAACTGATGAAATTGTAAATGATGTCATTCGGAATATTATTAAGGGGTTCTCTACTACAAATGGACTCTCAAACATTGATAAAACCTAGTATATACAGTTTCATACAGTAAATGGCATGTCACCATGAATAAATTTAGACTTTGAATAGAAATCTGCAGCTAACGTAGAATATTCAATATTTTTAGATGTTTGCATTGACGAGGGATTGAATTGGAAGAAACAGATTGAAGATCTGCTGAAACGTTTGAGATCAACTACTTATGCTATCAGGGTAATTGAAAAATTTGGTGCTATACATCTCAGTAGATTAGCTTACTATGCCTATTTTCATTCACTGCTTTCATATGGGATCACATTCTGGGGCAATTAAACATTGAGCAAAAAACTATTCATTGCACAAAAGCGTGTAATCAGAACAATTACCGGAGCCCCCAAATATCGTCCTGCAGACATTTATTTAAGGATCTAGGAATCTTCACTATATATATATATATATATATATATATATATATATATACTCATGAAATTTGTTAATAAAACAATCCGACCCAATTCAGAAGTAACAACATTGTGCATAGCTACAACACTAGGAGAAAAGGTGATATTCACTATTAAGGTTAAATCTAACTTTAGCACAGAAAGGAGTGAATTTTGCTGCCGCAGTTGTTTTCGGTGAGTTACCAAGTAGCATCAAAATCTGACAGATGGCCAACTGATATTTAAAAAGAAATTAAAGCAATTCCTTCTACACTTTACATGAATTATTAGATAAAGCATTAACATAAAAATCCTTAAAATATTGAGTGTCTTGTATACACACCATTTAATAAACTGACACGATCCACCTCATAATAAAATGTCGTATTTGTGATCTATGGAACAAGTATTAATCTAATCTACTCAGGTCCAGGCTCAAATCGCGACTACCGAGTAGGTTTCTGCTCTTCATAAAGGACGCACAAGCTCTATGCAAATGTTTATATCTGAGGGACGACACTGAGGATTTTTTCAATGAATCTCAGTTTGCTATCTGCTTTACCAACGATTAATTTTATACGGTTGCTCCATTCAAAATCGCTCCTTTTGTCTACTCCCTGATTTTTGTAGAAATAACTGCTTCCAGTGTTTGTACTGGTTTTGCACAATCATATAATAAAGAATGTTTCGGTGTAAATCTTACAGCAGTTTGAATTTGTTTGTGTTGTCAATTACCTGCAGTATTCTTCGATGCGTTGTAGGTCGTCTTTTATTTCGCTATACTTTTCTAGTATTGCGACTTCTCTACATACTACATCAACTTCCGCAAAAAAAATCATTGAACTTCCGATGTTATCTAGACGTTCACATATATATTGTAAAAAGCAACACTTTTTGGAGACGCCAGAAAACACATTCACGTCTGTAGTTAATCTTTCAGTTGAAAATATCATGCTGCGTTTTGTTAGCTACGATCTCCGTCAGTCCAGTTAGACAAATGGTCTGCTATTCTATATGATAGCATTTTGTTCCTCAGGCGACGGAGCGGAAACCTATCGAATGGCTTGCGGAATTCAAGAATTATTTATTTTGGGTGTTGGAGAATTTAGGTTACTCTGTTCAATAAATGGGAAGGTTTGCATTTTGTGTGTCTCGATTAGTAGGCATACATATGGGCAAAAGGGCATCTCCCGATGTGTAATAAATGCATATGAGTTGGGCTTAGTACGTTGTGTCAGTACAGTAATATACTCATAACGCTAGGTAACGATAAAGTTAGACAATCATCCAAGTAGAGAAGAAAAAGAAAAACACGTTAACAGCTGAGGAGCAGTAACAAAAGTCTTTACGTAACGTCGAGTGATGGAGGAGTTAATTTGGTTACTAAGCAGTAAATCTTTTTAATTATTTATTAAGTTTAGGAATTAGCAAAAAATTGCTAACAATGAAAGAAAGTAAAGTTAACTCAAGTTAAAAGCACACAAATAAGTTAGTGTCGACGGGGCCTAAAATACCAGCTTAAAAAGCAGGTTCTCGTAACTTACCGGCTTATACATGGAGAGGCTAATATTCTCAAAAGTATTCCTAAGCTGATTCCTGCTGCGGCTGTGAGAAGTGAGAATTTGTAAGCTGCTTGCCAGCCGAACAAAAACTAAAAGTTGTCAAGCAATTAGGAAGCTCCTTATGCGGCAACCATCTCCACGGAAAGGTTTGGCGAACGCCTGCACCAAAGAATAACTGCGGCTATTAATAACGTTTGCTCGCAGAGGTGAACGCTGAAGACACGTAGGATTAAGTCATTACGTACTGATCACATCTGTGCCTGTAAATAATGCAAATAATGGGTTGTGCCGATTAAGGAGAGGGTACCTAATGGGTGAAAGTCGGCAGCGTGTCCGAGATTTCGACGTGTGACGAGAGGTGTAATTGTTTTTGCGTTTTAAATAATTGCTTCTAAGGTCTAGTGAGTACAAGAACTGGTTCCAGGTACCACGAAGTGCATATCTTTTTCTACCGTATTGGTTGACGTTGACGCCTAGATCGAGAGCTTTCGGTAACTTACGTCATGTTGTGAAAGTTCAGAAGAGGAATAATACGCAGAACACAACCGTTGCATAGACTTCGAGGCAAAAAGGAAATTAATTGAAAGCTGGTAATTTGGGAAGTGGAAGGGCTCGTATCGGAGATAATTGTGAATATAAAAAACTATTAAAAACCAATGACAAATCAGTAAAGAAACAGTTATTGAAACTGACAGTACAGAAAACTTAGCCGCGGCGAAATAGCCGTGCTCATTGAGGCGCCGTGCTGCGGTGCGCGCGGCCGTTCGCCGTCGGAGGTTTGATTCCTCCCTCGGACATGGGTGTATGTGGTGTACTTAGATTAGTTTACGTTGTTTGTTCACTAGGGTCTAATAACTAAGTACCATTGATTTACAAACATTTCAATACTTTGAACCGAAAACTTTCAGATGACAATTACTTGACCAATGATAGCTTTTACAACATCCACATAGAAAAAACCACGGTAGGGATTGATCTAAAAAGTAATTATTGCAGCTGATAACTATAATTGCTCGTTTGAATAATAATCAGTTATTTTAGGTGGTACCTCACTAGTCCACAGTCCGCAGCAACTCGGTTTGAAAGCAGGCAGTTCAGAGGCAAGCAGCTAGGTTCTTTACAGGTAGGTTCGACCAATGCGCTAGTGTCACGGATATGCTCCGGCAACTCAAATGGGGATCGCTGGAGGAAAGACGTTCTTTTAGAGAAATTCTATTGATGTTTAGAGTGCCGGAATTTCAAGCTGAGTGTAGAACGATCTTCTTGCCACCTACTTACATTTCTCGTAATGATCACAAAGACAAGAGAAACTGAGGCTCGTACGAAGGCATATAGGCATTCCTTTTTTCTTCGTACTATTTAGGAGTGGAATACGAAAGTAAATGCCTAATAGTGACACAATGTACTCTCCGCAATGCAGCGTACGGTGGATTGCGGAGTATGTATGAAAGTGTAGATAAACAATTTGAAAATAACTTTCTGAAAAAGTTAGAGAACAAATTTCACAAGGCCCATGGTTACAATGAATTAGTTACTATTTAAGACGACGGCAAGTCAGCGCTTGATTTCACAAAAAATAGCATCTACAGATCCAACAAAATTTCCCAAGCGCAAAGTTATTAACTACATAACGGTTCAAGTTTGATCTGACACAGAAAACTATCAGCTTCAATTACAACAAAATTTCACCAAGGGCAAACTCATAAACAAATAGGTTACCCTAACCCTGAAACTAGCAGACCCTCCCTCCCTCCCTCCCTCCCCCCCAATCAATTACGTGTACTCTGAACACATCACAAATAGGATAACATAAGCAAGTGAATTTCGACACAATTACCAGCCAAGGAATACAGAAGATAATTTAATCAGTAATGCAGATAGAAAACAGATTAACAGCAACAAAGTTTGATGGTTAATAAAATACAACAGATCAGGACTTTGGTTAAATGACGAGTCAGGAATGGCGCCATTGGTCGGTAAACTAAACGGCTAGTGGCCACGAATGGAAGGGCAATGGAAGGAGAAGGTAACAATCAAAAACGCAAACTGTACAAATACAACCACGGGGCGGCAGTATCTCCGCGGGGAAGGAACAGGCTCTACCAAATAGAACGCCTGGTTCCCGAGCAATGCAACGGGGTAGCAAACGGCCAAGCAGCAAACAAAAACCCCAGACCCACTTAGCAGTCAAGAAATGAATCTGAATACATCAATACTTCAAGTGACAATCAATACTGATACGGCAGGAAAGAGAATGCAAATTTTATAATATAGTTTTAGTATATTTGTTTTTATTTATTTTTTGTTAATTATAGGGAACTAGGCAATATAAATTTCCGCGGATACCACTCGTCTGCTTTGACGAATGACATCAAGATGTCGCAAAACCAGTATACGGGATATCTTCATACCTCTGTATTGTAGATAAGACTGTACCATCGATCACAGGTCTTAGCCCAAAAATTCGCGCCTTCGGCTCTCATACGAAAAAATCTCTCGGTTAACCTACACCTGACCATCAAAGAGAAGCTACAGATCACTTTTTAAACACAAAATATTAATCTGTTTTGTTTGTAAACAAACTATCGTCTTTAACTCAACCACATAATCACGCCTTCTACAAACACGCTCACACCTCAAAACTACCGCGCTGCGATGACGTCACGGGTCAAAGCTGACGGTCGGTATCCCCGTCTACAGGTGAGCCATTTCCGCCTGTTTATCAAAAACATGTCTTCTTGATAAAATTTTGAAGCCTTACCGAAAGGACATACGAACATTAGACCAAGAGAACCTTTGGGGTTCGGTTACGGGGTCTAGCCAAAGCGACGTGGACACAAGTAGAAAAATAAAATTATCAGAGCAAAGATGGAGCAATATTCAGAAATTCAAAACATGGCACTAGACACAAGCAGCAGAATTGTATCATCACCTGGAGCCATGGAAACAGTATCTGCACTCCACACTAGGACGACACTCCAGACGCATGACAGAATACTCATTTTAAAGTCACCACAGCAATAACTCGGCTCACTCCAATGCAATGACTGAGAATTACAAAACTTGGTGTTTCGGTGATGCCATCGCTTGTCGAACGTCATCACGACGTACTTAATGGGACGAGATGAAGAAAGAGAGCACGCTCGGAGTAATTCCAGAGCGGAAGCACCTAGACCAGCCGCGGCCTAAGTTGTCTTCACAGCTGGTTCCCCGTGATGACTGGCATCGGCCAGCGTGGAGCAGGTGTCAATACGGCCGCCAGGAACCGCCTGCCCTCGCCGGTGGCGACTCTGCTGCACGTCAAAGCCGCGCTGTCTCTTCCCGGCTGCAGACCCACTCGCCGTTTCCTTAAGGCTAGTCTACACGACGACACTAGGTTGCGACACTGGTTGCCTGAAATGAGTTTCGCGCAACTGGTTTCGTGTATGTCTGTCGACACGGCGCCAAAACTATACAGTTCAGTTTCGTTGTTTTGTGAATATCGTAGTCGTCGTAAAATGAAATTTCTGGCAGCTGTACGAGTTGTGGCGGAGCTGTTGCTTATCTGTGTGAAGTCGCTGCATAAGATTAAAAAAAAAAAAAAAAAAAAAAAAAAAAAAAAAAAAAAAAAAAAAAAAAAGAAGAAGACTAAGAAAGTGTATGGGTTCGTGACTGGATTGAAAAACGATGTCAGCTCGGTTGCTCAGCAACCTTTCTGAAATAAATTGTCGTTGAAGACCCTAAGAGTTATTGTAATCACCTTAGAATGTCGTCAGAGAAGTTTACGTTTCTTTGAAACAGAGACAGTAATGCAATACGGAAACAAGATGTGGTATGTGAGAAGCATTGTCATCAGAACTGAAATTACAAATTACATTACGTCGCTGCTTATTTCTGAAATTTTCATCGTTAAAGACCCACAAACACTTATGCATTGCATAAACATCCAAAAAACGAACAATCTCTTCTGTTCTCCAATTCACTGTATATTTTTGTTCTGTTTTGGTTACAACCTAACCTAAAAACTCGCGTAAGCAGTTTCGCCAAAGTTGGAAGGTGCCGAAACTATTTCAGTTTCGCCAACGAGTTGCGCATACGTTAGCTGCGCATGCGCAATGGCCAGCAGCTTAGTTTCACGACACCTAAGGTTCGTTCAAAGAGCTGCAGGACTGCAGCAGCAAAGCAGACACTACTGCGCATGCGCGGTACCGATGACGTTAGTCAGGCTGCAGGAGGAAATTTTCCCTGCAGCTCATGCAGCCAGGAAGCTGCAGGACGCTGCAGCCGTGAGCTTCCTTGAACAGTCGGTAGGCTGCAGCAAGCTGCAGGATTGCTCTTTGAACACGAATTTCCGTACTGCGCATGCGCGGTTGCAGCCCTGCAGCTCTTTGAACGAACCCCTAGTGTCGTCGTGTAGATTAGCCTTTAGTCGGCTCCCAACTCCCCGAGCTTTGCGCACGCGCCATCGCCGATCGCCGCAACTCGAAGACCTTGTAAAAATAACTAGATTTCCTGACGGCGCTGCTGTCGTGGGATAATTTGAGCCTTCGGCCGGACGCCATGGTGATGGCAAGCGTCAGATAAATGTGTTATTTGCACGTAAATCGAGTATTAAATAGCTACTGCGGGATATACACACAATTGATAGTCACGCCTGTATTGTTTGACATTCGCAGTGGGTAAAAGTGCAGTTTATGGGGCAGCGGCTAGTCGTCGCGCTCGCTAGGTTGGGAACGGCAGAGCAGCCAATCAGAAGTCGCGATGCCGCGGCCAACAAGAAAGAGCGTTACAATTGTACTATGTAAACAAATCGAAGCGGTGTATGCAAAAGTTTTTGACGAACAACAAGTCACAGTTGCTATCAGTATGGATGTCACTTGATAACTATTTCGAATATATCATAAAGTAAATAAAACATGCTATACCTGTTCTATGGTTGACAGGTTCTTGTATGTACCCTTGTCCGGTCAGTAAAAGTAATTGCGATAATTTCCAAGAATGCTTGCAATCGAGATAGCTCGGACTGAAATGATGTATTTATCGAGCATACAACTATAAGTTGATTGTTTTTGAACCGGAGATTCTACTAAAAAAACTTCTCGTTTAACCTATACCTAACTTAACTTTCACTAGAAATGATCAATGCTTCGTACTGGTCATAAAACAAATAAAACATGTTTGACTACTGTGGTGTATTAATAATAGGTCACTTATGTCCGTAATATGACAATTATCTAAAAATCTCTTATACATGGAAAATCAATTACAATCACACAAACGCCGCACCGATATCCTCGAATAAACTTTGAAATTGACGCCAAATTTACTCGTCATGAAATACGCAATCTCATTGGCCGCGGCATCACGACTTCTGATTGGCTGCTCTGCCGTTCACAACCTAGCGAGCACGAAGGCTAGCCGCTGCCGCATAAACTGCACTTTAACCATCGCAGTGTACATGAAGCACGATAGTGAAGAGCTGCTCGGCGTTTAAATACATAAATAAATTTAAGAAAGGAATAAAAAGAACGAATACTGTATTCCCATTTATATATCTCAGGAATACAAGTAGCCCTACTACTTGTGTTCAGAGATAGTTACTCTTGCTTGACTGTTAGACAAGACAATATAGGATTGAATGAAATAAATAACAGGCTTTTATAATACTGGTAGCTCTTAAAAAGGAGCTAATTTAGGCAGTACTGGTGGACAGGAAGATCAAAAAGTTTCATTTTATGATTGTGTAATATAACTATTGGGGTCACGAAATTAGTTGCCTCACTGCAATTCTAATTTTTATTTATGAAATTAATATTAGCAACTTGCAACGCAGAATTTAAAGGTAATCTTTAAATATAGGTATAACAACTGAAAGGGGGGTTTGCAGATCTGTGTATAGTTCTATATATGAATGGCACATTGCCACAGTGGATGCACATTGTGAAGTTCAACCCTGTGACGATAGTTGAATTTTGAGCAGGTCACTCTGCTGTAAGGTATTTGGCTTACAGCATTAAAAATGATAATTTTCTTGCTAAATACCCTAATACTAATGTTAGACGCCTTAGTTAAGAAAGAAAATATGGCATACTTCGTGTACTTAAAAGAATTTGGTAGTGGCTGATTGCTGTATTCACAACCTAAGAAGCTATTTTTCAGTTTTGTATCTGAAGGCATATTTCACTTTCACAATCGATTTTTAAAATTAGCTGTTTCAGTCAGCCCTGTTTGATTTTTTGATGCTATGAAATATCTAAATATTGGAGAATACAGCATTAAAGCAAGTGAAACTTTTGTACATTATTAATGTTTGTACAAAAGTTTCACAATCGTAGAATATACTGAGAAAGTGCCAAAAAACCGTGTCTGACGATAAACTGCGTTCTTATGCTGCACTTAGAACGCAAAAAACTACATATTACAGTTCGGTTTTGTTAGGAAGAGGAAACGCTGTCGGCCAATTTGTACACCGTATGTGTAATAAATTTACACACAACCGATAATTGCTGTATATTCAAGCAGTCTGAAGCTGTTTTGTAGTTATATATTTCAATTAGACATAATTTTCGCGTCTTAAATGAATACTCTTTCTAATCAAAAGAATGTTACGCACAGTTAAAGTTCGCGCGGAAGTTTGCCACCACAATGGCCGCCAAGGCGCTCTTCAATTTGTCCGCTGTTCGCAGTCGGCCGCTTACGCGATTGTGGGGGCTTGCCGCAAGTAGCGTCGGCCGCGAGACAAATGACGAACGAAAACTAGCGGCGCCACCCGCGGTGAAGTAACGAACAGATATCGATACGCGAGTTGGAGCAAGGTAACTGGCGCCAATACCAGTAAATCGAGCCAGCACGGGTCATTAATGAATGACGTAAGAGTGTCAGAAGTTGCAGTTCTTTTATATTCTTTCCGAACTCATTATTTTGCACTTAAATACGTGGAGCAGGATGTTTTATATCCGGCCTATAATAATCTCAGCATTGTAAAACTGAAAAAAAGGAAAAAAAAAAAAAAAGAAATATTCCGAGACAGGAGAAAATGTAAGATGGCCTTTGCGTAACACTGTGGAATGTTTGTGAACACTAATATGAATGGAACTTGTAACGTCTCAACATAAACCGTTTCATGGCAGTACTTTCATGTTCCTACGCTATTTGTTTAGCATTGGCACCGTTGGCTTTCTGTGCAGATTGCAACTTTACCGGAGAGGACATGTGTGCGATATGAATTTTAAACTGATTTATCGATGTTTATCTTTTACATACGATTTTACGATTATGGTATATCTTTATTTCATAATGTGTTACCCTTATATCGCTATGTACTATCTCTCCCTCTTACTTGAAAGAGTGACTGAGTCTCCTACGGATTTATAATATTCCTATTCATACAGTAAACGGCACGACACTATTAATAAATATAAACTTTGAACAGAAATCTGTAGCTTAGGGCGAATATTCAAAATTTTTGGGTGTATGCATTGATGAAGTATTGAACTGGAAGAAACACATTGAAGAGCTTCTGAAACGTTTGAGTTCAGCTACTTGTACTATCAGGTACATTTCAAATTTGGTGCTATCCATCTTACCTTACTATGACTATTTGATTCACTGATTCCGTATTTGTTCATATTCTGGGGCAATTCAACATTGAGTAAAAAAGTATTCTTTGCATAAAAGCGTGTAACCATAATAATTGCTGGAGCCCGCCCAAGATCATCCTGCAGACTTTATTTAAGGATCTAGGGATCCGATGTAGCTTCACAATGTATGTATTCAGTTCTGAAATTTGTTATTAACACTCCGACCCAGTTCAAAAGTTATTCCACTGTTCACAGCAACAACACTAGCAGAAACAGTGTTTTTCACTATTCAAGGTTAAATGTAACTTTGGAATAGAAAGGGGTGAAATATGCTGCCACAAAAGTCTTTGGTCACTTACCAAGTAGCATCAAATGTCTGATAGATAGCCAACTAGTATTTAAAAGAAAATTAAAAGAATTTCTGAATGGCAACTCCTTCTACACATTAAATGAATTTTTCGATAAAGCCTACTAATTTCGCTAAAATAAATAAATAATGAAATACAAATAATAATAATCTTTTAAATATTGAGTGCCATGTATAGACACCTTTTATTAAACCGTCGCGTTTCACTTTATTGCGATATGTATTTACGATCTACGGAACAAGTATTAATCTAATCTGAAATCACACAATCTATTCGCTGAATAGCTTTAGAAAACCTCATTCTGCGACTGGAAATGTGTGCGAGCAATGAAACGCCGGCCCTGTATCCTAATGTAGGAGCGTAGGAGCGTGGTCTAAGACATCAGGCCATGGGCTGGACGGCGCTCCCGGTCATGGGTATATATATATATATATATATATATATATATATATATATATATATATATGTCTTAGACTACGCGCCTACTCCCGCAAGGCGTTACGCAAAGTACTCTCCGGCACACACCGTACCGTGAGGTGGCTTGCGGCGTATGAATGTGATGTAGGTGTACTTTTGACCATAACCGAGCGATACCTAGCTGTATTCTTGGTTCACGTGGAGTGATGTTACTTAGCAGCCGGAGCCACTTAATAACGGTAAACAGAGGTCTCAAAGAAAGAGTGTATGGCCTGGCGAAGCAAAATCTTCACTGTGTGTGACCTGTAGACCGCCACAGCCGAGAAGTACTAATGAATAAATTCAAATGTGGGCTCACAAGACGCCAGCTGCGACGCAGACAGTGGTCTTGAGGATGACGCAGACAAGAAGTAGATGGGGGGCGGTGCGCGACGCCACGAGTCCGTCAGAGGCCTCGGGTAGCGCCTGCTCTCCAGTCGTGACCTGTGGGCACGATCACGATCACGAGCACGTTACTCGCGTGTCGCACGCCTGTCAGCTGTCAGTTATCCGCCGCCGCTGGAAACGCGCGTCCAATTAGTGAGACACAGACCAGTCTCGTCCCAGACAAAACATCGCCGTCGCATGAAGCCGTATATATGTCCCAGAGAATATTCAGCTTCTGACTGGGTAGGAGAGGAGTAGGGGGTAGTGGGATCTTACCAAGTCGGAGAACACCATGAAGAGTCATAATGTTGGCTGATACTGTCAAAAATAAATAAAATACACACACTTGCTCACAACGAACAACTGAAGATCTGTATCTCGGGATTTCTGACATTGATAACTACTGAATTTATTTATACGTGTCCAGAACGCAACAGTTCTTTCTATAAAATGATCACTAAATACACTACTGGCCATTAAAATTGCTACACCAAGAAGAAATGCAGATCATAAACGGGTATTCATTGGACAAATATATTATACTAGGACTAACATGTGATTACATTTTAACGGAATTTGGGTGCATAGATCCTGAGAAATCAGTATCCAAAACAACCACCTCTGACCGTAATAACGGCCTTGATACGCCTGGGCATTGAGTCAAACTGGGGCTTGGACGGAGTGTACAGGTAGAGATGCCTATGCGGCGTCAACACGATACCACAATTTATCAAGAGTAGTGATTGGCGTATTGTGATGAGCCAGTTGCTCGGCTACCATTGACCAGACGTTTTCAGTTGGTGAGAGATCTGGTGAATGTGCTAGACAGGGAAGCAGTCGAACATTATACGTATCCAGAAAAGCCCGTACAGGACCTGCAACATGCGGTCGTGCGTTATCCTGCTGAAATGTAGGGTTTCGCAGGGATGGAATGAAGGGTAGAGCCACGGGTCGTAACACATCTGAAATGTAACAGCCACTGTTCAAACTGTCGTCTAAGTGAACAAGAGGTTACAGAGACCCATGGCATCCCATACCATCACGCCGGGTGATACGCCAATATGTCGATGACGAATACACACTTCCGACGTGCATTCACCGCGATGTCGCCAAACACGGATGCGATCATCATGATGCAGATTCATCAGAAAAAAAAGATATTTTGCCATTTGTGCACCCGGGTTCGTCGTTGCGTACACCATCGCAGGCGCTCCTGTCTATGAAGCAGCGTCAAGGGTCTGAGATCTGATAGTCCATGTTGCTGCAAACGTAGCCGAACTGTTCGTGCAGACTGTTGTTGTCTTGCATACGTCCCCATCTGTTGACTCAGGGATCGAGACGTGGCTAAGCGATCCGTTACAGGCATGCGGATCAGATGCCTGTCATCTCGACTGCTAGTGATACAAGGCCATTGGGATCCGGCACGGCGTTCCGTATTGCCCTCCTGAACCCACCGATTCCATATTCTGCTAACAGTCATTGGATTGCGACCAACGCGAGCAGCAATGTCGCGATACGATAAACCGCAATCGCGATAGACTACTATCCAACCTTTATCAAAGTCGGAAACATGATGGTACGCATTTCTCCTCTTTACACGAGGCATCACAACAACGTTTCTCCAGACAACGCACGTCAACTGCTGTTTGTGTGTGAGAAATCGCTTGGAAACTTTCTTCATGTGAGCATGTTGTAGGTGTTGCCACTGGCGCCATCCTTGTGTGAATGCTCTTAAAAGCTAATCATTTGCATATCACAGCTTCTTCTTCCTGTCAGTTAAATTTCGCTTAGGTAGCATGTCATCTTCGTGGTGTAGTAATTTTAATGGCCAGGTGTAATATTCCACGCGGTGCCCAAAATTCTGTTGACTGAACTATTTTTATCAGATCGTCCATCGAGCAAAGTTCAGTTACTTTCATACTGTTAAGTATATGTTGACGATCTTGAGGTTCGCCACACTCAGTTAGCTCGTCCCCAGAGATACATCCCCATTTCCTTAAGTTCACATCGCGACACGCCATTTTTAACCCTATTAAAGACCCTGCATGTGTTACATGGGAGCTGAAGACCTACAGAAAGTTGTTCTTTGAGATTGTTCCAATACTTCTCTGATGATAATCTGAGCCAAAACTGCGTTCTCCGGTTTTCAGGTGGCATCAGAAATGGTTCTATTGGTTCAAGAAACTCTTTCACAATTGTAGTCTTGGTGACTAATATTCACATCCAAGTAGATGATGTCTTGGGTCTGTCTCCTGTTTCTTCCTCTTTATTTCTCCTTCGTTCTCCTGATATCTGGAGGTGCTTCGTCTAAAAAGTAGTGAAATAGTTAACATGGATTGTTCGCAAAAAGCCTTTTACAATACCTCCTGTTTCATTTATTGCTTAGCTTGGGTGGAGTTCTGCCACAAGGTTGCTGCATTTTCAGTAACTGAAACATGAATAAGTTTCACGGGCAGTGTTTGAGTAAAATTCCTTAGGGTGAAAGGCCTTAATGAAATACAAAACAAAAGATGTCATTCCTCTTGTCAACGACGAGGATAAAGGTATGTGTAAACACTTTTTTCAAATAGTACTTTTTGTGAAGCAAAAAGACGCGGCCCAATTTTGAAAAGAAGCATGCATGTAACCCCTAGAACATATGTGGAAGTAAACCTCTAAACTCCGATTTCCTTATAGAGACACTTCATGATACAGTAGGTCGTTAATGTTAATGTAAAAAGAGGAGAGAAACGATTGTCGCTAATAACGGTATTTGTCAGGGGTCATTAATAATTACGCCGTAAGAAGAACGTGTCTACCAGGCACAGGTACAATATTTCAGCATCATTTGCTAAACTGTAAGCTCTTGTAAGGCGCCTACTAAAACGATGCATACTGTAATCATGCCACATCACGGTGAGTACGTTGCTAAATTAAGGGCCACGCATTACGACAATTTCCCCATAAAATTTTACACGCGTGAAGAGCTAGTTCCAATAAAATTTGCTCAGTAAGGAGATCCCAGTTCAATTACTATAGCGCATTACTCTTCCTTACCTGCGAATTACGCAAACAACAAAACAAAAATGTTGCTTACGTCCAAGCAGTGAACAGACGAATCGCCACAACCAAGAAGCGAAAACTATTTGGCGTCCTGTGGCACAATATGTTCAAAATTCATGGAATTGGCTACCAATTTACAGGCCAATTTACATATTGGTTGGAAAATTATAGATTTAGAAACACCATATCTCGCAATAAACGGCTTAGAAAAGGGAAAGCTTAAGCTGCAGTTTCATCACATATTCAGATTAAAACATCTTTGTTGTTTTCTGCACGAAAAGTATGTACTATTGGGGTAGATAGCCAAGCGGGATTTCCTTATAGTGAGTCCAACATGTTTGTGGATGGATGATAGTATCTTTGTGCAGTTATGCAACGTCTTTATTTATTTATAGGCATACTTTATGCTGGCACTCAAAATTCTCGTCTTACACAAAACGTACACATTCTTTTTACCTTCAGAAGAAACGTTATAAGAATCCAGAATTCCAATCCCCCAATTCTTAAGACGGTAGTAGATGGTCACCCACAGAACAAACATAAAGAAATTATAAATAAATAATAATAAACCTGAGGTAAACGGCCAAGAGCCAGAGTTCGAAAACTAAGATGGCAAGGTAAGAAGTTCTCGGTCTGCTACAAATATTGTTACAGTTTTATTGAGATCTCGTTGGTCTGTGTTGTAGAGTAACGCAAGACCAATAACTGAACTGTGATGGGAGTGTAATAAGGACAACTTTATAAAGCTGCCCTGAATAAGCGCTTTGTTCAAAAGAATAAACTGAAATTCATTTCACTCACAAAGTTATTTGTTATTCAAGCTTATTTCCAGCAGAATATCATACAATGCTGATGAAGATTTATATAAACTCAGACTCTGGATTTTCAATAATTGATGAATGGGCGACAGAATCAAAAGCAGTTTTATTTCTCAGACAACTTACGGGTATGCTGCCGTGTCGCATTGAGGAGCTATGCTCCGATGCGCGTTGCTCTTCCCGTCAAGGGTTCGAATCCCCCATGGGGCATGAATGTTTGTGTTGTCTTTAGTATAAGGTAGTTCATAAGTAGTTTGTAAGTTCTATATTAAATTCGCTTGCACATTGCTTCGTTGAGTGCAGTTGTGCCTTGGGAAAGGCAGGGTGTCTTCCTGTCGAAATAACAGCGGTTGTCGACCACAGCACCCGGCAGCATACCCGTAAGTTGTCTGAAAATTCATCACGCCGGGAAAATTTAAGGTTTCTCAGTGGAATTTGTCTAAAAGTGGTCCATCGGGAGGACGTCCAAGAGCTGAAAACATAGACTAAGTACAAAATATGATTTTTATTGATCGACGATTAAACGTGTGTGAAATAAATAACTCTAAAGATAGCTATGAAGAAGTGTGTCACACATTTTGCATGAAGATTGGAGTATCAGAGAACTTTTGTGATGGGCAAAAGCAAGTATGAAGATAACGACCAACAATGTTAAATTCGTTTTAAATATAAATGAAGTGATTGTGTGCAATAGTTATTTATTGTGGACTAGATTCCTCGGCCCACGAGAAGCTGCGGATTCTTTCAGATTAAATGAGAAAGAAAGATAAGAGAAAGCACACATTTCTCATAAGTGTAATTTCATAATACTTTCGAACAGGGATACACATCCTAAACTCCCTGTGTGTCTTATCTCCGTCCCCTTCTCTCTCTCTCTGCCTAACACCTCCTTCTACCTTCTTTTCCCGTCTCCTACCCTTCCTCCCCCTCTTATCTTCTTCTTCCCTCTCTCCCCTACTCTACCTTCTCTTTCAACGCTGTCTAATCTTGAGCTTTGATTAGTGCTATGTTCAAAATCTTATACCTACGAAAGATATAGACCAAATGTTTGCATTGTTATTCGTGTGGCCTAATTATGTAATACTTGTCATAGATAATTTTATGAAGGGTCGCTAACAGTTACATATTCGTAGACTGTATCTTCTAGGGACTGATGACCCCGTAGTTAAGTCCCATAAGCTCTACAAACATTTGAACATTTTGAACTGTATCTTCTTCTTCTTTTCTTTATCTTCTTTAGAGTATCTGTATGTTTGTTTTGGATGATAATCTATAGTTTGGTTCTAATCTTGGTGAAATTTTGAACACTTGACCTTCAAATCAAGAGGATGGTCACTGTGTGTGTAACGATCATGTGAAATATATAATTCAGGTGAAAAGACGTCATAAGGAATGAAATGCGCGAAAAAGTGCTGCACTACGGGACGATGTTACACATCTCCTAAACCAATGGACCTATTACTATCTACTATCCATTTTGGTGCACATGTTCCACACCGTGAGGTAACAATTGCTTTAGCAGTAAGAACCACCTACGACATATATTTCACGTATATGATGTAATAAGCAATCAAATGCATGATAAACTGGCCACTCACAGAAAATATTTGTTTGTAATGCCTACATGTATCTACATTTTTATTCCGATCTAGATGAAATTTTGCGCACTTTATATTCAAAACATGAAAAAAATTTATACTGTGCATTGCGGAGAGTGCTTTGTGGCAGATTTCGACACCAGTCTACTGTTTTAATCCGATCTTGATAAAATTATCTACATTTGACCTTCAAAACAAGAGACAAATACTGTCATTAATGTAAATTTGCATCCTAAACTTATAAACGAGAGGAACATCTAGTCTACACAAAATTTCTCAAGATGCATGGGGAAGGATACCTCCCGATAATCTTAGACACCGCGTCAACGATCGTCATGAAAATGTGCAGAAACATGTAATTTTGGAGGAGGAGAGAAGAACTGATAGAAGCGGGCAAGGAGGTAAGCAAAGACAAGAGAAAGGAGGTGATGGACATACAGAGGAACGAAGAGTAAGAGCATTAACAGAAGATTCAGATAGCCTAGCCACGGCGGGTTTTCAGCTAGTATCACATGTTAAAGAAATAAGTATCGAAAAAACTTTCTATATTAGCATGTAACGTTATGTCGAAATTTCAAAGCAAACGGTCAAGAACTTTCGGAAATTAATGGTTTTCCACAAACGAACATTTTCATATTTATAAATATATGAGATGTGTAACTGCACATGTCGGTAAAGTGGTGAATGAACATCCGTGGTCTTGAACTGAAAAAAATATATTGTCGGTTACAACTGCGAAAAAAATTTGGACTAATTTTTCTGGGATCTAAAGAGACTTTTCTTATGAGTTCCTTCCAAGAAGTATAGATAATTTGTAGGCTAAGTGAATAAAGATGTATTGATAGATATCAGGTTTTTAAAACAAAGAAAAAGTCATCGAGATAATGCACTACTACATAAATGTCCTGTTTCAATGGAAAAATCGAAGATGAAATCTGATTTGTTGGCAAAGTATCCCTAATCTTCTGATTTGGTTCCGCCTCACTTCCGCGCATTTCGTAACAAATTTGTGGGTGCGAAACGTAAAGAGTCCAATTAAAATGTCACGGCAGCAGCGAGTGGCTAGTTTGCAGATCCATTCGAACTATCATTTCAAACGTGTAATCCACTCAGTGGCAATACGAGGTCGCACTGAAAAATAATTGCATTCTGTTCTCGACATCGGTTCAGGTATTACGTGTCATGTACCTTTGTTTTGTTTCGCTGACGCAGATTGCAACCACCTGCTTTTAGAGGATAGCGTGTAACACGGAGCTATTCCGGTGCGCGAGAAACTGCGTAATCAAGTTTGTAAGCGCAGAAATCGCGCCTACAATTAAAATCCACAGAACAATGACAGCTGTGTACGGTAATGACTGTGTTAACCCTAGTAAGTGAATTACTGATACTAGTAATAAAGGAAACGGTGGTGCTAATCTTAACGTGTGACAGTTCGGAAGGCACGACAGCATACGCAACTAACGAGACTGGAACCGGGTTGATGCAGTGATCCTAGCAAATTGTGGGGTAACTAGGACACAGCTATCAGAGAAGTGCGTATAGGTCATCTCTGCAGAAATGAGGTACAGAAAGCTGTGTGCACATGAAACATACGAGACTCGATATTTCCCAACATTTATTTGGCGTTTACTACAACTTCATCTACATATTCACTCTGCAAATCACATTGAAGTGCCTGGTAAAGAGTTAATCGAAGCACTTTTTAAAATTTCTCTAACGTTTCAAGTTCTATAATGCACGGGAAAAAGGAACACCTAAACTTTCCGTTTTTGATTTGATTCCACTACTTTGTTATGATGATCGTGTCTTTCTATGTTGGTGGGTGGTAAAAAAATGTTCGTATTCGAAAGTTGGTACATACAGATCGCCGAAACAAATAACGCCTTTCTTTTTATGATTTGCACGCCAACTCGTGCATAATTTCCGTGAAACTCTCTCGCGTGTATCGCGATACTGCGAAGCGAACTGCTCTTCTCTGAACATTTTCTATGTTCTGCGGCAGTCACACCTGGTGAGGATTCCACACTGCGCTACAATACACCAAAACCATAATGAAGTGTAGAGCAGGCAGCATCTTTAGTAAATCTGATGCATCTTATAAGTGTTCTGCCAATGAAACTCAGCTTTTGCTTCGCCTTTCCCGCGATATTCATAGTTCAATTAGCTATTACTGATTTATTGTTTGGATGAGGTTTAACGGATAGTCTTCAGTTGGACGACTTTACACTTTTCATTTCCTAGGGTCAATTTTGAGCGCGAGGGTAACGACAAGTGATGTAAGCTTTTACTATTTCGATGCAGCGAAACATACGCGACTGGTGTATCAGGAGGAAGTGTCGATGGTGTACAAAACACCCTCCGCCACACACCGTGATGTGGCTTTCGGAGTACTGATGTAGATGTAGAACACAAAGAATGAGCGGCGCCAGCAACGTTCAAGGCCATACGCGCTATCAGAAGGTAAAGTCATGCTTACGGTGTTCCCATATGTTCAAGGCATGTCGAATTTGGAATTTATACTCAAGCTGACGATTCCGTGTTAAAGTCCAGACTACAACTGCAAAGGTCGCGGGTTCGATCCTGGGTCAATTCGAGGATTTTTATCTGTCACATACCACTTCATACACCTCTGGCAACGTTGTTGACGTGGAAAATATCGAGTCGAACTTTGGTTCAGAATGGACGTTGAACTGTACGTGCTCCTATATCTGGTTGGGTAAATGAGTTCGAAGGTCGGTGGAACGTAACAACAGGTACTACTGGGACTGTGTTATCAAGGAAGCGATAGAAATAAAACTAGGTGACAACCTTATGAATAGGGATGGAGGCTTCTGCTTAAATTCCGCTAGGGATCCTGCTCTTTCACCTGTCAAAAATAGAGGGACAAAACCAATGATCTCTATACTACCTGGGTGTTGAACTTCAGTTGTCTGAGAGCGCCAGCCATAGATGTTCATATTTCGTTTCTTGCCAAATTCAGATATGGCGGCTATGAAGTATTGTAAGTAAACCAAATGAAAATACGTTTCGATTCCACTCCCATAAAAATCTATTGCGTAACATATTGACTAAGAAGTCAAATCAGAAGGTAAGTAAGCAATTTTTTGTCATGTAATAACTGATCGAAATTCGTTTGCCAAATTTAAACATGGCGGACAACGCGAAATTGTGTACAAAACATATGAATGTGCAGGCACGCTGCAGTTCTATGCTCAGACACCAAAGTTATGCATCCAGTTTGTATACAGATCACTAGACAAAACTAATCCGACGTCATCCGTTGAGAACTGATGTTTATTATCGATATTCTGACCGGTTTCATCTTTGGTCCTATCGGTGCTGTGGGCTTGCTTGCTCGATGTGTGTTGTCTATTTCCTGTTTACTCACTGAAAACCGCGGTTTTAAAGATCGTAACACATTGCTTTCTCACTGCAGTTTCGCCTTGAAAATGGCAGGGTGGTCTCCTGCCGAAATATCGGCCGTCGTCGATTTTGGTACCTGGCAGCCTACCGGTAAGTTTTTAGAATTTGAACGTTTATTATATAATTACAAGCAATCCCTTGGATTCTGCAGTCAGCCAAACACCTTGACAAAGGTCATTTACAACAGTGGCCGAAACGTCGGAATTTTACATATTGACAATGCGGTCAAACACCCAGAAGATTTTTATTGACAATAAAGACGATAAAGACGATCAGTTTGGATTCAGGAGGAACGTAGGAACTCGGGAGGCAATACTCACTTTACGTCTTATCTTAGAAGATGGATTAAGGAAAGGCAAACCTACATTTTTAGCTTTTGTAGATTTGGAGAAAGCGTTTGACAATGTTGACTGAAATATTTCAGATTCTGAAGTCAGCAGGGGCAAGGAGAGTTATTTACAAGTTGTACAAAAGCCATACCACCGTTGTTAGACTCGAAGGGCATGAAAGGGAAGCATCAGTTGAGAAGGGAGTAAGTAAGACAGGGATGTTATTTAATTTGTACATCGAGCAGGCGGTGAAGGAAAGCAAGGAAAAATTTGGAATAGGGATTAAAGTTCAGGGTGAAGAAATAAAAACATTACGTTTTGCTGATGACATTGTAATTCTGTCAGACAGCAAAGGACCTGGAAGAGCAGTTGAATGGAATGGACAGTGTGTTGAAGAGAGCGTATAAAATGAACATTAACAAGAGAAAAACAAAAATAATGGAATGCGGTCTTAGAAAATCAGGCGATGCTGAAGGAATTAGATTAGGTAACGAAACAATGAAGGTGGTAGATGAGTTTTGTTACTTGGGTAGTGAAATAACATGCGATGGTCGCAGTACAGAGGATATAAAATGCAGAATGGCAATGGGAAGAAAAGCATTTTTGAAAAAGAGAAATTTGCTAACATCGAATATTAATTTAAGTGTAAGGAAGTGTTTACTGAAAGCATTTGTGTGGAGTGTTGCCTTGTACTGGAGTGAAACATGGACGATAATCAGTGCATACAGGAAGAGGATAGAGGTTTTGAAATGTGGTGCTACAGAAGAATGCTGAAGATTAGGTGGGTAGATCGCATAACTAATGATGTACTGAACAGACTTGGTGAGAAAAGGAATTTTTGATATACCCTGACTAAAAGAAGGGACCGCTTGGCGGGACACATTCTTAGACATCGAGGAATCGTAAATTTAGCATTGGAGGGAAGTGTGCTGGGTAAAAACCGCAGAGGGAGACCAAGAGACGCGTATAGTAAGCAGATTCAAGTGGATGTGGGTTGCCGTTCTTATGAGGAGATGAAAAGGCTTGCTCAGGATAGAGTAGGGTGGAGAGCTGCATCAAACCAGTCTCCGGACTGAAGACCATAACAACAACAAAGACGATCGTTAATAAAGTTGGTCTTAAAAATCGGCACACCCACGTACGCTCGTGAAATTACACTGGACTCTAAGGGAATAGATAAAGCAACAAGTGACAGTTTACTTCGACAAACAACCTTTCACCTTTTCAGAAATAAAATGACGTAGAAGAGTGGCGCGCCGCCGTGCCCTGGGGAGCGGTAGGTTTTTATTACGTGATAGGGCGGAGTGCGGTGAGGATCGTGGTGGGGCAAGCGCCATTAGCGCGAGGGCAGGGAAGCGCCGCTACGTGGTGATTTTTAATTAACCTCCGTAATTATAAGGCGCGCACACCAGCTGGGGCATCGCGTCTTGTGGGGGCGGGGAGACGTGCCGCGGAGCTCTCTAGGAAAGTGAGGCACGTCAGCCGACCGAGGAGGCGCATTACTCGGTCCAGGCAAGTGGCGATTTGTTCGGCTCAACCTTCATACGGATAAGAACAGGGAATGACATTTTATCATTTACAATGTAATGAAATGTCGCTGCGAGTTTGCTGCTAAAGGTAAAGTGAATGATTGGGGAGTGTAAGGTAGATACAAAGAAAAGAAAACCTCAATATCGGAAAGTTAACTGAAGAAGTGTGTAGGTATTTTACGTGCTCATCCGTAGCGACGAATGAAATGCAGCCACAAACGGCCGTCTTCTGAAGATGAAGATAGGTTGTCATCTCACAAACTGGTCTTAACAGTGGTACAGTATTTTATCTTTGGATTCGGTCATTTTATCAGAGAAAAGTGGGTGAGGCATTGTAAGGGTACAGACATATTTTGAAATTTTTTTGTATTTCAAAAAATGGAACCTTACATTTAACCCACTAAACAAACAAGTACGAGTCAAATAGGTGTTAGGTGGGAGGAATTTTTAATGTATTTTTGTTTCCTTTTAATTTTAGTGTAAGTAATTTAATTGTATATTTTCTGTTCTTTTTTTCTTTTATATTTTCCTTCTCCTACGTGTGCCTTTGGATTCGTGCGACCGCGCGGTTATGTGACGTCACACAGTGTGGCAAGGAAACTGCAATGCCGTACGGAGTTTTAGGGGCACTGAGGATTCGAAGAAAAAGAATAAATAAAGGAAAAAATAACAGAAAAGGATCGGATTTTGTTTTAGTTGATAGGAGGTCACGGAACCGATAACATACAGCCTACATATATGTAACAGATTGTAAAATAAATTATAATAAATACAGTTCTGAAGATTTAAATTGGCATTTAAGATCAGTATGCCTATCTAGATGGAATTTGGAAAAACTCGTTAAATTTCCAACTGTTGCGAGGCTGTGCGACAAGCACAGGGCCTGCAAGACCAAGCTTATAAAATAATTGTCGTGCAGACACCTCGCAGTATGCGATTCGTATACGAAGGTAGTGGATTACATACATTCACGAATATACATCGCAAACTGCGAAATTTTCCGACATCTACTGCTCTTCTAAGGATGGACTATCGAACTATAACACGTGAAAATTTGTGCTGGACCGAGACTATCTGGGGTTTCCCGCTTTTCGCAAGCGGTCGCCTCAACCACTCCACCAACCGTGCACTCTCCCAGGCCAGACATAAATGCCATGATAGGCTTCGAAATCTCTCTCCCTCTCGCGGGACTTGCACTAAACTGTGTACGAGCGTATGAGGGATAGAGACAAGTGCAACACATGGAAATTTGGGTCTTGCTGGGGAGCGTACTCGGGTGGCCGAGTGGTTAAGGCAATCGGTCAAGAAAAGCGCGAGACCCGGGTTCGAGTCCCGGCCAGGCACACGCAGTTTGCGTTGTGTATGTGTGAATATTCACCACTGCTGCGGATCACCGCCAACGTCTGTTCCTTAGGAACAGACAATTAATGATAAGGATTTCAAACACTTGATCAACCACAAGAGGCTTACAATCTCTCCAAAGTGTTTACTTGTAGCCGTCTACTTTTAAAAGTCCGTTTTCTATTGAAAAATGCACAATTGGCAGCCAGATTTAATTCGACTCCTTTCCGTTAGCTTTGTCTTGCTTTTGTTAATGTTATCTTTTGTTAATGTTAGATTTTAAGACACCGTTAAATTGCTCTTCCAGGACCTTACGATGTATTACGAAGTTATCGGCAAAACGCAAGGTTATTATTTTTCTACCTGAACTTTAATTCCCACTCCAAATTTCTCCTTGTTTTACTTCCCAGCTTTCTCATTGTACAGATTGAATAACATTGGGGAAAAGCTACAGCAATATTTATGCCCTCCCTTTCATGCTCTTCGACCCTGCAGTCTGGTTTCTGTTCAAGTTGTTTACAACTTTTCGAGCCCTTCATTTAACCCCTGCTAGTAATGTATTCCGTTCAATGTTGCCAAAATAGCTGTAACAGTAAGACAGTTTTTTAACCTATTTCTAATAAAAGTTGTAAGGTGAGTATTGCCCTACGTGTAGTTTACAGTGTTGATTTTTAACTCATTCAATATCGAATCGTTATTGGATTAGTGTTGCATAGTCTTCCTTGCACTTGCTGTTATCCCATTCTCGTGCAGAACAAGAATGTCCACTACATTTGTGGTAACTGCGAATCTGATATGCACTAGACTTGAATGTTTGGAGCTTACGAAACAAGCAGGGTTAGCAGAAAATGTAGAAAATTTCTTTGTCTAAAAGGAACAAGGAAGTCTTTGCAACAAAAGAACGAATCTTTTAATGTGAAATAGGAAGAGGAAAATGTATAAATATTGGAAATCTGAGAGTCCCTAGGATTACAAGCTACTTAAACTGATTTACGCTAAGGACAACAAATACACCCAAGCCCGAGGGAGGACTCGAGCCTTCAACGGCGAGAAGCGGTGCGCTCCGCAGCTAAACGCCTTGGAACGCTCAGTCATTCCACGGCGGCAGTTCGGAGAGGAGAAGCAATGACTATTAGAGCTAATGATTACGACAGTAATTAGGCAATACGTAACTCTACATTCCGATTGCGTCATTATGTGCCTCTGTATCAGCCTTTTGGACACACCTCTAATGCTCGATACTTAAAGAGGTAATTGAACTGCGCATTTGCGTGTGTGTCGTCCACGACCTTTTTTTTTCTGACGTGACAAACTCTAATGAACACTGAGCATTCACGACGACAGTGGCCAATGCTGTCAATGTTCTGAACACGACACGTTCTACCTCCGGAAAATACGTGATTGCATATTACACGAAAGCCAATCTTGGTCCTGTCGTATCAAATTACCCCACCCATACAGCAGAGAAATGAACGCGTGTCCAACGCATGCGTCCACCAAATATCGCTCTGAATGGTAATGAAAGTTACGACAGACATTACACGTAGCGTTCCCGGATAATGGCTCTCAATGGCGACGTAATATAATGGTATAAAACTTAATTGTCTCGGAATACCATGAAGGTAAAGTCAAAATTTTCACATGTGCGTGAGGATTGTCAGGTTAGTTCTCTTGTACGATAGAACAGAGTACAAGTACAGCATGCGTACTTTTTATGGATGTCCAAAATAAAATTTTTATTGTTAACGACAGAAGTGAATACTTGCAATACTAACAGCGATAAATGTAGCAAGAAATATTTAACGCTTATTATCTCAGAAATACGTATTAGAAAAGACAGGCCTCTTATATATCTTAGCTGTTGTTTGTAGATAATAACTGCTCGAGATACCTGGGAATTGGATATACATACAACACTCCTTTTCTTAATCTCTCTGCCCGTCACATCCCCCACGTCTATGCCTGTTTCTTCCCTCTTTGTACTCCTAGGCTTTTCACTTATTAGCTACCTGGAAATCCGGCATTACTCAGGTATTGCTATATGCTTGTACTCAATTACTCCGTCTCCTCCTTTCTCCGTTTCTCTCCGTCAGTCTCCTCCTCCTGTACCTAACTCTGCTTCGTCCACCTCCTTCTCCTGATCCTACGCCTCCTTCTCTCATTTATCTACCTATGCACCCCCATGTCTTCCCCCGCTCTCTGCAGTCTCCTACTGTCCCCTTTCTCTGTTTATCCCCTCCCTCTCCTGTATACGAAAAATTACAATACCTGATAAATTTATGATGATCAGTCAAACGGCGCCAAGACTGCATTGTACCAAATATTATGGAAACAGTGATGTTTCTCATGCGCAAAATGTCATCAGCATATATATAAAACTGTAAACTGGTGTCGAATTCGGGTTTAACGTAGCCTCTGCCATGCACCGTGAGAAGTATTATATAGGCAGTCCTGTTCATCTTGTTTTGAAGCTCATGTGTGCAAAACGGCGCATAATAAGTGGTGATGCCCCATTACAAAATTGCCAATTTAGATTTTTTTCCATTATTCAGCTGTTATTTTGGGTTTTCCTTATTTTTTTTCTAAACTATACCTTTAATAATGCAAACAAAACTAAACAAAATATTATTCATATCTGAGTTTTAGCGAGACAACAATTGATGTATGTATACATAGTGTCTCAATCAACTTTTTAACATAAATCTCTCTCGAACTACAATAGATATTGAGAAACGACTTTCACGGTCATGAACGAAACGCAAACAAACATTATTTTCAACTTATATGTTTTAAAATGAATACGCCATATTATTTCTTACGCCATCCGTAGCATGAAAAGTCACAAAAAAGAATGGTGTTGGTTGTATCGCAAAGAGTTAATTTTTCCGGTTGAAATTGACGCATTGCGATACAACAAACGCCACTCCTGTTGTGATTTTTCATGCTACTGATTCCGTTAGAAATGATTTTGGGTATCCATTAAAAAACATAAGTTTGTTTTGAAAATAATATTTGTTAACGTGTTACATTGTCTTATAGTACTTACTTTCAGAAGCCGCTGTACTACGTTGATGACCGTGAAAGTTGTTTTTCAATATCTATTGTAGTTCCAGAGATATATGGAATGTAAAAGTTGAGTGGTACACCCTGAATATAGATTATATACAGCAAAATTACAATATAATGAAATACATTAAATAAACTAGTTATGCCTTATGTAATTTTGGAAAAGTATGTGTTGCGTGAAATAAATTGTAGCGTCAAGGAAACGTCCTAAATCGAGTATAATAATTTCGTGTGGCTCAGTAACCTGTTGCAAGTTTTGGATTGGACGCCATTCGTTGCGTAACATGTCCCTAACCTACTCCAATCAACCAACTGGGAAAAGGGGACCTATAGTATAACCTGGAATCCGAACCACACGTTGTTTCTGATGAGTCTTCACAACGTTGTCAGCGTGATAGCTAAGTTAAAACTAACGTGAAAAATACCCCTATCCAAGCGAATTTCGAACCTGTGTCCTTCCCATCTTCAACCGAGAACTTTGTCATTAGCCCTGACCTGAACCTGATTAACAGCGCCAATCCCATTGGATATTTACCCTACGCAGATAAAAGCATTCAATTTGTACTAAAACTAAAATTGACGTTATTAATCGAGATAAAAACCATCCCATCTTTTAAGTTGGACCAAATCACACACACTGTGCACAATTTCACGGAGATCAGTTGAATAATTATGGAATTCTTCACAGACAAACATCGTACCACGCGATTTATATATATATAGATAGCCTACATATATGTGGTAAAGGCAAAAGTCTCACCATATTAATATGCATTGCTTCCTGGAGATTGTGTATGTAGTTTAATTGTTAGGCTACTGCTTCATACTGCATATTTTGGGAGTGTATATTCCAATGTCAAAAAGGTTTAATTGTTATTGCGTTATCCGCAACTGTTCACTACTGTACTGCTGTTGTCGTGCCACTGTCATGGGAATGTCTTATGAGTTCAGCATCTTCTGTGGTTCTGGTTGATTGAAAATGATAATTAGTACCAACAGTTTGGAAGAGTTTCACAGATTCTTTTCAATAACGTATTATTTTAGGTATATACGAGTATGTGCTTCTTCTGACTGTTCTTAAATTGAGTAATTGTAATTTATTATTCGTCGAAAATGAAGCTTTTTCGGAAAGCAGTCAACAGTGTTTATAAAAAGAAACATGCGCACCGCACGCAGTGCCACCCAAACAACCGTGAGCACTGGGGCGACGTGCAGTGGTGCGCGCGGCCGTTCTCTGTCGGGGATTCGAGTACCCCCTAGGGCAAGGGTGTTTGAGTTGTACTTACGTTAGTTTACCTAAGTTTAAGCTACGAACTAGTGACCAAGCAGTTGAGTCCGACTGATTTACAAACTTTGTTGGTAACTTTTGTCTTTTCAAATGTTTTCTCTACACTCGATGTAAATTTTGGTAGAACACTCAAGGTAGGTGGGCTTCTTGCAACAGTGGCAAACATAAAACCTCTTTCTATTCTTTTTTGGGTCACGGTGGAGCATGTTCTACGTTTCACAGGTGCCAATACAATTTCTTCTTCACTCTCACACTATTCTGAGTCTGAATTACGTTCACTTTGAATCTCATAGTCACTGTCTGATTCCACGTCACTTCCTGAATAGTCTTCAAACCGCCGGCCGCTGTGGCCGAGGTGACTGAGGCGCTCCAGTCACGGTCAGCACGGCCACTACGGTCGGGGGTTCGAATCCCCCCTCGGGCATGGATATTTGTGCCGTCCTAGTTCGTAAGTAGTTCATAAGTAGATGGAAGTTTAGGGACTGATGACCCCGTAGTAAAGTCCCATAAGCTTTACAAACATTTGAACATCTTCAAACCATTTGAAAACAGTATCCTCAAAATGAGGGACTGTAGCACCCACAGTAGAGGAAGAGCTCGGTGCTGAATCCATAACGCAAAGGCCCGGTCTCAGAGACCGCTAGCACAAAAGAAGATGTGATAATATTGCTCCGACTCGCGTTAACGTGGCTACTGACAATGGGAAGAAGTGCAGGTGTTGGAAGCAAAGATTACACAACGCTGTGTTATCCTTCCCCACCCCTGTTCATTAAAAATTGACTAACAATAAGCGTTTGCGGTCTGTGAGACCGCACCTGGGGCGTTAAGGGTTAAATCTGGAATCAGAGGAAAAAAAAAAATTTCTCGACCGGGCAGTGGCATGAAATCGCGTTGTGGTAAGTCGGCGTACCGCACAGTGGCGCGTTCGCTCAGCAGTGTCGGCGCGATGGTGGCGATAATTAAGGATTAAATATGCACAGGCGAGCCAGGCGCATACCGATAGGAGACGAGGCACGGCGCTGTGTGCTCGGCGAGAACCCACACGTATATTAGACGAGCGGCCGATACTATCTGCGATGCGATCGCAGGCGCTTAGCGTTTCTCCAGCCGCCGATTGGTTCCGTCGTCTGAGAACCTGTTCCGGCAAGTCTCAAGTCTGCGCCGATACGCTCCGTACTCTGGCCTACAAACCGGGAGCGCACCAAGACGATCTCCGCTAAACTGTAAACGTTCGCAAAAGTCGCCGCATGGCTCTCACCCAGTATAGGAATCACTTTCATATTTCACAGATGACCTACAGTTGAGCAGCCACAGGCAATTAAGGCAAAGAAAGCAGGATGGACAGCCTGTGGTATTGCAGCGACGTTAATTAAGGCGTTTTTATTCATGAAAGAATTGATCGCACCTGTCGGATTTTACAGTTAACATTTTCGCCAGCAGTGAGTCTCCACTAGAATTACATACCAGTTTACACATTATCTATTAATTTAATTATTTTGCCAAGTAGGCTCAACCACAGAGATCGTGTAAAAACACTACAATATGACGCGTTTCAAGCGCCAAGCCCTCATCATCAGATAAACTATACAAGAATCTTAAAACCTGAGACAATAAAAATCTAAAACGTAATAAAACAAAACGTGGTTACTTCCCTTGTAAGCGCGTCTACGCAGGAAGGTCCTCAGCATACTGTGCTTCGTCAAGTTTCAAAGCAGACCCCAGCACTGGCGGCGCATAACACTAGCGAAATGCATAGAGTCAACAACACGAGCGGAGCACACGTATACAAATGAAAACAAAGACCTATAAATACCAAAGATCATCCACAAGGTAATGGGTACATTCAGGTGTAGCGAAATCGTTTGCACAGTTATCTTTTACTCAAATATCTATGTAGAACGGAAACAAGGATTCTTACAAATTACACAACGGATTTTTTTTTTTTTTTTACAAAATTTTTGTAGCCAACGGAAGAGTGGCAAATAAACAATTGTGATACCCAGTAGACCAAACTGATGTGTACGTTTTCAAAGAAAGATTTACTTGCTTGGAACTAATCAGGGCGGTCAAGAAAAACTTTATTAGCGATTTATAGGACAAAAAATTGTTTCAGTTTTCGTAGCCAAATGAAGACTATGAAAGGGACAAATGGCGTGTCAAAAAGAAAAAAAAAGTATTACAGTAAATACAATAATGAAGAAGAACTTAATCAATAATTTGCCGAAAAGGTACTACATGAACTATTGCCCGATTTTTCATCGAAACTAAGTGTTTGAAATGGACAAATGGGGCTAGCTAATTTATGATCATGGGATACAGTTTTGAAAAAAAGGAAGAAAGGTTAATTGCTTGGAAGTAATCTGAGTAATTAAGATAATTAGCACAAATAATAATTAATGGTTTGAGGAAAAAATGAAATTTTCACGTACAGCTGCTGATAGCTATGTAAACGAAGTAATAAGATATTCATCTCTTTAGGGCCTAGCTATTTTGTCCGTTTAAAGTAGCACTGGTATGGAAATTGTGAGCTGCGGCCGAATAGCCGTGCGCACTAATCTGCCTTACTGCGGTGCGCACGGCCGTTCATCGTGCAGAGGTGTGTGTGTGTTGTTCTTACAATAACTTAGTTTAAGTAGTTTGTAAGTTTAGGAACCGATGAGTATTGCAGTTAGGATCCACAACTTTACAATTATTTGAACATTTTGATTTTTAGAAATTGTGGCAGACTTTCTTATGTGTGTGTGTGTGTGTGTGTGTGTGTGTGTGTGTGTGTGTGTGTGTGTGTGAGTGAGTGAGTGTACGTCTGCATTCTATTGTTACTAACAACACAGCATCTATATATAGACAAAGCAGTTTCAAATTTTGATATAATATTCATTTTACTTTCACGGTGTAAAAGAAAGACTGCCATTATAAACATACGCGGGTATATGTGCACCTTCCATATCGCCTTCTAAACTATCGTATCAATGGTACACGCATTCCTTGCAACTAGGAAGAACAAGATATGTCACTTTACAATAGTTCATTACATGGTAATCAAGTAATTTTCCTGTATGAGTAGCGGCTGAACGTGAGCACAACATGCTCGAAACGGATTGCAGTGTTTTAAATCAAACAAAAGCAGTAAAGTGATTGGTAGCAGTAATAACGAATTTTTAGAGGAGAAAATACTCTACATCTTTGCTCTCTTATCTTCTTTCCATAACTTGTATCGATTCAGAGATATTTTGAAAAATAACGCCGATCCAGTAGAGGCAAAGATAATAAATTTGAAAAAAAGGAGAAACTATCACTCCAAGGTAGGTGATAAAATTAGCAGAATCATAAATGTATAGGAAAATATTTGCAAAATATCATAAAATTTACAGGAAAGTATTCTCAAAAAGTCATAAAACTATAGGAAATATTTGCAAAAAAAAAAAAAAAAAAAAAAAAAAAAAAAAAAAAAAAAAAAAAAAAAAAAAAAATTACAGGAAAAGCTAAAGTGGGCCGTAAAACACGCCAGTGCGATTTTTTTCTTTTTGACCGATAACGCATGGTACTGGATCAAGAGTGTTTGATGTTCTGAGCTGGCACATAATAAAAAACAATGACGAGTGAAATACGGAAAGATTAAGGCATGCCGGCCGCGGTGGCCGAGGGGACTGAGGCGCTCCAGTCACGGTCTGCACGGCCACTACGGTCGGGGGTTCGAATCCCCCCTCGGGCATGGATATTTGTGCCGTCATTAGTCTTAGCTAGTTCATAAGTAGTTTGTAAGTTTAGGGACTCATGACCCCTTTGTTAAGTCCCATAAGCTATACAAACATTTGAACATTTTTTTTAGTAAGGCATGCGAGTGACATTGTTGGTTTTGGTTGTTGTGTGAAATGGGAAATTATAGATTTTGGACACAAGACGAAGCAGCACTTGTTAGGTGGCAGGAGGCGAATGATAAAGGACAATGCCCCTCTCATGATTAAGTAATAAGAGTAGCAGGAGAGCAGACTACGCGAGTGTTTGTAACTTGCAGTCAGCTTACCGCAAATTTGCATCAGAACCTTGCTCGAGAATGCTATTAAGGAATAGCTGTACGGTACAGTCGGCACTCCGCCACACGCGCGAGCTAAGTTCCAAACCTCTCCCGCAGCTGCTTTGTCGTGCTAAATGAATTACGTAATTATTATTTATCGTGAGTAATTGCCGTGCGCATAAATTAAAGACAACAGCTAACGATCTTGCAGGTATCGATTATTACGCGCGCGAAATCTTTAATGGCCGGCCGCCTGGGCGGTGTTTAATTTTCATGAGCGTTTCGCGGCATCCGCGCTGCTTCCCCCGGAGGTGGCCACGGCAGGTGAATAATGCATGAGGGCGTTGCCACCGGCTCCAAATTGAGGGGCATTACGGTAACGACAGCTTTATCACTGCAGGCGCTGCCCCCGACGTCTCCGCGCCTGCTGCCTCCTGCAGGTGGTCCACGCGGCGACAGAGCAGCGGGAGACCGCGGTTCGACCACGCCTGCTGCTACTCGCTTACCGGAGAACCCGCTGAGCGGCCGCCGCAGGCTCTAACAAGGCGCAGTCGGGCCGCATTAGTCAACCGTCGGCAGGCAATAACTCTGTCTCGAATCGTCTGCAGCTGTCTGTGAATTAACGAAGCGCCAACGCCAGCGCCCGCGCTGCGGAAAAGCGCTCTTTTGCGGATATGGTTGCAACTGCTGTAGAGATACACTACGACATTATTGGGCAGAATAGACACACAGTGTTTCGGATGTCAGGACAGTATTAGCGTAGCCCACATAGATCAAAGATAACATAGATTGCGCGTGTCCCTATCTCTGACGTGTTGTCGTTTGAAACTAACATCTAATATTGCCCCGAGTTACGTGTCTGAAATTTCGTCATTAACGGGAGAAGGAAGGAAAAGGTAAATCTGGATGGCCGGAGGTGGATTTGAACCACCATCCTCCCGAATGCGAGTCCAGTGTGTTACCACTGCGCCACCTCGCTCGGTACTATGTGATCGAAATCGATCTGCAAAAATATTAATAAAAACGACCAATGCTGCATACTATAGTAGTTATTGTATTCATTGTTTTGTGGTAGCTGAGCACAACGTTCCAAAAAATGGAATCAAACCTCAAACAACTGTTCATTTCACTTCTAATAACTTATTACTAGCTCTGTACTCACTTGATGTGATGAGTGCTATAGACAAAGGATGTCAAATAGATTCCGTATCTTCGGAAACCTTTAGACACTATACCTCACAACCGTCTTCTAATCAAACTGCGTGCTTATGAAATACGGACACAATTGTGCGATTGTATTCGTGATTTCCTGTCAGAAAGGACACAGTACGTTAGACGGAAAGTCATCGAGTAGAACAGAAGTGACATCTGACGTTCCCCAGGGAAGTATTATAGAGCCCCTACTGTTTCTTAGTTTTATAAACGACTTAAGAGACAATCTCAGTTTCCGGACGATGCTGTCATTTATCGGTTTGTAAAGTCACCAGAAGATCAAAAGCAACTGCAAAATGACATATAATTATAATATATTAGCATGGTGCAAAAAATTGCAATTGATCCTTAATAGTGATAAGTGTGAAGTCATCCATATGATCACTAAAAGAAGCCCGTTTACGCTATAAACCAGTCAAAACTTCAGGCCGTAAATTCAACTAAATGCCTAGGAGTAACAATTACAAACAACTTAAATTGGAAAGAACACGTAAAAAATATTGTAGGGAAGCGACCCAAATACTACGTTTCGTTGGCCGAACACTTAGAAGATGTAACAGCTCTACACTTTTGTGTCCCATTTTGGAGTACTGTTGCGCATTGTGGGATCCCCAACTAGAGGGACTGACCGACGATTTAGGGAAAGTTCAGAGAAGGGCAGCTCGTTTTGTACTATTGCGATATAGAGGAGAGAATGTCACAGGAATGATGCACGAGTTGGGGTGGAAATCATTAAAAGAAATGCGTTATTTGTTGCGACGAGATCTATTTGCGAAATTTCTTTCACTATCTTTCTCTTCCGAATGAGAACATATTTTGTTAGCATCCATCTACATAGGAAGACATGATCATCAAAATAAAATAAGAGACGTTAGATCGAAAACGGAAAGTTTAGCTATTAGAGAATTGAACCGTAGAGAAACATCATAAAAGCGGTTCCATCAACCCTCTGCCATGCACTTCAATGTGACTTGCAGAGTATTCATGTAGATATTGATTACCATCTGCAGTACAAATAGACTAAATTTCATGTTTCTAACCCCATTAGTAGCTGGGATAAAGAAATGTAGTTTTGAGAAAAATCTATTTAAAGTTTAATATTGAAATCCTAATATAGTTATTGATTAGAATTACTTACCACTAACATTTTCCTGCGCCATACTGAGAATCATCTGAATCATACTGATCATCTTTTCTTCTCTTGGTCCCTCTTCTTTTCTGTCTTGCTTCTTTTGTGTATTTTAAATTAGCGACATCTTCTTTGCAGATTCTCTCTTCATCTATTTGTCCCAAGCATTTTGCAGTATTTCCACTAGATTTAATGCCCAATAATTCAATTTTTTTCTAGTTACATCATCACTGAAGCCTAAAATAGCATCATAAACACCAAATATGAGGGTTGGAAGCGGAACAAATACAGTTTTCTGTAACCGGGTTCAAATGACAGAATTCACACATTCATTAAAATTTTGGATTTTACCATGAAGACATTTCTTCAACAATGTATCTTTACAAAGATCTCTAAATATGAGGTTAATGATGCAGTTTCACTAATTATGCAGGTAAAGGATTATTTTGGTCATATCTGGCATTTCTCCTGTACTTGCACCAAGTGTCAGGATCATTCGGGAAAAAAGCATGCACTGGTTTTTCATTTGTGGAAAGCTTATGGAAAATGGTAGCCCATACAGTTTTCTTCATGTTTTCTAAATTCCTTACATTTCTCCTTATGGCCAAGCCATTATAATTCTGTACTCTACCTATTTCAACATTTTTCAGGCGACTTTTACCACCTATTTCTTACCATCTTCCAATACTATTTTTGACTTTTAATAATCTTCTAGACCTGTACCCCATTCTCTTCTGGATTTGCCCAATACTCTCTAATTTAGAAATTTTGACATTAGAGCCATAGGGTTGCTCTCCACATACCCGATCATGAGCTTTGCTGTCACCGTCTCCTATAGAGTGTCAGCAAAACCACCGCAACTCACGAAAAAATTGTCGTATTTATATAAAACAAAAAGTGTATAACGCAGTAAAGACCAGGCATTTCAAATGTGCTAAAATCTAAAAATTGAATTTTTGAGCTCCCTTGCCTTCCGTCTGCCCTTAAAATCAACTTTTTCTCATTTACAGATGAAATTAAGCGTCGATTTTAACAATAAAACTACTTCGCGTATTCGTAATACACTTGTTGAGTGTCAAGGTAACATAATTTCTCCATAAATTACTAATTTTAATGCGGTGATAATCGTTTTTTGATGTGCACAGGTGAAAAATACTGTCAGTCCTTTATATAAGAAACAGAATTACACATTCTCAGTGCTTGTGTTGCTCCATGAATCTTTTAGGCCTACTTTTTTTCCATCTGATTAATGTGATTATCGATGGGAAGATTATTTGAACCGGTCTTGAGTGAGTTTTAATGTCAGGAAATACGTCATTTCTGGTGCAGAGATGCTTTTAAGAATGTTACGCAAACCTAAAGATGAATACAGAATACTCATTATACATATAAAACCAGTTCTTATCCAGTTCATCGCTACTTTTTCCTCTTCACATTATTGACTGACGTAGTTAATATTTTGTTTGTTTTACGTTTCGCCATCACTGTATGTGGTAAAAGTCATAAAATATAAATGCTTGTATAGTGTTAAAATTATGGATGCAAACACATTTCAGTTCTTGTAAAAGCATAACAAAAAGCATTTGACATGTATTGTTGAGGAATCGTAAGGAAACTGATGCTGTTTGTCAAATTGATATTTCTTCTTCTAATCCTGTGTAAGCTGCAAACCAAAAGTCTCGCAGTATTACAAAACCAGTCATTTGCTTAAAAACAGCAGTTCTGTTGCTTTTAAAACGGACTGTCAATACTGTCCACTAGACACATGTAAAAATTGTAATCATTGCATCAATATTGGGACTTGCGGAGAATTAACTGAACTACTAAATGTGTAATAAGAATACAATAATACGTTTTATTGTTAAAAACTAAGTCGAATTTCCACTACAAACGAGAAGAACTCCAACATTGCTCTTAATGATGAAAATGGTTTCCTGCCACGAGTCATGTGACTTAGATGTTGATTTCAGTATAATTATGTCTAGCGCAGTCTTTGGTCTATGGTGGCTCACCTTTGATAGTTTCTTGTGTATAGGTTATCTTTGGTACATGAGGGCAGCTGTCCTGTAGTCCACAACTGCATCAGGATGTTTTCTCTTAGAAGGCGTTTACGGTAACGAAGCACGTACGCTGCGTCTGTCTTACTGATGACTTTGTATAAGGGCAGATTAATTTTTTAGAGTATGTTATTGTCTGAATTGCATATTGCTTCGTGTGTCGTCGAATTAGTTTCCCGTATTTTAAAATATGCTTCCTTGTTCTTTAATACTTGTTGATGGGATAAATGAGTGATTCCAAAACCGTAAGTCTCGGGATATCTTCAGGTGGGTCACCGGAAGGAAGACATCTAATGAAAAAAATAGTATTTCGTTCTATTACTTTCATTATATTATTTTTCACTCAGTAAACAAAAGTTCAACTTCTTTCACTTCTTTATTCACAATGATAATGTGAACTGTAAGTAGTTTCTTTGTCAAAAACGATTATTTACAATTAATACTTATTTTAAGAATTACTTTCAAATAAATCATGATTAATTGTTAAAAAACAGTCAACAATCCAATGATGTGCTTTACTAGGTTGAATGCTGTTGCCTTCTTCCGACCTAACTGACTTACCCAAGCAGTTACAGGGGGACCTGCATTTTGACGTGGATTCCGAACGGCGGTGCTACTCGACATTTTTCACATCAGCAACATTGACAGAAGTAAAAGAAGTGGAAAGCGACAGAAAAATCCTAGGACCTGGCACCTGGCACCTGGAACCCGCAACCTTCGGATTCATAATCTGGCACTGTGCAACCGAGTTTGTAGATGACAACCTAATAAAACATTCAACGCTGGAGGAATACTACCTGTTGGAACGACCATGTGATCCTCTTTTGAAAACTTTGTTTAAAGTCCAAATCTTTATCCTGTTTTGACCATTTTGAATCACAGTAAAGGGATAATATCAAGTATGGCTTTCAAGGAATTAATGTGTGTGTTTGTGTGTGTGTGTGTGTGTGTGAGAGAGAGAGAGAGAGAGAGAGAGAGAGAGAGAGACAAAAACTTTGCGCGGAAAATATTTTCTTACTGCAGAAAATGTTCTTACCTTTCTTTAATACTACATTTTAAAGTATTAATCACCAAAGCATTCGCCCTTCATTTTCATTTACATGTAATGTTTGTATTACTGAGTCGCGAATTAAGAATGTGGGTCCCATTACGAAAAAGACTGGAATACATCAATCCCGAAACATGTCGTATACACAACAACTTTTATATTATGGAGAACTGGTGCGAGATTGCCCCAATACTTCAAGCCACAGTTGAACGTTGGCGTCAAAGCAGATTAAAGTTACACCCGTAGGTGTGCACAGTGTGAAGCACACGTTGAAAGTTTCTCGCTTCTCCTTCTCTCTTACAAAATTTCCATCTGCTGTGTGTTTGAACTTGTTCTAGCTGAATGCCTTTGTACAACGTTACGTTAGTCTGACTGCGTATTTTTAACTGTATTCTATGTGAATGTAAAGGTATTGCGAAACCTATTTATTATAATTAGACACAAACTGCTAATTGTTTCTGTATGAAAATGTCGTAACAAAGTTAACTGTCTGAAAATTACTGATAATAAAAATCATTGCGTTAATAATTCTGGTCCTACAAACTTGTTTCTGACTGAACTAACAATCTTTAACGGAATGTAACGAACACGATATTTATCAATGCAATCTGACTCAGTGCAAACACTTGTTAACCTGAACACTGTATGAATTGTCCATCCGTGAAATCTGTAAATCATTTGATTTATCTTGTAAACAAAGTTTAACGGATTTCTTTTCATGCTCATGTGGACGACTTCACAGTTCTCATTATTAAGAGTCAATTACTAATTTTTACACCATAGTGATATCTTATTCAGATCGTTCTGCAGTTGGTTTTGATCTTCAGGTGATTTACTAGACGGTAAATGACGGCGTCATCTGCAAACAACCTAAGAGAGCTACTTAGATTTTCCCCTAAATCGTTTATGTAAATAAGGAACAGCAGAGGACCAATAACACTACCCCGTGGAACGCCCGATATCACCTGTGTTTTAGTCGATGCCTTACCATCGACTACGCTGTATCCCCTCTGACAGGAAATCCCCTATCCAATCGCAAATGTGGGGCGATATACCATAACCACGCAATTTGATTAAAAGCCGTTTGTGAGGTTTCTTCCTTCTTCCTTCCGTCCTCCGTGGAGTGCATGTTCTTTCCCTTCCCCTCCTTTCTTGTCCTGATTTCTTCCCCTCCCCGCCGGGGGACTGATAACCTTAGCAGTTCGGTCCTCCTGTCCTGAACAAACCAACCAACCAACCAATCAGAACTAAAACAGTGGTATCTGTTTTATGGGGTCGGTTTTTGCCACCCCTTATCCCTGGTGGCCAGACTGCAGCCGGCTAGGGGCTAGCGTTGTCGCCTCGCCTCGCCTGGCCGCGTGACGTGTGTCGTCCCATTTGTAGGCGGCGGCTGGTGTATGCACTGGCGGCGCAGTTCGTCTCCCGTGACGCGCGCGCGCACGCCCCGGCCCTGCAGACCAGTTAGCCGCCGCCTCCCTTCGCTGTCCGCCCTCATGCATTATTTAACCCGCGGCCAGTGATTAACGACCCCCGCGGAAACTTATCGACTCCTCTCGTCATACGGCGGCCAGTCGCCTCCTAGCCAGAACGCGATTTACGATCTCCGCTGCGGGGAGCGTTGAAAACCGTTCTCGCATGAAACCGCGTGCGTTCGCCCTGTAAAGCACCGTTACATATATTGCGCTCTGTGTTCCCGTGTCCGGTTTGCCTCTGTGCGAAAGACAACGTTACAGCAATACTGTTTTTTTCCCTGTAGTTCCTCCCAGCAGAACAAAACTGTGGAAAACGGGAGGAATTACGATAAACGTGCTACAGTGAATGCAGTAGAAGAGATATTACGATTTATCAAAGCAGAAAGAGACAGCCAGGGATAATTAATCGGAAACGTACAAAAGTCACACTTGGCTGGTCCTGAAAAACACTGACATACACTCAGGTGTCAATTCATGGCTTTCCTCCTAATACCCTATCGGATCTCATTGAGCCGTGGCGGCTCTTGCGTCCCGTTTCATATTTTCTTCTGGTCTGGCCGTTCTTCTAGCGCTCGCGACCGCTTGTAACGACCCATGTTGGGATGTATTTCCAGCTGCTTGCATTACTGAACCTCTCGATACCACTGTTGCATAACAATAGATATGAATATAATTAGTCTATTACCATATTCTTTTCCAAAACGTTTGTAATTCTTTTTTCTAACGTGACTAGCTGATGTAATTTTCTATACTTGACATCGTACAAGTTTCTTTAATTAGCAAACTTTAATTGCTTCATGCAAGAGGCATATTGTTGGAATTTCGATGGTATGTTAATTAGTATTTCTGTTAAGGCTAGTTAAATTATTTTCTCATAATATTAAAGTAGGTATTATTATGTTTCACAAGTAATCTTAGGAAAGTTTTGCTTCATTATCTTCTGTGTAATTACCATTAATTACGAAAGTATTGTTCACAACCCTATTAAATTATATTTGGATATGAAATACAATTAATTTGACAGATTTGTATATCAATTTAATAAGTATTATTTATGCTACCGTTGTATGTAATTGTTTACTTTTCCATTATAATTAACTTAATGTATGTACATAATTAACAATAAATAATTTTCAGTATCAGTGCTTGTGTGATATAAATAGGATGATTTCACGCCATGTAAAGGAGTCTGGTGTCGTCATTGATCTGAGTCATAATCCACGTCACTTTGAACTTTAATTTTGAACAATTATATACATTATTGTTAGGCATGGGAGGTTTGAATCATCCCTCGGGCATGGATGTGTGTTGTCCACAGGTTAGTTTAACTTAATTTATGTTTTTTAAGTCTAGGGACGTATGACCAAATTAGTTTGGTCCCATAGAATTTCAAACATTTGAACATCTGTCAGGCATGTAGAAAGTATATCTACAGTGATCAATCCTTCATATTTGTGCCACATTCAAACGTACACCTCGAACTTTTGTATTTCACACACGAAGTGTGAAAATTTTTATTATTTACGTGTGGTACGTGCATACTGGATTGTTGTGATTATAATTAATGGGACTTGTACACTGGCCATAAATGGGGACAATTGGGCACTTATTATTAATTAGTCAATGAACTGAAATTCCACTTGTCGCCTACGTTATTTGTAGTGGATTACTTTTGCCCCATGAAATTTCAGCCAGCCACTACCGAGAGCGCCAATCTACCAGAACATCAAGAAGCGATGATCTACGATCCGGTACTTTATACGCTTTGATCCTGATTTCTGGCATCTTAGTTTGTTTATGCGGATTTCTGTTCTAATTCCTCCAATTTACGATGCCTTACTGTCACAAATTGCCTTCTTTCTTCCTACGATCTATTTTACAGTGCTTTATGTCGTTATTTTGGCACAGGTAGGTTTCTAGACGTCCTGTCGATTATGTTTCCGCCTGCTATCACTGGTGGCGCAATTGTTGCTGTCTGTGGCCATGTCTTATTAGCTGAACTTCATGTACGCATGCGCTCTTATAAGCGGGGCCTCCTGCAATGGACAGTGAGTCGACAGGCAGTCAGTTACGAGTTCGGCGAGTGGAACCACTCTGCACTTGGGCCAGCAGTGACGACTGAGGCCGTGGTAGCGGAGCGAGCAGCCTGCTCTGGCAGTGGGTTGGTGTGTGATGCGGTAATGAGCTTCTTCGCCTTAGTTTATGTCTACCCGAGGCACCCCTTAGGTGCGAATTGTTTCGCATCTATCTCAACACGTGATGGGTTTCTAAGGTTCTGGAGAATTTGGGCACCATGTTACACTCGTTCAGTGGCAGTTCCTGCAGGCAAGGACGCCTTTACTTTCGTCGCTGTGGAACCAATAACATACGTAGGTTATCCATCTTATGGTTCTTCAGACATGGATTACCACTGGTCTCCCAGTACCCTCCCAATGTTGTTTTGGTGAAATCAGCTGTCGTGTTGTGGATTTTGTAGGCTTCTGATATTGTATTATTGAATCGCAAACCTACCCGGTGTATTTGCACAGGGAGTTGCTTTAGGCCGTCTATTGGACTAATAGGGTGGCGCTCTCGGCCGTAGGATGGTCATAGAAGGACCTTTCATGTCGAATGGTGTCATAATCGCCCAAAAACACTTCTCCTCAGAGACTAACCACCTACGGCCGTAGGGAACACCAACTCATAAACACGATGAACATGGCAAACCCCTGCAAAACAGCAATCTGACTGGCAATGCCAGCTGAGCCCACAGCCGACCTACAGGCAAAGCAGGGAAACCATATTCATCGCACTAAACACAAACAAACCTAAACAGTCCCGTACACTTAGCCAGTTCTATGACCGAACTGCCTAACTACCTTGACAGACTTGGCTATGTTACAGGTATTCTGCACAGCCGATGTTAACGGGTAAACTGCCGCAGCCGACCCAGGAGGCATCATTGGAGCTCAGCTGCAGCAGAACCTCGCATCAAAACGGACTGATTCTTTATGACGAACATAGCAAAGTTAATGGTACTGAGAAAATACCCATTACTAACATCACCAACCCTTGCATGATCTGTCGCAGATAGCATACCGCTACTGCCCTTCATACCTACCCCACTGTCGCAGAGGTTTTTTTTCCCTTGGCTCTTGCCTTGGCACTTTTTTTCCTCTGCCCTTACATACCTTTACCCTTCGTATACCTTTCGACCAATTCTATCTCCAGATGCACCGTATTAATGGGTGATCGCGCCCACACGTACGGATAACATCGCGGTTCCCACATCCCGTGATCCACCTTAGCAAACTAACTTAATTACGGAGGTGACAGTAGAACTTTTGTGATGGTCACCACGTTGGTGTGGGCGTAGAGGGGCCCCATCCTTTCGAATGGTGTCGGTACTCACACCGTTGTGGTATAATAAACTGAATAGGTTTGTACCTTTGCTCGTGGACTAGTATATGGTCTAACATCTTCCGACCATTGCCAGCCAGTTACGTGTCCTGACCGTCAATGTTTTGTCGGTATTGTTCTTTCCGCCCCTCTTTGATTACTGCCTCGGAGAGTGGGTGTATTGGCAGTTTTAATCAAATTCGGGTAACCGCTCGCCTACCTTGTGTCAAAATTATTTTAGGTTACGTGTTGAATTGTTTAATATCATGTATCCTTCCGCTGGCTATTACTTTACTGGCCTGTTTTAGGCTTTAATCATTGTCAGCCAGCTGTGAGCAGGACACTGTCAGACTTGTACGCCAGGTTACGCTGTTGTGGCATCATTTATGTATTTTAATTTTAAATGCTAATTGATCATAACTTCTTTTTTATCGTAATTATACAGTATCATGCGAACTGGGTTTTTCGCGTTTTGTAATTATAGGCTATGGTATTAACCCATTGATTCTTAATTTTTCAATTTCACCCTGAGTTCAAATTCATTTGTTTGATCTGTTAAGATTTCTAGTGGGCTTCGCCCGAGGATGATCAGTTCATTACATGATTGATTTTTTTAAAGAAAATTTCTGGTTTTGTTATTGTTTCATAAATATTCTTAAAGATTAATGTACAGGCTTCACCCGGTGATTGTCAAATTTAAGTCTGGCTTCATTCAAAGTTCAGTGTCTTTTGGTAGATATTGTTAATAAATTTTTGAGCATTGGTTTTTGCCTTCCTGATTTTGGCATATTAACTACTACTTAATGTACGGGCTTCACCCGTTGCTAGTCGAGTTCTAAGTTTTAAACTGATTAATTTTCTTAAAAATTTAAATTGTGGAATGTGCTTCATGATTGTTTTAATAAACGTTTTTTGAAATGGCGATTGCTTTCGGTTTAGGTACCTACCCACTGCTTCCATTTTCTCTAGGGCAATTTGCCGGCCGCGGTGGCCGAGGGGACTGAGGCGCTCCATTCACGGTCTGCACGGACACTACGGTTGGGGGTTCGAATACCCCCTCGGGCATGGATATTTGTGCCGGCCTAGTTCGTAAGTAGTTCATAAGTAGTTTGTAAGTTTAGGGACTGATGACCCCGTAGTTAAGTCCCAAAAAAGTTTGAAATTATCTTTAAAGTTTGTCATAAATCGCTAAGTACTCTCATTCTCATACAGTGTATGAATAAAGTATCGTCGTATGACGTGGCAGTTTCTTTTATGACTCCTGTTGTTTCTGACACCATATCTCCTGAACCATGTGTCGTATGTATTTCTTACCCCTGTAGCAATTGTTACCTCGCGATAAGGGATTTGGCTAAATTCGGTTTAGGAGGAAATGTGAAAATTGTCGCTTGATGCAGAAGTTTTTCACGCATCTCATTGTTTAAGACATCATATCTCATGAAGACTGTGTTGTACGTGATTCTTACACTTCCGGCGACCGTCCTCATGGATTGAAGCTTACGTGTGAAAAATTTCATGAAGATTGGGAAAAACTGTAGATTTGTAATACGTACAGACAAGCCCACAAATACACGGACACTCTATATATATAATTTATGAAGTAATGAGAGCGGCTATCTTAGACTGTCTTAGACGGTCAATTATCGTTTAGTAAAGTCACCAGAAAATCAAAAGCAACTGCAAAATTATTTAGACAAAATATCTGCATGGTGCAAAAATTATCAATTGACTCTAAATGTGACGTCATCTGTATGAGCACTAAAATAATTCCGATAAACTTCATTTACACGAATAATTAGCCAGAACAACAGATCATAAATTGAAGTAAAAACCTAGGAATTACAATTCCAAACAACTTCGATTGGGAAGAACACGTAGAATATATTCTACGGAAGGCGAACCAAAGGTTACGTTTCAATGGCACAACACTTACAAGATGCAATAGTTCTACTAAAGAAAGGGTCTACACCACACTCTTGCGTCATATTTTCAAGAATTGCTGCACATTGTGGGATCCCTACCAAGTGGGACTGACGGAGGATATAAAAAGGTTCAGAGAAGAGGAGCTCGTTTTGTATTATCGCATTAAACGGAAGAGAGTGCCACAGAAATGATGAATGATTTGGGATGTAAATCATTAAAAGAAAGGTGTTATTTGTTGCGGGGAGATTTATTTGCAAAATTTCTTTCATCAACTTTCTCTTCCGAATGAAAACATATTTCGTTAGCAATCACCTACATAGGAAGACATGATCATTATACTACAATAAGAGCAATCAGATCGAAAATGGAAAGATTTACGCGTTCCTTTTTCCGTGCGCTATTAGAGAATGGAACGGTTGAATAATATCATAAAAGTGGTTCGATGAACCCTCTGCCATGCACTTCAGTGTAACTTGCAGAGTAATTATGTCGATGTCGAAATGCTTTACTAGGCATGATCCTGATTGAGGTAGTATGAATTACCTTTCTAGGACTTCCATCTACGGTCAAACCTACAGTTTGATTCCGTACCACAGCGCAAATCAGTGTTTGTCACAACAAACACTTCCAGAAGTGAAAAAATGTGAGTACGCCTACTGACAAGGGTTCAAATCCGATGTCTCTCGATGTGTAGTCTGCTACTTCAAAACTTTTTCTATCAATCTGTTTTTTCATTTTTTTTCGTTTCCCTCATTATGTCAGAGCGCATGACATTTTTCCAATTAAATCGATGAGAATTTCACTTCGTTTTTTAATTACAGAGAGTGTCCGGTACTCCTATGAAACGTGATGCGCTGCCTTGCCGCTATCACAGTCACCGAGACACACATATTCTTCACGTACGTCTAGTAAATGATTAAACATTTATTCATATCCGAAATGATGACCATTATCAAAGTTAGTATGTAGTATGACAACCAAGGAAAATGTACACTCTTTGTGGGAGAAATTGCTGCCTTTTAATTGTAAACAAGTGTTCTTGAATTTGCACAAATACTATTACGACATTTTAGCCTTTCTGGAGTGCAATTACAAATATTAAAAAGACACACCTGCCTAAATGACTATGTCCTAGACGATATAATCAATGTCTTCTCTTCTAAACCCGTCGACGGGTTCAATCAAACACACACCACATGGATGAATTTATGCACAGAGAATGAACATTATGGAAATGTAGTGCGTGTTTGGCAGCCAGTACATTGCTCTGGATTGCATTAATCACGGTAACGCGTCACATGACATCATTTATCAAAATAAATTAGTTGCGTTCATTTATAACCAGTAGCACGCACAGTAAATGTTCCGGAAGCGGTGAAACACGCATCAGTTTCTGCTTTTATTTGTGGATTACTTGCACAAGTTTCATATCATTTACATAATTGCTTAACGTACCGGACAGTAACAGTTACGAACCGGTGATCATGCAACAACGACGAGAAACCGTACTAAGTTCTAGAAGAAGCTTTATGGAATTTCTTCCCCCGTAACTAGAGCTCAATACGGATACGTTTAGTATAAATCATTTTAAAGAGTGCAAATCAGTTCCTCGAGTAAATCTCAGTCAAAAATTTGTGTCGTTAATCTAAACTCCTTTTGGATGAAACGCCATAAATAACCTCATAGAATTCATGCATAGGAGGAGTTCTCTTGTTATCCCTACACCATATTAAGGGCACTTACTGCAATTTACTGGTTAAAAAGAGTGTGGTACGTTAGAGATTAACGTCCTGTTGACGCTTAGAAAGTTAGAGACACAGCGCCATCGCAATTGGACAACGCTGTCCAAGTGAAACAGCCGTATTTCTTCAAGTGAACGACAGCAGTGGTCGCGCACAATCATTTGAGAACACTAGCCAACCGAAAAGCTGATATTCACCAATCACGGCAAAATTGCAGTATTTATTCGCTGCAGCGTAGCTGTCGTAGTTGTAATTGTAGATTTCACTCTCGAGCCTGATTTGGTGAATCTCTCGACGCTCGTTTATCCTGTGCAAATCTCTTCGTATCTGCTTAGTCACCACAACCTACGACCATTTCAGCGAGCTTCAGAGAGTCAAAGCTGATCTCACATTACAGTGCTTACATATCGCCATCACCCTTCTCATGTTTCCCGCCATTGTCGGACTAAGGACTCGTTCAAGCTTCGGCATGTCCGATTTGTGAGCGTTTAATTTTTCACTCTTTAGTGAAGTTGTGGCATAAATTTCTTTTCTCCTCCGTTGTCGTCTGTATCTCCTATTAGTCATTCTATCTACTCGGCTAGTCTTCAAAATTCTCCCGTAACTGCGTATCTAAAAAAGTTTCTATACTGTTCTAGTCTGTATTTTTCCTTTCCATAAGATCACAGAGTTCCCGTCAAAGTGTGTACAATTCTTAATCTTCATAGAATATATGACATCAACTGCGATTGGGCAAAGCTGAAAATGTGTACCCAGCCGGGATTCGAGCCCGGGTCTCCTGCTTTCTAGGCAGTTGCGCTGACCCCTACACCACTGGGGACACAGTGATCACCGCACCTGCAAGGACTACCTAAGTACGCCTCCCGTCAGATACAAATTCCCAGCTTCGCCCTGCCCACAGTACTCAAACTCGTAGTTATGAAACTAATTCCCGTAAGAGTAAGGGCTTCAAACGTGCCCACCCCTCCCCACTAACGATAGGATCATTGCCCGTCACCGGCATATTATATATATACTCTTACGGGAATTAGTTCATAACTACGAGTTTGAGTACTGTGGGCAGGGCGAAGCTGGGAATTTGTATCTGACGGGAGGCGTGCCCAGGTAGTCCTTGCAGGTGCGGTGATCACTGTGTCCCCAGTGGTGTAGAGGTCAGCGCAACTGCCTAGAAAGCAGGAGACCCGGGTTCGAATCCCGGGTACACATTTTCAGCTTTGCCCAATCGCAGTTGATGTCATATATTCTATGAATATTAAATAATAACAACTGCAGGATCAGAAGTGGTGTCTATTCTTTCGGAACAGACGCCACATGTATATATAATTCTTAATCTATATGGCTACCAGGCAAAATTGCAGCCCTATAACATGTTATTAAATAAAATCATATCCGTAAAAAATACTTACTTTTCCCTCTTAATTGACGCAAGAATCATATTTATGAGTTTTGAAATTTTATTTAAAAGATCCATTAAATGTGACGGTTCACAGCCAAGAACCAGGTGGGAAGAAACTGAAGGCGCGATAATCGCATGGGAAGAGATCGGGTTAGCGAAACTGGCCACGGAAATATTAAAAGGAAGTTCATCACAGAAAAGAATGATTAAAGTAATTTTAAAATTACCCGAGTGCGATGAGACACCAACTCTCTTGTCTTCAGGCATTAGGAAAATAACAGAAAAAATGTTAAATGACTTAATTACTGATCCATGCATATCCATATATCCATTTACCTTTTAGAAATTGCAGATACAAGAAGCACTTAATCACATATGTAACATGTCTTTCGACTGAGACTGATAGAAATAAGAAACTCAGGCGACGTACATCCTGTAGCCACTTAAACTGTCGATGCCATCGACGTGTTAGTCGGTGCAGCTGTCGTCTTTTGTTAGATCATATCTACATCTACATCTACATCAGATACTCTGCAAATCACATTTAAGTGCCTGGTAGAGGGTTCATCGAACCACCTTCATACTATTTATCACCAATTCCATTCTCGAATAGCGCGCGGGAAGAAATAACACTTGAATCTCTCCGTTCGAGCACTGATATCTCGTGTTTTATTCTGATGATCTTTTCTACGTATGTAAGTGGCAGTCAACAATATATTTTCGCATTCGGGGGAGAACGTTGGCGACTAGAGTATCATAAGTATCTCACGCCGCAGCGATAAGCGCCGTTATTGTAATGATTTCCATTCCAGATCTTGTATCACTTCCGTGCCGCTGTCTCCCTGTATCGTGACAATACAAAACGAGCTGTATATAGTTTCTTTTGTAATTCTTTTGCATGTTTTAAGGTTTCTGCCAATAAAACGCAGTCTCTGTTTCGCCTATACCACGACATTATCTAAGTGTTCTTTCCAGTTTACGTCTGAAGCAATAGTAATTCCTAGGTTTTTAGTGGACTTTACGGCCTTCACTTTTTATTGATTTAACTTGTAAACGGACTTCTCTTCGTACTCATGTGGACGACTTCACACTTCTCGTTATTTAGTCAATTGACAATCTTTACACCATAGTGGAATCTTATTTAGATCATGCTGCAGCTGGTTTTAATCTTCAGATGATTTTACTAGACGGTAAATGACGGCGTCAACTACAAACAACCTAAGAAAGCCGCTTAGATCTTCTCTCAAATCGTTTATGTAAATAACGAACAGCAGAAGACCAGTGACACTAGCCTGTGGAACGCCCGATATCACCTCTGTTTTAGTCGATGCGTTACCATCTATTGCTACAAACTGTGACCTCTCTGACAGGAAATCCACTAACTAGTCGCAAATTGTGGGCGATGTACCATAACCACGCAATTTGATTAAAAGCCGTTGGGAGGTACGGTGTCAAAAACCTTCTGAAAATTCATAATATTTGAATACAGTATATATTCCAAAACACTGATGCAAATTGACGTCAGTGAAATAGGCTTGTAGTTTAAAGGGTTACTCTTACTGTTTTTCTTGAATATAGGCGTGACCTCTGCATCTTTCCAATCTTTTGGTACAGATCCCTCTTTGCCTTCTTTGAGCGAGCGGTTGTATACGTCTGTTAAGTAAGGAGTTGTCGCTTCAGTTTAATCAAATAAAAATCTAATGGGTGTACAGTCTGGACCAGAAGACTTGTTCTTGTTAAGTGTTTTAAATTGCTCCACTACTCCGAGGATATAGCCTCTGTTTGTAATTTGGAATCTGGAATATTGGTTTCGTCTTCTTTGTTGAATGAGTTTCGAAAAGCTGTTTAGTAACTCTGCATTAGAAGCGAAATCATCGGCAGGATCGCCATTACTATGAGATTGCTTAGGTACTATTCAGGTGTAGTAAATAGCTATTTTATATGAATCACATTCAGTAGCAGGCAAAACAGTCGTTCCGAAAAGAAACTTGGATCTAATACAGATCATTGAAGAAAAATGACGGAAATCTGCATTACATTTAAAAATCGTAGGGGGGAGGGTGTAACAGAAACAGTAATATAAATCATAATTACGATTAGCACAATTTAGAGTTTGAAAACTGATGTTATTTTACAAAATCTTCTAACAGGTTTCCTCATCATTAAGAATATTATCAAATATTTACGAAAATCATTCACAAATTAAAAACTTTGTGAAAACATCCATACAAAGAATGAACAAAGTTACATATTAGCTCAGATACGTCATTTCTACAATTTCTTTTCTTTTATCTTTTTACCGTATCTACACAATGATGTTAAGTATCAGATATGACATAGTAGAGCGTTAGAATGGTAAATCGTCTCGACATGTTAGATCTTTGATAATTCGTTATTGTTTTGCGTGTAAGTCCCGTATTTATCGTAATTATTTAGAATTTTAATTTGATTTTGACAGGTTGGCAACCTAGTTCGGAGCATCTGTGAATTAACTTGTCAAACCGTCAAAGTAACAAAGGAATTACGAAAACTTCTAAACTATCAGGACCAGAGAAAACGATCCAGTGATACTGAAACAACCCTGTTATGGACCCATCACCAGCTTTTCACAGTGCCTCGCTATCTTGGGACCACGGCTTCGTGAGGTCTGCACCACAATCGAAACCTACCATCTACTCTTATCAGCCGATATCATCAGACCAAGCCACATTTTTATAGTCGTATAGGATCCAACCAATATGGCCACGAGCCCAGGAAAGGCGCAGAGTGGCCAAGTGCCGCTGTTCCCCGTTGTAGGTTCGAGTCCTCCGTCGTGTGTGTGTGTGTGTGTTTTGTCCTTAGCGGAATTTAGTGTAAGTAGTTTGTGAGTCTAGGGAGACATGACCAATGCAGTTTGGTCATTTGAACATTTTGAAAGGAGCAACACGCAATGCTGTGCTGTTATCAAAGGAACCCCAGTCTGTCGTCTGCTGCCGTAGCCCACTAACGCCAAATTGCGTCGCACTGACAGACCGGATATCCGCGTCGTACGGTCTACATAGATTTTTGCGGTTATTTCATGCAACGTAGCTCTTCTGTTAGCATACTGGTCTCGTATTCAAATGCAATTGCGGCTATCCTTCTTTCAAAGGGCACGGCCGAAACTTTTCCTGTCTTTGGAAAGAGAATCCTAGCTTGTTGTCCGTCTCTAAAGACTTGTCGATGGGCCGTTAACCCCTGATGGCCGTTCCTCTATTTTCGCCTGTTATCACTGACCACTCTACGCAATCAGCCCTGCCCTCAGTCATTAACTGCACACCGTCGGCCACTACGTTCTCCGTGATGAGACTCAGATTTCGTATTCTTAGCACACGATTGACGCTAATGAATCTCGGAATTTTGAATTCGCTAACGATTTCCGAAATGGAAAGTTCCACACGACAAGCTCCAACAATAATCCCGCGACCAAGCCCTGTTAATTCCTGCCGTGCAGTCGTAATCACTTCAGAAACAGGAAGGAAGCTTAGGGTTTAACGTCCCGTCGACAGCTTGGTCATTAGAGACGGAGCTAACGCTCGGAGTTCCGGGTGAGGATGAGGAAGGAAATCGGCCGTGCCCTTTTGAAAGGAATCATCCCGGCATTTGCCTGGAGTGATTTAGGGAAAATCACGAAAAACCTAACTCTGGATGGCCGGAGGTGGATTTGAACCAACATCCTCCCGAATGCGAGTCCAGTGCCTTACCACTGCGCCACCTCGCTCGGTTGTCAGAAACAATTTCACATTGTAACGTTCCCACTACATTTTCGATCTTCTTGCCACCAAATTCGATGTTCTTGCCACCAAAATACAGCCAGTTATATACTTTAGAATGATCGTTGCCAAATAGATAAAAGACGATCTGTTGTTGTTATGTTTTGGTGAAAGGTTGTTTGTCGAAGTAAACTGTCACTTGTTGCTTTATCTATTCCCTTAGAGTCCAGTGTAATTTCACGAGCGTACGTGGGTGTGCCGATTTTTAAGACCAACTTTATTAACGATCGTCTTTGTTGTTGTTATGGTCTTCAGTCCGGAGACTGATTTGATGCAGCTCTCCACCCTACTCTATCCTGAGCAAGCCTTTTCATCTCCTCATAAGAACGGAAATCCACATCCACTTGAATCTGCTTACTATACGCGTCTCTTGGTTTCCCTCTGCGATTTTTACCCCACACACTTCCCTCCAATGCTAAATTTACAATTCCCCGATGTCTAAGAATGTGAATTTAGTAGCTGTGAGGCTATGTCATCTACTCCTGTGGCCTTGTTCCGACCTTGGTCTTTCATGGCTCTGTCAAATTCATCTCTCAGTATAGTATCTCCTATTTCATCTTGATCTACTTCCTCTTCCCTTCCTACAACATCGTCTCTAAGTTCATTTCCTTTGTAGAGCTGCTCTATGTTCTCTTTTCACCTTCCAGCTTTCCCTTCTTCGCTGAGAACCGGTTTCCCATCTGAGTTCTTGATATTCATAGAGTTGCTTTTCTTGTCCGCAAATGTCTCTTTTATTTTCCTGTAGGCGGTATCTACTTTTCTCTTTCTTATACATTCTTCTACAGATTTGCATTTGGCTTCTAGCCACTCCTGCTTAGCCATTTTGCACTTCCTGTCAATCTAAATCAAGACCATCAAGTGCATGAATTGGTAAGTCTTTCTGCTGCGTGGGGATATAACGGTTTCCACCTGTCGTTACAGTGGCGCCGGAAGGAGGAATCCGAACGGGAATGCGCGGAGTCAGTGCAGCGGCGTGGCTAAGTGCTTGCACACGGAGGCGGCGACTGTTTGCTAATGCAGGCCGCGCCCCTTGTCGCGACCGAGTCACGACCGGCACTTAGCGCCTAATAAGAGCGCCGTGCTGACCCGCTGTGGCACCCCGCGGCCTGCGACGCTGAGCGACTGAGGCTCTCGCCTCACAGCGGAGCGGTTATTGAACCAAAGTGGCCGGCCGCCCGCTATCGAAATATGCCTCAGGACGGCGGACGACGACCTCGTCGCCACCGCCACCGCCATTCACACACCAGCCTTCATTCACCCCGCAGACGCCACGCTCGCTTCGCCCAACAGAGCTCGCATCGGCTTTTGTGCGTGACAGCTTTTGACTCGCGCGTCCGGCTGCGCAGAGGCCAGCCCTAATGGCGTCTGATGCGCTGTTATTGTCGTCACTAATACACGCTGCGGACGCGCTTTCATTCCTGCATTTCCTCTAATGAAAGGAAATGGCACATTCTTCTCGGCTGATCGCTCTCTGCTATTGATGGCCCTGGACAATGTAATAACAATTTTCGTTGTTGCCTCGCTCATACAACACATCTGCGTCGCCTACAGCTAAATGGCGCTGCGTTACGATTTTTTTCCTTTTTGCCTAGAGTTGTGAACTGATGTGGCAGATTCACTTAGATTATTCTGTTTTTAATGTCCAAATTCCTTACGATGACTCTGTTAGGTCTTCAGCGCACACAAGATGTGTGAGTGATGACATGGGCATGTTACAGCGTAAAGCGGAACAAAAAATATATATCTTAACATATGAAAAAAAAAATTGATCTGTTTGTGTCTATATTTCACTCTACATCCAAAACTACACATCGCAAACGAATAGTGTTTGTATGTGGTAGTAGGTATTAGTTTCCCATTGTGCACTATGGTGGTCGAGGATTGATAACAATAATAGAGAGGAAGATATGGGATTAAGACTATTTTGATGATGGAAACGTGAGAATTTGCATTTGTAACCACGACGTGAATTTATACAATATATACATAAAAAAGTATATGTCTTTCGGGATGTTTTGAATTCTGCGACCAATTGTGTTTTTTTTTATTTGTTGTTATTGTGTTAGGCATTTTCCTTAACATGTAAAAGAACCGTTTCATACCTCCCAGTGCCGGTTAAATTTTACCAAATGTCCCAGCGGCCTCCTATGATAATGTTGGCAACACATGCTGAATAGTGAGAATCCTGTGAGTCTTCATTTTAGCCAATCACTTGACAACGCTGATGTTTTCTCATGTAATCTTCGCTTTACGAGCGCAATTATTTTTACTGAGCATCCAAGGGTGCATCCAAGAAACTGTCAACTGTCAACCATAAAGCAGGAACAGCATTATTTGTTTACTTCATGGTCTGTACGATACACTAATCGAGTCATTCTGTGTGGTTCGAACACATGGGCAAAGATTTTCTATCATGTTGTTGATGTTGCCAACATAATCACACGAGGCAGCCGACATAATACTTCAAATTTTACCGACAGTGACCATTGTAAACACAATTGGTCGATTTTCGACGACAGGCAATACTAGTAATAATAAATTTTTCACTACAGTAAGAAACGCAAAAACACAAAAGTTTCAGTTATCAAAAGAGATACGGGAAATGGATGCAGTATCAGAGACAATACTGGCTAAATGTGATGACTTCTTGTGATAAAGTCATTCCAACCAATTTCAGCACTTCCAGGGTGACCCACAGAGCTATTATTTTGAGCATAGCTGGATAATGACTACGAGACCAGCCAGTCTCACCGCGAAACGTAAGGAAACGAGAGAGTACTACCCACCAAAATTATTGAAAAAAAAAAAAAAAAAAAAAAAAAAAACGAATAATACGCATTGTGAGCCAATCCTCTTAAACCACCTCTTTCTCAAGTAAGTACAGTAGCTTCTGTTTACTTTTTGCATAGTAAAAATATTCAACTCTTTCTTATTTTAGAAATGATGCAGTCTCTGATATACATCACAGGCACAAAAATTTGCGGTGAAAGGTGTGAACTGACGAGCTTCTACGAGAAATCTTCGGCAGATTTCACTGTTTCAGTTGTGTGTTTACAGTAATCTTGGGGAATATCTCACAATCCAGCAGTTTTCAAATATTTGTGGTAGAAATTTCAAAATAGCGAGATGTAGCCTAGTGGAACATTTTTGAATCTACTCCTGTAATAATTTTAACTTACGAACATTTCAATGTTCTAACGCCGTGTTATTGGTTTTGTGGTTTATTTTCATTTATTTTTTATTTATAGCAGGTTCTTGTGTTGACGTAGGAATGAATAAGTCTACAACAGGTGAAGAATTTGAAGGCTTGGTGCAGACGTTAAGAAATCAAGCATGTTGGAACAACGCATGACACCTTTCTGTAACAAGACTGTCAAAAGGCCGGCCGCGGTGGCCGAGGGGACTGAGGCGCTCCAGTCACGGTCTGCACGGCCACTACGGTCGGGGGTTCGAATCCCCTTCGGGCATGGATATTTGTGCCGTCCTTAGTATAAGGTAGTTGATAAGTAGTTTGTAAGTTTAGGGACTGATGAACCCGTAGTTAAGTCCCATAAGCTTAAAATTTGAACGTTTGAATGTCAAAAGAACGGGTCTTACAACATTCTTCATGCACCGATCGCTATTCAGAGTGCACTCCAAAAACATCAAAACGTGAAAGAGAATCTCAGCTCCTAGCACCCCAGACCAGAAGGCTTGGGGTGGGGTGAGTGTGTTTTGAAAGAATGCACCCTAGAGACAGCGCTATGGGACTTTATTGGTAATCAGTCCCTAGACCTACAAACTACTTAAACTAAGTTAAATTAACACAAGGACAACACACACAGCCATGCCCTAGGGAGGACTCATCCTCCGGCGGCGAACAACCGCGCGCTCCACAGCAAGGCGCCTTAGAGCGCTCGGCCACTCCATCGCGGTCCAACAGTTTAACCTTTAGCCCGTACACCGGTCTTTTGGACCGGGGCGACCCCCTTCTCCTCCCTCCCCTTCTCTCTGAGTGCGTGTCAGCACTCTGCCCTCCACAGTAGCCTCAATGCAGTTGAAGAGGAAGTCGAAGTAAGTCTTTTCTTCGTTGTGCATCTGTCCAAAGTTCTGTAATTAACGAATTGCACTCTCCGCTCCCGGTCAAAAAGGCCGATGTGTACACTGAATTTCTTCATTTTCTCCCGTCCAATATACCCCACTTACCCTCAAGTTGTGTGTTTTTCCTTTCACAATCAATTGCAAGTCTATGAAATTGGAGAAAATCTACACATCACGTGTGTGAGAAAACTATTGGGGGTGTATGCTGGGGAAGGGGGAGACCGAATGGTGCACTACATGCACTTCAAGACAATTAGATGCAAAAAAGGCCGAAATAAACTGAAAGAAACGGCACCGGGGGCTAAAAGACCAAGTGTACGCTTTGTGTGCCATAAGGAGGTATACGGGAGAGAGGTTAAGAGAGGAAGTTGAAGCAAAAGAAGTAAGTTTGTTTCCTTTGAGAGAACACAGTTTTGTTACGGTTCGTGAGGATTAGTTGCGAGGGGGTTCACCATAATATTTTTATTTTGAAGGGGGGTCGTCAGATTATTTTTACTTGGAAGGGGGTTGCATAGTCGAAAAGGTACAGAATACGAAAGTATGGAAAGCTCATTGAAAGTGTTCTTCACAGAATTCTGGCCAGTATAATGGCAAGGTGTGGACTCACTACACATTGACGTCCAGGTGAAAGCGTCTTGATACATGTGATCAGGTAGCGAATGTTGCTGTCACGGGAAATTAATTCCGCAACTCTCGCTTTACATCTATAACTCTTATTTATTTCCATAACAGAGTTTCGCTACCATCGGGAAGTGTCGGTATTACAACACTCTGATAAAATTCCATACTACTGCATTTCCTACGCCATCAAAATTATCACTATCGTGTGAAAAAAAGTAAATTTGTCAGCAGTGGTGGACAGTGAAAATATCCTTTGGTTTATAACTAATGTAACATCACCGTAAGGCTTAGAGCAGATCAACTAGAACTACAGTTTGATTGATTCTAAATCTCAGAAAAACTAGATGTAATCTAAAGCGGACATAGATAAACACAGGATGCTTAAAGTGCTGTGAATTATATACGACTCAACACAAGTAAATTTGTGTTTCATGTAAGAAGATACTCTTGAAATAAGATTAAGTCAGAATGGGCATAGAGCTTGAGCAATGATCACTTAAGTAAAAAAAAGTGTCAATGGAAAGAGTCAAAGGCATAATACGTGTAGTAGGTCAGGATGATAACAACGGTCTGATAAACTAACGATTGATCAGATATTAAACTCAAGTTAAAATCCAGCCCTCTTAAGCATGACTTGGAATTAATCAGCACCCTTCTCTCTGACCCCGCAAGCCCAGAATCAAGCACACTTATGAAGCCGTCACGTTATTACAAAGCGTGACTCGCCAAATCTGCCCACAGAAAATATAGCCCAACCCAAAACTTTCTACTTTCACGTAGATGAATATCAATAGACACCTCTCTCAATGACATGCAACATTTTAATATACGGTGAATAATTACAATGATATCTACAACAAATTCATTCTTCGAGAGATTGTCGTACTGTCGTATACACAGAGAAACGGCATCGAACAAAATGATATTATTAGAAAATATACAAAGCGCAAATCAAGGCTTCAGCTTATAGGCCTCATCTTAAATGTCACATAATAGACACAGTGCAGTATATTTTCTCTTTGCATTTCCGAATTTCAATTTTTAACTGTGTACGGCTGTAGCTAAGTGCTGAACCTTTCGAGTGCTAACGATTCCAGCGGGTAATGACATTCAGCATTATATTTTCACGGCACTGGTATCATAAATTTTAATTATAGTCTTGCTCCAAAAGACTTTTTATAGTGCCCGGAATGCTACGTTTACAAGTTTGCCTGATTAACGAAGCTACTATAAAGGCCGAAATAATTATATTTCCATTGAAGAACGAAAATAAATCTATATATATTGAGATTTATAATGTTATGATAATAAGTAACACGTCAGCTTGTGAAATTAAGTTCCTAAATCATCAGAAAAAGTGGAGAAGAAAAAACTACTGCTTGTAAGGCGTTTGAAAGAAACCAGTTTAGTATTGTCCAATATAAATCAAACAGCAAACAAGACTGTAAGAAACTCAAAGAGTAGCAGACAACACAATAATTGTGACATTCTTAATTTTCCTCGTGGCATAGTCTGTTTCCTTGGTGAATTATATTTTGAACTGCTTCAATAACTGCCATCACGAGAACACTTAAGCTTAAATCTCGACTGTTTCGTATGTAAATAAGAGTCTCTCATTCAAGACTAAAATATATTTACAGAAAGTAGTTTTATAACAGTATATTACGGGTTTACCGCGTTTACAGATAACTGTCGTGTCCGGACATGTTTAACGGTGTTTAGAGCCTCGATATTTTCTCATCTTTCTGCGAATCGTCAAATCGTTATCATGATATTATATCATAAAACGATATCGATGATCAAAAATTCCGCGAATTACTTGATCAGTTATTTGGGTTATGGCTGACGCGTATCTGGAGGAATGCAGTTCTTCACACGAAATTGGACATACGTTACTTTTGAGTCATATAATGGGTACGTTGGGAAATTTTTGAGTATGTACCGGATGACCAAAAGGGCAGTATAAATTTGAAAACTTAATAAATCACGAAATAATGTAGATAGAGAGGTAAAAATTGACAAACATACTTGGAATGACAATAGCTGTAGTCGAGGAATAGTGTTGTGAACAGCACTGTAAAGCATGTCCGGAATTATGGTGAGGCATTGGCGTCGGATGTTGTCTTTCAGCATCCCTAGAGATGTCGGTCGCTCACGATACACTTGCGACTTCCGGTAACCCGAAAGCCAATAATCGCACGGGCTGAGAGGTCTGGGGACCTGAGAGGCCAAGCATGACGAAAGTGGCGGCTCAGCACTCGATCATCACCAAACGACGAGCGCAAGAGATGTTCCACGCGTCTAGCAATATGGGGTGGAGCACCATCCTGCATAAAAATCGTGCGTTCCATCAGGTGTTTATCAGCCAGGCTGGGGATGATGCGATTCTGTAACACATCGGCGTGCCTCTCACCCGTCATGGGAACAGTTACATAACCAGAATCACGCAGTTCCTCGAAGAAAAAAGGCCCGTTAACGGTAGATGTGGTAAATCCAATCCATACCGTGACTTTCTCGTCGTGAAATGGAGTTTCCACGACAGTTCTAGGATTTTAGGTAGCCCAAATGCTGCAGTTGTGGGCGTTGACAGACCCTCGGAGCGTGAAATGAGCTTCGTTGGTCCACAACACGTTACTTAACCAATCGTCATATTCCGCCATCTTTTGTAACGCCCACACAGCAAATGCCCTCCGCTTCACTAAATCCCAAGGTAACAGTTCATGATGCCGGTGGATTTTGTAAGGATAGCATCGGAGGGTACGCCTAAGTGCCAACCAAAGGGCAGTGTATGGAATGCCGGTGCGTCGTGCGACTGCACGAGCGCTGACTTCCCCGTGCGTAGACGAACCCGCCACAGTCTTCATTTCTTCCTGATCTGTCTCAGCAGCATTACGGCTTGTGCTCCGTTGGCCACCACGGGGTCTTTCGTCTAAACAACCCGTGGCTTCGAACTTCGAAATCATTCTCGCCACAGCTGCATTTGTCAACGTATTCGAATTCGAAAAAATTACATTTTTTTGTCGATCGTTTTCTCCACATATATACAGATCAGTTTACAGACTCCGTACCATGTGACATGTAATTCACCTTAGTAAAAAGCTAATTTTTCTACACTCTTTCCATCTATTTCCCATCCGCTGTATGTATCTCCTGCTTTCCCACTATCTACCTCTTCATTCTCCATCTAATCCCCAGCCTCTGTTGATCACTCCATTTCCTTCCATCTATCTTCCACCTCCTCCTCCATCTATCTCTAAGCACGTACTGTCTTTCCCTCGTCATACCTATATAAAATGCAGAAATTAAAAATTAAGGAATTGCTTCAAATTATGTGTTATCTGCTGGAAAGTATCACTATTACTGTTAACTAAAATTAAATAACGACGCCCATAAACAACATTTGGTTCAGACTTCGTTTCTATGGTGTTTTGATTTCCACTGCTAATGTTATCGATCTTAATGAAAATTAACCACTAAACACGAACTTACCTAAAATGCGTTTCCACGAAAAGTAGTTAATTTAGTGTCGCATTTTTGCCGTAGCATCTGACCGATAGCATTACAATTTTCGGCGCTCACTTATTTGGCAGCTGAAGAATTTAAATCGTGATTAGAGCTATTGATATGAAAACATCTGATTCCTTTTGCCTCTCTTAATGGCTACGTATACACATGATTTTCGTTTTGCTCGCATCTATGGCAAAACGCCTATGGTCTCCTCGTATAATTATAATCGAAAATCGATACGTCCCTTTTCCTGTCGATGTATTTCTATAATTATTTCGGTAAAATTTCACTTGCGGCAGCGGCTGATGTTGCGGAAATCTCTTGACTGCTCTTTGAAAACTAAGTTACATACCATGAGGCTAATAATGTTCCGTGTTTGCCATGAAATATTACAATAGCACCGAATGCCGCAGCTGCCGTAAGTAAAATTAAACCTTAATTTCCAAGTAATTCTACGATGATAAACGTTCATATTTTGTGAGCATGGTTTTAGAACCGCACATTCGATTTATATCGTTAGAGGTCCGGCTACTTCAATTCCACACATTATTAGAAAGCATCTGGTTCAAGAACGCCACTCGGGAATGATGTTTTCTGTAACACAATGGTAATTCGAAGGAGATTCTTATCAGACCGAATATTTTGAATGAATCCTTTTGTTGACCCTAAAATAACCATTTCATGCAGTTCCGGCTCTGTCGTTAATACGTTGTACGAACCACTGTCAATAAATCAATTATCATTTTAAACTTAACAGTTCGTTGCCAACATTACTACTCTACGCAACCGACACCGTAAGTGAAATGTTGCCGTGCAACCAATAACTTTTATGTTTAAAATTTAACAGATAATTTTTCTCGCTCTCTGGCTGACAGCTTCCTGAAGGTAAATTAATTATCCTCATAAAACAAACATTCCGTTGCCAATATTAGTAAACCATGCCGCCGCATTAGGTAAAATTTAATCACTACCTCAAAACTGTAAAGGTGACGAAATTATATCTTGTCAAATAAAACTTCCGGGCTAAATTGCTGTGGTCGAGTGATAAAATTTCTTCCCCCTGATCTTCAGAGGTGAGTCGACGACTGGCCTCTAACTGTGGACCAGAACTGAGGTTCATCAGCGCTCTTCAGTTAGCGACGAGTGCGGTCACACCCATGGACGCCCCCTAGCGCATCGTATAGATTCGATTCCTGACACTGACTGTCAGAGAAGATACAGCCTATTGAGTGTATCTAATAAGAGATCAATTCGTGACTTACATAATATAACGTGGCAAAATATTAACGAATAACATTACAAAGTTTAATTACTTTGGCGTCTACTAGTTTCTACTTGAACTATACTAAATATATTTCGTCTTACTCTGATATCTATGGTAATAATTATTACTAAGCTATGCACTGATTATTCATGCACTACAGATAATTTTGTAAAGGGAGAAAATGACCATATACAAAACATGTTCAAAATGTTTTCGTATGTGTGTTTTAAAACAACATGCTTTCTGAGATGATAACTATCGCTCTAATGTACCGTTCAGATGTTCGTAACATCATTGTCACCTACCATATTTGTGGTTCCTGGTAAAGAATGTCCAAAGGCTTTACTTCAAACAGCGGAGAGTTTGAGCAAAAGAGTCGTGTAAGTGTGAAGCGCTGAAAACTTACCTGAAACAGAAAGAGAGCTATAGTTAATTACCCATAATTCTCATCCGTTTTAAGACGGAATACATACAGAGAAGTAAGTTCGCACAATTTCATTATTTACAAACTGTATGTATTTTTTTTTTCAGCCTACTGTGGAAAGAGAGTAAAACAATGATATCTAGTATAGCTTATGGGCTCGACAATTGCCGTGTGTTTTATCAGATAATTTTCCTGTAGGAAAAATTGAAAACAGAGCTAATATGTTCCCACACCTCAAAAGTTATAGATTACAATTGCTATGTTGTTAATAATTTCAAAACAGGTGAAATGTTTCTAATGATGAGTGAACGTCAGCTGGTTGAGACAGGCAGGTCCAAAGACTCGCCAAGTGAAATGATGACGATAGATACATATCACGTAACTAATGAGGAGGTGCTTAACAGAAGTGGGGAGAAAAGGAGTTTCTGGCATATTCTGACCAAGAGAAGGAATAGATTGGTAGGACACATTCTGAGACCTGAAGGAATCGTCAACTTAGCATTAGAAGGAAGTGTATGGGGTAAAAATCGTAGAGGGAGACCGAGGGACGAATACAGTAAGCAAATTCAGAAGGATGTATGTTGCCGTACGTATTCTCAGATGAAGAGACTTGCACAGAACAGGGTAGCGTGGAGAGCTGCATCAAACCAGTCTGCAGACTGAAGACCACAACAACATCTGGAGAAAAAAGTTCAATATCAACGATGGACTAGAAGCATCATCTGGTCATTTGTGAAGTACACTAGCGGCAAAACACAAACAATACCTTCACTACGCGATAGCAATGGTAATACTACCGATGACAGTATTGCTAAGACAGAATTACTAAACACAGATTTCCGAAATTCTTTCACCAAAGAAGACGAAGTGAACACTCCAGTATTCAGTCCAAGAACAGCAGCCAGCATGCGAAACTTAGAAGTAGATGTTCCTGGAGTAGTAAAACAACTTAAGTCACTAAACAAAAATAAATCTTCCGGGCCAGATTGTATACCAACTAGGTTCCTCTCAGAGTATGCTGATGCAATAGCTCCGTACTTAGCTATAATTTACAACCGATCACTCAGCGTAAGATCCGTACCCAAAGACTGGAAAGTTGCCCAAGTTACTCTAATATTCAAGAAAAGCAATAGGAGTGATCCCCAAAATTACAGGCCTATCTCATTGACGTCGATTTGCAGTAGGATTTTAGAACATATACTTTGTTCGAATATTATGAACTACCTCGAAGAGAACGATCTATTAACCAGTAGTCAACACGCATTCAGAAAGTATCACTCTTGCGAAACACAGCTTGCCCTTTATTCACATGATGTATTAAGTGCCATCGACAAGGGATCTCAAATCGATTCCATATTTCTGGATTTCAGGAAGGCTTTTGACACTGTACTCCACAAGCGGCTTCTTATGAAAATGCGTGCTTATGGAATATCTCCCCAATTGTGCGATTAGATTCACGATTTCCTATCAGAAAGGACACTGTTCGTTGTAATTGACGGTAAGTCATCGAGTAAAACAGAAGTGATATCTGGCGTTTCACAGGGAAGCGTTGTAGGTCCCCTACTCTTCCTCGTGTTTATAAACGATTTAGAAGACAATCTGAATAGCTCCCTTAAACTGTTCGCAGATGATGCTGTCGTTTATCGGTTAGTGAAGTCAACAGAGGATCAAAAGCAACTGCAAAGCGATTTAGATAAAATTTCTGCATGGTGCGAAAATTGGAAATTGACACTAATTAAAGAAAAGTGTGAAGTAATACACATGACCACTAAAATAAATCCGCTGAACTTTATTTTCGCGATAAATCAGTCAAACCTTAAGGTCGTAGATTCTACCAAATACCTAGGAGTTGCAATTACGAACAACTTTGATTGGAGAGAACACACAGAAAATATTGTGGAGAAGGCGAACCAAAGGTTACGTTTCATTGGCAGAACGCTTCGAAGATGCACCAGCTCCACCAAAGAGGCTGCCTACATCACACTTGTGCGTCCTCTCTTGGAGTACTGTTGCCCCTTGTGGGACCCTCACCAGGTGGGACTGACGGAAGATATTGAGAAGGTTCAGAGAAGGGCAGCTCGTTTTGTTTTATCACGTTACGGGGGGAAAAGCGTCACGGAAATGTTGCACGAATTGGGGTGGAAATCGTTAAAAGAAAGACGTTATTCATTGCGGCGTGATCTGTCTGCGAAGTTTCAATCACCGACTTTTACTTCTGAATGTGAAAATATTTTGCTAGCACCCACCTACCTAGGGAGACATGACCATCCCAATAAAATAAGAGAAATCAGATCGAAAACGGAACGATTTAGGTGTTCTTTGTTCCCGCGCGCTATTAGAGAATGGAACGGTAGAGAAAAGGTATGAAAGTGGTTAATGAACCCTCTGCCAGGCACTTTAATGTGATTTGCAGACTATCTATGTAGATGTAGATGTAAAAGCGACGATATAACAGCGTTCTCAAAACGAACTGGACAGCAGGATCGTGACGGAGTCGTGACAGCGTCAGCGCGCGAGAATGTGTTCATAGGAGCACGAGTGTAGGAGCGAGGGCGCCGCGGCAACACACGGGCGGCGGTGTGCAACGCCTCATTACGGCGCACGTAGAGCGTGTTTGAACGTATCTAACATAAATCTGCGCGGTATTAAGACGCTTTCATGTGCGGCCGCGTGTTCCGCGCCGCCGCGAGAGAAACGCCGCTGCACAGGGCACTCCTTTATCCCGGCCGCTAGGTACACCAGCCGCCTGCGCCGACCCGCCTTTGATGTTCGGACGTAGCGCATTCGTTGCCCGGCAGTATCGGCTGCGGTCAAGCAGAGGGGAGCGCGAGGCCCTGACAAACACAAAGGCGCAGAATGACGTTCAACTGCTGCTGTTAACTGTTAGCTTTAACATACGCATTGCAATTACTCAAAACTAAAGCGCTGTAGAGTTGTATTCTGTGATGGAAACTAGCTGAAAACCCGGCGTTTCTCGACATGTTTACTTAATATCTGCCAGTCAGCGTGGCAGTCGCTGTGCTTTGTAGATACAGCGAATGCAGGCTGCATGTGAAACTTCAATAGGTTTACATCAAAAGCGTATATCATAAAAATCAGGTTCCAGGCTTCCGATTCTGACTTTCCAAATATAAAAAATATTAAACATAGCAGGTATTGTCAGCGACCGTTACAACGTCAATGGATAAACAAACAGCCCTCGGTCGCAAATTAAAAATTATTTTACCAGGTTTCGGCAATGACTAAGATTGCCTTCATCAGGAAATATATATATATAAAGTCAAGTCACGTAATAAAATATACGAAGCAAATTTTTAAAAACAAATTATTTGGAAAAGTAGCAGATGCCTTCGTGCAGGCGTGCAGCCCATAGTGGCTAGCTTTTTCCAAAAAAATTATTTTTAAACTTTGTGACGTAAGCTATACAGCTGAATAGTATATTTTATTATGTGAGTTGTTTTGTTTTATATTTTCTGATGAAGGCAATCTCAGTCATTGCCGAAACTTGGTAAAATAATTTTTAATTTGCGACCGACGGATGCTTGTTTATCCATTTCCAAATATACATCAATTTCAAACCAAAAGATTATGCTTCGATTACTCTTTAAATTACAGAGTAAATTCAGATGTTTGTGAATCTATCTGACCAAACTGCATGGCCATCAGTCCGTACCTTACAAACTACTTAAACCAAGGTAAACTAACCTAACAACAACACACACACCCATGCCCCAGAGAGGACTATTCTCCCTTAGAAGACATACTCGACTGTTTGGGACCTGCAGCCGTAGGAAAAAGAAAATTGGCACACTGATATTCCTTTGATGCATCATAATGTTAATTTGTAAATACGGAAATTGAAGTAGCGATGTTTGATCTCATCTTTCTTACATATAAATAAGAGCGTCCTTTCTTATGGCTATTCGTTTGCTTGGAATTCATATAAATCTATAGTTTTATCCCGATCTACTTGAAAATTTGCAAATTTCACCTTATAAATCCGAGGAAGATTACTATCTACAAAGAAATATCGTACGGTGAATGGCAGAGAGTACTGTACTTACGGATTTCATCGAAATCTGCATATAGGCGGTTGAAAATTCTATTGCGTACTCTGAGTACCAACGAAAGTTCCAACTAAGGTGAAGCATTGTGTGTACACTGTTCATATCAAATTCAAATGTTCAAATGTTTGTAGAGCTTATGGGACTTAACTGTGAGGTCATCAATCACTAAACGTACAAACTACTTATAAACTAACTTATACTAAAGACAACACAAACATCCATGACCGAGGGAGGATTGGAACCCACTACGGATAACGGCCTTGCGCATCTGAGCATAGCGCCTCAATGCGCTCGACCGCTCCGTGGAGGCAGTGTTCATATCAATGACACCGACCATTTAAAGAAGTAAATCAGGGACGCTCTTCTCTCCGTTACACTAGACATATTTCAGCCTGTGTGGAATGAACTACAATAAATGTGTATGATGCGACAAATGGAAGCCACACAGAACAGGTAAGGGAACTTAGAGTGTTTTTTCTTTCGTTTTGCGAAGGTTTCACATGTCCGTCTTGTTTCATTGCCTTTCTGCAGCCGGTTACAACTGAACCACGACTTCACGGGCATACTGTATACTGCTGTCTTATCACACTAGCCTGGGCACTTCCGACGGCACCCTTCTCCGCGATGAACGCTCCGTATCCAAACCAACAAACTGGTTCTATTACTTAAGAAGTCTCAGAGCCACTCACATGCACTACATTTACATGCAACACAACTTCCGGAAGACGGAAACCGAATTTCGTAAACTGTTTCTCGCTGAAGCGGATTTCCCAGCCCTCTCAATATGGCGGCTGAAAAACAGCCGATGCAGTTCCTGATTTAAGTCAGCACAGTCGCTTTTTTTTGTTTAGCCCAATTTAGGTTATGGTAGTAACACTAAAAGAGGGCCTTTGCGATCGTCTTTTGACAGCTCGAAATTTAAATGAAAATAACGGATTAAACATGCATCTGACGCGATAATTGAATAACAGAATTTGTAGAGGAGAAAATTCTCTTCGACTTTGTTCCCTTATGTTTTTCTCGTATCTCGCATCGTTTGAGAGATATTTGCAAAAATAACGGAGTTTTGACACCCTCCATTAAATTAACAAAAACCAGCCGTTCGCAAATGTCAAGTGACATTCCTCGCCCAGAACTGTCTCTGGCATACGCCATCTTGCGTTGTGTACTTGATGATTTTCTTATTGTAACTTACACATTGTCATTTCAAAGCAATGGCGCACTGAAGAATTAACAAAAAGAAGTTCTTCGAACGATAAATGATAATCTAGTGTTTACAAGTGCCATATTACCATCAGTTAACAACGGCTATCAATAGTATGAGATTAAAGAACGCAATTCCTAAATGTTAGCTGTAGCGTAGTGGGCAATGTGTTGAACTGTGACGCTGAACGTCAGTGGTTCGGAACCCGCCAGTACCAAAAATTGTTTTCCTAAAAGGGTTTCAGACACTGTTATTAATTAATTTTTTATTATTTAGATTATAATTTTGGTCCAAAATGTTTGCAAAAACTTATAAAACTACTAATCTAAAGTGGGTCGTAAAACACGTCAGTGCGATTTTTTCTTTTACTTAAGTACACAGATTTATTGCTCACACTAACATATTTATAAATCTTTTTCACTGCGTAAAATGTCACTTTGTCCATATGAGTCGAAACTTCTGAACTAGATAACACATTCTGACAAGCCAAGAACGTTTCAAAAACGGTTGCGTTTATATGGGCAAGAAAAATCGATTGTGGAACTGGAAAACCGCTTTACAGAAGTGGATTTTCAGCATCGATTTTGGAGTGCTTACATGGGCAACCAAATGCTGATTTGGGAAATCGGTTTACGAAATTCGGTTTTAGAAACGTATGTAAACGGGATGATATCTGGGAACCTGCTTGCCCCTTGTCAACAGTGTTCCGGAAACTTCCTGGAGGATTTAAGGTGTGTGCCGGAATCGGGATTCGAACCTGGAATCTTTGCCTTTCGCGGGCAAGCGCTCTATCGACTGGGAAGTAGGAGTCGAAGAGGGACCATGAAGCGTGTCGGGACAGCTCAGTCGGTAGAGCGTTTGATTGTGTAACAGAAAGGTCCCAGGCATGAATCACGGGTTACAGCACACAGTTTTAATCGGCGCACGCTCCGCTGTTGAGAGAAAATATCATTCTGGAGCATTCCGTAAATTTACGAACAATCTATGGATTCCTTAATCCACAATACGCAGGCTATCACGTAATATAAGGAGAAGTTGATGTTCGCATCGAGCGATGCTTTTTAAATCCGTGCTGATTGCTGAACTGGGAGCTATTGCGTCTCTATAACGTATTACATGAACTCAGATATTCAAGAGCACCTCGCGTTCCGATGTTCAAATGTTTGTATAGTCTATGGGACTTAACTACGGCGTCATCAGTCCCTAAACTTACAAACTATTTATGAACTAACTAAGACTGAGGACGGCACAAATATCCATGCCCGAGGGGGGATTCGAACCCCAGACCGTAGTGGCCGTGCAGACCGTGACTGGAGCGCTTCAGTCCCCTCGGCCACCGCGGCGGGCTCGCGTTCCGACTAAAGATTTATAAGATACTTTGCTGTATCAAACAGGCTGATACATTAAAAAATTATTTATTAATTACGACAGGCCTGTTTCAGCACAAATGCTAGGTTTCTGTGAAGATAATGTAGGTAACATTGGAATAATACTGCAATTTTTAACGTGATAATAAAATAACTTTTTCTCTCTCTTTCTCTTGAGCCATGTTCCCGTACTTGCAGGGTCGGCTTTGTTAATCGGATTTGGTGTCTTAATTGTGACCGGTTGGCCGAATGCCCTTCCTGTCGCAGCGCTATGCTCCCCGGGAGGAAATGTGTACCTAAATGTATGCGTATAGTGTTACATGTCTGAAAGTGTTACGATAATAAAAAAATAACAACATAAGTTTGCGTACATCAGTCTTTACTTCCTTGTAACTTTGTCTTATTTGCTGTCACGATAATTTGATTATTTTATTTCTGTTAATACTGATCATAGTATCGTTCTTTTTATCCAATTTTTTTAAATAATTTATTGTTTTGACAACTATTTCGACAACTCAGTCAGAGAAAATTTTGAAAAATTAAATTCTGAATTTGACTGATATATAAGAACGATACTAACTGTGTTTACGCCGGCCGCGGTGGCCGAGAGGACTAAGGCGCTCCAGTCACGGTCTTCACGGCCACTACGGTCGTGGGTTCGAATCCCCCCTTGGGCATGGATATTTGTGCCGTCCTAGTTCGTAAGTAGTTCATAAGTAGTTTGTAAGTTTAGGGACTGATAACCCCGTAGTTAAGTCCAATAGACAAAAAAAAAAAAAAAAAAAAAAAAAAAAACTGTGTTCACTATTAACAGCAATAAAATAGTTAAATCATCATGACAGCAGATAAGACAACGACGTTACAAGGAAGTAAAGATTGATGTCCGTAAACTTATTGTATCTTTGTTATTAGTTTATATTATCACGTTCAAAATTGCAATATTATTCCTACATTACCTATACTAACTTCACAGTAACCTGAAGATGGCATTTGTGCTGAAACAGGCCTGTCGCAATTAATAAATAATTTTTCATATAGCAGCGTCTTTGATACAACAAATTTTCTTACAATGTCCTTATATGACTTACGGCCGCGCGGGAGTAGCCGAGCGGTCTGGAGCGCCAGGTTAGGGATCGCGCGGCCTCCCTCGGGCATGGATGTGTGTGTTGTTCCTAGGCTAGTTTAACTTAGTTTAAGTAGTTTGTAAGTTTAGGGACTGATGACCAAAGTAGTTTGGTTCCATAGAATTACAAACATTTTTATATTTTTTTGACATAAATATCAATTTAATACAAATAAACAATCCCTGAGACGAATTTTCGTCTCGAATATGTCAAAGACAATAATGATAAATCTGAAGCATTGAATTAAAATTTGTTTCGTGGAGGGAAATCGTACGTAGATTATTCCAAGGCGCCTTAATCGTTAGTGGTGTGGTGGTCTAACGGTGCCGGATGCCGTGGCTCAGCGCGCCCGGTCAGGGGGCTAAACGCCCTCTGTAATAAAAATGCTGAGCCAAGAACACTTCGAACATCAACGAGCAAATACGATCAGCGTTCGCAATGACTAGAACTACCCATAGAGCGAAAAACAAAAAAAAAAAAAAAAAAAAAAAAAAAAAAAAAAAAAAAAAAAAAAAAAAAAAAACGTTAAGACGTCTGCCTATTAAGCGTGGAGATCCGGGTTCGATTCCCGGCCACGTCACAAATTTTAATTCTATGCTTCAGATTTATCATTATTTTTTAACATACATGACGAAGCAGGCCCAGATGAATACAAAAAGACTTAAGAGTCGATTTGTGTTTTTTCGTCTACTGTCATAGTGGCTACTGGGTTAATACACTTGAGATAAATGATGAAGCAGAGATGGAAGAAAAAGAAAAGAAAGTAGGATCTCTTACTTTAAAAATGTGTCAGTCATGCCATGTGCATTTCGATAATGAATGTGCATGTTATTTGGTATGGTATTTGGTAAGAGATTTCCTTCAAGAAAAGATGTGTATTCAAACGTTCGCTTACTGTGCTGCATTGCCTATTGCGAGAGAGGTGAGATCGCGTGCTGCGAATCGTCAGCATCTCGCAGTGTTCTTCGCAGTAGAGCCGGATTAATAGAGAGCGGCGGGAGGTGGCGGTAAACGGCTATCGAGCCCCTTGTAATCAGCCGCGGCCATTAATATTCCCAGCCGCATTTGTCATCTGCCGCCTACTGGCAGCCGCGGCTCACGTGACCTCGTGTATCGTGTGATTAACGTCTCCTGATGCTGCGCCCGTGCACTATTCCCACTCTTCAGTACTGCGAGCGGTCGTACGATACAGCTGCCGAGGCAGCCCCAACAGGTGGAAAGGTGTAGGCAGGCCGTCTGTCCGACTGGGCGGTTCACTAAGCTGTTTTGGCCCTTTCAGCAAAACAAGCGGAATATTTATTTGCGTTGTAGCTTTTTGTGAAACAAGACGTGTGAAGTGGCCTGTCAAATACATCTAATCGTCTACAAGGCGTTAGCTCTTCTGAAGCTAGAGCTGTACATATATGTTCTCGTGTATACTGAATCGAACAAGTTAAATATTATTATGAATAGCAGTGTATGTCCGTCCTTGCAACTACAATAAAAATGCGACTTTTTCTCACCAGACGCGTTTCGTTTTAATGACTGTAAAACATCTTCAGTGGTGGACATTTTGCTATCTTTTCGCTTCACATCATGGAATGCCGGTCTGTTTCATGCAATACCGCCGGTTTTTCATGCTGTGTCGTTTTTTCACTACTTTCACTGTCACTTTTGCACTGCTCATAGTTGTTTTCGACAGATCAGTGGAAAACAACTATGAGCAGTGCAAAAGTGACAGTGAAAGTAGTGAAAAAACGACACAGCATGAAAAACCGGCGGTATTGCATGAAACAGACCGGCATTCCATGATGTGAAGCGAAAAGAAGACAAAATTTCCACCACTGAAGATGTTTTACAGTCATTAAAACGAAACGCGTCTGGCGAGAAAAAGTCGCATTTTTATTGTAGTTGCAAAGACGGACATACACTGCTATTCATAATTATGAAAGCAACTACAGACACTATGGCCACACAAACGAAGAATTAAATATTATTACTGTATTTCGCGCACCAGTTGTCAATAATGAAATATATATGTCAACACGACATGTTTCGGGACGACATTATCCCATTATCAAGTTCTGTAAATCAAGGAAAAGTAGAATGATAAGGGAATTATATACAAACGACTGTACGCAAATATTCCAATGAAACAAACCTCCTACCTACCATAAAGCGTATCTGCTGCTAGGAAGCATCGTTAAACACAATGGCTGTGTATGTACACTGTCAAAAATAAAGCACTGCGCAGTACCACATGTTTCTCAAATGGCAGCAAGTTGTGCACTAACGGACAGCTGATCCAACTTCATAGACTGTCCATATGCTTAACCGCTGTCATTGGTGGCCAAAGATATTTTTGTCTAGATACCTAACATTTATTAATAAAATCAGTCACTAAATTAAAAGTTTTGCGACGGAACTACGCTCTAAATATTTCAGTGAAGTTAAAAGCAAGAAGTCGATACTTAATACATACACAGGAGGTTGCTAAAATGTGCCCAGTATTGGTTTTTAGACAGTTCAGTCTTTTCGTTGAGCATGCTGCTGTAATTCTCTCTCAACGCACGAAATATCGCAATTTCTTCGAGATTTGATAATAACCAACCTTTGTCCTCATAGTGCATGACTTTCAGACTATCATTTATGGAGCCCAACGCATGTCGTTCAATTTTCAGGTGTTTTGCCACTGTAGATGAGCCATTCTCTCTATTACTGTGCTCTTTAAACCACACCTTTAAATTCCGTCCAGTTTGTCTTATATACCTGATTTTACACTTTACACTTTATTTGGTATACCCCGATTTTCCCATCCAGTTCTCTACCTGCATCAGTCTTATGCTTCAGCCTATGTTCTAATTTATTGTCTGCTCTAAATGCAATTTTAAGGTCTCGCTTTTTAAATAGTCTCGTCAATTTGTAGGAGACGGGTCCCCATAATGGTATAATCCTATATTTTTGGGAATTTTCTTCACGTAGATGATTATTAGGTGTTATTGTCTTTTCTAATCCGTCAAACCTGCGTAATAATCATTTTATACGTCCAAGAGCCTTTATTTCAGCTTCCTTGTTTTCAGGGGTCAGCGGAATTGAATTTACTCTATGAAGTGCACTTTAAAAAAGGCTGTTTTGTGGCTATGTGGGTGACGTGACTTTTTATTGACAGCGCCTGTAAATGTTGGTTTCCTATAAATGGCTAACTTGTGCTTATTATTGTTGTTCTCAATCTTCAAGTGAAGGTAATTTAAAATTCCTTGCTTTTCATGTTAAACTGTGAATTCTATGCTCTTATGCATCTTGTTGAGATCATTAGCCAAGTAATTTATCTCTTCCTCGGAGCCTTGATATACTAAAAGTTAAATTGCAAACTACACACAAAGAACATACAAATTACAATGTAACAGCTGCCCTGCATTTAGCAGAACCAAAACTAGAGGAACTTTCCACACACGTTACAGAGAACGTACTGATGCTTTCAGATTTGATCATTTTGACAAATCCAAAATAGTTAACCACCTATACCTTAATAAAAACAAACTAATTGACATCTGTAGTAACCTAACCGTATTCCACAAAATGACAAAAAACTTTATTTACTTGAACAGTGAGAAATATTGTTACATAAAGAAAAATGTAATGAAAACTTGTTAAATGAACAAACAGAATTTAGCAGCCACAGTTGTTCAGTAATTTCAAAAGTTTATTTTTTCCTGATAACACAAATACTTAACATTGCAAAGCAATTGCCAACCAACAATCATAATTAATGTTTCTACAAACCTCTTGTATAATAATACCAGTTTATAAATTTATAATAGGAAAAATTTAATATAAAAATCCATAAAATCTTCTTGAATATAAAATTTAACACCTTGATTTGTATAAAGAATCTTAATAATATAGAAGTGGAACATATTCATAGCTATACAAGTTGTTATTCCACAATGTGTCTCAAGATGGAAAGTGTTTGTGCTGGTGATTATTTATACTTACAAATGTACTCCAGGACAGACAATCATCATACTGCACCAGACTTATGTGTGTACCACTTTTGAATAAGTATGTCAATTGTTAAATCTTATATGAACCTGATTTTAAAAACGTTCAATATTGCTACAACTTATGTTTTGATCCCAGGCCTTTAAAAATGTATAAAAAATCATAGAGGCACCTGATGATACGCCCTGAGGACTCGAAATGCATTGTGTGCAATAAAACACAATTTTGTGACTGAAGAAAAGTACATTTTATTTTACTGAAGTACAACAGTCCGTAGCATCACTGCCAATAATGGACAAAATTAAGACATAAATCAAATGTTCAAATGTTTGTAAATCTGCTAGGTTATTAGTCCGTAGCGTACAAATTACTTAAATTAAGGTAAGCTAACCTAAGGACAACACAAACACCCATGCCCGAGGGGGGACTCGAACCACCAACGGCGAACGAAGACATAACATCGTACAGAAGGTGAGCCAAAGGCTACGTTTCATTGGCAGAACAGAAGATGCAACGGTTCTACTAAAGGAAATGCCTACACTACACTTGTGCGTCATAGTTTGGAGGACTGCTGTCCATTATGGGATACACCTCCCCCCCCCCTCCCAAAGTGAGACTGGCGGATGATATAGCCCTTTTTGATATGATACGCACAATTGTGTGGGTTCAGTTTATTTGCATTTTATCGTAATATTATTGTACTGTGTAGTTGAGTCCTGAGCAAAACGACAGTGCAGGAATCGCTGCATCGAATAAACGTTTAAGCATATCGTTACCTTGTTGGACACGCGAAATAATGGGTTTTCATCGTTGGAAATTTTCAAGATGGTGGGTTGAAAGCATCTGTATCGAGCTAAGTGTTAATTGTACATTATATATGGTGTTTTAAAATTTAAAAAATGCATTTGAGAATCAGAACAGTCTACAAAAGTACTTAAACATTAGTTGGAAAATATTTTTCAAATAATATTGACCTAGTAGCTACAATGACTATAACTTGTACATGCACAAACGTGTGTGTTGGGACTATGTCTCTGGCTAGATGTAAGAGGTTCATATTTGGAACAGCTTACGGATTAAATGTATTGCCATTTGCCCTATATATTATTGTTACAGTACGTACATTATTTTATTGTTAGGGCTTACTGATGAGAAATTCTACTGTTATTAAATTATTATGAAGTGGTAAACTTCAGTGAAGACGACGAATTGTCCGATTTAAGTTAGAATCCTGCAGACAATACACCCAGATTGGAAGACAGCTCTGAATCTTAATGTGAAGAGGGGAAGCGAAAACAATAGTGCCTGTGACTGCAGAAGTTTAGGACAACGTTTCCACTCAGCTCAATGAAAACAAAGTGCAACAAACAAATGATATTTTTGATGATGTTTTTCAAAAGACAGTATCAGATTTCCTGAATAACAAATTTAAGAAATTATTTAAATAAAGTGAAAAATGATTGTGATGTATATAAGATAGTCCTCACCCATACGACTATGTGCGTACAATTTTTTTTGTGAAAATGTGAAAAAATATACCATTCTATGATATTTTGTTACAAAAACCCAGTGAATTTAAAATTTCTAATTTTGGTTTAATCAGGGTCTGAAAGAGGTAGGGTAAGTTCAGAGAAGGGTATCTTGTTTTGTATTACAGCGATATAGGAGAGGCAGTGTCACAGAAATGATGCACAAGTTGGCGTGGAAATCACTGAAAAAAAAAGTTATTGGTTGTGGCGAGATTTATTTGCGAAATTTCTGTCACAACTTTCTCTTCTGCATGCGGACATATTTTGTTAGCAACCACCTACTTATGGAGACGTAATTATCAGAATAAAATAAGAGAAATGAGATTGGAAATGGAAATATTCAGGTGTTCCTTTTTCCCGGGTGCTATTAGAGCAGAGATTCCAACTTTTGAATGTGGCAATTAGTAATGCGACGTAATATGTATGAGCGGGGAGGGAGGCGGGGGGTTGGGGAGAGGGGTTGTTTGAAGGGTTCCAAGGAGAAAAATTGAATACAAAATGATCAAAATTGTGAAGCCAGTTTTGTAAGATTGCAGATGACATATGGTCAGCGTATTACTACATCGTTCTGATGTGTACAGCAGAGGTGAGGGAGAGGTGAAGCAAAACTGTTCTCTTCCTCAGAACCGAACATATTAGATTTGGTGATTTACAGAGATATATCGAAGAATCATTAAAACTTGCACACAACCACAAGATAACGTAAAATCATAACTGACAGAAACAAAGCAGGTTAAGATATTTCGGTGAGTGTGCAGGTTATGAAAGGTACAAGTCAAGTGATATGACGCATTTTCATTGACTGCTGCTGGATTCCAAAATGGCGCACCTTTGTGGATTCCTCCCGTATGCCGCATTGCTTAGTTTTCGAGTTCGTAGAAGTTACTGTCAATACCGGTGACTTCCACAAGAACACGCTTCAAGATGCTGCTCAGAACCATTTTATTTTTGTCGATGACATCACACGATGGAAATCAAAGGGAAACGAGTTTTGCCGACGGAAAACAAATGACCGATTTGTTATTTAAACCTGAAAATTTGAATCCGAACCACTCCACTCGTAAACTCGTAATTTTAAACAATTTTCGTAACAATTACGATGAAATCGTAATGGTTGGAACCTCTGTTAGAGCATGGAACGGTACAGAAATATCATAAAAGCGGTTCGATGAACCCTCCGCCATGCACTTAAATGTGATTAGTGGAGCATTTATATAGATGCAGATGAGTTGTGGGAAACAACAGCTTATACAAGTCGTTATTTTCATTCTACATGTTTAGTATTTTACATTAATTGTAATCCACTTTATTACGGATGCACATGAGAACGGACGCCTTCCGGGAATACAGGGCTACTTGCGGGCCATGGAGCAGGGAGCAAAGATGAACCCCAAAGCAGCAAAAAAGTTATATACCATGTGCCGATCCTGACATATGCATCCTTAACCCCAGGTTATGAAAGGAAGAGATAAAAGCAAATTACAAGCTAGTGAGATGAAATTCTTAAAGAACAGTTGTTGTTTAGAGGGGACTAGACTGCACGGTCATCAGTCTTTAAATGTTCAAATGTTTGTATAGTCTATGGGACTTACAAACTACTTATGAAGTACTTACGAACTAGGACGGCACAAATATCCATGCCCGAGGGGGGCTTCGAACCCCCGACCGTAGTAGCCGTGCAGACCGTGACTGGAGCGCCTTAGTCTCCTCGGCTACCGCGGCCGGCAAAGAACAGTACTGGAGTGACAAAAATAGGTTAAGAAATGAGAGGATCGGAGAGTTAATGAAGGTGGAACCATAACAAGAGGAGATAAATAAATCAAGGCTGACATAGTATATCAAATGTTGAAATGTTTGTATAGCTTATGGGACTTAACTACGGGGTCATCAGTCCCTAAACTTACAAACTACTTATGAACTAGCTAATCCTAAGAACGGCACAAATATCCATGCCCGAGGGGGATTCGAACCCCCGACCGTAGTGGCTGTACAAACCGTGACTGGAGCGCCTCAGTCCACTCAGCCACCGCGGCCGGCGACATAGTATAGGCATGTGAAGCGATTGGAAGAGGAGAGGATACACAGGAGGATACACGAGAAAGACAAAGAGGAGAGACCGAGAGACAGATGGCTGAAAGGAGTGGAGGAATGTTTCAGGAAGAAGAGGTGAGAGATGGAGAGATGGTGGCAAGACAGAAGACGATGCAGAGGCTTACGTTCGAAGCAGGCCCGGCCAGAGGCTGGAAGCTGTCCAAGATGATGATGATGATGATGATGATGATGATGAAGTGACGTGCGTGTGCAAATGTGAACTCCCTTCAGCAACGTAATCAGTGCCTCTTTGCTTCCATGCTATATCGCGTTATCATGCCTTAATGTTTTGTGCCATTCTACTGCATTGCATTTTTGTTTCGAAAGGCATACAATGTATTTTAAAACAGTCAATGTCTTTAGCTGGTCTAGAAACAACGCTGACTGCTCGCAGTACCGATCAGTTCAGTGCGCGTAACCTCGTTTTCCTGATACTGCGAGTAGAAGGGAAGGTGTTGCATGTCTGAAGATCAGAGGAACGGTGAGTTTCTCCTAGCCGCAAAAGCTGATGAGCCGGATGAAAGTCAACTTTACGTTCAACGTTACGACCAGACGTATGACTGCGAGCGTTTGATTAGAAAGCTTACTCACCGCAACGGATAGTAAAACGAGTAGTCATTCAGCAGACCTGGTATTAACGTCTGAAGAAATAATCGCTTCATTTTACACTTTAATTTATATACACCACAAGGTTTTTAAGTAGCATGTTATTTCTCTCCCGAACATGTCTGAAATACGGTAACTCTCCGCATTTTATGGCGTCGACCTCTGGATATTACATGAAACGAAGTTTCCCCGGAAGTCTGTATATTCATGTTCACTGTTCCATCTTATTTCTGACATTTAACTTCCCTTCGTACTCCAGTTAGGAATGTATGAATTGTTCGTCGTCTCACATGTGTCGAAAATATTGTTTAGTAGCAACCACGACGGTAATTTTTAAAGTAGGAATCGATTCGCTGTGGAGTAAGAGAAACTTTATTTATGGACCTAAATTATATCACAAATTACAATATTCACATTTTTTTAGTTGCCAACATAGTCACTACAAATATTAATACATGTCTCAAGTCATGGTACCAGCTTTTGGATTCCGGTGTCAAAGAACCCTGCCGATCGGCTAACTTCAATGCTGTTAATATATCAGAAACGCCGCGACGTATGGATTCTTTTATTAGTAATCATTTCTCAGCAAACTATCCTGGAATCCCTTACAAGCGTTTCACACTATTTCTGGCTATCTTATATTTGATAAAATTCAAGGGTCACAGGGACTTTCTTTTTGTTTTTGGAACGTGCCCATACAATTATCTCAGATTAGAAAAAGTTTTATTACAGACATAAACGATTCAGCGTATGCAGGACGACGTCACATAGCGTTAACAGGGACAGATTCTAACATAAGACAATTTTACAAATACACGGTACACTGATACGAATATGCCAGACTTACATTGTAACGCAGGCTGCACAGAGGTAGTACGACATCAATTATTTTCTGCTAATACAGTAACAATGATACATCACCGTCACTGTGCTTTTGGGATATTCACAGTTCATTCAATCGTCATGGCTGAGTATATACGGCAACACTGAAATGTTGTTTTCTAAAGTAATAATAGCATGTTGTTTTGGTTGTCTAATAAGAGTTGTTGTAAAGGCAGTGGATAAAAATTTGATTCCTTTTACAGTGTGTGTAAACATAACATGAGAGTGTAAAACAATATGATTTAAGTATTACATCCACATGGAAACATACGCTAATGTTCTGAAGCAAATATGGATGTCTTAGATCGTTAAACATATCTTGCTGAGTGGCACGTGGTAAAATAGTTCAATTGTCAGTTCGTTGTCTCCTGATGTTCCAAGTACCGGGAGCAGTAGAGTAGTAGCACAGGTATCTATATCCGGAAGTTGGCACTGTTGACAAACTCGCACAGTAGTTTATACGTTGCTACATCGCCAGTTGCTAACAAGTTTTGGAGGCTGCCTGGGAACTGATAACCGAGATTTTGAACATTACTTACAAGTACACATATGTGTGATACATGTTGAGACAACATTGTAGGAGTATATGGTATGGATTTTGCACGTCTCCGCAACCACACAGCCTCGCGGGAGTGGCCACACGCTTATAGACGCCACTTTAGGGACTGTGCGCCCGTTCTATGTGTGTCATCATTAGGTTGTAGTTTGTAAGTCTAGGCACCGAAGAACAGTGTAGTTTGGTCCGATAGGTTTACAAACATATGAACATTTCGCAACCACATAGAGGCGTGGCACTTAGTTTGAGTCGAAAGAGGTGTTTGTTGTACTTTTAGTGATTATGTTTTTGTCTTATTGTACCATTGGACTGTTGGAATCGCGGGGTGGATTAACGCGTAGTCACTGCCTTTTAAATGACCTTGACCATTGATTTTACCAATCCGATGTCAGCCGCTTTCTGGGTATAGGGATCACATAACTGCGACAGAGAGTTTATCGCAATTAATAATTTTGTGCAGGGATGCTTGCTTCGCTGTTCATTTCCAGGTATCCCCGACTGGCCTTTCATCCATATCATCACGTTGTCATAATGATTCTTTTTCATTTCAAACACAACGTCTATGATTGTCGCAACAGTGAGGTTATGAATCATTTGTAAGGCTGACATGCTGTCAGATATTACGACTGTTGTGTCTACTTTAGCCGTCTGTGCGAATATCAGAAGTTCTGCTGTCAGACTGGTAGGTCTGGATGCAGCTTGTAGAGGCCCTATCGTTTGTCTTTGGGTACCCAATAAGCAGAACCAGCGCCGTCGCTAGACTTGGACCCATCTGTATAAACCACGCAGACATCGTGACAGTAAGACAGGAATTCAATTGCCGTTATATTACTGGGACCCTGGTGTTGAAATGTGTAACTGATCCTGGTATCAATCTGCGGGGCTGACGCTTCTTATTGTCTGTTGCTGGACAGTATGAGAGCACTTTTCCATAGCGGTATGGAATTTTTTCTACAAATTCATCTTCAGGGTGGTTGACATGCTTCCCATCTAAAGCGTCGCTTTAGCTTTGATGTTTATAGTTTCGCTGCTCTAGCACAGACAAAAATATTTTGTTTAACCGTGCGCTCCGCAGCAAGGCGCCTTAGTGTGCTCAGCCACTCCACTGCGGTTCCTGAACGTAAAACCAGTCGAACAAACTCATTACAATATGGAGATCCTACTTTGCATCATCATAAATAAGTGTAATCCTCAAGAAAAAAACTACTCATTGATCTTGCTAAAAGTCGAGAAGCGAGTCTTGGTGGTATAGCTCTCAGGGGCACCTTGTGACGCCCTCTGTGTGAGGTACTTCTGGGTATCTCTGTGAGCAACAGTGTTAATGTTGGCAGCACTGATCCTTAAAGAGAATCTTTGGAGAGCAATATGGCTGCCAGCAATATTTAGGTTGCAGTCATATCATAATAATGAACTTCCATCAAATTAAACAAAGTCTTTAACCTATTAAGAAACGCGGATAGGAGAAAAATTGTTTACGTTAGGTTTACTTATTTTGCCTCTTTCATACACTGCGTAGTCAACATAAAACATTTGCTATAACTTTTTGTAGCCGCGAGGTCTAAGATGCTATGCTACGGATGTGCGGCCACTCCCGCTGGTGGTTCGAGTCCTCCCTCGGGTATGAATAGGTGGCGTTAGTTAGATTAAGTAGTTTGTAAGTCTCTGGACAGCTGAAGCAAGCAGTTTGGTCCCTTAGATTTATAAACATTTGATAATCTTTGCAAACATTGTTTATGTTTCTTATGTGAAAGTGGGATAGTCTTTGTGAATGCGTAATTATAGTAAAAGTTCCTTTCAGTAAATTTAACAGCACTCAGACAGTACACGTCCGAAAAGTATGGTGTTTAAAATACTTAAGAGCAAAACAGGCAGATTTCGTGACTGAGAAAGACATGATACGTAATTTATCGCTACATTTCATGTTTTTTCTAACTTTATAACCTTATTGTTAATGTGACGATACAGGCGAAAATGAGTAAATCTAACACAAACTTCATAATATTGTAACCAAAATATTTTTTCCTATCCTAAAGCAGCGAAACTGTGACAAACATAAAACGAGGGTCTGGTGGAAAGCACGTCAACACTCTGAAGGTGGATTGTCGAAACAATTCGAAACCTGACGTGGTTTTGAATAAATAAAAATTTCGTATACCATACTTGCGGATGGGCACTGCTATTATTTATAAATATTATAATTAAATTGGATCGGACTTCGTTTTTACGAATATCTTAAAACGTCTCTTTTTTATTTCATTTTTCAAAACAGACAAATGCGTTAATGAATGAGATAGCTTACTGTACCAATTACTGTAAAGGAGCAAATAGCTCATGGTAGAAAGGAGATCGTTACATTGAGCCTAAGATCGTCAGAAATAGTGGAATATATGTTAATGATTTACTGCAGATAAATATATTTTTAGTTAAATAGGATTTCAGGAAATTAACTAGTAGGCGAGATTGTAATCATCAGTAGTAATCCGTCTAGAAAATTCTTAGGGATATCTTTTGTTAGTTCCAACCGAGAGCATTACTTAAATAAAAGAACAAGGAATACTGTGGAGAAAGTAACACTAGGACACGGTCTGCACGGCCGCTGCGGTCGGGGGTTTGAATCCCCCCTCGGAATTGGATGTTTGTGTCGTCTTTAGTATAAGTAGTTTGTAAGTTTAGGGACTGATGAACCCGTTGTTAGGTCCCATAAGTTCTACAAACATTTGAACATTTGATTTTTGAACGATAGGACGCAGAAGCAACTAAACGAATTATTTCTGACGTCAATATTTACAACAAACTTTACTTATTGCTCAGACTCCATGACGGAAAAGAGAAAGGCAGCTACTCTGACACAAGAATTGAAGGAGACTGATTACTGGAACTTAAACATTTTTTAATCATTTTCATGGTAACAACATACAAGTTTAGAGTACAATCTTTTTAAATTCTCGGTTAGCATCAGACAGAACAAGACAGATAATATGAATGTCGTACATATTTTCAGGTAAAACAATCGAATGGCGTAAATAAATTCACAGATACTAAGATATTATTTTAGTGAAAAGTGGTTAATTCTATGCTTTTTTTTACATGTTAAAACCTGTAATATTACACATCGTAATGACATCGTGAGAAACACAAATATAATAATCGTATAAAATAATTCCAACAATTTTGTTTGCGAAGTTTTCTTTTTGGAGTACTTTTCCTTGTACGGAATTTAAGCAGTTCTTCCACGAGACTCTACAAGTTGCATCATTCCCTACAAGTGGGTGAGTCGGTTTCTAGGTATAAGGCAGGTAATGGCCTACCGCACGCAATAAGAAGAGGCCTTGTTAAGAACTGACTGCGGTGCTCAACTCAGCTTTCGGGTTAACGACTCGTTTTGTTAGGAGGTCTTTTGAGACGTCAGGAAATAACGAAGGCGGAAAAAAGACGAGTGTGGAAATTAAAGCGCCGGTGGTCGGTGTGAGCAGCGGCGGCGGTGGCGGCCGTATTTCAGGAGCGAGACCTTAATGCCCTTCCGGGCCGGAATCCGGATCTGTCTGCGGAGTACTGTTACCGGCGGATCGGATCGGATCGCCTTACCTGCTCGCTTACGGCCGGGCGGGTTACACGGAAGGCGCGCCGGACTTGTAACGACCCGACGAGGCTGCGTGTCCGCGAAGAGAGCTGCGAACGCCGCGTGTAAGACCCGCTCCTATGAATCAGCCACTCGTCTGTCTAGACCCGCCCGGCCAGCCGCACGCGTTAAGCCGTCGGCACACGGAGCGTAAATCTCCGTACGTGTACTGTCAGCGTGTCGAATTTATGACGTTACTAGCTTAAACCCGCGGCTGCGCTCGCGTGTTGGTTGATTATGATAGTTAAGCTATCTTTCAGTAGTGTGCTATGAGACTGATTTTGAAGGATGAAATGAAATACAATACCTTATTTAGAAACAAAAATTTTAATCACAATGGAAATAAAAAAAATGTTAAGTGCTTAATGATTTACAATAAATAATACGTACATTATTCCTTATAGCCTGTGTTGCAATATCTCAACACGTATGGTGAGAGTAATGTCCAAATTCATTTTAATTTCTTTTTAGGGCATTCTGGTAAACTACGTTATTTGTAGTATTGTTTGGAGCGTAAATGTAGAGATTTTTTGGGTTGCCCACCCTTGAGCAAGCGACGTATAATTGACCATATGAAAAATATGAGGGCTATAAATGGATTCCTTGACGTTTAATGATTGTCCTTGAGCTTTGTTAATTATCATGACGAAAGCTAGACGAACTGGAAACTGAAGTCTTTTGAACTGAAACGGCATATCTAAAGGGATTAAAGGAATTCGAGGTATAAAAACATCTTTTCCGGCTGATGTTCTTTATTCGTATGCTTATCCTTAAAGAGAAAGAACTGAAGACATTGTAACACGCATAGACCAAAGACATGGTCTGTAGCATCACGTTTTGCTGTATGTAACCTCCTTGCTATTGAGTCACAAACGTCATCGCTGGCCTGCGGTCCGAATTTTTTTATAATTTAACGACTTTCAACCAGTGTATCTTCCAGCCCCTTATAGCTATCGGCATGGAACTGCTATAATGTACAACGGGGACAACAATTACACACACACCATTCGTTTGCGTTCTGTAGTTTTAGCTGAAGACCGGAATATTACAACACACGCGTAGATATTTATATACACTGGTAACGTTTCATCCCAATATACTCCACCCTTTTATCATAATCATATTCCTCAAGCAACAATGCAACCAATAAAACCATTTTCAACGAGTAATTATTGTTACGCTTTTCGCGTTATATTCTTCAAACTACTAAATGTCTATCAGATCGCTATGAAACCGTGCCGAAAACGTTCCTCAGGTATAAATTAGTAACTGTACAAATATTTATATTTCTGCGTCTTGTCGTTTGGACGTGATAAGCGTACACTAAACAGACATTCACATTAATATATATATATATAGATAAATAGCTATCCGATCGCCATAAAACCGTGCCTAAAGCCTTCCCCGGGTAGACATTAGTAACTGTACAAATTTTTAGCTCTTTATGTCTTGTGGTTCAGACGTGATAAACGTAGACCGAACAGACATTCACATTTTTAGATATAGATAACGTGCGGAAGATTTCTCAACGTGCAGGACAATATCAACCATGCCCAACGTGTGTCTAAACGTTCTCCAATAAGGTGTGATAATGTCAAGGCTATCCGCCCCTCTCCCAAGGTTATTTCGATACGGAGATGAATACGCCACACTGGTCGTCAGTGGAAGCACGTACTACGCGGTTTCCATTAGATGTCTCTTCATGCAAGTCAAAGTTACACAATAAACTCAGTAAGGTAAAGCAGTCAACAATCCGAAGATTTGGTTTGAATACCATAGTGGTTTACTAGGCATGGTAATGCCGTTGCCTTCCTCCGACCTTCAAAATGACTTACCTAACCGTGGTTCCGAAACGCGGTGCTACTCAATATTGCCGCGGTGGAGCAGCCGAGCGGTCTAAAGCATCTCGCTGCGGAGCGCGCAGTTGCTCGCCGTGGAGGTTCGACCACTCCTGGGGCATGTGTATGTGTGTGTGTGTGTGTGTGTGTGTGTTGTCCTTAGGTTAGTTTACCTAGGTTTAAGTAGTTTGTAAGCTACGGACTGATGACCACGCAGTCTGGTCCGATAGATTTACAAACATTTGAATCTACTCGACATTTTTCACATCAGCAATACTGACAGAGGTGAGAGAAGTGGAAAGTGACAGATAACCATCCTAGAACCTCGCGGGGATCGAGCCCGTGACCTTTGGATTTGTAGTCTGGCACTCTACCACTGTGCTATCGAGCTACACTCAGTATAGAGTGATATAACAGTCACGTTCGTAAAATGTTTTTACAATTTATTTGTTAATAGGGTGACCGGTTTCGATCTACTGTGAGATCGATTCGTCGTTGATGCCGAGGCGATGAGCGTGCGGCGACTGCACGCACATCGCCTCGGCATCAACGACGAATCAGGCTGATGATGATCTCACAGTACAGCGAAACCAGTCACCCTATTACCAAATAAACTGTAAAAAAATTTTGCGATCGTGACTGTTATTTGCATTCTGAACCATATAACAGTTCGCTGACTTTACAATAGGAAACTTTGTTTTCCAAACTCATAAACTGAATATCTCTCGATAACCAGTCGTTCTCATGTCGTGGTCTTCTGTTCGGAGACTGGTTTGATGCAGTCCTCCATACTATTCTACTCTGTGCAAGTCTCTTCATCTCCGAATAAGAAGGACAACCCACAGTCATTTGAAACTGTAACGGCGTCTCTATTTCCCTCTTCGATTTTTACCCCACACACCTCCCGCCGATGCTAAATTGATGAATCATGGTCAAGATATGCCAGAAATTTCTTTTCTTCCCAATTCTGCTCAACACCTCATCTAATCTTCAGCAGCTGTCTGTAGGAAAAGCTTTTACCACTTTAATTAAATCCTTATCCTCCACGTTTCACTACGTACAATGCTACATTCCATTTAAATTAATTTTGGATGTCAACAAATTTCGTTTCTTCAGAAATGATTTTCTTCCCATAGCCATTCCGCATTTTATATCTTCTTTACTTCGGCCATCTGAATTTATTTTACTATACAAATAAGAAAAGCCAACTACCACCTTTATTGTTTCGTTAACTAATCTAATTCCTTCATCATCGCTTGATTTTCTTACTCTGCATTCCATTGCCCTTGTTTTGCTCTTGTTAATGTTCATCTTATAACCTCCTTTTAAAACTCTGTCCATTCCATGTAATTGCTCTTCCAGGTCCTTTGCTGTCTCTGACAGAAGCAAAATGTCATCGCCAAACCGCTAAGTTTTTATTTCTTGTCCCAGAACTGTAATACTTTTTACAAATTTCTCCTTCCATTCCTTCACTGCTTGCTCAGTGTACAGATTGAAACCCTGTCTTACTCCCTTCCCAATCACGGCGTCCCTTTCACGCCCTTCGACTCCTATAATTTCTGTGTGATTTTTGTACAAGTTGTGTACAACTTTTAGTTATACCTTCAGAATTTGAAACAGTTTATTCCAGTCAACATTATCAGAAGCTTTCTCTAAATCCACAAAAGCTAAAAATATAGGTTTGCCTTTTCAGTCATTATATGTATTATACCTCGTAATAAAATAGTAGAAACGTCTTATTTGTGGGTGAAGTATTTACGCATTATGAAAATTTGCCGTTTCAGGACGATGGTACATTCAAGATCCGTCAAAACGTATGGTTTTTATACGATTTGTTGAAGTTACAAATCAATTAACATATCTACGATTAGTATATTAAACATAGAAGAAGACGTAACGTAGAAACCAGTTTCCGGTTGATTGACGTATCGCAGGGAGTAGGGTCGAGGGCTTAGAAACAGAAAAAGTTAGACGACGATGATGTAACGTATCCCGATTTTTCTCATGTCCGCATTTCTTAATACGTTCAAAGGCTTTCTGATAATTTGATGGCAGTATACTGTTTTACTTTCATATAACTGCGAGTTCCATGTTTCTGGCAGCCATATTGCTCTCCAAAGATCCTATTTAAAGAGCAGTGCTGGCAACATTAACACTGTTGCTCACAGAAATGCCCAGAGGTTCCTTACAGGGAGAGCATCCCAGGGTGCCCCTGAGAGCTACAACACCAAGAATCAATTCTCGGCTTTTGGCAAGGTAAATGTGTAGTGTTTTTCTCTTGAAGATTACACTTATTTATAATAATGCAATGTAGAATCTTCATATTGTACTGAGTTTCTTCTACTGGTTTAACGTTCAGGAGCCGGGTGGAGTGGATGAAAACTCTAAGGTACCTTGCTGCGGAACGCGCGGTTGCTCGCCGTCGTAAGTTCGAGTCCCCCCTTGGGTATGGATGTCTCTAGGCTAGTTAAAGTAGTTTGTAAGTATATGGACTGATGGCTACAACAGTTTTATCCAACAGGTTTACAATCTTTTGCACATTTGAATTTACGTTCATGACAGTTCATACAATATTTGGAGTAAAATATTTAGCAGTTTATTGTTTCAAGACTATTGTTTTACATGTTCTAAATGTTGTAGGAATTGAAAGTAACAGTGATCGTGGAAGTACTGTATGATGTTTGAGTTTTACTAAAAAAGTAAGACTGATGCAATAACATGTTTTGTGTGTGAGGACCTATTGTAGTTTTATACAGTTGTTGTCACAAGTGTAGAATAGTTGTTGCAGTCTATGTTATGGTTTAAAAAAGGCCCTCCAGTTGGTCGTCTGCTGCCACAGCCCATTAACGCCAAATTCCACCACACTGTCCTAACGACTACGTTCGTCGAGCGCCTCACATTTGATTTCTACCTGTCTATTTACCCCGACATCTCTACGCAAACTCCGTCGGCCACTGCTCTTTCTCTCGTGAGTTGTGATGCCTGAAGTTTGGTATTCTCGATAAACTCTTGTATAGTCACTGTCTTTCTCGGAGTATTAAATTCCTTGCCGATATCGGAAACGGAATGCGCCGCGCGTTCCATATACCATTCCGCGCTCAGATTCTGTTAATTTCCGTCATGCCGCTTTTCAAATGAAAGAACAGAATTCAAAAAACAGCCCTGTTAATACACCGCTCTATTCCACCTTGTGTGCACGGTCTGTCGAGATGGCTTTTCTCACCTCCCCGAAGTACTACCTTAGGTTTGCAAGTTACGAATCTACTTACATTTATGTTCTCTCGTAAGTAACCAAGTTGAAACAGCTTAGCGCATATCAATCACAAACCATGTCTCTTGGCTGCGGCTCGTAGAAGTGTTAACGCTGGCGCCTGCTTACCGGTATTCCCAGTACGGAGGACTATCCTGTAGCCTGGAGACTGTGGACTGCCGTCCGTTAATCCTGACGAATCGTCGGGCGTCTGGGACGAATGTGTTGTTTTATATGGCGGGAGAGTTCCTGGAAGTAAGCGATGTTACAACTCTCCCCTCTATCTGGAGATCAAAGGAAATAACATTGAGGACCAAATTACGGATACATGACAGTAATATAAAATCTGTGCTTCTATATGTATGTGAAACAGGGAGAGTGACAAAACAGCTAATACATAAACTGCAGACATTCAAATGTCTGAGGAACATCCCAGGGATACGGTGGCCAAATGTCATCTCTAACGAAACACTTTGGGAAAAAACAAGCCAGAAGGCAATTTAGCAGCAAAAAAAAAAAAAAAAAAAAAAAAAAAAAAAAAAAAAAAAAAAAAAAAAGCAGGAAGTGGAGGTGGTTAGGACATACACTCAGAAGACATGACGAACATATTTCGAAGGAAGTACTTCACTGGATTCCGCAAGTGCGACGAAGACGAGGCAGGTCCAAAGTGACGTGGAGGCGATCAGCTGAAGCAGAAGGTCAACAGCAAGGAGTCGGATGGGAAGAAGTGGAAAATCGTGGCACAAGATAGAAAAAGATGGCGATCCTTTGTTGCAGCCCTATGCTCCACACAAGGAGTTAAAGGAATAAATAATAATAATAATAATAATAATAATAATAATAGCCGCGGTGGAGTAGCCGCGCGGTATAAGGCGCCTCGCTGCGGAGCGTGCGGTTGCTCGCCGACGGAGCTTCGAGTCCTCCCTGGGGCATATGTGTGTGTGTGTGTGTGTGTGTGTTGTCCTTAGGTTAATTTACCTTAGCTTAAGTAGTTTGTAAGCTACGGACTGATGACCAAGCAGTTAGGTCCAATATATCTACAAAAAAATTGAATAATAATAATAATAAGTAACCATTGTAGAAATATATGGTCGAATTTCATTCCTGAGGTAAGCGTCATATGACATAATTAGCTCTGAAATTTCACCCGGTGAGTTCAGCTGCTCGTCGGAAACGGTATGTTTCCTTGTCGCACACTTCCATTTTCTTTGCGGATGTGTGGAAATTGCATTTCATCCAACCTTGCTGGGAGGATGAGTGGATACAGCGGATATGATTTACTACATAAAAAGAAGCGGTAGATGTATTTTTCCTCCCTGCTTTATAACAGGGGCAATCAGTTTTAGCACTCCAGTGTAGCATCATTAGCCCCTATATGGGTTCGGCTACCGTGTTTCCATATAGAGCCTGACGGTGGCAAGGGAAGTGCCGCAACCGGTTCCCCTGTAATAAAGCAGGGCAGAGAAATACAGCTGCTACTATATTTACTGCCGATCATCTGTCAGATGTGGCGTGTCTGTATTTGTACAGTGGCGGTGACTGTAATGGACGAGTCTATAGTGTTCTACTTATGTTGCGAGGTTATTATGAGAGGACAGTGAAGGTGAAATGTGATGACGTACATAGCTCACTCTAAATCTTCATCCATAATCAGCAAGTCACCTTAAGGTGTGTGGCGGAGGGTACTTTGTGCACCACTGTCGCCGGCCGCGATGACTAAGGCGCGACAGTCACGGTCAGCACGGCCACTACGGTCGGGGGTTCGAATCCCCCCCCTCGGGCATGGATATTTGTGCCGTCCTTAGTGTAAGCTAGTTCATAAGTAGTTTGTAAGTTTAGGGACTGGTGACCCCGTAGTTAAGTCCCATAGACTCTGCAAACCTTTGAACATTTGCACCACTTTCCCTTCGTCCTCCTATTCCAGTCGCTTGAGAAAAACGATTGGCGGGAAGCCTCGGAGAGAACTTTAATCTTTCTAATTTTACTTTCGTAGTCGTTTAGCGAGATATACGTTTGAGGAAGCAATATAGTGGTTGACTCTGGGTGAAACGTACGGTATGCTTTCTGAACTTTGCCTGAATCCCGTACCACGATTAAGAACACCTCTCGTGCAAAGTCTGCCAATGGAGTTTCCTCATCATCTAAAATCAAATGTTGAAATGTTTACAATCCTGTTGGACCAAAACTGATATGGTCCTCTGCTCCTAGACTTAAAACTACTTACACTAAGGACGACACACACGCACCCAAGCCCGAGGGAGGATCGAACCTCCTACAGGAGCGGCCGCTCAGTCCGTAGCACGACGCCTTAGACCATGCGGCTATTCCGCGCTTCCCTAAAGGGCACTGTGACGTTTCCATGCTTACTAAATCAGCCCGTAACCAAGCGCACTGTTCTGCGTTGGATGCCTTACCTACGATTAGTTTTATATGGTCTTTGCATTTCCCAGATATTTTATGCAATTAATTCCTTCCAGCGTTTGTAAGGATTTTTCTTTATATCGAAAAGCAGCACTTTACATTAGTTTATGCTGAGGCTCAATTTCCATTCCCTGCACCATGCGTTGATACGGTGCATATCATCCAGAACTTCAGTACCCTTTTCATGTGTTGCTACTTCTCAATAAACTACAGCCTGACTGGACTTCAGATGTAATCTACGAGGTACTATTACAGTCCCCTGGGGCACGTCTGAAATCACTTTCACGCCTGAAGAATTCTCTCCGTTGAGAACGGTTCGATACCTTCTGTTAGCTGGAAACTATCCAGTCACACAGTCTGATATTTCACATGCTCGCACTTTGTTCATCAGGTGACCCTGCGGTTCGACATCGAACGTCGATAAACATGGCATCTACGTGGGATCTTGTATTTAATGGATTATGGATCTAGTGGATGAATAGTGCGGGTTGGATTTCACATGTTCGAAAGCTTCCGGAACCTGCGTTGAGATCGCCACGTAGAGTTCCGATAAAAAGGTCCCTGAAAAATCTAGTCTTCCTGCTAAATATTGAGGACGTGATCGACCGCATCGGTAAAATTTTGACGAAACGAAATGCCGCCGTGATATACAAACCTGCTCGGAAGATACAGTATCTCTTGAAATCGGCAAAGGATGCTCGCAAACCGCTGGAAAAAGCAAAAAATTGCAGGATTCCGTGTAGCTGTGAAGTCGTATAAGTGGGCACCACAAAAATAGCAGTCAAAAAACGACTACAAGAGCCAAAGGGTAACTGTAGGAGGGGGGAGACTGATAGATAAGTTGTTGCTGAGCATGTTTTTCAACCATGGGAACACCTTCTTCAATTTGATACAACTCAGGTTTTGGCAGGCACAAATAGATGTCACGAAAGACCGTATAGAGAGGCTATAGAAATTGTAAAACACCTCAATAATTTCAATACGATGGAAGAGGGCGTGAAACTGAAAGAAATCTGGATTCCGGTGTTGGAGAAGAAATGTAACAGTCTTCCACCAGGGGACGATATTAACAACGGACGGCGGCAATCGGCAACGACGAATTGTGCGCACCTATCTAAAACATCTGACGCGAGCTCTCGTTAACGGAATTTGGCTGCAGTCAGTAACGAGCCGCGGTTTGTATGGGACGTACAAAAGAGACATGAGGCCCCCCTGAGAATGTCCTTCGCAGATGATGAGAAAACGTTGGGTTGGTAACAAATCGATGAGACCACCACAGACCGAAAAAGTTTAGTAATATTGACATTTCCGGCGGTGAAAGTTTACATTTTATAATAAATTTAGCATTGATATCTCGTGTGCACGAACGACATGCTTAAATTGGCTGCACAGAATGTTATCAGTGATTTGGGAAGAAAAAAAAACCCAGAAGATTGGACTAAAGGAGTCATCATCCCTCTGTTTAAAAAGGGCAGTCGGCGAAAATGTGGGAACTACAGACGCATCACGCTGCTGTCTCACACACTGAAGCTGTTAGAAAAGATCGTAGAAGGAAGACTTAGAAAGGTACTTGAACCCTTACTTAAGGAAGAACAACATGAATTCAGGAAAGACCGAGGTACTATGGATCTTATTTTTGCAATAAGGATGCTAACAGAAAAGTACTGGGAATATGAAAGAAATCTTGTTGTTATATTTGTAGACATCGAAAAAGCATATGACAGTGTTCCTCGAAGCAAGATATGGGAAGGTTTGGAAAACCTAAAGGTGCCAAAGTATCTGACTGATAAAGTCAAAATGCTTTCCCAAAATTGTTATAGCTGTGTCCAGATAAGCAACGGACGATCAGAATGGTTCGAAACAAAGAGAGGTGTCCAGCAAGGAAGTGCCCTATCACCACTCCTATTTGTAATAGTAATGGACAACATTATAAATTAATCTATCAAGAAAATAGACAGCGAACCTAATGCCCTTGTTTTTGCCGATGATTTGATGGTATGGGGAGAGACAGAAGCTGAAGCACAGAGGAAACTGAATGATTGGAACAACACATTCAAAAATTTCGGACTACAGATAAGTAAACAGACAGTAGAAATGACCATCAACAGGCAAGGAACAAAATCAAATATATTTCTAAGATGGGGCCAAAGTAGAATCTGTTTCTCATTTCAAATACCTACACCGTTAAACAGGAAGTACTCAGCAGAACACAGAAAGCATCCAGGTTTTACAGTCAAATAAGAAATCTTCTCTGGGATGATAAAATGCCACAAAAAGCAAAAGGAACCATGTACCCTACCTATTTCGTTCCAATCCTTACATACGGCTTAGAAACATGTACCCTACTAACCAGAGACTTCAGTAGAATTCAGACAACGGAAATGAGATTCATTAGAACTATGAATCAAACAACCAGACAGGATAAAATTAGGAATAAGGTGAATAGAAAAGTAGCTGGCATTGAGGTTCCTGTCACCAGCATCATAAGGAAACGTAGACTTCAGTGGTACGGGCACTTAATGAGAGTGAATAATGAAAGACCTGCTAAAATTTCAACCTTATAGGAAGAAGATCTCAGGGAAGACCAAGGAAACGCTGGATACTGTAAGATCAGATGTGGAGGAGAAAGGACACAAATGGGAAGACATTCTGGAACAGAAGATGTATGAAGACAGGAAGAGATGGCGAACGCTTGTACAACACCCCCCTTGGAAACTGGAGTTGGAAATGATGATGATGATGATGATCTCATGTGGTTGTTGGTGTTGCATTACGACGTCCAGCTGTGTAGTGTGTGGCAGACTGGCGCTCAGAGAGTGCTCGTTAGGCAGAGCGCTGCCCTATTAGTCTGCAGCGGGCGGCGCGCGGACAGCTGTGGTCGCGCATCCCGCCCTGTCGACAGGCCACGCCGTGCCTTGTGTGGGTCTCCTGCGCCGCCTTATACGGGCCACCACTGTCCAACACATTGTACTCGCTCTGCACTGGTCGTCCCACGCGGGAGTCCACAGTGCGGAGGCGGAGCGTCCGGTAGCGACAAGCGTCGTCGCGAAACACTAGCGCGCTCGCAGTTTTTTTTGTTGTTCTTTATTGTAAATTTAAAACCACATGTCGTGGTGTCAGGCTGACAGCAGCTTTATTGCTGCTCTTCAGCCGACAGAAAAACAACTTTGACAGGCAGATTTGAAACATACAAGGAGAAAAATAAACGCAGAATTTAAAACATTACAAGGAGAAAAAAGGAGAATTGACAAAACATAGAGCAGATAAAACACATATTCAGAAATTAAAATAGTCGCGGTGGTTAAGACTGATATATATGCAGAATTAAAAGTCGACCGGAAGACAGTAAACTATGACGAGAGCACATACTTAATATCACATGGCAACACAATATTCTGCCTATGCGGCGGTTGCTGAAGTTTTAAAACTGGAGACACTGAACACTGTCACTGTCACTGTAACACAGACGATGCACTGCTAAAATTTGGCGGTACAGGTCCCTTGCAGGGAATGAGGACGGGAGGGGAGGCGCGGAGGGGAAGGGATGGGCGGTGACGGGAAGGGGGGGAAGAGGGGGGATAGCAAAAGACTCCTGGAAAAGGGGAGGGAGAAGAAAGCCGATCATGGGGGAGGGATGGGATGGGAAAGAGAAGGAGAGTGGGGGCAGACAAATACAGGGAAGGATTAAGGTTGCCGGCCGCGGTGGCCGAGGGGACTGAGGCGCTTCAGTCACGGTCTGCACGGCCACTACGGCCGGAGGTTCGAATCTCCCCTCGGGCATGGATATTTGTGCCGTCCTTAGTTGTAGGTAGTTCATAAGTAGTTTGTAAGTTTAGGGACTGATGACCCCGTAGTTAAGTCCCTTAAGCTTATCAAACATTTGAACGTTTGATTAAGGTTGATAGGATGGGTAGATGTCGGGACGGAGGGCATCATCCGGGAGGGGAGCTGACGGACGTTACCCCCGGAGAGGATGTGGAGTGTGTGGAGGTGAAGGGAGGGAGGGGGGATAACAAGGTAACGGCGTGGCACAGGCCCTGAATGGAACATGAGACGGGATACAAGTGAGTGCTGGGAATCGAGTTTGCGGGATACAGATCTGAGGCGAAGATGTTCGAGGAATTTCAACAGGTGTGGCAAAGGAGGGGGGCGGCAGGCGGGTGCTGTTAGCGAAGCGGAAATCATGACGTTCAAGGATCTGGAGGGATTGGTAGTGGGCTGCGGAAGCACAAACCCAAGACGTGGTGTGTAAGCAGCAGAGAAGAGGACGCATTATGCAACAGTAGGTGAAGAAATAGTGGAAGGATTGAGGCCCCATGTCCGGCCGGAAATGAGGTTGAGGCAGGAGAGGGCTTTATAACAGACTGTTTGAAGGTGGTATTTCCAGGACAGGGAGCGGTCGAGGGTAAGGCCTAGCTATGTGAGGGTTTTGGTTTGCAGGATGGGGCGATCATGAAACATAAGATAGAGGTCGCGGTGACAGAAGGTTGGGGTGGTGTGACCTGTGATGATTGCCTGGGATTTGGTGGGGTTAACGGTGAAGGTCCGGGACACAGTGCTCCCTATTAGAAGCGAGGCAGCTCACATTCCAGACGAGCAATAATGAAAGAATTCGGCAGCTCGTATGCTCTGTCCAAGGCCACTGGAGTACATGCGGTTTCCGCTTAACCCTTTCATTCCCAATGTTGTTCCTAGCCAACAACATATTAAAAGCTGTTTTATACCATATTTTGTGTATCAGTCTTTGAAGTCGCATTGTTGTTGATGAGCAGCAGGCTTCCTATACGACATTTTGCACCTCCATACGGAGTGTCGCCACTTCTAAGGCATTAATCTACCCGTCTTGGAGGTTGTGTTGCGTTGCCGCCTGTACGTGGCTGTGAGTGTGAGCGTGAGTGTGAGTGTGGTTCTTGTTATTTTATTTCAGCAGTAAATTGTTTTGCCTTCGGTGCTGTAGCGAAGATTATACTCGCATTATTGATCTGACAGTGTTAACTATCAACAAAATAACGTCACATGTATTAGAATGCCTCGAAAAAGACGTCTGTGTTGTGAATGAAATATATGATATAAAAAACAACAAATCGAACAAAAATTTTAAATACATGTTTTGATGTTTAGTGCACTGTATTTACATAGAAATCACCGAATTTTAATTTATCCCATGCTCAATTCATAATGTGGGAGTGAAAGGGTTAAGCAATTACTCGCTGGTCGACAGTTGACGCGCTTGAGTTACTTTTCTCCGATCAGAGCGCTCAAAGTCACGGCCGAATCGTTCCCCGTTGCCAAACTAGCATAACAGGGCAATTCAATCCCATTTCAGTACCTGCGCTCTTTTTTGACGATCATTTCGTGCAAGTCGTCATTTAATGTCACATATACAAGTATTACATCACAATATCAGCTTACATTTAGAGAAGCTTCCTTTGATTTACATGGAAAAGAGCTACAATTCAGGGTCGTTAATTGCTATGTAGTTTTACTGAAATATACGATTTCTTTCTTAGCACAGTGGTGAAGTAATATATTTGCCTCCTGAAGTTGAACTCTGTCGTATACGATTATTCAAATGTTCAAATGTTTGTAAATCTATCGGACCAAACTGCGGGGTCATCAGTCCGTAGCTTACAAACTACTTAAACCTAGGTAAAGTAACCTAAGGACAAACAAACACACACACACACCCATGCCTGAGGGAGGACTCGAACCTCCACGGCGAGCAACCGCGCGCTCCGCTCCGCTGCGAGACGCTTTAGACCGCTCGGCCACTCCACCGCGGCTATACGATTATTTTCATTTTTAAATCATAACTACTTTGTTGCTTTTATTACTTTCTAATTACCTGACATCTTATTCAGAATTTATATAGAATGCGGTCGTAATATGAATCTCTTATGAGATCTACAACTTTGAACATGGCTGATTAACAGCAACCGTAATCCAATTTTTTTAACAATTTTTTTTATATCAGCCAGCCGGTTGCGTAATTTTTAGGTGTTTGTCCTCGGTTTCGTTGCCACTAGGGGCAACTTCATCAGAAGAATAAAAACAGTTACATGAAACACATGACGGCAAAAATATTTACGAGCCTGTTGCCGGAGAAACTGGTTTTTCACAGGTACATTACAGGCACACTAAAAAGTCCAACAGTTCAGCAAAGCTGCTCCTGCGAGCTGGCTGGCGGTCAAACCACGACTGTATCCGACCGCATATCGCTTCAAGATGACTCACTAGCGCGTGTCGTGGAAACTATTTTTAAAGCTATTGTACCGAGTGATCAAAAAGTCAGTATAAATTTGGAAACTTAATAAATCACAGAATAATGCGGATAGAGAGGTAAAAATTGACACACATGCTTTGAATGACATGGGGTTTTAGGGTTTTATTTAAAAAAAAAAAAAAAAAAAAAAAAAAAAAAAAAAAAAAAAAAAAAAAAAAAAACAGTGGTTAGACGCATGAAAGATCTCTTGCGCGCGTCGTTTGGTGATGATCGTGTGCTCAGCCGCCACTTTCGGCATGCTTGGCCTCGTCGTCCCCAGACCTCAGTCTGTGCGATTATTGTCTTTATGGTTACCTGAAGTCACAAGTGTATCGTGATCGGCCGAAATCTCTAGGGATATCTGACCCCAATGCCTCACAATAACTCCGGACATACTTTACAGTGCTATTCAAAACATTATTCCTCGACTACAGCTATTGTTGAGGAATGATGGTGATCATATTAAGCATTTCCTGTAAGGAACGTCATCTTTACTTTGTCTTAATTTGTTACGCTAATTATTGCTTTTCTGATCAGATCAACCGCCATCTGTCGCACATTTTTGAACATTTTTTTTTGTTCTAATAAAATCCCATGTCATTCCAAGCTTGTGTGTCAGTTTTTATCTATCTACGTTATTCCGTGATTTATTAAGTTTTCAAATTTATACTGACTTTTTGATCACCCAGTATAATGAGAACTGTCAGTGAAATTGATAATCTTTTCTAATATTTTGATGATGGAAAGATCGGGGACCAGCCAAATACGAATGCATAATATTTCTTACACCTTTACAGACTTAATATAATTGCCGTTTTAGGACGGAATATAAATGGACAGCCGGCCGCGGTGGCCGAGGGGACTGAGGCGCTCCAGTCACGGTCTGAACGGCCACTACGGTCGGGGGTTCGAATCCCCCCTCGGGCATGGATATTTGTGCCGTCCTTAGTCTTAGGTAGTTCATAAGTAGTTTGTAAGCTTAGGGACTGATGACCCCGTAGTTAAGTCCCATAAGCTATACAAACATTTGAACATTTTTTATAAATGGTCAAATTTATATTTAGAATGAAACACTACGAAAAGAAGAGTAGCCTAGATCACATTTAAAGCAAAATTACTTTATTTCACTACTAGTTTCGACAATTGTACAACATGTCCAACAGTTGTCTCAACCCCCCCCCCCTTTACTATTGGTCGGCCATTTGGTAAACCACGAATTCGAGAAGTCTTTTCCTGCACATGTGCACTGTAGTTTTTAATGTAGGCCCGTTACTTGATGATGGCAACAAGTATTGCCAAACATAGTAGTGAAATAAAGTAATTTTGCTTTAAATGTGATCTAGGCTACTTTTCTTTAAGAAGTGTTTCATTCTAACTTTTAAGATCACCCTCCTACTGACAAATGTCGGTTGTTATTAAAATTTATATTTCTTTACCAATTTAACATTAAACATAAAACACAAAATGTCAGTGAATATTACCATACTTATTTTCCTTTTCACTGTCTTTTTTTGTGACGCCGTAACTAGACGATTACGGAAGGTCCTGTCGTCTACTTGGGCCATGAGCAAGTGTCAACTCATCCCCTCTTCGGGCAAGTTTCACTCTGTGCAAGTGTCACAAAGTCGTATGAGTCCCACCTGCCCGTTAGATAGCTACGGTTAGCGGGCCTGGAAGGCCCCTTCGGCAGCCATGTGTTGTACGCAGAGTTTATGGGCCTCCGCCGTGATCACTCGACTCGCAGGAACAGGTTGGCGATAGAGGTAAACGTCTTCTCTTGTTGACCGAGGCGCCGCGATTACGATAACTCGCGCCGCATACCACCGGTGCACTTGCCGGCGTCGTAGCTCTCGACACACCACAGGTGTACCGGAATAAACCTTCACTCACTCTGCAAAGTAGTATGGGCAGCAGTATAAAAGGATGTGTATACGCGACGAGAATCGACTTTGCAGCGTGTGACAGCGACTTCACTGAATTGTAGAAAACTGAAGTGGACACTTTCCATACAGCAACCGCTAGACGATTTTAACCGTATTTTCAGTGTACCCGTTTTCATGGTTCTAAAAACTCTCACAAGAGAAACTTCCCCATTAAAATAAAATGAGCTCGCCATCAGTCACAAAATTGTGTTTTATTCTACACAATGCATTTCGAGCCCTGAGGTCTTATTATCAGGTGCCTCTATAATTTTCAAAAATGTTTAAAGGCCTGGTCCTGTTAAGATCAAAACATTGGTTGTAGCAATATGGGAATTTTTTAAAACAGGTTCATATAATAAAAGAGATTTAACAATGTTCAAATGTTTGTAAAGTCGATGGGACTTAACTACGGGGTCATCAGTCCCTAGAGATTTAACAATTGACTTACTTGTTAAAAGTGGTGCACCATTAAGTCTGGTGCAGTAAGATGATTGTCTGATCTGTACGCATAAGTAATCATCAACACAAGCACTTTCCATCTTGAGACACGTTATGGCATAACAACAATATATATATATATATATATGGGGTGTTTCACAAAGTGTGTGTGCCTCTGTAACTTATAAAATAATAGGTGACGGGAAATTTTAATGCGGTAGGTCAACACAAGAAATGTTACACTTTCTGTGGAGCTATGAACATAGTTTATTGTTTCATTTTCCAAAGAGTTACAGCACAAAGTTATAATTTTTTTAATGGAACAATAGTTTTTTCTATCGTGCATTGGATTCGTTGAAACCAGCTGCGTCCAAATCAATTTAAACTACATTCCTATCACTGTTAGTTTGGGAGCTACAACCCTTGAAAGTTTCAGGGGCAGACACCACACGCTGTACATAATACCTGGCTGTGTGGTGGGTGATGGATGTTATGGCGGTGGGAAGTTCATTTACATGAAATGTTCAAATGTGTGTCCATGTTCCTCAATGCATAATGCAATGCGCCGTCGAAAGGATCTGCGGACGAGATGTAACATCGCCGGTGTGACGGAGCGACATGCGTCCTCAATGCGCCGTTTTAGATCATCTGGGGATGTGGGCATAAACACGATCCTTTAGATATCCCCACAAAAAGAAATCTACTGGTGTGGTTACTTCAGTGGCATCGTGTCGGCACTCGCCGAGCATCAGAAACATGTCAACGTACTCGTTGTTCGTGTATGCCATCGTCATCCGATGTCAGTAACTGTGCTATATTGAGCCCCGGTTATTTGTGTGGCTCCAACTGTCGGGTATACGGCCGTGTGCGGCGACAGTCGGCAGTCTAACAGCGCATCGAGGAAGCTTCTCGCTCCGTGACACCGGCGACGTTACAACTCGGCCGCACCACATTTAGAAGGCGCATTGCATTATGCGCAGCGTTTGTGGTATCTGTCCCTGAAACTTTGAAGGGATGTAGCTCCCAAACTAACAGTAATAGGAATGTAGTTGAAATTGATTTGGACGCAGCTGGTTTCAACGAATCAAATGCACGATAGAAAAAACTATTGTTCCATTTAAAAAATTATATCTTTGTGCTGTAACTCTTTGGAAAATGATACAATAAACTATGTTCACAGCTCCACAGAAAGTGTAACATTTCTTGTGTTGACCTACCGCATTTAAATTTCCCGTCATCTATTATTTTATAAGTTACAGAGGCGCACACACTTAGTGAAACACCCATATATATCATTCTCTATTGCGCGAAAGGCACAGAACTCAGGTTCGAATACAGGTTCCGACACACAGTTCTAAATTGCCAGAGAAGTTTTACATGAATGTTGAAACTCATTGTTATAAAAACTCGGCATGTAAGTTTTCGATTGATACTTTTCTGCAATGAACAAACAATACAAAAATGTATAGCAACCATTTCGCAAAGCTTCTCACAAAAATCTACAGATCCGATCACAAAACCTCAAGATAAAATATCATTTGCTCTTTTCCTTTATTCATCTATGGATGTTTCATAAAATGACATTAAAGAGGAGAAACGGTTTTCGTAAGAAATAAAAGGTATGAGCGAATGCAATTTGAAACTCCGTTAATACAGGCAAAACTCACAGACAGCAACAGATACGAGCATAGGATCACAAGATAAAATACTGAATGCCTTTCCATTCATCCACATATGAATGTGTAATAAAACGGCGTTGGGAGGTTGAGAAACTCTTCATAATGAAAGGTATGAGACTAATGCAGTTCAAACTCACTGCATGCATAAATCCCACGGTCTGCCTCCACCGCAACTTCCGTACCGTGTTAACATCTATTAATTGCAGAAAGAGTATTGCTGTATTCTGCGACTACTGTATACATGTAATAATTTCGTGTGGCTCATTGGCCTGGTGCAAGTCTTTCAATTGGACGCCACTTCGGCGACTTGCGTGTCCCTAACCTACCCCAGTTATCCAACCGGGTAAAGGGGACCTACAGCTTAACGTGGAATCCTTAACCTCTCACATCGTTGGGAAGTGAAGGATGGGTTAAAAAGCAGACTGAAAAAGTCAGAGGTCCGACCGGGTTTCGAACCCGCGGTCTTGCGGTTTCCAGTCGAGCGGTTTACCATGAGGCCAGGTCAACTACTTGGAAATACATAAATAAATAAATAAACATGACCTTTTCATATCACGAAAACGCGAGTTTTTCTCGTATTAAATCCAAATTGTTACCAAGAAAAATATGTAATATTCAGCGTGATAGTTCATCAGCCTCGGTTGCACAGTGGTAGAGTGCCAAACTACAAATCCAAAGGTCGTGGGTTCGATCCCCGCCAGGTCCTAGGATTTTTATCTGTCACTTTCCACTTCTTTCACCTCTGGCAGTATTGCTCATGTGAAAAATACCGAGTAGCACCGTGGTTCGGAACCCACGTTAAACTGTAGGTCCCCCTATAACTGGTTGGGTAAGTCAGTTCGAAGGTCGGAGGAAGGCAACGGCATACCACCTCCAAACAGGACCATGCTTAGTAAAGCACTGTGGTGTTCAAACCAATCTTCGGATTGTGGACTGCTTTACCTTTTAGTTCATCAGCAAGATAACCGCTGTCCCTCACAGGCAGTCCCATGCTGTCTGCTCCTCCTTTCATTAATTTCAGGTATCTGTAGGACAGTGTTCTTCAACGTGTGGGTCGCTATCCCAGGGCTGTCGCAGAGTCTTGCTCAGGGGATCGCCGTCACAGGAGGAAGTACTTGCACCAAAAAATAGCTAGGGGTACAGTAATACAGAAACGTATGCCTAAGTGAAATTTATTTAATGTTAAAATTACGGAGTTCATTGTGTAACTTTCATTATGATCTGGTTGAGCAAATACACGTATTTTTCTGTTGGAAATCATGTAAATATAGTATAATGTTTCCGAAAAAGACACCGGAAAAAATCGTCCAGCAATTTTAAAGAAAGATGTAGCAAAAGAAAGAATAAATTTGTTGTCTTTGAGATAACGTAATTTTCTTAGGGTACGTGAAGGGGAGTCACCAGAATAATTTTACTTGTAAGGTGATCGCAAGGAATTTCTACTTGAAAGTGGGTTGCGTATTTAGAAAGGTTTAAAAACACTGCCTTAGGAAATTGCCTTCTGGAGGAAAGGATTTTAGAAGGTTTCCACTCGGTAAAATTAACAACGTGGCTACAAGAAGCTATGCGAATATTACGCAGCTACCAAAACTAATTGTACATAACCAAATATTTCCATTCACATCAAAATATGGAAGTAACCGCAGCGGAGCGGCCGAGCGCATTGAGGCGCTGTGCTACGATTCGCGTGGCCGTTCCCCGTCGGGAATTCGAATCCCACCTCGGGCATGGTCGTTTGTGTCGTCTTTAGTATAAATTAATTCATAAGTAGTTTGTAAGTTTAGGGACTAATGACCCTAATGACCCTCTTCATGCTTACCCTTGATGATCACTACTTTGAATCCAATAAAAAATGGTTGGAAGTCAGCTGCTGCTTTCGTGATACTCCACAATGGCGACGGTCTTCATGCTTACCCTTGATGATCACTACTTTGCATAATGAGTAGCGATATGCACAGATACAGATGGTGGCAGTATGGAATACACAAGGTGTAAAATGGTGGTAGATTGACGCAATTGTTACTTGTACTCCGATGACTCATGTGAGATTGTTACGATGTAATTATCGTCGTACGACGGGACTTACACTTTGTTCGCGGAAAGGTTGTTGGGGGTAGACGGATAGGACGTACCATTTCGGAAATAGTTGAGGAATTCAATATTTCGATATCCACAATGTCGAGAGTGTGTCAAGAATACCAGACAATACCTGGCACCACAGAGAACGCAATGGCCAACGGTTTGCTCTTAGTTACCAAGAGAAGAGGTATCTTCGTAGAGTTGTCGGTGGCAACAGTCAAGCAACAGAGCTTGAAATCAATGCGGGACGTAAGATGAAGGTATGCGTCACGATGCTGTGGTGTAAGTTGGCATTAAAAGGTAGCGGCAGCAGCTGGCTGAATCCAGTCCTTTGCCATCAGCACGGCATCGCACTGGGCCCGTGACCACACAGATTGGAACCTTAAGGGGATATCAAACGACGATCCGCCGCGAAATTTATTGCTCTAGCGCGGTAGCCATCACATGTAACTACCACGGAACCGTGATTATTAGCACACACTTTATTCGCGCGCCGGAATAGAGACCAGTTCTAAACTCCCGTGTATTCGCGCATGCGCGCTAGGCAGAGCTAACGCGTCCATGCGCAGAAATAGCGGAACTAAGCTTTCTGCTTGTTATTTGTGTATGACATACGTAATTAGGACAGATTTCAGACTTCCTTGTTACGGATTTTGCCCGATTTTTTTCAGTCAGTAGATTTTCATAAATGCAGTAATTAAACAATTAACAATATTTGTTTGACAACAAACTTTATATGAAAAGCAGTTCTTATATTGGTTGCTTCAAACTTTAAGAATTAAATGGAATAGAGAGCCGTTAATTCATAATTCAGGCATACAGGGAGGAAAGTCGTTTGTATAACCCAAACGATCCCTCTATCATAATAAGTTATGGCAGCAATCGTTTATTCCTCAATTATATGCATACAAGAGCTCTTCAAAAAGAGGTCACGTATTTCCTCACGAAGTTCTGAAATTTTTGAGGATTGCTGGAACACAGATCTTTCATTAGCTGTGAGTATATTCCCCTGCCTTATTCCCGGCCACAGTCGAACCGAACGTCTGGTTTCCGTCGTCGTTGTACCCTAAAGATTTACTGTCACAAAAAATGTGCCCTACGTGCAAAATGCTGTTTAAATGTAAATTTATATAGCTATTTACTTTTGCAACCATGTATCGTAATATAAAACTGCCGCGCGGTCTCAGGCACCATGTCACGAATTGCGCAGCCGCTTCCGACAAAGTTAAGACTACTCCCTCGGCCATCCCTATGGGTAGTTCTGTTTGTTGCGGACGCTGTTCATGTTTGTTCGTTGCGTTCTTGGCTCAGCTTTTTTATTACAGAGGGCGTTTAGCCCCCAGACCGGGCGCGCTGAGCCACGGCGCCCGGCATATTGTCATTGGCATAAGTTAATTTAAGTAGTGTTTAAGTCAAGCAGTTTGGCTCCTAGCTACACAAACTTTAAACTTTAATATTAAACGTAAGTGTTGAGTCTGTAATTCAGAGCAGCAATGACTCAGTTCCGCGATAAGTGCAGAAGAGGAAAGGTTAGCCGCACGGCAGTAGCCGAGCGGTCTGGAGCGCCACATTAAAGATCGTGCGGCCTCTCGCGTCGGAAGTTTGATCCTCCCTCGGGCATGGATGTTTGTGTTGTCTTTAGTATCAGATAGTTCATAAGTAGTTAGTATGTTTAGGGATTGATGACCCAGCAATTAAGTCCCATAAACTTAAACATTTGAACATTTTTGAGAAAAATACTTATAAAAAATAACTACTTCATATTAAACTGTAACCTTGGGCTCACAGAAATAATTTAAATGAATGCGGTTCCAGGAAATTACAGTATCCCTCAGGTTCTTGCGTGCTATGAACGAATGATTAGGGGAGCTCAGTTTTATTCGCGCTCCATGCACGTTATCGGTGTCTATTGCGCATGGGCGGAATCGCGCCAATGAATATCCGCCGTGCATCGTGTTAATTACTTTACGTGAAGCAGTACGTAGTTCCAGATAATCACGTTTGTGGCGTTGCTGCGTAGGTGTACGCCTCAGGTGTATCGAATCATACGGCCTTTAGACGAGTGGATAACCTTAGCTCGGTCGTACGAGTCAGGATTTCAGTTGGAAAGAGCTGATGGTACGAGTGGACGGTGACGCAGACCCAACGCAGCTTTCTACCCGAGTTGCCAGGAAGGCGCTGTGGTGGTGCTCCGTAATGGTGAGGACTGTTTTGACGTGGTACGGACTGGGTGCTCGCGGCCATCTGAATTGGTCACTGACTTACAATGATCGTGTTTGGCAACTATGCCCGAGGCAAGACTCCAACCACCGGCGGGAGCGGCCGCACAATCTGTGAAATGGCGCCTTTAAGACCACGCGGCCTTCCCAGCACGGCTACCGTGGACACACAATAAGACTGACTGGGCAAATACTAACAAGGAATAAGTAGGTAGGCGTAGGCTTCCACAACCATTGTCACTTTCAATAACGTTCTTTAGGTTATTAGACGGCATCGTCATCGTGTAAAACCAATTGACGTTTCGGCTGCTATTGCAAGTAATCAGACGAATACCCTGAAGAAGGCGACTTGCAACAGTGGCCGAAACCTTTCGCGAACCATATTTTAGCTGTTGCGGACCACTTGTTCCCCAGATTGGGAACCACCGGTTTGTAACAATATTCTGGACATTTTCAGATCATGATCTTAAAGCCAGATAGTTTGGCATGAATTTCATCCAACATTTATGGAACATAAACGTAGGGTAAGATCGTAAATACTGGGTCGACAACACTTCGCGCTGTGCGGGAATGGCCGTAGGTTCTAAGACGCCTTGCTGCGGAGTGCGTTGCTGCTCTCCGTCGGAGGTTCGAATCCTCCTTTGGTTACGTGTGTGTGTGTGTGTGTGTGTGTGTGTGTGTGTGTGTGTGTGTGTGTATTGTCCCTTAAAGTTAGTATAGCATATACCTTTGTAAATTTCCATCTGTAGAATACGATATTTCTTCACATACAATTACGATTACATGATTCATCCTAATCGATGTTTATGAATGTTTGCGCCTTATAATCTCACGTCTGTGGTTGTCATTTGTACCCAACATACCCGAATGTTGAATGTAATGTTATATATTTAACGAACTATATGACTGATTGGCATACTTTTGTTTATTCTGGTTAAAGTGTACATTACGATCTAGAAGTCCATGATTTGTAATATTAACTAGATTATGCCACTAGTGGGAATAGAATACTGTGTATCAGAAACAATTATAGAGATTGTTAACGCAATATTTTGTATTTTGTATGATGTGTGAATTGTGTTTTGTAAGTCATTCACACGTAATGTTACATCACACAAAGGTCCACTTCCAAAGATACTCAGATATCCATAACATCTTTGAGTTCTATACTTTGACTGTACTTAGATCTACGTAATCTTTGATTTGTTTATGATTATATCTCGCTGCAGTAGAAGCATTACTTTAGTTGCATGATGGAAAGTCACAAGACCACTAGAGCAATGCTCCATTTTGCTTCAATATGTTTTGTTACTTTGACGCTTTGCTTAATGATAACTTGCAAGCATGTATCGAAAAAATGACATTTTGGTCATACACATAATTTGACTATTCTAAGTATAAGAATTTATATTGCTTTTCACATTAAATAATTTCATTGCTTTAACTTTTCATACAGTGTTTCACTGCTTATGACTATTGTAATTACAGTGTCCACTATTTAATGGCCTAAAAGCCGAAATCCAGTTTGTGGAAATAAAATACCTTACAGTCAAATGACGGTCCAATCTTTTAATTAGTATAAGTAGTTTGTCTACAGACCGATGGCCACTGCAGATTGACTTCATATCTTTATAAACATTTGAACATCACTTCCCAATAATGTAGGGGTAACGTGGGTCAGTATTCGTGAAGGGGAGTTACAACTACTTATTGAGTCAATGGTACGTCGAGTTTCTGTACTTCGACGCGCAAAAGGACGTCAGACACGACATAAAGGGGTACCTCATAACTGTAGTCAGCTCAGTGTATTTGCTGAGCGACCGGCGTGTTCCACTGGCTGGTAGTTTTCGGAAGCGTTACCGCGACACCCTCCTGCGCAGCCTCAGCAGAGTTAGGACACATTTAAATCGCGCAGGTCTTCGGACACTGGCAGGTACACGGCACGCTTTTGGCAGCGAGCCGAGGCTACGGCGGCCGGTCCTGAGGCAGCCGGCAGCGGCCGCGGTCACGCCAGAACCTGTTGCGGGCTTTTCGGCGAGATTTAGCGCCGTCGCCGTCGCCGTCGCCGTATCTGCGCGTCGCATCCGGAACCCACCGGGACACGGCCGTCGGCCGGCTCTCGTTAGGCGCGCCATATTTATGGAACACCTCCCGGCCGATGCCTGGGCCTGGATAGCGCCAGCACGAGCCGCCACAGGCCTGCGTTTAGCGAACGCCGGCGCGGCGCCACAATTAACGGCCGTCGCGATGCCCGTGTCGCTTTGGCGAACTATGGAGCCCAGAGAGAAAGCAGTAGGTAGCTCCCGCTTATCTGGTTGTGCTTGTAAGTGTAGGGTCGGGGTGTTGTGAAACTCGATCTTCTCCCGACGTACTGAGTGTTCCAAAACCCGTACGGGTATTGAGCCCGATGAAAGGATCGATTGGCGATTTACTTTGGTTGAAAAATGCAACCAGCTGGTTTTATGTATGTTTTTATTCCATAGCTATAGCCACTACAGGCTCATCATCAGTGGATACTCCAATATTCAAGAAAGGGAATAGGACTGATCACCAAAATTACAGGCCAATCTCATTGACGTCGATTTGCAGTACGATTTTGGAACATATACTTTGTTCGAACATCATGATCTACCTCGAAGAGAACGACCTATTAACCAATAGTCAACATGGATTCAGAAAGTATCGCTCTTGCGAAACACAGCTTGCCCTTTATTCACATGAAATGATAAGTGCCATCGACAAGGGATCTCAAATCGATTCCATATTTCTGAATTTCATAAGGTTTTTCACACTGTACCCCACAAGCAGCTTCTAATGAAATTGTGTGCTTATGGAAAATCTCCCCAATTATGTGATTGGATTCACGATTTCCTATCAGAAAGGACACAGTTCGTTGTAATTGACGATAAGTCATCGAGTAAAACAGAAGTGATATCTGGCGTTCCCCAGGAAAGCGTTATAGGTCCCCCACTCTTCCTTGTGTTTATAAACGATTTAGGAGACAATCTGAATAGCTCCCTTAGACTGTTCGCGTATGATGCTGTAGTTTATCGGTTAATGAAGTCACCAGAGGATCAAAAGCAACTGCAAACCGATTTAGACAAAATTTCTACATGGTGCGAAAATTGGCAATTACACTAAATAAAGAAAAGTGTGAAGTAATACACACGACCACTAAAAGAAATCCGCTGAACTTCAATTACGCGAAAAATCTTAAGGTCGTAAATACCTAGGAGTGACAATTACGAACAACTTAGACTGGAGAGAACACACAGAAAATATTGTGGGGAAGGCGAACCAAAGATTACGTTTCATTGTCAGAACGCTTCGAAGATGCACCTGCTGCACCAAAGACACCGCCTACATCACACTTGTGCGTCCTCTCCTGGAGTACTGTTGCCAATTGTGGGACCCTCACAAAGGGGGACTGACGGAATATATTGAGGAGAAAGTTCAGAGAACGGCAGCTCGTTTTTTTTTCACGGAGGGGGGGGGGGGGGAGCGTCACGGAAATGTTGCACGAATTGGGGTGGAAATCATTAAAAGAAAGATGTTATTCATTGCGGCGTGATTTGTTTGCGAAGATTCAATCACCGATTTTTACTTCTGAATGTGAAAATATTTTGCTATTACCATCCTTATTAGGGAAACATGACCAACCCAATAAAATAAGTTAAATCAGATCGAAAACGGAACGATTTAGGCTTTCTTTCTTCCCGCGCGCTATTAGAGAATGGAATGGTAGAGAAAAGTTATGAAAGTGGTTAATTAACCCTCTGCCACGTACTTAAATGTGATTTGCACATATACGTTACAGGAACATGTATTATCTTCCACTATGTGTAGGTTTACGCTACAGCTTGTAACCCCTCATTAAAATCCGGGTGTTCAATTTTAATGTTTTGGTTTCATTAAATGAAGTTTTGGTGGGAATTTTAGAATTTTATTAATTCTAAGAATGATATTTAGTATTCCGAAAAGCAAATTAGAAATGGGGGTACTAGCACAGAGTTCAAACATCAGCGGTATTTTATTCCGTGTGGGCAAATAAAAGGAAATTACGGGGATTGTTAGCATGTTTCTTCTGTTAGCAGCAGTTCGGGTGGAAGTACCTTAAAATATTATTCAAGCTAATCATTTCGAAGTTTAAATTCGCTCAAGCCCCGAAAGAAACAGTGTGTTATAAAGTTGGGATCATATTGAAATTTAAATCAAATAATCGATAGTTACAACTTAAGGAATCATTTACGAGAAGTGAACATTAATAAAAGGTTAGTGTGGGATACGCGAAATAGTAATAATTGTGGAACAGGAAGCATATTTTATATCGATTTAGCACCCCCTTTCATTCACTAACATTATCATTTTAAATCAGATTTCAATACACGAGTTATAAACTGAATTTACGTGTCTTGGAGATTCGTTTAAATAATATCTATGACGTAATGTGTCCTGTGCTAGTATGCGATGAATTAACTACAACGTTTAGGTTTCACTAACTGATTTAATATTTGAAAGGAAGAATCTGAAAGTTCAATGAGACTTACAAATAATAAAGCAGTTTACTACGTGTAAAAATAACGCTGCAAATAAGTAAATGTTTAGAAACAGCGGAACTATTTAAGAGTGCTAGGCAACGTGTACATAATCTCTGGAGTCAACATCTGAGGCGTCGAGTGAATCAAATAAAATAAATTCTCTTTTAGTGCGATTCACCTATTAATTAATCCCTTGGGAAAAAATCTTTGTGACGTCCCCATCGCTGCAGGCACCACTAATACAAACTTTAAATGCTAAAAGTCGGGCATAAATATGAGTCAAAAGCATTTATGTTTTTCGCTACTCCGTTTTTGGGGTGTTACAAGCTGCAGTTCGCATCCAACATGGATCTTTTGAAAGGATCGACGATATTTCGGCTAGAGTACAACCGACCATTTTTAAGACAACTGCGGATGTTAACATAGGTCCCTTTTGAAAAAAACAGCGAACTGGTATATGTTTTAAAAATGAGAATAACAGCCACGTTCGCAAAAGGTTTTAACAATTTGATAGTATGACCGGTTTCGATCTCTTCTGAGACCATCATCAGACCGATTTGTCTCGCTGTTGATACCGAGGCAACGAGCGTGCGCTGACTGCGGATGTGCATAGACATTTCAAACCTCGGTTTTCAATGAAAAGATATCACACAACGAAGAAGAAAGCAACAGCGTCATCGCTCTACCAAAGACGATAACTGTCAGGCATATCCATCACAGGAAGAAAAAGTTCAAAGTCACGTGGCAAGAGGAAGAGCAAGATCATACGATTAGTCCAAAGATCAAATGTTTGCGAAGCTATGGGACTTAACTACTTAGATTACCAGTCCCTAGGCCTTAAAACTACTTAAACTAACCTAAGGACAAACACACACAAACATGCCCGAGGGAGGACTCGAACCTCCGACGGCGAGCAACCGTGAGCTCCCCAACAAGGCGCCTTGAAGCGCTCGGCTACTTCACCGCTACTAGTACGAAGTACCTGGGAGTAATATTGGACAGAACGCTTAACTATCAAGTAGCATTGTCAAGAGAAAAATAACTATAGAAAGTATTCCGTCTTGTACTAACTGAAATTATGACATTTATCTTACACCAGAAGCTTTTCGCTTTTTAATTGAAAACCGTCTTCTGTGGTGGTGTTATGTCTCTTCTTTATGCCACCACAGAAGATGATTTTTAAATAAAAAGCGAAACGCGTCTGGTACGAAATAAATCTCTTAATTGCAGTCTGCAGAAGTTAGTTAATTTTAACAACTGCCGCGGAAAATGGTCACACAACGAAACAAACCAAGTCCTTGCCAAGAGCAATACACTGCGGAAGCTAACAGTTTCATCGCCGGTAGCTCAGCCACGTGTTTTGCGCACCATAGTTCGAATCCCGCTGTAACATACATCTATTTGCGTTTTCGAATTCAGTTATATAAAACACTTTGGGATCTCTAATTTCACTTGTTGTCATTTTTATTGTACGTGTATGTAGACGAGCTGAACACCTTTTCGTCACCTAATATGATGGCTGAGTAGGTTAGCTGCTTGGAAAGTCATTAGTAACTATGGAGATGACTTTCCAAAACAGCATCGTAGCTCTTCACAAACTGAACAATCAAAGACTACCATCGTGAAATAATGGTGAAGTGAATACTGGAAAACATGTAACTTATGATTGAAACCATAATTATCAAAACCGTTTATAAAATATAGAAAAATAACGAACAAACAAATACATTTGCTTTTTTAATTACCATTGGATATTAAAATTGTGTGAGTATTGGACACAAAACAAGAAAATCTGCCAAGGCAGGATTCGAACCACCTACCCTATCGTTGTAAGGCCACAACACTACCACCTGAGCTACACCGACAGATGTTGCAAGTGATTTAATTGTGTGTACTTACGTGGACTTGCAAGACTTCGAAGTCGATTTTCGCGATAATTTTTGAAAGTTACGTCGAATGACTGGTTGATTGTTATTTGAATTCTGAACTTCACGTAATAGAAGTATCAAAAAGTTCTAAATTCCGATACCCGTGTATTCTCCTTGTTGATATAAGTCCTGTAATATTGAATGTGTAAAGTATGTAGAACGCCTAGTTAGGTGTAAGATAGGGCCTTCAGGCCCTAATCTTGCCAGGTTAAATAAATGAGTAAATAAATAGAGTTTCAGACTATGAATCAAAAGGTCGTGGGTTCGATCCCCACTTCGAAGGTTGGACCATGCCTAGTGAAGCACCGTGGTTCAAACCGATTACCGAGCGAGGTGGCGCAGTGGTAACACACTGGACTCGCATTCGGAAGGATGGTGGTTCAAATCCACCTCCGGCCATCCAGATTTAGGTTTTCCGTGATATCCCGAAATCACTGCAGGCAAATGCCGGGATGGTTCCTTTGAAAGGGCACGGCCGATTTCCTTCCTCATCCTGACCCAAACACCCCGAGCGTAAGCTCCGTCTCTAATGACCACGCTGTCGACGGGACGTTAAACTCCAAACTTCCATTCCATTCAAACTGATTTTCGGGTTGTTGACTGCTCTACCTTTTATTTTGTCTATGTTAAGTGGTCATATTATTTTTCCCACCCCCGCTGCAGTTTTCAAGTGCGTCACCTCCAGACTGAGGTCGTTGTTACCTCTGAATAATACGTTTCCCTTTCTCCAGCACCAAAGAACGTTTGTCACATTATGGCGGAATCGCCCTGTACGACCACCACTCCAGGTGGAAAATCGTCATACTGTCTGACAGTTATGGTTTCCAAGAAGTAAGCAGCTGTGAAAGTACGTAATTCTCACGCGTTAATCGCTCACATTCCACGCCGGCCTCTTGCGTAAGACCGGAGAGGAGTTGACCTCGTGGGAGAACCCGTGTGGTGTAAAGAGCGCTTCCGCGCTTCCCACGGAGCTGTCGCTTCCTGTCGCTGAACGAGGCGGCGACGCCTCCGTGGGAGGAGCGGCTGGCCACGGGCGCTCAGGCAGGCTGTAAACGCGTCCTGACTGCCCGTGCCGTGGCCGCGCCATTCACAAGAGCCGCGCCTCTGAGGCTGCCTGAGTTATGCCGCACTTTCTCTTAACTAGCGGCCCAGCCGAGCGAGGCCGAGTCTCTTCCCCTCCGTCCTGCAGACAATCGTCACTCACGTCAATAATATTTCATCATCCTTGTTAGAGAAACGGCGGTGAGGATGTGCCGGCGGGGAGAATGCGTCCCTTCGTGTTTCTCGGGTTCGCCACTGCTCAGTGAACCGATGTATACAAAAATATTCAAATGTTTGTATAGATTATGGGACTTAACTACGGGGTCATCAGTCCCTAAGCTTACAAACTACTTATGAACTAGCTAAGACTAAGGACGGCACAAATATCCATGCCCGAGGGGGGATTAGAACCCCAGACCGTAGTGGCCGTGCAGACCGTCACTGCAGCGCCTCAGTCGCCTCGGCCACCGCGGCCGGCGATGTAGTCTACGTCTACATCTACATCTACGTCTACATGGGATACTCTGCAAATCACATTTAAGTGCCTGGCAGAGGGTTCATCGAACCGCCATTATACTATTTATCTCCCATTCCATTCTCGAATAGCGCGCGGGAAGAAAGAATACCCGAATCTCTCTGTTCGAGCTCTGATTTATCGTATTTTATTCTGATGATCATTTCTACCTATGTAAGTGGGAGTCAACAATATATTTTCGCATTCGGAGAAGAATGTTGGCGATTGCAGTTTCGTAAGTAGCCCACGCCGCAGCGATATGCGCCGTTGTTGTAATGATTCCCATCCCAGATCCTGTGTCATTTCCGTAACGCTGTCTCCCCTGTATCATGACAATACGAAACGAGCTGCTCTTCTTTGGACTCTTTCGATGTCCTCCGTCAAACCCACCTGATAAGGATCCCACACTGGGCTGCAATACTCCAAAAATGGACAGACGAGCGTAGTGTATACAGTTTCTTTTGTAGTTCTGTTGCATCTTTTAAGGTTTCTGCCAATAAAACGCAGTCTCTGGTTCGCCTTTCCCACGACATTATCTTCTTGTTCTTTCCAATTTAAGTCTGAAGTAATAGTAATTCCTAGGTATTTTGTGGAGTTTACGGCCTTCACTTTTGACTGATCTATCTTGTAAACAAAGTTTAACGGATTTCTTTTCGTACTCATGTGGACGATTTCACACTTCTCATTATTTAGAGTCAATTGCCAATTTTTACACCATACTGATATCTTATTCACATCGTTATGCAGTTGGTTTTGATCTTCAGATGATTTTACTACACGGTAAATGACGGCGTCATCTGCAAACAACCTAAGAGAGCTACTCAGATTTTCCCCTAAATCGTTTATGTAAATAAGGAACAGCAAAGGACCAATAACACTACCCTGTGGAACGCCCGATATCACTTCTGTTTTAGTGGATGCCTTGCCATCGATTACTACGAACTGTGTTCTCTCTGACAAGAAATCCCTTATCCAATCGCAAATTTGGGGCGATATACCATAACCACGCAATTTGATTAAAAGCCGTTTGTGAGGCTCTGAATAGAGCAGGTAGTACTCCGCCACTTGCCAGAAGTGCTGGAGCTGTCGAATTTGTCACAACTAATTCCAACTTCATAATACACTGCATAATGGTCGAATCGTCGACAATTCGTTGGACCCCATGTTTTTTTGTTTTATAATGAGGCAGCCCAACACCCAAAATTGTTTGTACTAGACTAAAGAAACACCACAGAAGTTGGAAACTTAGGCAAGGAAATTCTACATTTGCAGACCACCTGCTAAAAGAAGGCCACAGTTATAATGTAACACAGGAAGTCCTACATCACGCACAAAAAGGAAGGAAAATTAACTTCTTTGAAATAATGGAAATTAACAGACATATGTACACTTCACCAAACCTGGTACTGATTAATCAGACACAATTTCCATAGTCGACTGCGAGTGTATATCAGAGAAGAATATATCGTCAGGCGCGTCCCAGGGGAGTGTGATAGGACTGCTATTATTTTCTATCTATATAACTGATCTTATGGATTGAGGTAATTTGCGGCTGTTAGCTGATGATGCACTGATATATTGGAGGGCGTCGTCATTAATTGACTGTATTAGTACACAGGATGACTTAGACAAAATTTCTAGTTGGTGTGAAGAATGGCAGCTAGGTCTAAATGTAGAAAATGTAAGGTGATGCACATGAATAGGTAAAACAAACCCATAATGTTAGAATACAGCATTAGTAGTGAGCTTCTTGATACAGTCGCGTCGTCCAACTATCTACGCGTAACATTTCAGAGCGATATGAAATGTAACGAACATGTAAGGACAGTTGTGAGTAAGGCAAACTGTCGACTTCGGTTTATTGGAAGAATTTTGGGAAGATATACTACATCTGTAAAGGAGACCACGTATAAAACGCTTTTACGACGTCATGAGTATTGCTTAAGTGTTTGGGACCCGCAGAAGATCAATTTAAAGGAAGACATGGAACCAGTTCAGAGGCGAGCTGCTAGGTTCGATACTGCTAGCTTCGACCAATGCACGAGTGTCAAAGAAATTCTCCGGGAACTCCAATGGAAATCGCTGGAGGAAAGACGACGTTCTTTTCGAGAAATTCTGTTAAGGAAATTTTGAAGGTCGTAATTTGAAGCTGACTGCAGAACGATCTTTGTGCCGCGTACCTACATTTCGCGTAAAGATCACAAAGACAAGATAAGAGAAATTAGGGCTAGTACAGAGTTTTTTCCTTCGTTCTGTTTGGGAGAGGAATATCAAAGAAAATGCCTGGTAGTGGTACGGTGTACCCTTTGCCAATCACTTTACCGTGGATTGCGGAATATATATGTAGATATAAAGGCTCCAAAATACAGATAACGTCCTCTAACCTATCGTTGAACCGCTTCATTACCATTTCGGGGAAGAATTTAAGATAATGGGTTGGCATGTACACAACGACACCAATATGCAAAATCTCTGTAAAATTAGTTATGAAACCGTTGTGAGGGCTTCAGTCTATGAAAAGGTTTTTACCGTAAGAGTGCATAAGAACATACTTAGGGTTCCAGCATGTTTCACAGAAATTAATGAAAGGAACTTTACTTCGCCCAACAAAGACGGTGTCCACGTGCTGCTGAAAGTAACTTCTCTACGATGCCGTGGAAGTACAAGATAAAGGAAAATGAAATTGTTGTCTGCTGAACGAGGAACTGGGAAGTTCGCTAACTTTATCAAATCAGTATAAGCAATCAATCTATTTATTATTACTGATTTGAAAAAATTCCACGTTGAACGAAATTTTCTTCCACAAACTGAATGTTTTAAATAATAGTAAGATGCTGTTGGTTTTCAAATTCTTTAGTAAAATGAAGTAAAATGTTTCTTTCTTGCACCGTTAAGAAGGGGAATTATTCTATACGAGAAAATCTTATAAAACGACAATATTATATGATCCAAACATACAAACATTGCAAAATCACGAATAAAAATTTAAAGCATGCTGTGCCACTACCTATATCCATGAAAACTTTCATTTTGGTGCAAATCTGGATTAGCTTATGTAACTCGACAAAGATATACCCAACAACCAAAGCGGATTATGTGAAATATATGAGCGCGATTAGAACACGGGAAGAGTGGCGTGGCAAATTCTGGTAAAATCAACTACTGCGAAGATTAGAGGAAACGTTCATTATTATCGTACTGGTATTAACTTTCTTTTCTCAAGTTCCAATACATCGGGAAATGGAAACCACGTTAAAAACCAAAACTGTTTTATTTGCAACATTTCGCTGCGTGTTCCAGCTATCTCTCTATATAGTCGTTGACCCGTCTAAGCCCCTTGTCGTACCCTGGTATCAACATTCCGGTACTCTCGGTAAATCCTCTACGCTGATTTGTTATGCACTGCCTCTGAAAAAATGCTGTCATCATAGCCAGCGATGTATGTAACGCCTCATTAAAACATTTCTCTTCGCTTGTTCTGAATTGGACGTCCCAGACGCTTGATCTACTCGCTGAATTAGGTCGTCGACTAACACCCACTTCTCTCCTTGGCTGCACTCTTATACGCACCTTTAGGTAGTTTTATACTAAAGAGCTATGTGATGCGATAGACATGGGTAATAGACATGCTGTGAAACACATTTTCCACTTAGTTTTAACCATGTAATCGAAATCACATATCTGCAGTTTGCTGATTAAAAATAAGCAATTTCAAGTCAGTAAGTATCGAAATCTAGTTTTCTGGCAAGTCTGCCATCAGGTTCTCCTACAGTGATGGCTATACACTACACTGGATACAACATGCAATATCCACATCTCATTACGGGCAGCCTCAACAGGAATCATTACACGAAGGTAGTCCAGAACTCGAGCCAGTTTCCTACTTTTAGGAACCTGCACACGCTGCATTACAGCTTGGAGATTTTTGGTCAAATGTGAGGATGGGTATGCGAACACCTTTAAAGGAGGTGGATTACGACTGCTTCCCTGCCCCTGACGATCGCCTGACGTGCCAGCTACTGAACAGATCCGGGTTAAGCTTGGTAGGAAACTCGCTCTTCAGGTTCCTCAAGTTTGATGCTCTCGCACACATGTCACCTGGAAGGATATCGCCCAGGACAATAGGCAATATCTAGACCCTCTCCGATTTTAAGCCACGGCTTTTAGAGTGCCTGAGAATTTTACACCAAATACAGTTCAAAATTCTGCACTTAATAGTAACAGGTGTCCTCGATGTCCCAGTTTTGATGATGCTGCTATAATCATTACAAAGGAACAAGTACTACACGTTTATGGTAACTGCGTTAACAAATTTCAGTTCATTCTCCTTTCAGAGACTGGGATTGTCAGATAGTGAAATTTTTTATAATCGATTTATTGAAAAAAGTTGAGTAATTATTTTCTAGATGGACTTACGTCTGTTAAATGATTCATTGTGGGGCCAAAGAGGCTATAAAACAGACTCACTGCATGTCGCGTCGGACAGCAAGCAGGAATCTCTGTGTGATCGCTTCTCCTGAAACTGAACGGGTGGTTCCTGATGATATGCAACACTGACACCTATCTGTAAGCCTTTACGGCTCCTGCTTTCGCTTTTCTTTCATTTTATTCGTAATTAATAGAGAGATGGTGAAAAAGGCCGTAATTTGGTAGAAGTAACAGTGGAACATTTTTCTAGTCTGATAGGGGTGAGGGGTGATAAAATTATTTGTCCATCTAGTGTGGAGCATAATCGTCATTATCACAGTTTCCTGGCATCTATTGACAAGTAAAAGATTTTCGACAGTGTGTGCAAGTTTATATGGAATTATGCACATATCGGTGGTACTCATATAAAGGAACTGTGTAAAATGGATATGGAAGATGGGGCGGTTAGCATTTAACATCCAACTGATTTCGATATTGTTTATGGCTGAGTACAAGATGAATTTGAGAAGGAAGGAGAGAAGGCATTACGTGTTGAAGAAATTGCCGTACAGGGGAAGAAACACCGACACGGTCAACCAATTTGGTTCATTAATGACAGGTCGTTGCTGTATGAACAATCATGAATAACTGTAAGATACTGTCTCACAAAACAACATATTTTTTAAAACCCGCTCTTAAAATTCATGACACTAAATTGACTCAAAACTAACTTGGTCGATAGATAACTGAAAACTGGGCGTATTACATGGCATCTTTATCGACGAGGTATTTGTGCAGATTTCTTGCAAATTTTTGTTTGTATTTTTATTTTATCTTAATTTTTGTCCACATAAGTCGGCCAGCCTTGTTACAGAACGCGGTAAGCTACCTCCGCTTTCAGCTGAAGTGTGTTCACCTTACTGCATGTGTGAGCGGCTGTCCTAAAAGTTCTTTTTCTCGATTTATCTGCAAATACACATTCAAGATTATACACTGTCATGAAGACTGTCACAATATGATGTTTATTTTATTTTATTGTGATGACCGGTTTCGATCAATAAAGATCATCCTCAGATCATTTCCTTGCTGCGGATCATCTTTATTGATCGAAATCGGCCATCACAATATTGCCATCTAGACTGCTACAATTATTAAATATAATAATACTAGAAGTCTAGATCGCAATATATTTTATTGTGATGACCGATTTCGATGAATAAAAATTCAGAAAATTTGTTGATCGTTGTTACTTTCCAGGGTACAATGATCCATATTTTAAATGAAAACTGATTTCTAAGAAAGACGAGGAAAAGACCGTAATGACTGTAAATATGATAGTTATTGATGCGTTTCGCATTACTGGGGCATCATCAGAAATAGTAAATTATAGCTTTCTTATCAGTCTTCTTCCGTTATAAAGACTGTGCCTCAACCTTATTTCAGGTTTTGACGTGTTCCCTGGACGCAATACTATTTTAATGTATTTGACGCTGCCTGGCTAGGCATCAAGTTAATTAAAATGAAAGCTATATTTTATAATTTCTGATGATGCCCAAAAAGGCGATACGCGTCAATAAATATAACATTTGCAGTTAATACGGTCTTTTTTGACATAAAAGTTTTCTGGTTGTTGTACCGCGTCATGATGTAAAAAGGTTATTACTTTAATAACCGACGTTTCGGCCAACATTACAGTGGCCTTCATCTGGGTATACTGGTGTGAACTGTTTGTTACTATACTTTACTTTCAATTAGACATTACGTCATAATTTTTTAAAAATCAACTATGTTATTGGTGGATTTTGGCGGAAGAATGGAAACTGTATTATGATAGGATGCTGAGGCGGAGGGAGTGGGGGCTAGCCGTCGCCTATTGCTTCTTTCATATCGAGACATGATTGGTGTTCATCAGCGAATGGGGTGAGGGCTTCCGTAATGTCTAATTGAAAGTAAATATAAAGTATAGTAACAACCAGCTCACATCAGTATACCCAGATGAAGGCCACTGTAACGTTGGCTGAAACGTCGGTTAATAAAGTAATAACCTTCTTACATCATGACGTGGTACATCAGCCAGAAAACTGTTATGTCATCTGATTCTGGCCGCGGAAGCCTACGTAATTATAACGGTCTTTCTTGTTTAGAAAAATGTTCAAATGTTTTTATTCCTAAGGGATCAAATTGCAGTGGTCTTGGGCCCCAAGACTTACAAACTACTTAAACTACCTTAAACTAAGGACAATAAACACAGCCATGTCAGAGGGGGAACTCTAAGCTCTGAGGCGAGCGACCGCGCGATCTTTGACGTGACGCCGCAGACTGCACGGCTATACCTGTGAGTTCTATTAGAAGAAAACTGCTCAGTTAACAACTATCTACTGATCCAATTAATTTCGAGTCGAATTAGTGTCGACGATTTTCTCTAAACCAGGAAGGTAGTGAGGCAAAATATCTTTCATATCTTTCAATCCTCATTTTACTTCGTACATAACCTACCTGTCAAAAATTATCCTAATTGGTCTGCCATATCTGCGGTCCTTCCCACCTCGTAGACTGTTGTTGCTTGTCTCAATTATTCGACTCAAATACCAAGTATCTGAGTCGAATAATTGAGACAAACAACAACAGTCTACGAGGTGGGAATCTGAAGTAAATGTCTCTTTTCCCCAAAACGTATACAGTGGTTTAGCCAATGGGACAGGTTTTTTTGGCAATCTAAGGAACGCTAGAACATAACATTTGCAGGTGAAGCAAAGAAGGGAACACGAAACGGACATTATTCGATGTTGTGTACAGCAGAAAGGACGAGATAGCCGGAGGATAAAAAGAAGTCGGAGGTTCGACCAGCGGAGATGTTATCTGCGCTGCCCGTGCTGAGTAAGTAATCCTGTCTGCGGCGCTGCAGCCTCGGTGGCGTGGCCTATCGGCGCAGCAAAGAACGCCGCGCGCCTCGAGACGGACGTGTGGCGGCGGCAGCGGCGGCTGGCGTTATAATGGCGTCCCCATCAGTCACGCTGATTTGTGCGATACCAGCGCCATCTGCGCACGCCATCTCGCGCCGCCGCCGCCGCCGCCGCCGCCGCCGCCGCGTGGGGGTTCCCCCGGCCGTGGCCTGGCTGCGGTCGTACTGCGCATGCGCCGCGCTAACAGACGGCGCGGCCCGCGACGCGGGTCACTGAACATCATACACATCTCCCGCTACCGACTCGCCGCCGCCGCCGGGAAGGCTCAAACGGTGGCGCTCCGCGATGTAGTGTCTCAGGAACCGAATCAATTTGACGCGTATTGCGTAGGCTTCAGATCTGTATTCCTCAACCTCATGCCCTTTAGGGTTTCCTTTAATTTCATCAGATTCAGATGAAGTCATTTTCTGTTTTCAGAATACTGTGATTTTATTGTTGACCAATTAACCCTCGGGCGGCAGCTCCAATTATTATAACTTTAGCAGCAGCGCGGCGGATATTAGCTACCATTGTGTACTTCGTGTTACAAACCTTGTAGGGTAAGGTGATACAATTTCGATCATTTCGGAGAAATGTTGTTGTTACTGGAAATATGTTGAGAAAAGAAATAATTTTAACTATGGCACTTGTTCTTGGATGTTCTACATATACATCTACATACATATTCCGCAATTCACCGTAAGGTGCGTGGCGGAGGGTACTCTGTACCACTACTAGGCATTTCCTTTCCTATTCCACTCCCAAATTGAACGAGGAAAAAAAGAATGCCTATATGCCTCCGTACGAGCCCTAATTTCTCTTATCTCGTCTTTGTGATCTTTACGCGAAATGTAAGAAAAAATGTTCAAATGTTTGTTAAGCTTATGGGACTTAACTACGGGGTCATCAGTCCCTAAACTTACAAACTACTTATGAACTACTTACGCATTAGGACTGCACAAATATCCATGCCCGAGAGGGGATTCGAACCCCCGACCGTAGTGGCCGTGCAGACCGTGACTGTAGCGCCTCAGTTCCCTTGGCAACCGCGGCCGGCCGAAATGTAAGTAGGCGGCAGCAAGATCGAACTACATTCAGCTTCAAATTCCGGCCCTCTAAATTTACTCAACAAAAATTCACGAAAAGAACGTCGTCTTTCTTCCAGCGATCCCCAATTGAGTTGCCGGAGCATTTCCGTGACACTCGCGCATTGGTCGAACCTCCCGGTAACAAATCTAGCTGCTCGTCTCTGAACCGCCTCTATGTCTTCCTTTAAACTGTTTAACGAATAGGTAACACAAATATTAGACCATTAGAAATGTTAGTGTAAACACAAAAAAAGGTTACAGAACTGAAAACTCGGTCGAAAATGAACCACACTAGGTACAATTATGATCACTTCCTCGTAAAATTTTTATCCCTGGCTTCTTCCACATAAAATGCACTTGTTCCCTCGTGCACCAACGCATACTTCGTAGTACCAAACATTGCATAGTGCGTGGAAACTAGAAAATTTATAAGAGCGCGTTCGACGAAGTTGCTGCACGTGCCTCTTAACAGAAAAAAAAGTATATCTCCGTAGCGGAAAGTGGTGTATTCTTGGAAAAGACAGGAGGAGCTGTAGAAACCCGCTACACTACAACGCCACACAAAGTCAAGTGCTACCAATACTACGAGACTGACAAATTATGTTGATCGGAATTGTACCTATATCGAATTTGTACCACCTTACCATATACAGCTAATAAGTTATCGTAATGACAAAAATATGCTAATGTACAGGTAGAAATATCACATTTGTTAATATCTAAGTTAGTAAACCAATTACCTTCGGTGTATAAATGTAACAAATGTAACATTATTCCGAAAGTGGACGATAATCAATGTATAATAGGCCTAGCAGTACTATAATTTCCTCTTTCGTTACTTCCCTGTAGTTCCTTTCTCTTGAGCAATTAGTGTCAGCTTTTTCCTACGTTATGTTGAACTTAGTACATATAATTACCTCATCTATCATGAATGAGAGAGCTTGTGTCTCTCACCTCATGGCCCTTGCGTTTCCTTTTGAACCAGGGAAGATTTTTATGATATACTTTTTCAGTGTTTTGGAGTGCTGCTTGTACAGCGTTTTACTCGACAGCGTGGTACCGTATTCATTGACAGATTCATTACGTCTGAAATATTGTTCGGGATCGTAACTAGGATTTACATTTGAATACTAGTATCCTGTTCGTGATCCGATGAGGAATATAGACAAAAATCACTAACATCTTCATTACTTGTCGAAATAAGTTATTTCCTCATATGTTAGCCCATACCAAGCCTACGAGAACTGAAGATTAAAGTACGTGGTAGAATAACACTCAACGTCGCATTGTGTAAAGCGGAAAAGGGTTAAAATGAGATTGAAGGAAACTGCAGCATAGCTAATCGAATGTTCAAATGTTTGTATGGCTTATGGGACTTAACTACGGGGTCATCAGTCCCTAAACTTACAAACTACTTATGAAATAACTAAGACTAAGGACGGCACAAATATCCATGCCCGAGGGGGGATTCGAACCCCTGACCGTAGTGGCCGTGCAGACCGTGACTGGACCGCCTCAGTCCCCTCGGCCACTGCGACCGGCCATAGCTAATCAGGAGAAACTAGAGGACAATTTAGCGAGAGGTTTACGAAATAAATTTAAATTTTTGAGCATTCTAACATGTAGGGTAAAAGTTATACACTACATATTTACTAAATACTGCCAAAATCTATATGCAAGAAAAACTAGACGAAACACAAAACAATTCAAAAATCTACTTACATAAGAGGGAGCGAGGTGCAAATCTGTTACCAGTGATGCACACAATAACAAAATATTTTTTTGGGTGGATTCCGCCGTGCACTAGAAACTCAAAACTTTCACTAACATCATTTTTAAGGCTTAATTGAGGAACACTTAAAGCAGAAATACGGCATCTTGATTATTGCGACAACAGTGAGCATTTAAAGAAAAGTGGTAGCATATTTGTACCAGCGCTGCCGCTCGAGGGTTAAAGGTAGTAACAAATAATCGTTACGCACAGGAGAAATTGAGGTTTTGTAGTGAACGATTTTTTATGGATCATAAGAGAAAATTTAAAAATCTTATGAATGAAAGTAACATTCTCCAGTACATTCTGATTCCCGAAATTGGTCTGGTCTTTTCCCCCCTATATCAGGGCTATTCAAAATGAAGGAACGGATTTAAAAAAATTATTCCTTTCGAACTATGAAAGATAATTCCAAAGTTACCGGAAAGAGAAAAGGCCAAATTTTATATGCATTCAATATGAGCACCATGTGTTAATGACAAATATTGAAACAGTGCCTAATTTCTTGTCAGACGTGAAGCAGCTGGTTTCTCGTTATCAAATTCATAGCCTCAACAATTTGATGTATCACACTTTCAATCGTGTCAGTCAACAGTGGGATTAGAAACACTGCCATTTACGTAAGATGTGAGGTCCGGAAACTTGGGCGGCCATTGTTGATGAAATTGTTCTTCTGTTGCTCCTCAACCAGTCCAACACCATGGAATGGTGTCATTTAGATCATGTTCGAGTGACATTACACACTGCATGACATCAATGGCATCTGTGAAATTGTTGGATAACTGCGTGATCTTACGATTCGGTAACTTTCTCTCGCACCAGAGATCTCCAAATTATTCGCTTTTTTCCCTGTTTTCTTTGGGGCTACCTCAAGTGCAAAGTCTACACTCGATCAAGAACGCTGGATGAGTTAAAATAGAGACTTCGAGATAAAATGGTGGCCGTGCAACTGGCTCGTCACAATACGTCAGTCACTTGATGAACTGTGGTATCGTCTTGAAGCTGCATGGGCATCTGTAGCTGTACACGCCATCCAAGCTCTGTTTGACTCAATGCCCAGGCGTATCAAGGCCGTTATTACGGCCAGAGGTGGTTGTTATGGCTACTGTTTTCTCAGGATCTATGCACCCAAATTGCGTGAAAATGTAATCACATGTCAGTTCTAGTGTAATATATTTGTGCAATGAATACCCGTTTATCATCTGCATTTCTTCTTGGTGTAGCAGTTTTAATGGCCGGTAGTGTATATGCACAGGACGTAATAATATATAATCCATAAAACAGGGGTTGTAACTGAAAATGGAGGAATGTAATTAGGCATCTTCCAAGTCGTGCTTGTGTCGTCCAGTGAGTGCTTCTCTCTTTAGTTCAACATTTCGGAGCAAGTGGCCGAAATATCGTGAAATTAATTTTGTTTTTCACGCGCAGCGATGTACATTACCCTGAAACAACGGAAAGTGACGTCATAAAACTTTAACATCTACACGTAAGCGGCTGATTATTTTGTTCCGTGTGAAAACAGCTTATTCTTTCTTTCTTTACCTAAAGATGTCAATATACTGCAGGAAACAACCGCAATGCACAAGGGATGCTTTGAATGTGAAGTAGGAAATTGAAATATCTAGTAAGGCTAATTTGGAAGTGTTAACAATTATGTCAGGAAAAATATTAGCTTTTAATGATTGAGCCTATTGTTCAGGATGGAGACAGAAAATGACTGTCCAGAACGCGCAGAAATATCACAGTTCACAAAACGGATGCCGCCAACAAACGTACATTAATTTGCGCCTTTAACACCATAACGCATACTTTTGACATAAACATTTGTTTATGAGAACGGCTGCGAGACGTGCGGCAGATCCAATGTTTACATTCAAGATTATATTTACCGACGAGGCAGGGTACAAATGAGATGATATTGTGACTTTTCATAAGCAGCATGTACGCGCAGATGGAGATAGATTAATAGAGCCGCACGTGCTGGCACAAAGGTTAAATGGAGCTTATGGAGATTCTCCTTAATGTATTGCCTACTTTGTAGCAGGATGTACCCTGCCAGAAACGATTATACATGTCGTTCATGCATGATGGCGCACCAGCACAGTTTCGTCACGATGTGCACGAGCGTCTGATGCAGACTGGATTGCGTGGAGAGGCCCCAACCGTGGCTGGCTCGTTCTCCACACCTCAACCCGTAGACCAACCTCGCGACACGGATATGGCTAATGACTTTATATTACGACACGTCTAATTTATATGACATTAAAAAAATGTACAAATGTTTGTTAAGCTTAAGGGACTTAACTGTGGGGTCATCAGTCCCTAAACTTACAAACTACTTATGAACTACCTTATACTAAAGACGACACAAACATCCATGCCCGAGGAGGGATTCGAACGCCCGACCGTAGCTGCCTTGCAGACTGTGAATGGAGCGCCGTAGACCGCTCGGCCACCGCGGCCGGCTATATGACAATGTAAATATGATAAATGACGAGCAAACGCATATTCTTACAAATCATGACAATAAAACTGAACTGTAAAGTCGTAAATAACTGATGGAGAGGTTGTATTTTGAGTCACAGTACAAAATATTGATTAATGGTTGCAGATAAGAAGGTGAGAACTGAGTCTGTCGAAACCAGTTATCTAAAATAAGATAATGAAGAAACGAGCAAGGCATATACTAGAGTTGGGGCAAAAGTCATGGGAACTTTTTTTCTTCTTTTTTCCGGTTGGAAAATGTGACACATTCAGACGAAAGCACAAGGTGTTAACTATATAGCACTGAAATATCGTAACACACTAACTTATTACGGTAGTACACAGGTCAATATGGCCTTCACGGTGAAAAGAATGACAATACAGTACAGATACAGTTGACATAGCAGTGCTGGGCCTACAGATCATCAGAGTAGCCCCCTGCTACTGCCAACGACGTGGGAGGCGCTGAATACCATCTGCTTCGTCATTCTCCGGACCACGTCTGAATGGGGTCGCCTGTTCGCGCACAGGCACAGCGTTGCAAACCGCCTACCCGTGACTTTGATCTCATTACGAAGATTAAAGTTTGAAACACGAGAAGACATTGCTAATGCTGTGTGCGAACAGTGACTCGATTCAGGCGTGTTGCGGCAAAAGCTGAGGCAGATGGTGTTCAGCGCCTCCGACATCGTTGGCAGCGAGTAATGACAGTATCAGGGGATTATTCTGAGGCTCTGTAGGTCCAGGATTGTCCTGTCAACTGTATTTGTACTGTGTTGTCATTCTTTTGCTCCGTCAACAACATATCGTCTTGTATAATACCGTAATAAATTAGTGCGTTTCGATATTTCAGCGCTATTCGTTATCCACACACGCAGTGAACATCTTGTACTCGCGTCTGTGTATGTCACATTTTCCAACCCAACTGGTAACTGCAAAGGAAAACGAAATATTTGCCATGCCTTTTGTCCCAACCCTCGAATATTTCACAACGAAGTAATGGAATAAACGTAGCCCGGTACTGGGCCGAAATCCTTCAAACCAGTGTTTGAAAACTTTTTGAATATGCGGCCCTCTTGCAACTCAAAATAATTCCGAGACCGCCTCCCCGTGCCATAACACAACTAAGTGTGTAATTTCAAAGGTTACGAATTTAATTTACTTCTATTGATGCAACTTCCTTCTAAAAGCAATAAAAGAAGTACAGTATTGTACATTATATGACACATTCTTGTCAATTTTTCTGAATGTAACACATCCTATTATTACATGAATTACGGTAGAAAAATGTATGTTGCATAAAGAGGTTTTGCACTGCAGGTAAAACTCAGAAACCAATTGCGCTCTTTGAGCAAGGTCCCATTGTATAGGCTATACAATTTGTAATCAGTCAAATTTCTCAAAATTTCTTGTAAATTTAGGTATTGCCTAGTACCTTAAAACCGTTTTCAGACCTTTCGTTTATTCATTGTTAACACGGTGCATCTATTATAAAACAATCTTTGTGCTATTGAAATGATCACTGATTATGAACAAGAAATCGCGCAATTTAGATGTACAATACATTCAGGCATATGTTTTTGCATTACGGAACACCTGGTATTCACGATTGCTCCTGCCTGGCGTTTTTATGGTGCTGCTACTTCGTCCTGTGACGACCTCCCAGCCGCGGTGGAGTAGCCGAGCGGTCTAAAGCGTCTCGCTGCGGAGCGCGCGGTTGCTCGCCGTGGAGGTTCGAGTCCTCCCTGGGGCATGGGTGTGTGTGTTGTCCTTAGGTTAGTTTACCTAGGTTTAAGTAGTTTGTAAGCTACGGACTGATGACCACGCAGTTTGGTACGATAGATTTACAAACATTTGAACATTTTTTTTGACGACCTCCCAAACCAGACTTTGCGCCCCTCTGGCGGTCGCGACTCACAGGATGAAAAACACTGCTTTAAAGAATTAGTCCGCACACGATAAAGAGATTGGACTTATGACCTCGCACTAGGGCGGTTCTTCGTCAATCCACAGCCTAGAAACCAGTAGCGGTTGTTGCTTCAGATGACTGGGGGTTCACTTGTCTCACAGCCCGACTTACGATATTTCCGAACCGTGGCCGAAATTTGATAGTGGCGCCCCCTCCTAAACTTACGCCTGCGCAAAGGCTGCTTTCCCCCATCTGTTTTGAAACAGATAAATATTAATTACAACGATGAGTGTAAATGTCATTTACCCTGAAAACCGCGACACATTTGCAGAAAACGTCCAAAGATGAGTGGTAAATAAAAGTCATTATTATTCCCGTACCTGTTAAGAAGAAGGCTGGATTTGAAAAAATTACTTGCAGTCAGACTCGAACCCACTACCTCCGACACTTCAGTGCTATGCAGCTAACAATACGACTACTCTTGCTAGATAAACAGTACTGGCTACGTTATTATTCATGATCGGATCTTCTGAAAGCTTTTACAGTTGATGCGTCTTTCATTGATACTTATAAGATACGTTACCAAATATGACGTATTTCTGATAAATCTCCAACGCGCCAAAAACAAACATGAAGGACGAATGTTTCCATCATGGAGGATTTGCCTATGAGCAAGGCGAGGCGCTCAGTAGCTCCATTGTCTTTGCTTGAGGACCATTCGTGCGTAATCTCCAGAGTCCGAGTAGCTAGGAGCAGGCGTCTTTACGAATGACTATGGAATGAACAGAACTTTTGGCTCCAGTCAATGAGAACTCGCTAGCTGCCAGCCATCGTAACGGGAAATTCGGGCGCTACGCGCTCTCACGACATAAAAAAAAAAAAGAAAAAAAAAACAAAAACAAAAAAAACCTTGTTTAACCTATGCCTAACCTTCTTAAGGCTACGCTACAGATAACTTTTTTTAAAGTGATTGTTAAATGAGGTATAGGTTGAACAGGAAGCTCTTTTAGTACGTGAGGACGTGTAGCGCCCGATTCTCTGGTTAAGAAACATACAGCTTGTTATTGGCTGACATCTAGCGATTTCTCATTGGCCGGAGCCAAAAGTTTCGGTCTCTCCATAGTCACTGGTCTCTGCCAGCTCCAACGCCAATGTTAAACGCTGCGTTTCCCCTCACCCCCTTCTGCCGCGGGAGTGGCCATATGCAGCCTCTGGGGGTTCAGAATAGAATCTGAACCTCAGACGCGCATGCGCATTGTGACTCTGCGGCCACTGTCGCCTATATTAAGCTACCGCGCTACGACTCGTATAAGTGCTGTCTCCGCAACGTAAAACGTCGCTCATGCCATAAAAATATTTTGAATGTGCATGTAAAATTATCTGACAGAAGAACGAAACGAATAATGATGGTTTAACACTTTTTATTTTATTTAACTACTCACTTTATTTTCACGACGATCTTTTTTCCGGGGGTTCACTGAACCATAGGACGCGCCGAGTGCTTGCGTGGAGCAGGCTAGGCGAGGCGCCAGCGCCAGCACCAGCTGGTCGTCGTGATGTTTTTGTTGCGGCGGTTGCGGTGCCCCGGTCAGCTGGCCGGTGGCTGGTGGCTGCAGCAGGTTGGCGCTCCCGCTGACCTGCTCCCGCGCCGCTCGGCCGGCGGCACGCGCTACACTTAATTCGCTAATTGGCCGGTCCTGTTGTAATGGCACTCGCCGCGCATTGTGCGGCCACGCTCGCTATAGGCCAGCGCAGCCCGGCTGATCCGCTAACAGCCTGCTGACGGCTGACGAGTCGCCGACCGCCCATTGTGTGCTCCCGGTGCCTACAAGAGGGCCGTACCACAGCCAGGGAAGCCGGCCGTGGTGGCGCGTCCTGTGTGTTCGCTGGTTCACTGAACCCCCGGAGAAAAGTGTTTTTTAACTATCATTCTTCTTTTCTGTTCTTCTATCAGACCATTTTATACGCACATTCAAAGTATTTTTATCTCACGAGAAACGTTTTACGTCGCAGAGACAACACGTATACGAGTCGTGGCCGCAGCGTTGCAATGCGCATGCGCGGCCGAAGCTCAACTTCTCTCCTGAACTCCCTGGAGGCAGTGTATGGGAGCTCCCCAGGCAGAGAGGGACGAAGGGAAACGCCGCTTTTAACATTGGCCTTGCAGCTGGTACTCTAACTCTGGCGGTTACGCACGAGTCGTCCTGAACCAAGACAATTATGTATCGAATTACCGTAAGAAGCATGGAAACATGTTGGACATTATGACATCCAGTATCTGACGGCTCGTCTAAACAATGAAGGTATTCAGTAAGCTCCGAATGGACGGACACACAGAAGAATGAAAACTTTAATTAAAGCAGTTTATATATTTAATTGATGTTTTCCTTTCCTCGGGAAAAGGGTATGGAAGGCAGATGTTCATATTTACTTTCTTTCGTTCACTTTGGTTTCACATTTTTTATAGAACAAAAGCTTGTTCAGAAGTATTTTGATTTTCCAATTTATCTAATGGTGATGAAGCCAGCCCAAGAAGGCACTCATGGCGTGAGTAATGAGTCTGGAAGGGTTCAAGGGGAGGTAGGAGGTCAATTAAAAAAAGCTGTCAACCTCGCCTTCCGTATGCGCAAATCCTCCGTGAAGGCAGATATCCGCCCTTCATATTTTTTTTTTTTTTTTTTTTTTTTTGGCGCACTGAGCATTTATCAAAAACACGTCATATTTGGTGACTTCAGCTTCTTATCTCAGCTTCTTTAGTAACGTAAATATTGGTGAGAGACTGTCATGAAAATAGCTCCAGCAGCTCACAAGTGTCACATCAGAGGTTGCTGTGACCCCCACCTCCGTCAGGCCACCAGCTCGTATGTAATTTATTTAAAAGCAATTTAATCCTTTTCCGATGTTTTTTACTATCATGGCTGTTGCGCAACTTTAAACAAAGGTACAAAAATGTTCAAATGTTTGTAGGGTCATCAGTCCCTAAACTTACAAACTACTTACGAACTAGCTAATACTAAGGACGGCACAAATATCCATGCCCGAGGGGTGATTCGAACCCCCGACGGTAGTGGCCGTGCAGAACGTGACTGCCGCGCCGCAATCCGCTCGACCACTGCGGCCGGCGATATAGGTACAGGGAGTACAGAAAATAATATGAACATCTAACAAACTATTGATTCATTAGTAAGGAGTTGGTCCACCGTTTGCTTTGCAAACAGCTGCAAATGTCCGAGGGATACGTTCGTGAAGCGTCGTTATAGTTCGCAACATAATGTTATCAATCTGCTGATGGAAGTAATCATTCAGGTGCGTGTCAATTAAATCGCTGCAATAAGCGGGCTAGTAAAAATGTGCAAATGTCGAGGAAATAAAAGCTACACATAAGATGTGTAATCTATCCCATTCTACAGGAAATTCGTGTAATACCTTCATGTGGCAGCTCCAGACTTACTTAGACTGCTTTCCTATTCAAGCTCGGCTTTTGTTGCAAGTCGCCTATTATCTGTCTGTCGTGGATTCACCTAATGTCACAATTCTGACACTGACCGAACCACGCACTCGGAAGACTAGTTCCATTGCTATTGAATATTCAGTTCGGCCCGTTACTCCAAAGTCGTTGCAGATAACCGTAGCTCATCTTGCGCTTCTCTCAGCAATGTCCCCAGAATATGAATTTACCATCTCCGTTCACGCTTTGTCATCACACGAGAGCACTTTTCTGTCCCCTTAAATGTCTTAAAGAGCCTTTTAACCCTTCGACCTGTCAGCGTATTTTACATTTTAAGACTTGCCATTTTTAGTAGTTGGTTCGCTAATTATTACTAGAATATGGCTTCATTTGCAATGTGATACAACACGTGTGTCGTAATCAGTTAAAATTGCGATACTGTCCGGCAGAAAAGGCAAGTAATCACATTTTAAAACTGTTATGCGTCTGAAACGTCTTAATTATCAGATAAACGTTTCATTAGCATCCAATTAAAGATTTTACGCACGGGTCGTCGCTGTCATTTTCGGTCTGGCCGGAACAAGTCTCCTTATTAGTAAGGGCAGCCAGTCGTCTCCTGGGAGGTCTTTATCTCGTGCGAGATCCGGTGAGGCGCGTTACAGGTAGGTCGACTGGTATGGGAAACAAGCTACTAGCTAATGTAAAAATGGGGTCGTTTTTCTGGCTTCAGTTCGTATTAATTCGTGGCAGTTAGTGGCGGACGCACACACATGCCTTCAGAAGGCTGCCTCTGCCCGCCAGGAGGCTAGGCAGGCGTTCCTCTCTGATGGGGAAGCTTCGACCGTGACAGCCGTCCGAGCCACTGCGCTCCGGACAATGCGCTCTTTCTTCCATTGTGCGCTCTCGCAAACTAGCAATTGTTCCTCCTCCTCTATCTCCCGACGCCTCACAACGTTATCTGTCAAGAGCGTCTTTCTACGCTAGTTAAAAGAAGAAAGAAACCACTTCAACGCCATTTTAGGACATCGTTTAAATTTGTCAAAGTGCTCGAGCTTCCTCAAGAAATAGTTACGAATGTTAGAAACAAATGGAAAACTTCCAACTTTAGGACCAACTTTTTACACACTAACGCGTACAGTTAAGGCAACTTCTATTTTGATTGTTTATTTAGCTTTCGATCTTATCTGATCAACTAGCGTCACATCTACATCGATACTCTGCAAATCACATTCAAGTGCCTGGCAGAGGGTTTATTAACTACTTTCATAACTTTTCTCTACCGTTCCATTCTCTAATAGCGCGCGGGAAGAAAGAACACCTAAATCATTCCGTTTTCGATATGATTTCTCTTATTTTATTGGGATGGTCATGTCTTCCTAAGTACGTGGGTGCTAGCAAAATATTTTCACATTCAGAACTAAAAGTCGGTGATTGAAACTTCGCAAACAGATCACGCCGAAATGAATAACGTCTTTCTTTTAATGATTTCCACCCCAATTCGTGCAACATTTCAGTGACGCTTTCCCCCCCCGTAACGTGATAGAACAAAACGAGCTGCCCTTCTCTGAACCTTCTCAATGTCTTCCGTCAGTCCCACCTGGTGAGGGTCCCACAAGGGGCAACAGTACTCCAGAAGAGGACGCACAAGTGTGATGTAGGCAGTCTCTTTGGTGGAGCTGGTGCATCTTCGAAGCGTTCTGCCGATGAAACGTAACCTTTGGTTCGCCTTCCCCACAATATTTCCTATGTGTTCTCTCCAGTCAAAGTTGTTCGTAATTGTAGCTCCTAGGTATTTGGTAGAATCTACGACCTTAAGGTTTGACTGATTTATCGCGTAATTGAAGTTCAGCGGATTTCTTTTAGTGGTCATGTGTATTATTTCACACTTTTCCTTATTTAGTGTCAATTGCCAATTTTCGCACCATGCAGAAATTTTGTATAAATCGTTTTGCAGTTGCTTTTGATCCTCAATTGACTTCACTAACCGATAAACGACAGCATCATCCGCGAACAATCTAAGGGAGCTATTCAGATTGTCTCCCAAATCGTTTATAAACACGAGGAAGAGTAGGGGACCTATAACGCTTCCCTGTGGAACGTCAGATATCACTTCTGTTTTACCCGTGACTTACAGTCAATTACAACGAACTGTGTTCTTTCTGATAGGAAATCGTGAATCCAATCGCACATTTGGGGAGATATTCCATAAGCACGCAATTTCATAAGAAGCCGCTTGTGGGGTACAGTGTCAAAAGCCTTCCTGAAATCCAGAAATATGGAATCGATTTGAGATTCCTTGTCGATGGCACTTAACACTTCATGTGAATAAAGGGCAAGCTGTGTTTCGCAAGAGTGATACTTTCTGAATCCGTGTTGACTACTGGTTAATAGGTCGTTCTCTTCGAGGTAGTTCATAATATTCGAACAAAGTATATGTTCCAAAATCCTACTGCAAATCGACGTCAATGAGATAGGCCTATAATTTTGGTGATCACTCCTATTGCCTTTCTTGAATATTGGAGTAACTTGGGCAACTTTCCAGTCTTTGGGTACGGATCTTACGCTGAGTGATCGGTTGTAAATGATAGCTAAGTACGGAGCTATTGCATCAGCATACTCTGAGAGGAATCTAGTTGGTATACAATCAGGCCCGGAAGATTTATTTTTGTTTAGTGACTTAAGTTGTTTTACTACTACAGGAACATCTACTTCTAAGATTCGCATGCTGGCAGCTGTTCTTGGATTGAATACTGGAGTGTTCACTTCGTCTTCTTTGGTGAACGAATTTCGGAAGGCTGTGTTTAGTAATTCTGCCTTAGCAGTACTGTCATCGGTAGCATTACCATTGCTATCGCGTAGTGAAGGTATTGTTTGTGTTTTGCCGCTAGTGTACTTCACATATGACCAGAATTTCTTTGGATTTTCTGCGAGATTACGGGACAGAATTTCGTTATGGTAACTACTATAGTCTTCTCGCATTGAAGTCCGCGCTAGGTTGCGAGTTTCAATAAAATATTGGCAGTCTTGTGGATTCTGTGTCTTTTTAAATTTTGCATGCGTTTTTCTTTGTTTCTGCAATAGTGATCTGACCTGTTTTGTGTACCACGGGGGGTCAGCCTCCTCTTTTATTAATTTATTTTGTATAAATCTCTCGATTGCTACTGATATTATGTCTTTGAAAGTAAGCCACAACTGATCCACACTCGCATTTTTAGTTTTGAAAGACTGGAGACTATCACTCAGGATGAAAGACTGGAGACTATCACTCAGGATGAAAGACTGGAGACTATCACTCAGGATGAAAGACTGGAGACTGTCACTCAATCACTCAATCGTCCACAAGTTCATGTTGTTGTGGTCTTCAGTCCGCAGACTGGTTTGGTGTAGCTCGGTGCCACGGTGGAGTAGCCGAGCGGTCTAAAGCGTCTCGCTGCGGAGCGCGCGGTTGCTCACCGTGGAGATTCGAGTTCTCCCTGGGGCATGGGTGTGTGTGTTTGTCCTTAGGTTAGTTTACCTAGGTTTAAGTAGTTTGTAAGCTACGGACTGATGACCACGCAGTTTGGTCCGATAGATTTACAAACATCTGAACATTTGGTGCAGCTCTCCACGTTACTCTATCCTGTGCAAGTCTCTTCATCTGAGAATAAGTTCGGCAACCTACATCCTTTTGAATCTGCTTACTGTATTCGTCCCTCGGCCTCCCTCCATGATTTTTTAATGCTAAGTTAACGATTCCTTGATGTCTCACAATGTTCCCACCAATCTATCCCTTCTCTTTCTCAGGATATGCCAGAAACTCTTTTTCTCCCGAATTCGGTTAAGCACGTCCTCATTAATTACGTGATCATCATTCGTCTGTAACACCACATTTCAAAAGGTATCATCTTTTTGTCTGAACTCCTTATCGTCCACGTTTCACTCCCATATAATGCTACACTCCAGACGAATGATTTCAGAAAGAACTTCCTAACATAGAAATTAATTATTGACCTTTGATTCTGAAGTGCCTCTGACTTATACCTTGAGAAAGATGGGTTCAGTCATTTTATAATTGACGTGTAAATTTTACGTAGATGACACATCAATGTGGATGAACACCATTTTGCTGTATTAAAAATTTGTTGTAATAGCAGTGAAGTCATGTAAAAAATTACCACAGTTATGTAACTATGTAATTGTAGGTAGATAAAATTTTTTGGCTATATGTAATCTGCTCATTTAAAAAAAAAATCTCTTGATGTATTAGGTCAGAAGATGGCGTCCAGCACGCCGAAACCTTTCCTGTAATTAAACGAAGAAAGCGATCTTGGCTGAAAACCTCTTATTAAACAATTCTAGATCGCCCCAATTATGTGTGCCTCATTTAAATTAATACTGGGTATCAGCAAATTTCGCTTCTTCAGAAACGCTTTTCTTCCCATAGCCATTCTGCATTTTATATCTTCCTTACTTCGGCCATCCGAAGTTATCTTTTTACCCAAATAACAAAACTCATCTACTACTTTTATTGTTTCATTGCCTGATCTAATTCCTTCAGCATCGCATGACTTTCTGATGTTATATTCCATTATCTTTGTTTTACTGTTGTTGATATTCATCTTATACCCTCTTTTCAAGACACTGTCCATTCCATTCAATTGCTCTTCCCGATCCTTTGCGGTCTCTGACAGTATTACATGATGTCGCATATTTACGACGTATGCACTTCACAACTGCAGGAGAAAAAAAATCAACATAATATCGCTCCAATATTAGTGCGCAAACTTGTTCGGCAACATATTAAAGTTATTTATAGACCTATTTATCTTGTACAGATGCTCATTTTCAACTACGCCTTATGTTATTTATTTCTCAATTACCCAGACAACATAAGACGATGCTATGCTAAGGTTTCCGGCAATCGTAAACTAAAGTCGATATGTACGGATGACTATTGTGAAAAGAAGCTTAAATTATCATGTTGGGTTTACTGTGTGTTATATATGTGATCCGTAAGTTTGCCTGTCTTCTGCCCCGACATAGTTCCCAAACGGAAGTTCCGATTTTAAACTAGTTTCTTTTTATTATTTTTACTTTCTTTCATTTTTTAAATTTTATTTTAGTTTTTATTTGAAATTTGGTTTAATAGGGATGGTTCTTAGCTATATTTCATGAACGTCTTGCACTGTTATCGACTCAGGCACGACGCAACGATCTTGTGCTATAGCACAAAAGGCACACGGAATTAAAGTTTCGAGAAGATGTGGGAAATCGGAATTGAACGAGACGCAGATGGAGCAGGAATATCTACATCGTCTTTCAGTACTCACGTTCACAAAGCAGCTACGAAGCAACTGTTAGAACTTCGCGGCTGGCAGCTGTTCAAAACATGATGATATCGTCATGAAGACTACCTACACGTACAGCAATGTTTGAGCTATATTTCAATATAGTTGTCAACAGAACTGAGACACTTGTCATGTCGTGGGAGGTTTTGTATTCCTGTGTCGCAGAAAGTTGCCGCCTGTGTATGGAACTAGCTGATAACAGTCGTTTTCAGCTCTTCGCCGCCATCAAAACGCTGTCTGGAGGACAGGAATTTCTTGGGATGCAACACAAGATGGAAATCGCTGAGAGCGTCGACTATATGCTGGATGATTGTTGAACACTCAGTTACAGAAGTGGATTTGTAATGGTGTCGTCCACTCTTATCGTAGTACAACACTTTTAACACATTCTGTCAAAGCGTCGGTTAATGGAATTTTATTGTATGTGCCCAAAGCGATCTAGAAAGCGTCCTTTGTGGTTTTGAGGGTTGAATTTTATCGTTGAAGATGATGCCTTTAAGCCAATGCTTATACGCTTTTCCATTTGAAGTTTGTACCTCTTGTATGCATGACTATGTTATGGCATCCAAGAAAATATTTCAATAATAATAATAATAAACTCTTTATTTGACAATGTTGCTCTCAAACAACATCAACATGTTTTAAGTTTCATCCTTGGATGGGCAACAGTGCTTGAAACTAATATTTAAGCTCTCCAATAAAGTGATGTTTCGTTTTCTTTTGCGAAAAGTTTAGCAATAAACTGACTCTTTAGCGGACACTCCAAGCATACATTATCGAGGTACATGTTTGTTTCAAATTTGTGACGATATTTTTCGTGATACATGGGAAACTGCTTATAAAAGGAAAACAGGAAGCCTTAAATTTCAATTATCATGGAAAATTGTTGACGAGTTCTTATTGGGAGACTGAAAATGGACTTAAATTTATTGGGAAGAGGAGGCCTGGTAGACCACTACGAAGTGGACAATAAGTTCAAAAGAAGGACGAAACAGCATCTCCTGTACCAGTCAATGATGTACGGTCTGACAGATACGACAATATGTTGTCACTTGACAGAGTACGGGCCAAAAGTAAATTGCAAGTTTTGTCTTCAGGGATACTTGACTGTAAAATGTGGAAATCATGGGACTGTTCTGAACTTTGCACCAAAAACGACTTGTTTTCGCACGTTTCACATGAATTAGTCCACAATACAATAATTTCTAGTCATAAGAACAACACTGTAGTATTGATACTGTACCACCATGCACAGTTTTTGGGCAATTTACTTACAAACCAGAAATTATATTTTGGATAAAAAATCGTATAAATCTGTTCACATGGCCCTACACATTTAATTTAAGTAACATAATACTTTTTCTTCTAGTGATTTATGTGGGTGCCAAATAAAGGGTTAAGGAACACTATTCTTTCTTTGTGCACATTTTTTGCATTTACCAAGCCTTCTATACCTCAATCGAAAGTATAATCTCTTTACTGTAAAGAGTTATTTCTGTTGAAAATAACAGTCGTTTCTCCCTGGAGGTATTTGAGTTACAAGCCATATACTCTAACGTAATAACGCGTTCCGGCATCAAGAAAGATGGTGGTGCAAGTAAGAATTACATGAAAGGTTCTTGAGATTTCTGAAGTAGTGTGCCCTTCACAAAAGTAGCCTATGTGACTGCTCACCTTAGCTAACGAGTGCCAGTACCGATCACTGGGTCGTGAATTTTGTGTTGAATTGAGTCATTCGTAAACTGGTAGCGTTCCATTAAAGAACACGTGGATGACACAGTCGTACAGTAGGCAAAGTGGCGTCTCATTGAATTCAAAGGGAACATCGGTAAGAGAAGCACACGACGGACCTGAACAAATGCCCAGGGCTATGTATTAACATACAAAAAGAGTTCTAACAATTTTATCAGAAGCAGAACCGAAACATGTGAAGTTATAATCCACGCTAATTTCGATTTACGTTAAATCGTGAAGAAAATTAATGGAGAATAAAGTAAATTTCGCCAGCAGTTGAATACTGATGATCCAGGGCCACTTTTCATAACTTTCACCATCTGCAGTGTCTTGCATGAGAGTAAAATGAAATCTTACGCCATACTTGAGGTTCCAGGTTAACCTGTATTAGAGGAAAAAGGAGAGTAGAGTATGTCTGGGAAAGAACTTCAGTGTTCATCTAATATTTGGGATAGTTTATTCCCCACTGCACTACAACAATACACTAAATGTGGGTCTGGAAGTACGCGTATTGAAGTACTGGACACTTATATTATGCCGCACTACGATTAAGCACTAACATGTCTGAAGGACAATAGCCTATAGTTTATTTAATGTCCCATTTAAAGTAAAATTATCTCTCATGTACTGTCTTCATTGTTGATGCCACGTCAAGTAACTAAAAAGCTTTGTGTGAAGAAAGAGCGTGTCTTATATTTGAAACAGAATTTAAGCTTCAATATTCAACCGAGAGAAATTCTCTATCACCATCGCACAAAGATATTCAATTTTTGAATAAGCTCTGTTAACCTCGCGTAACTTATTTGTGCACAAGTCTCAAAACGGAATAAAAAGAACTGCACAACACGGAATCAATTTCAAAAATTGTAATTTAAAAGTAACGTAACGTAGTATGTTTAAAACAGAAGTATAGACAAAGAATCATTGGTCTGGAAAATATGTGGACAAGCAAGGATTAATAATGCGTTGTCTGACGTAGAACAATGATTTTGCGCTGACTAGGAGACAAAGATTTCTGTAATAATTACGAACACCCGGGTTACTAAGGTGGATATTTGCCTTTTGAGACAAATTCCTGCTATCCAGGATAAGACGATAAGTTTCAACCTGCAATTATCTGGAGTACTTTGGCTAACGAATTTCCTGGAGACTCAAGGGTTTGTAAATCATGTGTCAGTACGGCACTTATTTCAGTCTGTCTTGAAGTTCCAGTACATACTATAGTTACAGTGTAATCTTGTAGTAAACAGTAAGTGAGGCGCTTCAGTCACGGTCTGCACGGCCACTACGGTCGGGGGTTCGAATCCCCCCTCGGGCATGGATATTTGTGCCGTCATAGTTCGTATGTAGTGCATAAGTAGTTTGTAAGTTTAGGGACTGATGACCCCGTAGTTAAGTCCCATAAAAAAAAACAGTAAGTCATCAAACATATGTATAACGACACCATATTTTAACATAACGGTAACGAGCAAATTTAAACGACTTTGGTTAGCTATATTTATTAAAATGATGTTAATTCATCCACGTTGCCATCTGCCTCTTCATCAGTTGAGACGCTGAGTTGCTCCACTCCTTGATTCGCTGCCATCGTACCAAATCTGTATTGGCAGGACAGGCTGATGACAGTGTTTGTTCGCACGCATTAAGTCCATCCCGCACAGTGAGAATCGCGTTTGCCGAATTGCTGTTATTTCTATTCCTGTTGGAATTTTCACATTGTTTAAAACAAAAAGTATGGTTTCTTTTCTGCAAATTTAATTAAAAAGTGAAAAAACTTCTAAAATAATTGATTTGTAATAACAGCCGTAAAAAAAAAAAAAATAAAAAAAAAAAAAAAAATTCCTTCATTCGTACATTTGATGGGAAATCCGTCACGTGAGCAAAGCTGGTACAGTACCTAACGCAACAAACGCCTGCAGTGTTCGAACAGCACATTATTTACTACACTTCTGTTATAATGAGACATCGTCGCTCACCCAAACGCGTAGAATGAGGGGTTTAATGTTTTGTATAGACCATGAAATACATAATTAATACTGTTACTGTTCTATGATCGATAAATTGTTGTGTATTAGCGATTATTTTCGTGTAAATATGGAACTCTATTATGGAATATGGATGTATTTTGTTCTTCCGTAACTAGTTTTCGAGCCAATGTAGGCTTATCATCAGTGGAGACATTACAGGGGCATTATTTTTTTGTGCCAAGTGTAGTTAGACGCTGTGATAGTCTTTTGTGATTACAATCACGGTAAATTTGTTTCCATATTGAAGCTTGGGTGCTGTCAATATCCACACATCAGAGTATCTTACTACACATGGTGCTAAAATTTTCCACTTAATGTAAACACTGCTTGTGAGTACACTGCCAGAGTCCAAGGTACAATATGGAAACAAATTACCATGAATGTGAAACGTCGACGTTAAGGAGTTCAAACAGAAAGATGGTAGAAGCATTTGAAATTTGGTAGTACAGGTGAATGCTGAAGAATAGATGGGTACATCGTGTAACTAATGATGAGGTGCTGAACAGAATAGGGGAGAAATATCTTGAATAAGAGAAGGGATCAATTCGTGGGGCTCATTCTGAGACATCGGGGAATCGTAAAATTTAGCATTGGATGAAAGTGTGTGGGAGCAAAAGTCGCAGAGGGAGGCCGAGAGACGAATACAGTAAGCAGGTTGCCCTTCTTATTCAGGGATGAAGATGCTTGCACAGGACAGGGCTGCGTGGAGAGCTGCATCCAATCAGTCATTGGACTGAAGACCACAACAACAAAAACTACCATCATAGCGTCTAAGTGCAGTTGGTGCAAAACGTGTAATGCTCGTGTAACATCTCCAGTGAGGACGAACATGCCAGAATTAAAAAAAAAAAAAAAAAAAAAAAATCCACAAAAGCAACTTTTCCCATATTTGTATCAAAATGAATCGCTATTTTATCCTACAGCTGCATATAGTAATTCAAGCTGCACATATTGAAAACGTTCTTGCGCGTAGTCATATCCAGTCAGTGAATTAATTATCGTAGAAAAGCGAAGATTTCGTTGCCAACTTTAGCACATTACGCCGCCGTAAGTGAAATGTAATAAATAAATAAATTAATTAATTAAAAAAAGAATACATAAATAAAGTAAAGGAGGATACTACGAAGAATTTACAGACCAAGAATAGTAAATGAAAAATAAAGATTGAGAACGAATAAGGATGGACAGGTAGAAGATCTGCAAACGAGTAATAGATTCTACCGACACATTGATTAGAATGAATCCTCAAAAAGCAAATAAACAGCTCTTCGATAAAATATATAATATGAAAAGACAGATTGGTTATGCCAAGCAGATGAAGGAAGAACTAAGAAGATTTTGAATCACAGACGAGGGGAAGGCCAAAACAGATGGATAGAGAGAACGATCCGAGAGCATCAAAGGTCTATCTAGTTGAAGAGAAAGTGAAACTTGGGAATAGCAGTTTGACGGAGGAGAAACGAAGACAACAATAGGAGAGAATGAAGGCTTTTTGGAGAAGGAAGAAAAGCGATTCTGTGGTAAGAGTAAGAACTCACTGATATCTACGTGATACTTAGACAGCCGGATCGCGAAAAAGAATAATAGATTTGTTTATAAATAACACTTCTTCTCCAGTACGATTTTATTTTATTTAGGACGACGCGTTTGTCGAAATAATTCCCATTTTCACGTTCGTTTTTGTGCTATCCTATTTTAGTTGCTATGTTTCTGATGTGTGAGGTTTTGCATTATGTTGTTGACTGAGTTTGTTGGGGTGCATTTGCGTAGAATCTCACACATTTTGTTTACAAAACACACGTGTTTCTATAAGTACATGTGTTTTGTAAACACAAAATGCTAGTTGTTCAAATGTTCGTAAATCTATGGGACTTCTTTGGTTATTGGTCCCTAGGCTTACAAAATACTTAAACTAGGTTAAACTAACCTAAAGGCATCACACACACACACACACACACACACACACACACACACACACATGCCTGAGGGAGGACTCGAACCTCCGATGGCGAACAACCACGCGCTCCGCAACGGGGCGCTTTAGAACGCTCGGCCACTATATGCAGAACCTCACACACCAGAAACACCGCAACTTAATTGGCATAGCACAAAAACAAACTTGAAAATGGGAATTATTTCTAGATACGCGTCGTGCTAAATGGATTAAAATAGTGACTGGTAGCAGAAGTATATGTAAACAAACCCATTGAAATCACAGTCGCGAGCTTTCTAAACCCATATCAAATAGATAAAAAAAGGAAAATGAATTTAAGTGTAAGTGATCATTGACAGAAATACAGTTATTAAAAAGGAATTATTAGTAGTGCCGGGTTGTGTTTACATTTTTAAAGAATCAATCTGAATACTGTAATTTATCTCTATTCAGGGCCCGCAGCACGAAATATGTCATAATAAGACATTTTAATAAATGACAATTACCCAAGTTAATGCAAATAGTTTATTTTATCGCGACGGCCGTTTCGGCTTATGCCATTCGCAAGTGATGCCTGCAAAGAACCTGTGTTCGTTATTTTGTTTTGTATACATGATTTTATACGTTTGGATGACGATACGAAAACGGAAATCTATATTTATAAATGTGAATGTCTGTTCGGTGTACGTTTATCACGTCTGAACCACAAGACATAAAGAGCTAAAAATTTGTACAGTGACTAATGTCTATCTGGGGAAGGCTTTAGGCACGGTTTCGTGGCGATCAGATAGCTACACACACACACACACACACACACACACACACACACACACACACACACATATATATATATATATATATATATATATATATATATTAGTCTGAACCTCTGTTCGGTGAACCCTTATCACGTCCGAACGGCAAGACACAGAGACTTAAATATTTGTACAGTTACTAATTTAGACCTGAGGAAGGTTTTAGACACGGTTTTATAGAGATCTGATAGATATTTAGTGATTTGAAGGATATTATATATATATAATTGTGAACCTCTGTTCGGTGAACCCTTATCACGTCCGAACGGCAAGACACAGAGACTTAAATATTTGTACAGTTACTAATTTAGACCTGAGGAAGGTTTTAGACACGGTTTTATAGAGATCTGATAGATATTTAGTGATTTGAAGGATATAACACGAAATGCGAAACAGTAATTACTCTTTGAAAATTGTATTTACTCTTTGAAAATGGTTTTATTGGTTGCATTGTTGCTTGAGGATTGATAATGATAAAAGGGTGGAGTATATTGGAATTTAAAGTTATCGGTGTATATAAAGTTCTACGTGTGTGTGTGTGTGTGTGTGTGTGTGTGTGTGTGTGTGTGTGCGTGTGTGTACGTGTGTGTGTTAGTTAATATTTCGCTCTGCAGCGAAAATTACAGGACGCAAACGAATGAACTGTGAGTAATTGTTGTCCGAAGTCTCCCGTTGTACACCATAGCAGTTCCATGCAGTTAGCTATAAGGGGGTGGAAGATATGGTGGTTGAAAGTAGTCAAATTATTTTAAAAAAATTGGGACTGTAGGCCAGCGACGACGTTTGCGACTCTATAGCAAGGAGGTTACATACAGCGAAACGTGATGCCACAGACCATATCTTTGGTCTATGCGTGCTACAATGTCTTCAGCAATTTCTCTGTAAGGATAAGCATACGAATAAGGAAATATAAGAATAAATAAGTAAAGCAGTAAAAGAGAAATTTCTTCTAATACGAGTATATTTCTTTAAAAAAAATCGATTTGATGTTTCGCGCATTATCTATCATAATTAACACACACGCGTGCGGAGCCGCGGGTTTAAACTAGTATCAAATAAAATAAACGTTTTCGTAACTAGTAGATGCTATATGCAATATCCATCGATGTAATGAAAGTATTGTTGCGTCAAAACACAAATTCCTATCTTATAAAATCGTGTATACAAAACAAAATAACGAACATAGGTTCTTTGCAGGCATCATTTGAGAATGGCATAAGCCGAAACGGTCGTCGCGTAAAAATAAAATATTTGCAACAATGTAATGTAAGTATTGTTGCCTCAAAGACATAAATTCCTATCTTATAAAACTTGTATACAAAACAAAATAACGAACATAGGTTCTTCACAGGCATCACTTGAGAATGGCATAAGCCGAAACGGTCGTCGCGTAAAAATAAAATATTAGCAACAATGTAATGTAAGTATTGTTGCCTCAAAGACATAATTTCCTATCTTATAAAATCGTGTATACAAAACAAAATAACAAACATAGGTCTTTGCAGGCATCACTTGAGAATGGCATAAGCCGAAACGGTCGTCGCGTAAAAATAAAATATTAGCAACAATGTAATGTAAGTATTGTTGCCTCAAAGACATAAATTCCTATCTTATAAAATCGTGTATACAAAACAAAATAACAAACATAGGTTCTTTGCAGGCATCACTTGAGAATGGCATAAGCCGAAACAGTCGTCGCGTAAAAATAAAATATTTGCAACAATGTAATGTAAGTATTGTTGCCTCAAAGACATAAATTCCTATGTTATAAAATCGTGTATACAAAAGAAAATAACAAACATAGGTTCTTTGCAGGCATCACTTGAGAATGGCATAAGCCGAAACGGTCGTCGCGTAAAAATAAAATATTTGCAACAATGTAATGTAAGTATTGTTGGCTCAAAGACATAAATTCCTATGTTATAAAATCGTGTATACAAAAGAAAATAACAAACATAGGTTCTTTGCAGGCACCACTTGAGAATGGCATAAGCCGAAACAGTTGTCACGTAAAAATAAAATATTTGCAACAAAGTAATGTAAGTATTGTTGCCTCAGAGACATAAATTCCTATGTTATAAAATCGTGCATACAAAACAAAATAACGAACATAGGTTCTTTGCAGGCATCACTTGAGAACGGCATAAGCCGAAACGGTCGTCGCGTAAAAATAAAATATTTGCAGTAATGTAATGTAAGCAGTGTTGCCTCAAAGACATAAATTCCTATCTTATAAAATCGTGTATACAAACCAAAATAACAAACGTAGGTTCTTTGCAGGCATCACTTGAGAATGGCATAAGCCGAAACGGCCGTCGGGTAAAAATAAAATATTTGCAGCAACTTTATTGAAATGAATAGTGTAAAAGTGCTCTACTCACCATACTTCCTAATTGGCGAAAGAATCGTCAGGGTAGTGAGTACTCCAGGTGAAGGCGACACGGTGGCTACGCGGAGAGGTTACGGCCGGAGACTGCGGCGGCATGAAAGACGCGAAGCGTGAGCAGCGCGGGCGACGCGTCGCGCAGACGCGAGCTGCACGCCGACTGCGGCTGCGGCTGCGGCAGGTGGCGGCCGTCTCCAGGGTAACGGCGGCGCCGCACAGCCACCGCCACTTGCCGTTATACAGCCGCCGCCGCCGCCGGCCACTGGGTGCCTCTGCCCGTTCCCGCTGCCGCTCAAGGTCGCCCGCCACGCGCTACCCTACTGGCGGAAGCGCCACCGCCAACGCGTGGGAAACGCCGGCGTAATCGCGACAGCAGCCTCTCGTCGCTGCTACTGCACTCTGAGTAAGAATGGTGCGTCCTCTTCTCACGCGTAATTCGAAAACTAAAGATCGCAAAAAAGTTTCGCGGTTGGAAAGGATGTAACGCGTACACACGTAAAACTTTCCTGGTGGTTTAAATCTGTGTGCCGGAACCGGGATTCGAAACCCTTTGCCTTTCGCGAGCGAGCACTCTCTCATCTGTGTCATCCCGACACGCTTCACTCTACGTCCTCACAGCTTTACTTCCGCCAGTACCTCGCCTCCACCTTTCCAAACTTCACAGAAGTTCTCCTACGAAACTTTGCAAGACTAGCACTCTCGGAACAAAGGAAACGGCGGAGACATGGCTTAGCCACAGCCTAACGAATGTTTCCAAAATTATATTTCCGGCCAGAAGCGGATTAAAACTGTGTGCTGGAACTGGGATTCGAACATGGGACATCGGCCTTTCGAGGGTATATCTCCACCATATCCTCTCCTCCACGAGTGCTAGTCTTGCAAGGTTCGCAGAAGTACTTCTGTGAAGTTCGCAAAGTAGGAGGCGAGGTACTGGCAGAAGTAAAGTTGCGACGACGGACTGTGAAGCTCGCCGGGATAGTTCAGTAGGCAGTGCGCTTGACCGCGTAAGGCAAAGGTCCCAGGTTCGGATCCCGGTTCCAGCACACAGTTTTAATCCGCCGGGATAGTTTCATATCTGCGTACACTCCGCTGCAGCGTGAAAATTTAGTGTTATTTAACATGTTATCAGAGAGGCGGTCTAAATATTTTCGATTAAGTAGACAATATCCATAGTCTTCACCGAAAATTTACTAACAGTGATGACGAGTTTCATTTTCGAGTCGAGTCATCCTCGGATCGGTTTACGTGTTTGTCAATAGTTGTATCTGCCATCGGGCAGTACAACCTTTCAATCATCTAATTGTTGTTGTTGTTGTTGTGGTCTTCGGTTCGGAGACTGGTGCAGCTCTCCTCAATACCCTATCATCTAATTGAAACTTATATACCAAGTGATCAAAAAGTCAGTAGAAATTTGAAAACGTAATAAATCACGGAATAATGTAGTGAGAAGTAAAAATTGACACACATGCTTGGAAAAAAAAGTTGTTCGAAAAAATGTCCGACAGATGGTGCTTCACCTGATCAGAAAAGTAATAATTAGCTTAACAAGTTAAGACAAAGCAAAGATGATGTTCTTTACAGGAAATGCTCAATATGTTCTCTATCATTCCTCAACAATAGCTGTAATCGAAAAATAATGTTGTGAACACCACTGTAAAACATATCCGAAATTATGGTGAGGCATTGGAGTCGGATGTTGTCTTTCAGCATCCCTAGAGATGTCGATCACGATACACTTGCCACTTCAGGTAACTCCAAAGCCAATAATCGCATAGACTAATGTCTGGAGACCTGGGAGGCCAAGCATGACGAAAGTGGCGGCTGAGCACATGATCATCACCAAACGACGCACGCAAGAGATCTTTCACGCGGCTAGCAATACACTTTTCTTATCCTTTTATTTTATTTTATTTAATTATTATATGTTCTAATAAAACCCCATGTCATTCCAAGCATGTGTGTCAATTTTTACCTCTCTATCTGCATTATTATGTGATTTATTTTCAAATTTATACTGACTTTTTGATCACCCGGTATATTCGGTACAACATTTGAAGAAAATCACATTGGTTGTTGCACATATGTGACACATGTTGGTTAAAACATTTTTGAAGAACAGTAGCTAAAATCAGGCATTGCTGGTTAACCCAAACAGATAGCACGGAATTATTTTTGGTTTAATTTTTTCCTCAGAATCTGTTCACTACCTTCAAATGACCGCAAAAGATCGTTATAAGTGGTTATTTTTCACAATCCTGCAATTACTTTTGCAATACTGACCTCTTTTCTGGAATGACGTCAAAATGAATGTTTTAGCATATCAATCTGATAAATCATTGTTATTAAAACAACACTCATGATGAAATATATTCATATAAAAGTCCCAAAAACTGAATAACGTTCAAGAAATTCAAACACAACTACGAGGAAGTCTTCAATGTCTTTCATGTGAACCTCAACTTCGCAGCCGCATCCAACCGCTTTGCAATTGACAATACAAGCTAAATTAATCCGCAATGGGAGCACCCTATTCAAAGAAATAAAATAAGACACTGTACGCGAATTCTTAACTACAAGAATGAAAAAGTAAGCTGCCGTTCTCGTCCTTCTGGAACGACGTCAGCGCTATCCGGGTTAAATTCACTGACAGTGTCTTGTACATGAAACACATGGTATTTAAAATTACGTATTTCAATTCTAGCTCCATGAACTGCTGTAGATGAGTGAGCCACATCGTGGCGTGTGCGAGTGTGAAAAGATTTAACAAGCTGGGGTCAATGCAGGAATCTTTTCTAATGTTCTAATTTTTGTCAAGCTTATGGGACTTAACTGCGGGGTCGTCAGTCCCTAAACTTACACACTACTTGTTAACTACCTTATACTAAAGACGGTACATACATCCATGCCCGAATGGGGATTCGAACTCCCGACGGGGAACGGTCTCGCGCATCGTAGCATAGCGCCTCAATGCCGCGGCGGAAGTTTTTCGCTAGTGGTAGGGAGGATTTGAGTAATTGGTGAAATAATCAGAACTAGGGGGCCCATCCATCAATTACGTCATACGTTAAAGTTGACGGAGGAAGATCAACGAAGTGTGAAACGACACAGTTGAGACGGCAAAAATCGTACTGTATAGCACACAAATTACAATACGTTACCGAATGTATATTGTGTATGATATTTCACCTTGTACCTTAATTGCCCTGAGCAGTGTATGTGAAAAGTTCGAGCAGGTGTGGAACAATGTATTCCAAGACAGTGTTCGCCGTCTGCCGGCCGCGGTGGCCGAGGGGACTGAGGTGCTTCAGTCACGGTCTGCACGGCCACTACGGTCGGTGGTTCGAATCCCCCCTCGGTCATGGATATTAGTGCCGCCCTTAGTTGTAGGTAGTTTGTAAGTTTAGGGACTGATGACCCCGTAGTTAAGTCCCTTAAGCTTAACAAACATTTGAACATTTGTTCGCCGTCTGTTTTATAGAATGGATGGCAGAATCAGCGCCCGCATTGTTGCCAGTGGAGGCTACCCTGTGTACTAATATGGGTGTTTCGGCATGGACCGACACCTGGTACCACAGTACCAATTGATATACTAATCTGTATATTTCATCCTTTCGTGTACCAATATGTATTGTTTCAACAATAATCTTGTGTGAATTGGAAAAAATCAAAGAAGGTGCACTAATTTTCTTCAGTTTCTTTCCGTGTTCCATCGCTCTTTTGGTGGCAGGCGTAAGCACTGGCGAGGATGAATGTACTATATAAATGTCTTGTAGCGGAAGCGTAAAGTAGTTTCTGGCGTGTGTGCCATATAGGAAGTAACTAATGATACTATGTATGTTCGCCTGTGTGATGATAACAGCAGAATAGATTGATACAATTCTATTGAAATAATGAACTATTTTAAGCGGGTTTCATTTGAAATGAAAGGGTTATGAAACTGACACCAGAGTTCCACATAGTCGCAACTAACAGGCAACAAAACTATGTATTGATTCTCCCAATAGCCGGTAGTATTAAGTTGACCTTCTGGCGCCTGTAGCACACCATGAAACTTTCTGTACACGGCGCTTAAACAATAGGACCATATAGTCTGAAGTGAATGCAGTGGCCACGAAAACGCGGCGACACTGCCAAAGAAGTCGGGTCGAAATGAGGCTGAGTTCTTGGTGTGGGGGTCATTTAGCAGCTCGGGTTTCCGGGAACACGGCCGACTACGCGGAAGGCTCTGCTTTTCGCTGGCTGCCTAACAGCGCTCACTTAGACGGTATGGCCAGTCCACGAAGTCCAGCCACGCTGGCTGGCTAGCGCCGCATCTTTTTAAGGGTCAGGATCGCTTCCTTGTCGGCTCTCGGGTGGATCCGTTCAAACAGCATCACAAGACTTCCTTACAACGGAAACCGACATATTGAAAAATTTTGCAAACTTCTGAATTAACAGCAACCCAAGACGTCAAAATTAAAAAAATAAATTTTCAAATGTTTCTAAACCTAAGAGACCAAACTGATGAGATTGTTGGTCCCTAGACATACAAAATGCTTAAACTATCTTGAATTAACTTATGGTAAAGACAACCCTTGCACCCCCCCCCCCCCCCCACGCACACACACACGTACGCACGCTCGAGGGAGGACTCTAACGTCCGACGGGAGTGGCCGCACAATCCATGACATGGGGCCTCAGTCCGCGCGGTCATTCTAAAGCGGCGTTCATCGAACGTCAGGAAACTCGTGAACTGATCGTTTAAGAAAACCGGACGCCACTGACCTAGGTTGCTTGATAGGAATCCTATATCTTTGTTTTTCTCTCTGGTTGATAGGAAAGACCTAAAACATGTTTTGAGCCTTGATGGCACTCGTCTTTGCAGTAGTAAATCATCTAGTCTTAACTATGATTAGAGCAGTAATTTTAATCCAGGAAGTCGTTGTGTTTTGGCTCCATGCGCTTCATTTTCAACGTAGCTTCTTTATAACTTTGGAACTAAGTGTTATTTAGAAGAAGTATTTCTCATAGCAGTGTACTTTGTTGATTTAATTACAGTGACGGTAATGATTGTTCCTTCATATAATTAACTCTGCCACTTACGCCAAAGGAAGGCTAAGGGTTGTTATTAAAATTATTTGATGAAAACAAATATGAAAGAAGTTGTTTCATGTTACTTAACAGAGCGTGTTCTTCGCTTATCATGAGGTAATTGCACCGTGTACTTGGGATTGCTTGTGTGCTGGAGTGTCAATAGAAAGACGTCATATAACGTTATTTATTCCGCATGTGGAGCCAAAGAAAATCTGAAATAATTGCCTTTCCACTTTCTGCTTCTTCAAAGAGATAGTGATTTTGTTGAGAGCTGCAGTTAAGAGGGCAATGAAAGTGAAAGATGAATTTTACATTGATATAATAATTTGAAAAGCGAAATCTCTCGTTGAGGAAGGACTAGGAAATCCGTTAGTGGTGGTCTCATTTATGGAACCATCCAAGGATTAGTTTGATGTTTTAAAACTAAGTATGGCTGAAGATGCATTAGAACACCACTCCTTCTGTGTAGGAGTCTACCTAGTTTCTTAACCACAGTCTTATGTTGGTCAATGTATAACAGAAGGGGTGGAGAGGGAAACGATCAGAATGCAGGTTCTGCTGTAAATATATGGTCTTTTAGAGACACTCTTACACATGAGAAAAAGGGACGGTATGAAGGTTTAACACTCATTCTAGAAAGTGCTCATTAGAAACGGAGCTCAAGCTCGGAGTGTATTCTTAAGGATGGGGAAGAAAGTCAGCCGTGCCCTTTAAAAGGAACCGTTCCGGCATTTGCCTAGTAAAAACAAGAAAAGCCCAAATCTAGATGGTGTTACCACTGCGTCAACTCGCTCGGTATCATAATGAATTGTTTCCGTGCCGCTCTATGGCAGCATCACCATGATCATATCTACCTCTACAAACATACCCCACGAGCTAGTGTATGGTTCTTGGTGGAGGGCCTCTTGAACTGCTGCTAGTTATTTCGTTGTCTGTTACATTCGCAAATAGAGCTAGGGAAGAAACAGCTGTCTATTTGTCTGCATGTGAACCCTGATTTTTCATATCTTACACGAAATACACATTGTCATGTTTAGAACCATTCTGTGGTCAGCAGCAAATGCCTGTTTTCTGAATAGTGTTCAGTCAAAAAACGTTGTATTCGCTCCAGGGTTTTCCATTTGAGTTCCCTAACAATCTCTGTAAAACTCGCGCGTTGACAGCACCTACCGGTGACAAATGTAGTGGCACGTCTATGAAATACTTCTACGTGTTTCTTGAAATCTGTCTGGCGTGGATTCCAAAAATCAAGCAATACACAAAATGGGTGATTCTAGTTTTCTGCAGGCTGTCTCTTTAATGAATACTCTACACTTCCCTAGAATCCTTCCAATAACCTGGAATCGACCATTCGCATACCCTACAATTGAATTTACGGACTTTTCGTGCCACTCTACAACGGTATGAATACTCGACTGTGTCAAGTTGAACAATACAAATGCTATATTCCAACATTATAGGATTGTTCTCCTATTCAGCTGCGCTAACTTACAATTTTATACATTTTGAACCAGCTGCCATACATAAAACCATCTATATAGATTTTCTCGGCTAAACAAAGAGTTTCGTCGCTCCTTACAGTGGAACCTACAGATGTAACATCATCAACAGCAAGTCGCAGGAAGCAAACGATATGTTTCTCTATAGTGTATTGAATGTGGCAGTTGTGTGTAAAAAAGTGTAATAAATAATGCTGAACAGTAATTCACCTGTAGGGAATGTCGTCCAAGCTTGAAACATTCATTAAATAGAAATTTATTTTAAGAGTCAGGCATAATATTGTTACTGTAATACAATTCTAGTTTCCAACAAAAGAGGTAATGAACGAATAGTGACATTCCAGTCAACGTTCGTGAATGAAATATACCCAACAGACATATCTTGAACGGTAATTAAGAAAACTGTTGTCAAGAAATGGAGCCGCTATAAAGGAAGTGAATTATAAGGGAGAGAGCAGCATGCAAGCTGATTTTATTTTGGCAGTCCACATCAGAATGTTTTTCGGGGGAGGGGGGGGGGGGTTGGTTACAAAACTGAGGAGGGTGAATATGTCCTTAAAACACACACACACACACACAAAGAAATAAAATTTATTACTGTCATTATCACATGTAACTGATATAGGAAACACCCAAAATATGCTTAAAAACCACAGTCCCGTCTTAGATAAAACTTGTTTATATACTTCCATCTATCTATTAGTACTATTAATGCGCTATTAGTTTCTGTGTTTTATGGCGTCATTTTCAAGTGCCCATTATTACAAAAATATTACGATGATTAAACCACATTAAATAGTGAAAAGTTTCAAAATTAACCACAAAATAAAAATATAAGAATAATAATAAGAAAACAGAATTCAGTACCTGAATGCCCCGTGTTCAGCTGTGGGAACATTTGTTTCATCCTTTATCATTATACTGTGAATTTAATTCGACTTGTAAATGTTCCTCAGCTTGGCCAGATGAGTATACGCGAATCCTTATGCAGAGGAAGCCATGTGAAATTGGCAATGGCAAATAAAACTGTTTATAATGCGTGGCTGTAATATTTCTTAGTGTCTAGGAAAAGAATCCAGAGTGATAAACTGATTATGAAAACACCTGAATGCGCTAGCCTGAACGCAGCCCTAAAAATTCACGATTTTTTTTGACATAGTCAAATCTTTTAACTTTATGTACGTATGAATAAAACGTACAAAATATCTCATATACCTCTTAAGCAGTCACAAAACAATAAACCACTTTAGTTTTATCATGAATTACTGACAAAAAAGAAGCAAGAGGCAATTAAAAGGAAGCATAACACAAAAAGTCAATTTACGTTATGTTAATTATAGGGAATTTGCCTTTTTAAACTGAGTTACATGCTGTCTGTAAGTAACAATTATTATTTTGCTGAGATTCTCTTCCTGCCTCCTTCCCTCTCCCCCCCTCCCATCTTATATCTCTCTCTTTATGTTCAAATGTTTGTTAAGCTTATGGGACTTAACTACGGGATCATCAGTCCCTAAACTTACAAACTACTTATGAACTACTTACTAACTAGGACGGCACAAATATCCATGCCCGAGGGGGGATTCGAACCCCCGACCGTAGTGGCCGTGCTGACCGTGACTGGAGCGCCTCAGTCACCTCGGCCACCGCGGCCGGCTCTCTCTTTATATATATATATATATATATATATATATAGTCAGGCTATCTGGGGAGGGGGGGGGGGGACGGCATGTGCCCCTGTGCCCCTCGTCCCCCTTCTAAATTCGCCCTTAGCCGTCCAGAGAACAGTAAGAAATAATCACAGTACGAAAGGAGACAACTGAATACTGAAATAGTTTTGCATAGGATGTATGTAAGTAATACTGTAAAATCGAAAAGAAAAAAGACGTAAGGTTTAGACTAGGGCGTGGGAAAATGGGAACGACGGATAATAAGGTAAAAGCTCATATATTAACCTCACTTGTCCGCACGTGTCTTTTGAGATATACTGTTGCAACGTAGATGTCCTCCGCGTGTATTTTTAATATTCTGCTAACAGGTTATCCTAACACAAAGTACGAACATTGTGTTTCCCGTTAGATACTTGCACATAGAAAAGCGAAAAAATTCAAAATTGGTTTAACTAATGGAGCAAACTGCTATGGTCATCAGTCTCTAGACTTACAGACTACTTAAACTAAGGACAATACACACACCCATGTCTGAGGTAGGACTCGAACCTCCAAGATATGATATACCATTCCTTAAAGAAACAATCACATAACGTCTGACAGCGAGGTAATGTGGGAGTACACAGCGAAGGAAGAATCTGCCTCGCTAGGACCACACAAACAGTCGAATCCATGCAGTAACAGTCTGAGGAAGCACGGAACGTTTAATCGAAATTGCCGAAGTTGAATGGCCGTGCGCTCAAATGCGCCTTGCTGCAGTGCGAGCGGTTTCTCCATCGGAGATTCGAGTCCTCCCTTGGCGATGGTGTGGTGTGTGTGTGTGTGTGTGTGTGTGTGTGTGTGTGTGTGTGTGTGTGTGCGTTGTCCTTAGATTTGTTTAAGTAGTTTGTAAGCATAGGAACTGACAACCGCAGTTGTTAAATACTGTAGATTTAAAAACATTTCAACATCGAAATCACTCCACTCAATACATCGGTAGTGTTGGTACAGCAACCGTAATGAATATTTTGGTAAAAGGACAGTCATGGTTGCACAAATACAATGTTTTTCCTTTTTATATTAACGTGTTTCGCCTGTTCTAGGTATCATCAGATGTTTTGGGGAAATTATAAAATTTGTTTAAAGAAACAGCAATTGACATAAAGTGTATAAAAATACCCCCATGTAAAACCCACTTGTTAAAGGGAAAGTTAACCCTTTTAGACCTGGTGTCCATTATATTGTACACCGACATTTAATGCATTTCGAACACTATACGGTTTCGTTCACAGTTGAGACCCAGTAATCGGTTTTACTTTCGTGCATCATGCTGCCTTCTGTTACCAAATTGGCGTACAAAATAAAAAACAGTGATGACGGTGGACCGACTGTGGACTGCTTCAGGCATGGTGTCAGTACTTGAAATAAATTTATGTATTCAAATGTTCAAATGTTTGTATAGCTTATGCGACTTAACTACGGGGTCATCAGTCCCTGAACTTACAAACTACTTATGAACTAACACAAAGGGCGGTACAAATATCCATGCCCGAGGGGGGATTCGAACCCCCGACCGTAGTGGCCGTATAGACCGTGATTGGAGCGCCTCAGTCCTCTCGGCCACCGCGGCCGACTATGTATTCATTTCTGTATTTTGTACAAATTTTACTTTGAGGTTCGATTTCTACAACAAATACTCCGTAACATGTGTGACTGTTGACTTCTTAATTCACATCCTTAACTACATCCCAGACCCAGTGTCCAAATTATTGAACAATTTTTCATTTTTTTAAACTAAGTGTGGCCAATTTTAATTTTGCTCAAATATACTATAAATTTCTTCTTATAGACGTGAAAAAGTGGAAGTTTTTTTATTTTTTATTTTTATTTTTTTATTTTATTTTTTTAGACCCGATGTCTACTTGTCAACTTAGGAGCCGCACCTTGGCCACAACGGCGGTCTACATAAGCACACTCCATCATGTCGGAAACGTTTAATAAGTGAAGTCACAACCGTTTGTCGAAAAAAATCAAAAGCATTTCATTATCCACTGCGAAACTAGGATCAATTTCCCCCTCTCCGTCACTCCTTCAACCATAGCTTAGATTCCGGTAACGCTTTTGAACAGTACTTCTATTGATCGGCTGTTTGCTGATGATGCTGTGGTGCATGGGAGGGTGTCCTCTTTAACTGTCATGTCATACAGGATGATTGGACCAAATTTCTAGGTGGTGTGAGGTATAGCAACTAGCGTTAAATGTAGAAAAATGTAAAGTGATGCGTAGGAAAAAACTATCCCATAATGTTCGAATACGGCATTAGTAGTGAGCTTCTTGATGCTGTCGCGTATTTGAGATATCTCGACGTAAAATTGCAGAGCTATTTGAAATGTAACGAACATGTAAGGACAGTTGTGACTAAGGCGGACAGCCGACTTCGGTTTATTGGTAGAATTTTGAGAAGATGTAATTCATCTGTAAAGAAGACCGAGTATAAAACACTTGTACGACCACCTCTTGAATATTGTTCGTTTGGGACCCGCAGCAGATTAGTTTCAGGGATGATATAGAAGCAGTTCAGAGGCGAGCAGCTAGGTACGTCACTGGTAGGTTCGACCAATGCACGAGTGTCACGGTAATGTTCCGGGAACTCAAATGGAGCGGCCGCGGTGGCCGAGGGGACTGAGGCGCTCCAGTCACGGTCTGCACGGCCACTACGGTCGGGGGTTCGAGTCCCCCCACAGGCATGGATATTTGTGCCGTCCTAGTTCGTAAGTAATTCATAAGTAGTTTGTAAGTTTAGGGAGTGATGACCCCCGTAGTTAAGTCCCATAAGCTTAACAAACATTTGAACTCAAATGGGGATCGCTGGAAGAAAGACGACGTTCTTTTCGAGAAATTCTGTTGAGGAAATTTAGAGGGCTATGTAGATGTGGATGTAGATCTAGCCCGTCAATAAACTTGATTCTGTTTTTAAAAGCACGAAAACAAAGATCACGTCAAATGACGTGATTGGCATTCTACAGAATTTTCCATATCCCGTCAATTGACGTGATTGGCACTCGGAGTGTTAATATTGAAGTCAGGACGTCTTTTCACAGGACCTATTAAAATGCTAGTTCTTTTGATCATTCTCTCACACGTTTCCAGTTCCGTGTTAACACGAAAAACACGAGAGAACACCAGTAACGTCGCCGTAATAAGTTTTCCGCCAGGAAGAGGGAAGAGCGCGGAGCATATGAGGCGGCTGGGCTGCCGTTATAGCGCTGTTCCGCGCGACGCGACGGCCGTTTGATAGCAGGTCGTAACGGCGACATATGTCCACGCAGCACTCGGCGAGGCACTAATGGCGACGCGGCGTTTCTTTACGAGAGGCGGCTGCAGATAAGACGAGCAATCCCGACAAAAGCCGTATTCCCACATTTAACATGAGATGCAGCCGTCATTAAGCCGTAAATAGAGGTGGAATAATACAGTACTTCCATGCGCACCGTTGTATTATATAGGTGGTATGGCGGTGCCCTCCACCATCTTCTGAACTGAATTACGCAATCAGCTTTTAAGGAGACATGGCTTCCGAACCATGGTAGAGCTAACGTTTATTCACATTAAGAGATCGTTACCAGAGGTGAAGGCAGTTATGAGTGGCAGAAGCAACGGAATTACATGCCATGAATTCGACGTTAGATGAACATTTTAATAGCATGTGTTAGTTACACAAGTACAGGAAGTAGAACGGGGTAACACCGAACCCGTCTTGTAATTCAAACCGTATTTCTGTAAATACAAGCTCGAAAAAATAATGACATTCTTTCAAGTGATATTAGAATTTGCGTAGTAATGCGAACCGACCATCCCTAACTCTTTAATACATGGTGTATCTGATCTGCTACATAACTTTTTATTATTTTTTTTATTTCTCAAACTATCAAAATTTTACCACAAATTCATTTGTAGCTGCTTCTATACATAGTGTTACACAAGCAAGTAGCTCTTCCTAGAAATCATAATTTGCAGAGTGCTACTGAATCAATTCGGCAGTTAGCTGTATTCACTTACTCCTAAAATGTGCGTTTGTTTACATCAGTAGTCCTCCTTTGCCATGTAAAAGTAGTCAATCACATACTACTGTTGCATTATGGGTTACTTTCTGGAAAGATTATGGGCATAATAGTGACATTTACTGCATCGGGTACATAATGGATGCACTCAGCAGCTATGAAATTTTTGTTACTAGAAGTGCATAATAATTTTAAAGATTTTTTCAATATTTTTCTCGTATATACACACTATATATCAATCGTGGTAGTTTTTATAGATTCAAATAAGAAGTCATGCATTAAAGGGTTAAAGGAGCTTCCGAATTATATTTTTACGCAGGCTTGAAGTCATGTGGGTAACTTGGGATTTAGCAAGGTAGCAGCAGCTGTCGATATTTGGTACGATTAGCGGTTTTGTCATGCTTCTGCAGGTACACATGGTAAGCTCAGGAGGCTTCCCTTCCTAGAAATACTTTTTTTCAGGAGTGACTCTACTAAATGAGTCTGAAACGATGTGGATGTTCTCTATCTCTCCCCTCTGGTATTGATACCACATTGGCGAGATAGAGCATCATTTGTGAAACGTCTTATAGACCTTCCAATATTATCAACTAGGTCATTTATATAGTTTGTGAGAGATAATGATCCTATAACACTCCCCTGGGGTACGCGAGAAATTACTTTCATGTTGGAGGACTTCTTCACTCTCAATCCAGTCATGCAATTAGTCTGATATTCCGTACGCTCGAATTTTGTACATTACGCGACAATTATGAATCATACATAATGTCTTCTAGAAGTCAAGAAACACAGCATCAGGCTGGGTCTCGTGGACAAATAGTGCGACGTGGGTTTGACACGATCTGAACCATGATTCCTACAGATGACGTTGAGACGACACCTATATTAATTTATAAATATAGCACCTACGAATCAGAAAATAACAGGACCAAGAAGGGTAACTTATTTATTATATATTTTTAGAATGTAAATCGTGTTGTGGAACAGTGACAATTCGGTAACAGCAGAAATGTATCCAATAGGCGCTTCAGTTCATTGCTCCCTGGCACTGTTTTCCACGTTGACCGGCAGCCGACAATTGCACCCGCGGGGATCTTTGGAAGGGCTATTTTTCGCACGCAAAATTTCAATAGCCCCACACTAGGAAAGGCCTGTAATTCGCACCGCTGCACACGACCCTACAACAGGGTCAAGTAGTTTGCGTTATAAAATGAGATCCATGTTAATATGGACAGCGTGGCGACGTTTGGCGCACGAGGAGAAGTCAGCAGGGCGGGTATCCTTGACGTTACTTCGCTTGTCGCGGCAGCAGTGAGAGAGGAGTCGACAGTGGCGTGGGCAACATCACTGGCTGTAGGAGGTTCTACGCACACCAACACCTTGGGCATATCCGTGTAGGAAGGCTCCAGTAAGAACGGAAGTTGCAGGGTTGCAATCGTCACTCTCACATGGGCCCAGAACTTCGTCTCAAACTATGAAATGCTAGTACGTAACTGGGTGCTTACTAAAGTTCATTTTATTCGCATAATTAGTAGAGGAGACAGAATGTTTTAAATTTCGTATGTGATAAGGCGTATAGGAATATATTTTAACCATCCATGACGTGATCGTCCAAAAATATCTCAAGACCTCAACTATCTCGATACACGAGGTTGGCGACTGTTACATTTTCGCTGTTACCTAGGTACACAGCCTGCCACTGCTGCACTTGGAATACGACGATCTTGGCGGTCATCTGTGCTGCGTTGACGTCCAGAACATTGTCTGCGGGTGAGAATGTTCACGTTATCACTGGTACCAACATTGTTACACAACCGTCGGAGCACAACCAGCTTCTGTGGCACTTCTCCGAAATTTGTGGGAGTGGAAGATTCTCCATTTATATATTTCTGTTATGTTTCCAGCATCAGAGTCTTTTAGTTGCAGAATTTTCTGTTTTGTAAAAATAAATAATAATAATGATAATATTAAAAATAATTGTGAGTAATTAATTGATAGACAGTGCTATTAGGACGATGTGTAAAATTATAGGGCCACAGATAGTGATGTGGTCAACGTTTATTGACGCGTTTCGATTAAATCATCTTCAGAATCTGTAAAGTTACAAACATCAGTAAACCTGGTGTCACAAAAAGATAGAGAATTTTATGGACAAAAGTGATACCAAAGTACATTACAAACACAAATATCTTACTTGCCGTGTCCATTAGAGATTTATGAGACGTGGTCATACCGATGCACTTGAATAAACTTTAGAACTTTAGAGTCTTGACCACTAATTTAAATTTATTGAAGCCTTACGCGTTTCGACGTTCCGTCATTATCGAAGGCTACAGCAAGACAATGGAATTAATATTCATCAAACATTTCGATAAAACTTAAATGAGAACACAATCATCACACTCACCATATCTTTTAAAACTTATTAAAAAGTGAAACTAAACCTTTTAAAAAATGACTGTCAAAGACATATGTCAAAAATAAAATAAATTTAAAATTTTAAATTTCCCCAGAACATCCCTGTAGGATGGTCAAGTGCATACTAAATTCAGCGATGCGGTCAGTTATTAAGTGGAGAATCCGCCAGATGGCGATGTTGTCATTCTACTTCTCTCTCACTCACATATGCGCACTTACTCCCTCTGGGATTTTTTTAATCCATTAACAGTCAGGTGCAATTATTATTAAAAAAAAAAAAAATCCCAGAGGGAGTGAGTGCGAATATGTGAGTGAGAGAGAAGTAGAATGACAACATCGCCATCTTGCGGATTCTCCACTTAATAACTGACCGCATCGCTGAATTTAGTATGCACTTGACCATCCTACAGGGATGTTCTGGGGGAATTTTAAATTTATTTTATTTTTGACATATGTCTTTGACAGTCATTTTCTAAAAGGTTTAGTTTCACTTTTTAATAAGTTTTAAAAGATATGGTGAGTGTGATGATTGTGTTCTCATTTACGTTTTATCGAAATGTTTGATGAATATTAATTCCATTGTCTTGCTGTAGCCTTCGATAATGACGGAACGTCGAAACGCGTAAGACTTCAATAAATTTAAATTAGTGGCAAGACTCTAAAGTTTATTCAAGTACAAATATCTTAAGTACATACCATGGAGGGGGGGATTAACATAATAAAATTGTATGGCGTCAAGGCCCTGCTGAACATTACTGAAGCCAAATCACCCAGCATCGTCAAAGTACACGGTAGCGACACCAGATGACTCCAGTGTAAATGACAATGAGAAGAAAAATAGAAACTATAAAACCAAATAGAAAGAATAAAACATGGTAATCCTACAAATATTTAAGTTCAAAATGGAGAGGACGGGACAATACAATACAATTGTATGCAGCTCTTATTGTTAAACTCACACACCTATGGTGGTGCCCTGTGGCATGCCGAGGACAGAAAGGCGGGAGCCCAGGACGTATTCAAATGGGACTAAAATTGACGGATGCTGCCAGCTATTACAAAACACCACTATTTAACGGTTGACATGATAAAATCCCCACGTTTCATTAGTAGGATTACACATATGTCATAAAACAAGCGGAGGTTAAAAGTAATAAAATATGACCAGGACGTATTCAATGGGAGTAAAATTGGACGGATACTGTCAGCTATTATAAAATATCACAATTTAACGGTTGACATGATAAAATCCCTACGTTGCATTAGTAGGGTTACACATATCTGTCCCGACCTCACCATTTTAAACTTAAATATTTGTGGGATTACTAGGTTTTATTCTTTCGATTTGGTTTTATATAGTTTCTATTTTTCTTATCTTTGTCATTTACACTAGAGCCTACCGTTTACTTTGACGATTCCGGGTGATTTGGCGTTAGTAATGTTCAGCAGGACCTTGACGCCATAGAATTTTTATTATGTTAACCCCAACCTCCATCCACGCTATGCACTTAAGATATTTGTGTTTGTAATGTACTTTGGTATCTCTTCTGTCCATACAGTTTTCTATCTTTTTGTGGCGCCAGGTTTACTGATGTTTGTAACTTTACAGATTCTGAAGATGATTTAATCGAAACGCGTCAATAAACGTTGACCGCATCACTATCTGTGGCCCTATAATTTTACACGGCGCCCTAATAGCACTGTTTATCAATTAATACTGATATGGGCGCATACCTCATCAAGGACTTTATGTCACGTCTGGAAATAATTGTGAGTGACTCGGGCGCATAATTTTTGCTATTCGGGACTGCGTACGCACTGTCCTGATCTTACGTACGTAATGATGGACCATCCAGCAAACGGAAGGCCACAGTTTGACCGTAACTTGCTCACTTGGCTGTAGGAAGCGCAAATGGGTCTTCGTGGGATGGCGCCTGTTTGCTTCATACGCTGATATCACACTGTTATTGTTGTAAACACTCCTTATTAAAGGGGACGCACAGATGGCGCTGTGGCAGCTATGTCAGTACGCTATCTGTTGGCAGGCGACGTTGAAACCATTATCAGTACATCTACGTCGGCGGCGGTGACCGCGCGTACTGCGGCACGCCTGTCACGGTCCGCACGGCCACTACGGGGGTTCGGATCCCCCCCCCCCCTCGGGCATGGATATTTGTGCCGTCCTTAGTGTTAGCTAGTTCATAAGTATGAAACTTCCTGGCAGATTAAAATTGTGTGCCGCAACCGGGACTCGAACCTGGGACCTTTGCCTTTCGCGGGCAAGCGCACTACCGACTGTGCTATCCCGACACGACTCACGATGCCGCCTCACAACTTTACTTCCGCCAGTACCTCGCCTCCTACTTTCCAAACTTCACAGAAGCTGTCCTGCAAACACGCAAGACTAGCACTCCTGGAAGAAAGGATATGGTGGAGACATGGCTTAGGCACAGCCTAAGGGATGTTTCCAGAATGAAACTTCACTCTGCAGCGGAGTGTGCTCTGATATGAAACTTCCTGGCAGATTAAAATTGTGTGCCGGAACCGGGACTCGAACCTGGGACCTTTGCCTTTCGCGGGCAAGCGCACTACCGACTGTGCTATCCCGACACGACTCACGATGCCGCCTCACAACTTCACTTCTGCCAGTACCTCGCCACCTACTTTCCAAACTTCACAGAAGCTCTCCTGCAAACACGCAAGACTAGCACTCCTGGAAGAAAGGATATGGTGGAGACATGGCTTAGCCACAGCCAAAGGGATGTTTCCAGAATGAAACTTTCACTCTGCAGCGGAGTGTGCGCTGATATGAAACTTCCTGGCAGATTAAAATTGTGTGCCGCAACCGGGACTCGAACCTGGGACCTTTGCCTTTCGCGGGCAAGCGCACTACCGACTGTGCTATCCCGACACGACTCACGATGCCGCCTCACAACTTTACTTCCGCCAGTACCTCGCCTCCTGCTTTCCAAACCACAGAAGCTCTCCTGCGAACCATGCAAGACTAGCACTGCTGGAAGAAAGGATATTGGTGGAGACATGGCTTAGCCACAGCCTAAGGGGTGTTTCCAGAATGAACTTTCACTCTGCAGCGGAGTGTGCGCTGATATGAAACTTCCTGGCAGATTAAAATTTTAATCTGCCAGGAAGTGTCATATCAGCGCACACTCCGCTGCAGAGTGAAGTTTCATTCTGGAGTTCATAAGTAGTTTGTAAGTTTAGGGACTGATGACCCCGTAGTTAAGTCCCATAAGCTCTACAAACGTTTGAACATTTGAAGTATATCTACTATCCGCCATGTGGCATCTGCCGTTATTGCATCAAAATCGATGTTGTCCTTCCGAGTGTACTAATTATTGTTCGGTAGTCTAGACTGAAGGAAGTAGTGGGACTAGAAGCTGTCACCTAGGCAGTGCCAGGTGTTGCCTGGTCCCGGCAGTTCCTCGGCAACCGCTGTGGCTGCCGCCGCAGACCAGCCCGTTAGCCGCCTGGCCTGGTCTCGGCACACGTGTACCGCCGGCGGCGCATCGCGCAGGCGTAAATTACGGCCGCAAAACACCGCCCGTGTCTCCGACACGCGTCCCCGCAGCTGTACTGCCAAAACAAATTACCCTTCTTCCCTCCTTACTGCCCACCCTGCTGTGTACCTACCGAGCGGGCGTCTCAGTTAAACGACGGCGTACTCGCATTATTTCCTTCAGACTTAATTGGTGTAACTTAACGTATACCAGATGTTCAGATGTCTGTAAATCTATCGGAGCAAACTGCATGGTCATCAGTCCGTAGCTTACAAACTACTTAAACCTAGGTAAACTAACGTAAGGGCAACATACACACCCATGCCCCAGGGAGGACTCGAACCTCCACGGCGAGCAACCGCGCGCTCCGCAGCGAGACGCTATAGAGCGCTCGGCTACTACACCGGGGCGTATACCAGCGGATGCTTGCAAGACAGGTAGGTGACGATATCAGTATCGAAGAGGCACTCTATATAATGTATATTTTTGTCGTACATGGGTCAACACGGATGGGACTATCTAGGCAATCACCTATACCCGATTCTGTCAAGCCCAGCTTTCTCCCGCTTTCTCAACATTCAAGCAGGAGGAAAATCACAGACGCGAGTTTGCACTATACAGGGTGATTCACGAAGATATGCAAGTATTTTAATATGTTATTCTACAAGTAAAACTTAGGTCAGCAAATGTTTAGCTACGGAGTTACGTGTGTTAAAACGTTTTTGCCAGAAATTTAGCAACCTCATTAATACGAAGCCATCACAAAACTGTACGAGGTTACAGTAAAGCACGATTTCCATTTATTTTATTGTTATTGATCTGATGAATCTAATAAAAACTTGTCCCAATTTGATGTAGGTTTACAGAAATGTCAGAGAAGCAAAGACATAATTTGGGAAAATTTGTAATTTATTAAATACTTTGCCCAATTATTTTTTTAAATAATAGACATTTGCTCAAAGTTTTCAACAGAAGTATTGAGAAGTTGACTTTGGAAAATGATGGTCATAAAGTTAACTAATATTGTGTAAATGTGTCAGATAATCTGCTTTTATTACTAGTTTAGTATACGTAAATTCATGTTAAACTGAAGAAAATAGCTTTTTTGCATGGAAAAGAAATCAACCACCAGTTTCAAGGTTGCAGATTTATTTCCAATTACAGCCCTTCTTCAGGTATCTGTACAGGAAAGTTAAGAATAATATACAAATTCAAATGTTACATAAAATTCGCACTAGAATAACAGGATTAAATGGGAGAGAAGTACACTCTGTATAAAGCTTTCTTGAAAAGTGACAAAATGTGAAATATTAATACGCTATTCTGCTACATATGGATAAAATAAGGAACTGCACAAACTATTAAGTTCATATAAGCGAAGAATTTTTAGGTACTTACATAAATTGTGCCCTATAGGTTTACACAGAGCATTTTGTAACCTTGAAACGACTGAAAACACTCACTATCGGTTACCAACTTTCTTAATGGAAAGTAATCATATTTACTTCTTTAATCGCTGGAGATTACTTGTATAATCTCTGTTATTTCTGGACAACTAATGCAAATACACGTCTACACGTCTAAAACATACCTACATGAACATGGGATACTCCGCAAATCGTATTTAAGTGCCTGGCAGAGGCAAAAAATGTTCAAATGTCTGTATAGTCTATGAGACTTAACTACGGGGTCATCAGTCCCTAAACTTACAAACTACTTACGAACTACCTAATACTAAAGACGGCACAAATAGCCATGCCCGAGGGGGGATTCGAACCCCCGACCGTACTGGCCGTGCAGACCGTGACTGAAGCGCCTCAATACCCGCAGCCACCGCGGCCGGCTGGCAGAGACACCAGATCAATAACAACAAAATAAATGAAAATCGTGCTTTACTGTAACCGCGTAAAATTTTGCAATGGTTTCATATTAGTGACTCTGTAACTAAACATCTACGGACCTACGAAATTTTTTGTTTAGTTTTACATGTAGAGCAGGCATGGCCAAACACCGCCCCGCGGGCTTCCTTTGCCGCCCCTCCTGCCCCGCTCACTGTGCGCAGCGGCGTGTGTAGTGGGGCACTATATAGCGACACACGGTCGCGGCCGGGGCGCTCAACTACAGTGTTGGCGATGCCTGATGTAGACTATCGCATTAAGACATTTGCATATCTTCGTGAATTACCCTATATACTGAGGTAACAAAAGTCATGCCACACCTAACAATTACTGTGGAATAGCCGAGCGCTCTAATACGCAGTTGCTCCCCGTCGGAAGTTCGAGTCCTACCATGCATTGATTTGCGTGTTCTCATTACGTTATTTAAGTAGTTTTTAAGCCTAGGGACTGATAACCTCAGTAGTTAAAGTAGTTTAAAGTCCCATTCATTTAACGCATTTGAACTTGCAAACAACGCATGGGTCTCCATTTGACAGGCGAAGTGCAGTATCTCGATGTGGCATGGTCTCAAAAGTCACCTAAAATCTCCTGCAGGAATATTGAGCAATGATAACTCTAGAAACGTCCATAATTGTCAGAGCATTGCCGCTTCAGGTGTTTTGCACGAACTGATGTCACGATGACGTCCCAGAGGACTTCGGTGGGATTCCTGTCAGGCACTGTGAGAGGCCACATAATTCGCTGGAATTCTTCAAACCAATCGCGAGCATTGGTAGGCCACTGACATGGACCATTGCCATCCGTAAAAATTCCGTCTCTGTTTGAGAACATGACGTCCACGAATGGCTGCAGTGGTCTAAAGTAGCTCAACATAGCCAGTCCCAGTCAATGATCGATCCATTCGGACCAGAGAACGCAGTCAATTCCTTGTCACGACAGCCCGCACCACTGAGGAGACACCATCAGCTTGGCGAGAAATGACAACTTGGCTGAAGGCTGCTGAGTTCTGCGCCACACTAGAGTTCGGAACTTACCAACTGAAATCGGTACTGATCTTACCAAGCCTTGTTTTCCACAGTCTGCAGTGTCCAACCGGTATGGCCACCAACCCAGAGGAGATACGACAGGCGGGCTCGTGACGTTAGCAAATCATCTCGAGTCGGCCGTCCGGTGCCATTAATGCAGAACTGCGCCAACCTGTCTTACCGAATACGTTCGTCGTACGACCCACTGTGAGGTCGCCGGTTATTTCAGTCATTGTTGCTTGTCTGCTAGCAGTGACTACTTCACACAGACTCTGCCGTTCTCTCATAAAATGCAGGCTGTCGGTCACAGTACTGTCCTTGGTAAGAAGTAATTCCTGAAATTGGATATTCTCGGTACTCTACGCTGTGGAGTAATATTTCATTCCCTGGCGATTTTCGGAATGGAATGCTCTAAGTGTCTAGCTCGAACTATCATTCCTCGGTCAAAATCTGTTAATTACCGTCAGCAGCCATAATCTCGACTAGAAACCAAAGGGTCGCTCGTTAGAAACCCGGTCGGATCTCAAATTTTTTCAGTCTGTGGTTTACCCCCGCATCCTTCACCTCTCAACGATGTGAGGAGTCGCCAGAAACGACACGTGGTTCGGATTCCACGTTAAGCTGTAGGTCCCCCTTTCCCGGTTGGGTAATTGGGGTAGGCTAGGGACACGGAAATCACCGAAGTGGCGTCCAATTGAAAGACTTGCACCAGGCCAATGACCCATACGTAATTATTATTATCTGGTCGTACACTTTTTATATGATTTACCCGAATAATGATTACAGCTCTTCCAATACATCACCGTTTTATACCTCGTGCACACAATAATAACCCCAGCTGTATCCGTGCATATCGCCATTCCTCAATTTACGCCACCTCAGTATGCGGTATGCACAACATTCCACCTCTCAAATAAAGGTTACGTCGTGACGTTTGGAAGGGCATCCATTCACTCAGAAAATGTTTCATCTAGGGCCAACAAGGACTTCTCAGTTATGTGACTGCGGAATAACGACAGAAAATCACACAACCAAAATTTTAAAAGGGGAACGTGTGAAGAAATTAATGACAACCTACGAAATACAATTTCAGTTGCTATTTTCACGGCACTCTGTCTGCTGCAGTCCTCTCCCAGCTGAAGTCTTCGATTTCTTTCAATTTCTTTTTCATCTCTATTACCTGGTCTACCTTGAGAACTTCGACTTTTCCTATCGTATAATTTCTAACATCGTCTTCGAGGTTTTCTTCGCGTGATGTGGCCAATACATTTAGGCCCTTTATGTTATTCACAACGCCCTTAACTCCTGCTTTTGCTTTTACCACTTCGCCTCTTTACTAATCATCCTTAGCGAGACCTATAAGTGACCTTTCCATATCTCTCTGAGCTGATTGAACACAAACTTCATTGTTTTATTGATTTCTCTTCAAATTTGCAAATTTAAAATGTTTTGTTACTGGTTACCTGTTTCTGATTTCATCCAACATCAGACCGATGTTCTAAAATTAAGTGTCGCATCATAATCAGGCACTTGCTTTTAAGGCACTGGTCTGATGATGGCTATCATCCGAAACTAGTAAGCAATAATAAAAGATAATGATAAACAACTTTGAAGAAATCAACAAAACATGAAAGTGAATTAAGTTCTTGAACCCGCTTTCACTATATGGAAAATCCCTAACCGTTTTTAAGTTTCTCAGCGTATTAGATTTTAAAGCAGTTCCGTTTCACAAAAATGTTGTTTCTCTATGATGAGAAAAGTTATAAGGACACGAACACTCCATAAGATTTATCCAAACATAAATATGGCTAAATCACCATACACTTCAACAAAATGGTTCACTTTGATTTGTTTGTAAATATCTAAATATGATAAATTGTCGAAACTGGTAACATCAATGCAGATATTTCCTTGCGATCGTGGCAAATCAAGTTGTCAAGTACGAAAATAACAGTAATAAAACTTTGTCATCACTCTCCTGCCAGGCTGATAACATCAGGTAAACACAATATTCGTTATCATTTTTCAGACATATGTTTCTATATTACTTGTCTTACAGTTACCCAATTGTTGTGTTTAGTGTTTGGTATGTGCGTGAAATATCTTTTGGATTTCTGGATATATTTGAAAAATCTGGAACGGAATCTCCTTTTCTTGGATAGTAGCTTTAATGGGAATGAACGTAATTTATTAATACTGGTATGGAAATGAAATTATTTTCGCTGTGACTACTCTCATGGAGAGTAATCAATGTCGCGAGTTCGAGTCTCAGCCTAGCCCACAGTTTTTAATGGGCCAGGAAGTTTCAGTGTAATCATGTTACGCTCGTTTGCAGTGTCGTGGACGCATTCGTTCTCAAAGGGAAAATAAATATAAGACTGTTTACAACAGGCACAAAGAACATACAGCAGGGATCATATGAAGGGGTTCATTTGAACGATTAATGAAGCGTGCTGCAAGAAATGCTGCTACACATTACACAAAATATATTACTGGCTGCTAAACGCGAGCGAAAAAGAACTAAATAGCCAGTTAAATCTTAATAACTGCACCATGTTTCCTGTAATAAATCATTTGCTTAAAAAGAAATAAAATCTCTGTCTTTGTAGTGCCGTGACGAACCACTTCACCCCATGTAATCTCCAGGAAACACGGATTGCCAGGGATTTCATGTGAAGTAAAGCCTTAATCGGCGCATAACTACTACCATCATAAATCATGTGCTTAACAGAAAAAAATAGCTCTCTCTTTCCCTCCCTAATTACACCCGCTCTCTTTTCCATATCAACTGCATGCGTGCTACAGAATATCAGGGATTTAGATACAGGATGGAGAAAGAGAAAAAGAGAGAGAGATAAAGAGAGCGAAATAAAAGAAAGAACTGCATTCTCAATTGTGGCTTTCTGCGTCACTTATTTGTTAGAGTGAAGAATAGAGTAATATAAAATGCTTTAATTTATACTGTCAAAATCGAGTGTCTTCAAATCAATAACTGTAAACCTTGAAGTCCGAAGTAAAGTCACCTTGTGGAAACGTGCTTCATTACAAAGGACACTGCAGCCAGATACTAGAAATGTCAGTAAAATAATGAATTAATGCAGTTGATGCTACAACGTCTATAGTCCAATTATTCTCACTAGTTTCTCTCTGTCTCTGTCTGTCTCTCTGTGTGTGTCTCTCTCTCTCTCTCTCTCTCTCTCTCTCTCTCTCGTGACACTATAACCTAAACTCATTTAATAAATGCAGGCAGGCCACAGTGAACAAAAACACTAATTGTCACTTGCTCTTGAATGTCAAGATTTCGAAGGCAACATTACGCCTAGCTATTAGATTAAATGAGTGCTTTACTGAGTACAATTAGCCAGTCCAAGAGGATCTTCATTCTGAAGTGCACACAAGTTGTGAACAATACGTCCTCTAAATTAGAATATAATATAAATAATTTCTTAAGAGGATAGCGTGTGCACTTGTGAATTTGAGAATGAGCGCACTCTCGAAATCATAGTACTGAGGGACATCGCGCACCAGTTGCAAATTATACAGTTCTCAAGTAGTGAAAAACTAGGAAGCACATTTTGAACTACGTCGCACAATTTCGACAACAAACGAACCAATACCCAATTCAAAAGATAACATACCTTAAACATTAATGTGCCATTAGACAACGCCATCTATAACATACACGCAGGATATGTGGTTTGTGATCAAAAAACCATCGTCTAAAAGGAAACATTTCTGCTATGATGAATAGTTGTGCAACACACGACAACTGCTCTCACATACCACAAAGATAGTCCGTATTCAACACTGCAGGGGTTAGTGATCATGACGGCGTCATAGCGACAATGGTCACCAAAGTTTGTAAATCAGTCAAGAAGGCTAGGAGAATGTTTGTGCTAGAGCCGATTAGCAATTGTTTGCGTCCCACTTAAGAAATGAATGTACAAAGTTTAGTTCCGGTACTGTGGACGTAGAGGAATTATGGACAAAGTTTAAACGGAATGTAAATAAAGCGCCGGAAAAATATGTGCAGACAAAGTGAATTAAGGATTGGAAAGACCCACCATGGTTTAATAATAATAATCGAAAAATGCTGAGACATCAGTAAAAGATCAAGCAAATGAAATCAGGCAAAAATTAGTAGACATTCGCACGTCTATAAAACCAGTAACTACCACCTTCTTACCTTATCAAAAGATCTTGACGAGAACACGAAAAAATCGTGTCCTATGTAAAATAGGTAAGCGGATTCAGTCACACGTTGATCATTCTGCGGGTGTGATAGAACACACAAAAAATGAAGGACGAAGTTTTAAATTTAAAATACCATTGACACAGGAGGAACATGCAAACATCATTTGATGATGGCTGTAACTCAGAAATGGAGAACATAGTAATAGGCATAGCCGGTGTAGAGACAGCAGCTGAGACAGTAGAAAACAAACATGTCACCATGTCCAGATGGGGTACCAATTCGGTTTTACAAAGAGTTCTCCGTGGCATTGGCCCCTTACTTAGCTAGCAATTATCGCGAATATTTGAAGTAATGCAAAGTTCTATGCGACTGGAAAATGGTGCAGGTGTCTTCTGTGTATAAGAGAGAAAAAAAATCGGACACACGTCATTATAGACCAAGATCATTAACATCAGTTTGCTGTAGAATTCTTGAAAATATTCTCAGTTGTAATGTATTGAATTTCCTTGAGACAGAAATGCTTTTGTTCACGTATCAGTACGGCCTAAGGAAGCATCGATCGTTCGAAATTCAGCTTGTCCTTTTCTCTCATGACGTCTTGCGAGCTATGAGCTATGGATGAAGGGCAACAGGCAGACTGCATATTTTTCGATTTTCGAAAGGCGCTTGACAGGGTGCCGCACAGCAGAAAGCTGACGAAGGTACGAGCTTATGGAATGAGTGTCTCGAACCAAGTTTTTTCCTCGATAGCAAGTTTTAATCAGAGACAAAGGTATTGTCAGGAGGACCCCAGGGAAGTGGGATAGCCGGCCGCGGTTGCCGAGAGGATTGCGGCGCGCCAGTCACGGTCTTCACGGCCACTACAGTCGGGGTTCGAATCCCGTCTTGGGCATGGATATTTGTGCCGTCCTTAGTGTTAGCTAGTTCATAAGTAGTTTGTAAGTTTAGGGTCTGATGACCCCGTAGTTAAGTCCCATAAGCTATACAAACATTTGAACTTTTTTTTTTTTTTTTTTTTTTTTTTTTTTTTTTTTTTTTTTTTAAGTGTGATAGGACCGTTATTAGTTATTACTTTCTACCCATATAAATGATCTGACGTACAGAGTGAATTGCAATCTGCGGCTACTTGAGATGATGCTGTGGTGTACAGGAAGGTGTCGTCATTGAATGACTGAAATAGGATACAGTATGATTTGGACCAAATTTCTAGGTGGTAAGAGGAATGGCAGCTAGCTGTAAATATAGAAAAATGTAAGGTGATGCTGATGAAGAGGGGAAACAATTCCGTAATGTTCGAAAAGAGCATTAGTAGTGTGCTGTTTGACAGAGTCGAGTCTAGGCGTAACGCCGCACAGCGATATGAACTGAACGAGCATATAAAGGCGGGTGGTCGACTTCGGTTTATTGGAAGAATTTTGGGAAGATGTGATTTGTCTGTAAAGGAGATCGCATATAAAAAGCTTGTGTGACCCCGTCTTGAGTATTGCTCGAGTGTTTGGGACCCCCATCAGATCGGTTTAAAGGAGGACACAGAAGCAGTTCAGTAGTAGAAAGCGAGCGGCTGGTAGCTTCGACCAATGCGCGAGTATTTTGCCTACTGAGACGCTTCGTGAACTCAAATGGAAGTCGTTGGGGGGGGGGGGGGGCGTGTTCTGTTCAAGAAACTTAAAGAAATTTAGAGGGCCGGAATTTAAAACGGACTGCAGAACAATTTTACTTCAGCCAACTTACATTTCACGTAAAGACCACAAAAATAAGATCAGAGAGATTAGGGCTCATACAGGTGCATAGAAGCATTCGGCCGCGGCGGAGCGGCCGAGCGCATTAAGGCGCTATGTTACGATGCGTCCGGGGTTCGAATCTCCCTTCGGGAATGGATGATTAAGTCCTCTTTAGTGTAAGATATATCATAAGTAGTTTGTAAGTTTAGGGACTGATGATCCCGCAGTTAAGTCCCTTAAGCTTCACAAACGTTTGAACAAGCATTCGTTTTTTCTGTCGTTCTATATGGATGTGGAACAGAAAAGCAAGCAGCAGTAGCACTAGGTATCCTCCGCCACGCACCTTTGAGTGGTTGCGGTGTATGTATGTAGATGTAAAACTGTCAAAGGTGATCTACGATTATACCATCGTGAGATCTGAAGAACTGTCAGTTTAATTTAATAAAATCAGATCCACAAAATACATAATACGTCTCTACATTGATCATAAATACTAAGAACTGACATCACTAATTAAAACTGAACAAAAGGTCACTGCTTATCAAAGGGGAGATTGCTCAAATGTGTCCAGTGAAGCCTTTTAGACGGTTCGGTCTTCTCACTTAACCCGTTGTTGGAATCCTCGCTCAAAGCACAAAACATATTAATTTCCTCCAGTTGTACGATGACGTCAAAGCACATAATAGCTAGTAGTATCTACCAAAGTATTAATGTAACAGACTGGTGGAAGTAACCTTGCTCTGTAAATGCATTGTGGGTGTGGTGCCCAACCAGAAGAAGCCATCCAAATACTACGTGCGCTTCTTTTCATCTACGAGTGAGTGCCTGGAGCCTACCAAAAGAAGCAAATAACGTTCAGTTACAGTTACAGCTCGATACTCTAACGGAGCTGTATTTCTGGATTTATTCTGCAGCAAGAGAATTTCTTCTCGGAGGTATGTGTACGACGCGGCTTCTGTAGCAGATCCTCCCTACAAGTACTTGCAGCATTCCAGTGCCGGCTGGGATGCCAGGGGACAATGCCGCCGAGGCGCAGGATGTGCTCAGCAATTAACCGTCTACATCGTCTCTGCAGTTGCCTCGATACATGTAGAGATAAGGCAGCGGGATTGAAACAATGGCTCTTCGGCCAGCGATTGCAACAATGTTGTGTTGTTACCTATTTCTGCGTGTTCTAGAAGCACAGAGGACTCTCTTAATGTCTACCTTATTATTACAAAATGCAGCCCTCCTCGCCTGCGGCCGGCTAATAAAATCTGCATTTAGAGATAGGTAACAGTCGTAAGTTACTGGCAGCACATTTTTGTAACTCGTTCGCTGTGAACTAACTTGAAGATAATTTTCTTCTGATGCTGCTTTCGGAATAGTAGTGCCTCGCATGTATCGTGTGAAACACAACTCATACGGAAAACTCAGGGATACCATCTGCGTGTTTTGTTGTAAGAAATCCATTACCTTGAAAGTTATTGCATTTGGTTCAGTTTCTTACCCCAGATAGCTTTGTATAACAAAATTAAAACATATGGAATAAGACAAGCGCTGTTTCTTTATCATGCGGATTTGTCCCACGTTTCCCATCGCCACCCAACAACCCCCACCCACCCTCATCTCCTCCAGAGGAAATGTGCATACGCAAAGCAGTAAACAAATAAATTTATATATATGAAACCATCTTAAACTTTTTTTAAATGTGGTGAATCTGTAACTGAGACGGAAATTGGGCACCAGTTGGATACGGGAAAATACATAAAACTCACATCCAGGCTTGCCGTCATAACGCCCCATATCGTTAACCTACCGCGCTGATTTACGTCGGTATGTTTTCCCGTCCTGACAAGTGTCGCGTGTGGAATAACAGAAGCTCTATTATTGCATAATAAGGCAAGGGTGGGAGGAGGAGGGGGAGGTTATGGGACTACCGTCGAACATATCACAACATGGTGTTCTTTCTGCAAAATATTTGCATGAAACCAGCATAAATACTCCACGACGTAACCGTATCCGCGTGAAAATAGGATGAGTCACAAGGTTCCCCCCCCCCCCCCCATTTTCTGGAGGGTATTCCTTAAGTTATTTGGAACAAAAAATTGTAAATAAAGTAATGGGATCAGATCCATACTTAAGGAGCTACAGTAATCGAAAAACTCAGGAAAATGGTAAAAAAACGTTTATTGTGGGTTTCACTAACAAAAATGCACATAATAATAATTAAACAATTTAGTATCAGTTTCTTGCATTCAGAGCGGGTTTAAGGCAAGTGTTCAAAATTTCCTCCCTGCATTTGAAGGAAAGGATTCGCACGGGAGTGAACCGCGCAAGTAGAATTCCTTATTTTAATAAGCTCGTTCCTTATCGACGTTGCGGAATCGAAAATGAATTGTATCAATTATTCTCGTGTTTCCGTCTTAATTTCGTACAGCAGGTGCTGTAACACAGGAGTGCTGTATCTGGAGGTCTGGCAGGCCAGTTGTTAGGCCTCCTGCGACCTGTCCACAGATGTGGGAATTGCTAATTAAGATAAGCTGTTAGCACGCGGCGGAGTGTGCAGGTGCCCCATCATGTTGGAAGTACTTTTGCCGTCTTGGTTCCAGAGAAATATGTTCAAGAAGTTGTAGAAAGTTTTCTCGTAAAAATTTACCGTAAATCTGACCATTTAAACTTTCCGGTAGAATAAACGGCCCCCTGTAACTGTTCACACATAACACCACACCGGACACTGAATCGGCGTTAAAATTGAGATACTACCGTGGCATGGGGATTTTCGTCTGCTCGTACATGTATGTTATGCTTGTTGTTGATGCCATCTCTTGTAAAGGTTGCTTCCGATTTCCATTTAACCAGTTATAGAAGTCTGAACTGTTGCCAAAATCAGAGGGTTCTAAATTGTGAGCTTTCTGCATATGAAAAGGATACAGTGCATCCTCATGAAGAATCTTACATACATTCCATTGTGTAACATTAAATCGGTTAGCTAGGCGTCTTGTGCTTGAACGAGGACTACGCTCTACTGAATGTTTTCCTCTTCTTGAATGTCACAATATCTTTCGGAGTGAATACGAATACTGGGAAGAGTACCACCTCCAACATCCGAAAGTAAATATCTTGTCTCACCCTGTACAAAGATGATGACTTTTTCGTCCGTCTAGGGATAATTCGAGAAGAGCGTTCGGAATAAAAAAAAGTTGTAATGAACTCATGTCTTGAATATATGGTTTCTATTCTAGAGACCATTTATTCAGTCATACTTTGTTACAGAGAGTGCGGTCCAATACGCTCTATACTATGCAGGCACATTTACAATACCGCCCTCATAGAGGGCATTTGCTGAAGCACATGGAAACCATTTTCATCACATACCGTAACTCCGGATACGATGGGTATTAGACGGCAGCATTTGTATCAAAGTATGGAAACCGTGCAAATTGAGTGTCCGCCTCTGTAATCTAGTGGACAGCGTGATGGGTTTCCACGCAGGGGGCCCCGAGTTCGATTCCCGGTCAGGTCGAAGATTTCCTCCGCTCGTGGATTGGGTATTGGTCGTCATCATCATTGACACGCAAGTCAACGAAGTGGCGTCAGCTATCGTCCGTAAATGCCACCATCATCATTAATCGGACTTGAGTTATATAAGCGTAGACGGCCAACGACCCTTTCTTCAGAGCGGATGCACACCAGGTCCGAAATCTTACGGGAAACTGCGAAACGCCGCGAATAACGAGTGATAATGGGCAGGGACACTAAATCAGTATTAATTGTAAAATGTTTGTATAGTCTATGGGACTTAACTACGGGGTCATCAGTCCCTAAACTTACAAACTACTTATGAAGTACTTACGAACTAGGACGGCACAAATATCCATGCCCGAGGGGGGATTCGAACCCCCGACCGTAGTGGCCGTGCAGACCGCGACTGGAGCGCCTCAGTCTCCTCGGCCACCGAGGTCGGCTATTAATTGTTTGTACTGAGAATTAGCATCTGGTGGGAGGCTTGCTATGTCAGTCTACGCAGCAGTGGTGATCGCAGTGTTGTTATGGCGCAGTCACCAGCACGACTGCCTTATTATCAGAACGATCTGGGTTCGAAGACGGCTGGACACAAGTTTTCCACTTACCCCATTAATTTAATTCAATGCCAACTTGCAGCTAATGTAAAATTAATTTGTATCTTGATAATAATAAATAATTATACTTCCAATGTTTCAACCTGTAATTACCAGAAGATCATTAGAAACCCCGTCTTCTAATATCGAACTACATATTCTTAGTGGAACGAAAATTTTTAAGAGTTCAAGACAACCCCATCTTACCACAGTCTAGACTTTATGGAAACCGAATACAACACCATCCATAAGTACAAACGCTGCTGGCAACAAATCTGAGGATGAACTCCTGGATTTGAACAACTTCTGGCTGTTTCGACTATCTTGAATCACAGTCGAACGGCCATGGAAGACGTGCTGACATTCTCGATAAGTAGGGCAGTCTTAACGCCCTCTGGTGATTATGCTTTGGAACAACAGACAGTTGGTCATGTGGTTTTAACATGTCCTACAGGCTTCCTCCACTCCCATGAACCACAGACATTGCCGAGGTGGGGTGGCTTCCGTGCCTCAACGATACAGATAGCCGTACCGTAGGTGCAACCACAGCGGAGGGGTATCTGTGGAGAGGCCAGACAAACGTGTGGTTCCTGAAGAGGGGCAGCAGCCTTTTCAGTAGTTACAAGGGCAACAGTCTGGATGATTGACTGAGCTGGCCTTGTAACATCAGCTAATGTGGCTTTGTCACGCAGCTACTGCGAACGACTAAAAGCAAGGGGAAACTACAGAAGTTACCTTTCCCGAGGACATGCAGCTCTACTGTCTGAACATATGATGATGGAATCCTCTCGGGTAAAATATTACGGAGGTAAAATAGTCCCCCATTCGGATCTCCGGGCGGGGACTACTCAGGATGATGTGATCATCAGGAAAGACAATACTGGCATTCTACGGGTCGGAGCGTGGAATGTTAGATCCCTTAATCGAGTAGGAAAATTAGAAAATTTAAAAAGGGAAATCGATAGGTTGAAGTTAGATATAGTGGGGATTAGTGAAGTTCGGTGGCAGGATGAACAGGATTTCTGGTCAGGTGAGCACAGGATTATAAATAGAAAATCAATTGGGGGTATCACAGGAGTAGGATTAATAATGAATAAGAAAATAGGAATGCGGGTAAACTACTAAGACCAGCACAGTGATCGCATTATCATTGTCAAGATAGATATGAAGCCAACACCGACAACAGTAGTACAGGTTTATATGCCAACTAGCTCTGGCGATGATGAGGAAATCGAAGAAATATATGAGGAGCTAAAGGAAATTATTCAGACAATTAAGGGAGAGGAAAACTTAATTGTGATGGGAGACTGGAATTCGGTAGTAGGACAAGGAAGGGAAGGGAGGATAGTAGGTGAATATGGTCTGGGCAAAAGGAATGAAAGAGGAAGCCGCCTGGTAGAATTTTGCACGGAACATAATTTAGTTATAACAAACACCTGGTTCAAGAATCACAAAAGAATGTTGTATTCGTGGAAGAGACCAGGAGACACCGGGAGACATAGATTTCGGAACCAGGTTTTACAGTGTAAGACATACCCAGGGGCAGATATAGACTCTGACCATAACTTGTTGGTTATGAACTGTAGGCTGAAACTGAAGAAACTACAAAAAGGTAGGAAAATAAGGAGATGGGACCTGGGTAAATTAAAGGAACCTGAGGTTCTTAAGAATTTCAGAGGGGGCTTTAGGCAACAATTGACAGAAACAGGGGAAAATAAAACAGTAGAGGAGGAATGGGTAAAAATGAGAGATGAAATAGTGAAGGCAGCAGAGGACAAAATAGGTACTAAGGCAAGACCTACAAAAAATCCTTGGATATCACAGGAGATACTAAATTTAATTGATGAAAGGAGAAAATATAAAAATGCAGTAAATGAAACAGGCAAAATGGAATACAGGCGACTAAGAAATAAGATTGACAGGAAGTGCAAAATGGCTAAGCAGGAGTGGCTAGAAGGCAAATGCAAGGATGTAGAAGAATGTATAAATAGGGGGAAAATAGATACAGCCTACAGGAAAATAAAAGAAACATTTGGAGATAAGAAAAACAGCTCTATGAATATCAAGTACTTTGATGGAAAACCAGTTCTCAGCAAAGAAGGGAAAGCTGAAAGGTGGAAAGAGTATATAGAGGGGCTCTACAAAGGAAATGAACTTCGAGACAATATGGTAGGAAGGGAAGAGGATGTAGATGAAATAGGAAATACTGTACTGAGAGAAGAATTTGACAGAGCCCTGAAAGACCTATGTCGAAACAAGGCCCCTGGAGTAGATGATATTCCCTTAGAGCTACTGAAGTTTCTGGTAGAACCAGCCATGACAAACCTGTTTCACCCGGCGTGTAAAATGTATGAGACAGGCGAAGTACCCTCAGACTTTAAGAAAAATGTTATAATCCCCATTCCAAAGAAAGCAGGTGCAGACAGGTGTGAAAACTACAGAACCATCAGTTTAATAAGTTATGGTTGCAAAATATTAACACGAATTATATACAAAAGGATGGAAAAGCTGGTAGAAGCCGACCTCGGGGAAGATCAGTTTGGGTTCAGGAGAAATGTAGGAACACGGGAGGCAATACTCACTTTACGGCTTATCCTAGAAGATAGATTATGAAAAGGCAAACCTACATTTCTAGCTTTTGTAGATTTGGAGAAGGCTTTTGACAATGTTAATTGGAATAAACTCTTTCAAGTTCTGAAGCAAGCTGGAGTAAAATATAGGGAGCGTAAGGTTATTTACAACTTGTACAAAAACCAGAAAGCGGTTGTCAGAGTTGAAGGGCATGAAAGGGATGCAGTGGTTGGAAAGGGAGTAAGACAGGGCTGTAATCTTTCTCCATTGTTATTCAATTTGTACATTGAGCAAGCTATAAAGGAAAGCAAGGAGAAATTTGGAGAAGGAATTAAAGTTCAGGGTGAAGAATTAAAAACATTGCGTTTTGCCGAAGACATAGTAATTCTGTCAGAGACAGCAAAGGACCTGGAAGAGCAATTGAACGGAATGGACAGTGTGCTGAAAGATATAAGATGAACATTAACAATAGCAAAACTAGGGTAATGGAGTGCAGTGTAAGGAAATCAGGTGATGCTGAAGGAATTAGATTGGGAAACGAAGCAATAAAGGAGGTAGATGAGTTTTGTTACTTGGGCAGTAAAATAACAAATGATGGTCGTAGTACAGAGGATATAAAATGCAGAATGGCAATGGGTAGAAAAGCGTTTTTGAAAAAGAGAAATTTGTTAACATCGAATATTGATTTAAGCCTAAGGAAGTCCTTTCTTAAGGCGTGTATGGAGTGTTGCCTTGTATGGGAGTGAGACATGGACGATAAACAATGCGGACAGGAAGAGGATAGAGGCTTTTGAAATATGGTGCTACAGAAGAATGCTGAAGATTAGATGGGTGGATCGCGTAACTAATGAGGACGTACTGAACAGGATTGGGGAGAAAAGAAATTTCTGGCATACCTTGACTAAAAGAAGGGATAGATTGGTAGGACACATTCTTAGACATAAAGGAATCGCGAATTTAGCATTAGAGGGAAGTGTGTGGGGTAAAAATCGCAGAGGAAGACCAAGAGATGGATACAGTAAGCAGATTCAGACAGATGTAGGTTGCCGTTCTTATGTGGAGATGAAGAGGCTTGCTCAGAATAGGGTATTGTGGAGAGCTGCATCAAACCAGTCTCTGGACTGAAGACCATAACAACAACAGAAGCTTCCTTTAAACGATTTTCTGACAGTCGCGAGTGGTGTAAAGAACTATACAAAAGACATTGATGTTCATCTCTAGGTGTTGTTATTTGCGACATAGACCACTGTGGTGCAGTGTTGACATATTTTAGCTATTCTTGTGAGTCAAAATCTAAGTAAATGAAGCAGTACAGTTTCAAGTCGAGTTAGTCCGCATTTAGATTAGTTTGTAATGTGTTTGGATGCGCAAACATGTTTCGCAACTACGATAGTGCCTGTATAAGTAGTTGTACTATATATCCAATTACCCGATCTTACCAGTGGCCGGCCCAGTGGCCGAGCGGTCTGCGGCGCGCCAGTCGCGTTCTGCACGGCCACTACGGTCGGGGGTTCGAATCCCCCCTCGGGCATGGATATTTGTGCCGTCTTTATTATTAGCTAGTTCATAAGTAGTTTGTAAGTTTAGGGACTGATGAACCCGTAGTTAAGTCCCATAAGCTCTACAAACATTTGAACATTTTGAACAACTTAGCATTGTGATTCTTCCTCAAATATAGTAATAAAAGAGTGACAGTCCTTAGAATACGTAAGAGCGGGACATAGAAAACCTTTAAGAACAATACGTTATCGTAGCACGGGCTGAACGTAGCACGATTAATGTGGTTAAGACATTGTGGTATTAGAGTACAATGGTGTTGAGTGTAATCTTCAAGTTAGGTCACTGAGAACGAACTACACAAATGTGCTGCTAGTACCTGTTAGTTAACATCTAGAGGAGTTATTCTACAGTGCTGTTTGTTCTTACGTCTGTTACCTATCTCTAAACGCAGATTCTATTCCATTGCAACATATCAAAGACACGTGTATTTCTTTGGCTAAGAAGACTCTCCCTCCCTCCCTATCTCTCTATTACACTTTCGGTATGTGCATAATCTTCAATCATCACGTAACAGTCTAGACGGTACAGTTGACTACCGACTCAGCTACACACACACACACACACACACACACACACACACACACACATGGACCTGACCTATTTCGCTGCCTTGTCGACCAAACTTATCTCTCCAGTGCGTCAGGAGAAGTGTGTGAGGGTTTAAATGAAGTGATCGCGAACGCTATCTTATAACACAATATTAAAATGGACAGGTAATTATGGAATATTCAGTTGCAACTCAAAGGGGAACTTCTGTACCCTGTAATACGGTTCTTCGTAGATTAATATTCCAACCAAATTCAAGATCTGCTGTTCAAATATTTATCATTGGCCAAGTATTACTTTACGTTAGTGAAAATATCGTTGTAACACGGTGATATAATCTTCTTTTCGGAAGTGTTCGCTAGTATACTAATCCCAAATATAATTGCGTCTCGCCAGAACACGATTTACAATTTTCAGAAATAAATAATTGCAATTACCAGAAAAAATTGTATCACTTGTAGCGTCTCTGAGACGTCTTTATATGCTGGGCCTTAGCCTTATCTCACGCGAGCTACAACTGTGTTAACCGATTAGTGGGTACTTAACGCTATAGAAATTTATCAACAATAGTAAATAAGAGATAAATTTAAATGTAAATCCGAACATTGTTCTTGAGTCTGTGGTTTGAGAACTCGTAAAAATTATTCAGTTTACAGATTTCAAGCTAACAAGCACCACTTCCCCAAATGATGTAATATTCATGTGGATTATAATATTTTATGTTACGCAATTCTTTACATGTTTTATGGAACATATTTACGATCGTTAAACACGGTGATCGGAAACGTATAAATGATCGTAAACAACTTTTATGACTGTTTACATGTTTATTATTGACTACCTGCTTCTTTTTGAAAATTAATCTTTAGTATTTTACTATGTATTATGCAGAAACAAATTTTAAAACACTTCGAGTGTCAGACGTTATATTTCCAATGGAAAATTATCAATGAGGGCTTTACCTATATATTTCATTTATTTATGTGCCGAAGCTGCAGCCACTAGAGAGAAACGTGTAACAGTGATATAAATAATAGTTCCACTTAACATTCCTAGTTAGAGGGAAATAGCGTTGTCAGAGGTATATAAAATGTTATGATGAGAGAAAAGCTAGCATCGAGAGTCGCAGTAACGTTTACTTCAAATGGTAGATGATTCATAACGGTTTAAGTACTTTATTTGCTCATTGCTTCATTATTACCTATGCACAGACAGTTAGGACATTTTCTTACCAGACAAGAGTATAACTTCAGTTTTAAATGGCTGGTTATGTCCACTTGTTGCTATTAATCATACTAGCTGTAATAAGTGTGAGAGTTCAAGTTTGTATTTCAATAGTCTTGTCACACTCCTGTACCCTCCTAGACTTGTAATTATTCTTCAGTTGCGATGGCTGTGAACAGAGCATCTGACAACATGAATTTAAGTTGGCCGATGTCAGTTCGCTACAAATATCCTGATATTTTAAAGTAAAAGTGCGCAACTGATTCGACACTTTATCTTCCTTTTACCAACTCATTTTCTTCCGGTGGGAGCTTAATTTTCCCAGACCATTAGATACACGAAAACTCTAATAGGCCATAATTTGTTCTCCTTCCGTAGTGTGTTTTTTCTTGTATTTCGTGCCGTATATTTTAAAGCTCCTTTAACGCAATCAATAATGAGGATGACAAGGAATAATTAGTATATATTTTCACATTGTCTGGCACTCAGCAATTATTGATGTAAAATGTAACTATATTTGTTGTGAGGTTTGATTCCATTTTTTGGAACGGTGTGCTCACCGACCACAAAATAATGAATATAGTAAATATAGTACGCAGCATTGGTCGTTTTTTTATTATTGTTTTTGCAGATCGATTTCGATCACATAATGATCATCTTCAATGCACCAGTCATCGTAATATCAATAATGCACAATTGTTACTCCTTCCAATGTATATTTATTGCAACTACTTAAAATGCATATAAATTACCTCTTCGCAATTACGTTACAATGTAGTTGTTTTTGTTTTACCTGCTTCCCTAATCAGAAAATGATGCACTAGTACTGTGCTTGCAGGTCCGATGCTTTTCCATCTAAACATTAGGCTAACTTTCCGATGTATCATGGAATGTAATTATGGTAAAAGGGTCGGATGGAATAAACGTCATATGTAATAACAAGAATAGATATAATTACAAAATAGTACTGACATCATAGATCACACCACAGTGTCAGTCTTACAAAGAAATAAAGTAATGCTTGCGTCAGCAGACCCCTCAATACAATGACATGGAGATTGTGCAGCGTTTCTTGACCAAGGTCTGCAGATTAATACAATATGAGGTACATTCGTAAGAAGACAGACTGTCTCTGTGACTAACAAGCATTAAGTGAGATCTATACCTACGATCACACGTGAACTAAATGAGGCACTACTATCCCAAATATAATGACAGAATATGAAGTGAAGGATGATCAGGAGCTGAGGGACGACTCGTCGACTCTAACTGTAGACCAGAACTGTGCGCTCACACACACGGATGCCACATAGCGGCCCGTATAGATTAGATTCCTGACAGTGACTCTCAGAGACGATACACCCAGTTGAGTGTATTTAATAAGAGATCAGTTTGTGACTTACATAATATAACGTGTCAAAATATTAACCAATAACATTACAAAGTTTAATTACATTATCGTCTACTAGTTTCTACTTGGACTACACTAAATATTTTTCGTCTTACCATTTATTAATGCTCTGATATCTATGATAATAATTATTACTAAGCTAAGCACTGATTACTCATGCACTGCAGATGATATTGTAAAGGGAAAATGACCAACAAAAGATGTTCAAAATGTTTTCGTTTGTGTGTTTTAAAACAACATGCTTTCTTAGATGTTGATTAAAGTAACCTGTGCCATTCAAATGTTCGTAACATCAGTGTCACTTACCATATTAGTGGCGCATGGTAAAGAATGTCCGAAGGCTTTACTTCAAACTGCGGAGAGTTTGAGCAAAAGAGTCGTGTAAGTGTGAGGCGCTGAAAACTTACCTGAAACAGAAAGAGAGCTATAGTTAATGACATAATTCTCACCGGTATTAAGGAAGAATACATGCACGGAAGTAAGTTGGCACAGTTGAATTATTTACAAACTGTATGTATCTTTTTTCAGCCTCTTGTGGAAAGAGAGTAAAACAAGGATATCTAGTATAGCTTAAGGCCTCGTTAATTGCCATATTGTTAATAATTTCAATACAGGTGAAATGTTTCTAATGGGGAGTGAACGTCAACTGCTTGAGACAGGCAGGTTCAAAGACTCGCCAAGTGAAATGATCACGATAGATACATATCACGTAAATTATGAGAAGGTACTTAACAGAATTGGGGAGAAAAGGAGTTTCTGGCATATTCTAAGAGAAGGGTTGGTGGGACACATTCTGTGACCTCAAGGAATCGTCAACTTAGCATTAGAAGGAAGTGAGTGGGGTAAAAGTCGTAGAAGGAAACTGAGGGACGAATACAGTAAGCAGAATCAAAAGTATGTAGACTGCCGTATATATTCTCAGATGAAGATGCTTGTACGGGGCAGGATAGCACTGAGAGCTGCATCAAACCAGTCAGCGGACTGAAGACCACAACAACAGATACATATTCCTTAAATGTTTATAAGATATGGCAGTCATATTCTGCATATATAATGAAACTGTCTTGATCAATGATATTAATTTTATCTCAGTCACCCTTATGCGTTTGGGCATATTCAGTAAAAGCAGGACGAAGAATTAGAGCGTATAATATCTGCTTTTGAAGGATATGGTTCGTAATTTCATGATTCGTAATTTGACGGGTCGGAATTAACTCCAAAATTTAATGAACTAGAACCACAGCCTTCTTTCACAATGCTGGCCCTATTTGTACCGAAACGTCTGCGAGAAAATTATTAGAAAATATTTCAATCATAATACAAAATATTTTAATTATAATATAAAATATTTCAATCACAAAACCAATTTTTAATCAGAACACAAAAACAACAAAGGGAGAACGAAACGTTAACAGCTCCGCTACCAAACTCACAATGGCGTACCAGAATGAGCTTCTCAACTGGTTGTAAGTAACCGAGGTATCCAGCTACCTGGTATTACGTGACCTCTCGAAATGTAGGCAGTATAGCTTACGCTGCTGGCCATCGGAAATGCAAATTGAAGGAGCACCGGAAACTATAGAAAAATAGTTTGGAAGATACACTGTACAAAGACCACATGACTTAACGTGCAGTCGAATGTGAAGTGAGGAAAAATGATGATATCAGAATTATTAACCAATGGCTGGCTATAATCGGTGCTACAAGCTTTGACATAGACGCTTTGGTTATGTTTTTGGGATGCAAACTGAATGCTGTTTCGACATATTGCCAAAGCTGACTTGGTGTAGTAGCGGGTTTTGTGTCCGTTTTTGTTGGCCCGCAATAGTCGACTGGACGTTTCTGATAGGCGAGGGATCGCGGAAACGAGGAGACCCAAGCGATACGCAACGAAACTTGGAACATTGGGTGCATCTGTTGTCGCGCATTATGCTATTTCATTGCGGCCGTCGGTAGCTTCCAAGATACGGTAGGTCAGCAGGCTGTAATTCTTCAGAATTCTTCTGGCTGATTAATGGCTGTAGCACCAGTCTGACGAGGCATAAAGGAATGATTTAACAGCCTCCCACCACGGTGTCTTCAGACTATATACAGTAGTCGCCAACCTTTGATTCGCGCACCACAAGTGACCCTCAAGAACTAAAATACGCTCTGAGAAAGTTATAAAATTACAAACTTTTGGTCATTTTACATCATTAAATACTTTTAACGTGGTCAGTCAATGGTAGTGTGAGCCCACAATAACTTGACATCTTCGCTGGTTTCTGATAGAATTCGATAACATCGATGCCATCTTAGAAATGAATAATTGGACGTGTTGGTAAGCGCAAAACTCGAGAACGGTTGGTCCTATTCAGCAAATTATATATATATATATATATTCGTTGAAGTCTAAGGTAGTTTCTTATGAATAGAAATACTGGAAAAATGTAAAGAGAAACGTAAAAACTATATACATTTTTACGCATTCTAATTTTCGCACCTTTTTATATCACTGAACTCCGATACTGCTGGACACTGCTGGACCGATTTTGACGAAATTTTGTGTGTGTGTTTCAGGTGGCTCGTGGATGCTATGTGATGGTAAAAACAGAAAAATTGAAACTGGTTGTTTTTTTATGGACTTCGTCACTTCGGATCAGATTCTTATTTTATGCCGTGCCATACCGTTCATTTGATTGCGATAAAAAGAGTAATATGACTGTATAAATTTTCGTATGTTGCACGGCAGACAGTGCTTACGGTACGGACGTCATCAAAATCTGTAATATTGACGAAATTTTGCATACTTGACCTTCAAAACAAGTGGAAGACCACTGTCTAGAAAATAATTCGTACTGTGGAGAATACTTTATAACAAACGGCAATTTACAGCTTTATTCCGGTCTTGAAGAAAGTTAACACACCTGACCTTCAAAACAAGAGGCAGGTAATTATCTACATAACATTTCGTATGGTGCATAGCGGAGAGTAGTTTACTTAACGCACTTCGACAAAATGACCTTCATTGATGTTCAATACTAGAGGAACATTCCTGTCTACATAAAATGTCGTATAGAGCCTGGCGGAAGCTTGAAGAGGGTTTTCACGATTCGCAAGTCGCCTTATGGTGCATGGCATGATAATTTGACCCTTCTTATTCGTGAAAATGACGAAATTTAGTTTCAAAAAATTTGTGAGACACGTCACAAACCCCGTGGAACAATTGCTCCACTGAATGAAAAGTTTCTTTAAAAAATATTCTCTCAGCGTGGGAACATGGATAGGCCTACTACATCATTCGATCTTACGCCATGTGACTTTTTTGTGGGGATTTGTGAAATCAAATGTGTACGTGAACAAACAATACGCCAAGATTTTGAAGGATAAAATAAAAAGCGTTATTAGGGCGCGATGTTGGGTGGTCGTATGAGGGATATTATTTTTCATAAATAAACGGCAGATGTTAGTAAATGTGTTTATAAAGAAAGCATCGCATATTCAATAAATTTACATGTTCTATATCACTACTTCTTTGACACCCTACGTACGCCCCCTTGGAGACATTCAGTGATTACTAGGTCACTATCTTCCAATATCTACGTTATCTCCAAGCAAGATAACACTCCTTTCATGCAGACGATGTTCGGCTGTTGTTCTGGACTCGATTTTTGAGATCTGTCACAGATTGGAAACATCTGGTATGGGGCTATAGAAAGGCTGGCACACCCCAATTGCTGACACTATGTTTGACGAAATTTGACTTGGAGCTCAAGATGAACAGAATTATTTGCAATTCATCTCCAAGCTTCAACCAATCATCATCACGGAGGCGGCTGAAATCCGCTTATGGGAATATAACATTTATAGGTCTCCGGATATGCACTCAGCATTGTATGGAAGCGCGCACTGGAGAAGGAGAAATAACAGAGGTTGACTTCTATGACTCGTAGTTCTCGTAGTTTACCGCCTGTTGCGAGAGATGACGCTCTTAGCAATGCGAGGCAGAGCGCGCAATAAAATCTGCGAGACAGAGGAAGGCCACCAAATGTACGTGCCGTTACCATCCTGACGTAAACCCGCAAATGAGAATACGTGAGCTGGTTACATAAGCGGAAGCCTCCAGCTCACGACAGACGGCGAGATACGTCGGAGTTACACTAGACCAGCATCTCACCTGAGAGCCACACATTCTTGAACCCAGAAGTAAAGCTTTGGTGCACTTACACGCCTTGTACCAGGTGCTGAATTCACAGTGCACGCTGTCTACGCGCCATGATATTACCACAGTTTAACATACACAGTCGTGACACTCAGTGCTGTGGAGTTGTTACCAACTGACAATTGTGCGACACTAGCGCTCCTAGTGATGGGCAAACAGCCGAAACAGTTATGTTTGTTTATAATCATTTTCTATGTTACTATCATTTTTGCGTTGTAAGCATTACTAAAAATGAAGGAACATTCAATGATTCAGTGTTAAAAAAAAGCAGTCAACAATCCGAAGATTGGTTTGAACACCACAGTGCTTTACTAGGCATGGTACTGTTTGGAGGTGGTATACCGTTGCCTTCCTCCGACCTTCGAACTGACTTACCCAGCCAGTTATAGGGGGACCTACAGTTTAACGTGGGTTCCGAACCACGGTGCTACTCGGTATTTTTCACATGAGCAATAGTGCCAGAGGTGAAAGAAGTGGAAAGTGACAGATAAAAATCCTAGGACCTGGCGGGGATCGAACCCGCGACCTTTGGATTTGTAGTCTGGCACTCTACCACTGTGCAACCGAGGCGTTATAAAAATAATTTATTAGTGAAGAAATACTTACCAATAAGTGTATATTTGCAACTTAGTCCGCTGAAAGTAAGTAGAATATGAAGATGAGAGAAACATACATTTCTATAATGTTCTGTTCCCACTATGACAGAAACATTTTTTGACGCACATCAATTCGGTTTTGAGTCTAATGATTCACATATTTTTACATTTCACTCATCTGTTTTATATGCGCATATGCTTTTGCGTGTAATTACTTTTGCTTAACAAGTTAATGTCTCAAAGATTCTCGGCGTTTGTGGCTCAGCTGTAGAAAGAACTGCGGTAATGGTTTCCACTTTGTTGGGAACGAATTTGATTGCTTTATCGTTTTATTAGCATGTATGTTACGTTTTTTCTTCAGCTACAGCCGTGGTGGCTGATTTTGTACATTAAATAATGTAGGTATTTCAGTCCACATACGTTTTCTATGTTGCACCCTCAACGATTTTACTGGAACTGTAGTAAAAATAACCTTAACGTTCCTGAGCAGAAAAGCGAGTATTTCTGCCAAAGAACATAGCTTATGGTGTTTTCTAGCCTTTAAAAATTTTTTTTAAAACAAAATGAAATTTTTGAGTAAAAAACCTGTAGGTTGCAAGATAATCGTAAATAAACTGTCCTGTAATGTACCGTTTCAAACTATACCAAGGATCTTAGGAAATCTAAGAAAGGGAAATTTCAAATTATTTTCTAGTTATTATCGAGTTTTAAGTGAGTACTCCCGTTCCCTATTGCAAAAAATATGTTAAAATAAATAAAAAGAATTGTATCCGCACTCATCATACCACATTCAGAAGTGTAGCTTGCCGGCTGTTTGTGGATAAAAAATCTGTGGGAGGGTCGTGACTACTTCTGACTGTGGTATTACCCTGCACCTGTTAGCCTAGTGCTAGACTACGAGACCGTATCATGTGTCAACGCCGCCGACACACATACCATGATACTACAATGGGTGCTAAAAAAAGCTCTTAAAACGACTGTTCGCCTACCGAGGGAGTATCACACCCGTCTACTACACGAAGAGGCAGAAATCCCACTGCTGGGAGACACATTCAAACAAGTGGCTCGTAATTTCTACGAGAAAGCGGTAACGTCCCGCAATCACTCTTCGTGGAACTGCGCCAAGAACCACAGCACAGACCAGCTACGTGTTGGGCTGACCCTATAAAGCAATAATTTTGTCTTCGACAGTGTCGGGTAAATCGATTCCACACAGCCAGAGGCCAATCATAAGGCGAGAATTTCACCGCAAGAAGAACAGCAGGATTAACATTAATATGTTTCTACTGCCTCATAATTACATTTGATGATCAGTGAGTCGAGTGGACTCACAATAGTCAGGCTTACCACTGACGACGATTATGGAGGATAGAGTCGAAAGCTCGGGATCTGACTCCTGAAAAATGAAAAAAGAACACCATGAATCCGTGGACCCAGCAGAGGGTAATTTTGTTGACTGATTCTTGATGTTGTATACAACACTCGATCACCCGGGCAGAGCAGTGCGCACATGAGTACAGTCACCAGAGCGTCCGCAATCTTGGCGTGGTACCGTGTATACCGTGTATACGCTCCTTTTGCAGCAATACAAGCTGTAATTCTTTCATGGAAACGATCGGAGAGGTTCCGAATGTGGTTACATGGAATGGCCTACCATGAAATTTCCACCTGGTGCCTCAGTTGGTCCAGATTTCGTGCCGCTCATGCAGACTACCAGCATAATGTTTCATGCAGTCGCAAACATGCTCATTAGGGGAGAGATCTGGGGATCGTGCTGGCCAGGGTAGTTGACGTACACCTAGAGGATGACGTTGGGTGGTACGGAGTACAGGTGGATCTCCACTGTCATGTTGAAAAAGCAAATCACCTTGTTGACGCATGAGCCGGCTGCAGTGGCCGAGAGATCTGCGGCGCGCCAGTCACCGTCTGCACGACCGCTACGGTCGGGGGTTCGAATTCTCCGTCGGGAATGGGTGTTTGTGTTGGCCTTAGAGTAAGTTAGTTTTAGTCAAGTAATTAGTGTGTAAGTCTAGCGACTGATAACCACGAAGTTTGGTCGCACGTCAGACACATTTGTTAACGTATGAGTGGTAGTAAGACGGGTTAAATGATGGTTTCAGTGTCCTGTGAACTGTTGAATGTTCTCTAGATGATCACTAGAGGAGAATGGCGAGTGTAGAATATCGCTCCCTTCACAATGATGCACGACCATGTGTATCGTTAGAGTGTCCTCCGCTCACGCCCCAACATCGTCCAGCCCGCCCCCAATGGTGTCATGGTAAGCGCTTATGAAGGGGCGAATGGAGACGTGTCGTCTTCAGTGAGGATAGTCGTCGCTGCCTCGGTGCCAATGATGGTCGTACGTGTGTGTAATGTCGTGCAGGGGATTGCGAAAATCTGGAGTGTACGCGACAGAGGCAAGCCGCGGTGGAGTAGCCGAGCGGTCTAAAGCACCTCGCTGCGGAGCGCGCGGTTGCTCGCCGTGGAGATTCGAGTCCTCCCTGGGGCATGGGTGTGTGTGTTTGTCCGTAGGTTAGTTTACCTAGGTTTAAGTAGTTTGTAACCTACGGACTGATGACCACGCAGTTTGGTCCGATAGATTTACAGACATTTGAACATTTGACAGATGCAAACGGGGCCGACACCTGGCATCATGGTGTGGGGAGCCATATCCTACAATGACGGTTCTCCTCTGGTGACCGTCTATGGAAAAGTGAACAGTACATGATACAGTGCACCAACAAACCGATGTGCTTTTCCAACAGGACAATGCACGTCCACACGTATCCAGTACATCCCAACGTGCTCTTCTAGGTGTACGTCAACTACCCCGACCATCATTATCCCCAGATCTGTCCCGCATTATTGAGCATGTCTGGGGCGGATGAAACGTCATCTTGACACGGTCTACACGACCAGCACGAGATCTGGTCCAACTGAGGCATCAGATGGAGACTGCATGCCAGGTCATTCCGTAATACTTCATTCGGCACCTCTGCGATTGTACTCATGAGAAAGTTGCAACCTGCATTGCTGTTAAAGGAGGGTACACACGATACTAGCGTCGACATTGTGCACGCTCTGGTGAGGGTACTGGCGTGCGTATGGTTCTGACGGCGTGATCGTGTGTTGTATACATCCTGAAGAATGTGTCAATAAAATTTCGCTCTGCTGGGTTGACGAATCCATGTTGTTCTTTTTTCATTTTCCAGGAGTGTATATAAGAGGTGGCAAGAGAACCGAGAAGTTTTTGCACAAGGACTGGGTCGCGAAAGAGTTGGTACTAATGTACGGTTAATGGCAGTCCGGAATTCCCCGCGTGGCCGCGGCCTGACGAGGCATCGGCGGGGGGTGTCTGCGGCATTCCAGCAGAGGCGCGTCACCGGCCGAGGCACTGCCGGCTTCCTGCATTCCCAGCCAAACTCCGCTCCAGCAGCCTACTGCCGCTCTGCGCCGGCCACCGAGGCCGCACTTCTCCGAAAACAAGCCGCGACCAGGCCCAGTGATTCGCGAGGCCACAACTTTCTTTTACAGCTCAACATCGTCTGTACTGCGGGGGTCACTGCCGACCGGGCCGAGGGCACCGCTTTTATGTGGGTCACGCTGTTATCAATTATTATTTTCACCTTGTAGTACAACATTTTTTGAGAGCTCTTTCTCTTCAGCCCTTTTCCGCACAAGAAGGGTCGGCTTTTTTATTGCAGACTAGCTTATATGCCCGTGCTTCGCAACGGTTGTTAAAGAAGGTCCTGTGTATATCATGGTTCTTTGGGTTCCGGACGTAGGTCAGCAAAAACACAATCCTTGTTGGATCTCTCTGTCAATAAACTCAGTTCTAATATTCATAGAATATATGACTTCAACTGCTATTGGGCAAAGCTGAAAATGTGTACCCAGCCAGGATTCGAACCCGGGTCTCCTGCTTTCTAGGCAGTTGCGCTGACCCCTACACCACTGGGGACACAGTGATCACCGCACCTGCAAGGACTACCCATGCACGCCTCCCGTCAGATACAAATTCCCAGCTTCGCCCTGCCCATAGTACTCAAACTCGTAGTTTAACTAATTCCCGTAAGAGTATCTGACGGGAGGCGTGCATGGGTAGTCCTTGCAGGTGCGGTGATCACTGTGTCCCCAGTGGTGTAGGGGTCAGCGCAACTGCCTAGAAAGCAGGAGACCCGGGTTCGAATCCTGGCTGGGTACACATTTTCAGCTTTTCCCAATAGCAGTTGAAGTCATATATTCTATGAATATTAAATAATAACAGCTGCAGGATCAGAATGTGACGTCTGTTCTTTCCGAACAGACGCCACATGTATATATATATAATATGCCGGTGACGGGCAATGATCCTATCGTTAGTGGGGAGGGGTGGGCAAGTTTGAAGCCCTTACTCTTACGGGAATTAGTTAAACTACGAGTTTGAGTACTGTGGGCAGGGCGAAGCTGGGAGTTTGTATCTGACGGGAGGCGTGCCCAGGTAGTCCTTGCAGGTGCGGTGATCACTGTGTCCCCAGTGGTGTAGGGGTCAGCGCAACTGCCTAGAAAGCAGGAGACCCGGGTTCGAATCCTGGCTGGGTACACATTTTCAGCTTTGCCCAATAGCAGTTGAAGTCATATATTCTATGAATATTAAATAATAACAGCTGCAGGATCAGAATGTGACGTCTGTTCTTTCCGAACAGACGCCACATGTATATAAACTCAGTTCTCCTAGCCAAGATGCCAAATTTAAGTAGACGTAATTGTCGAAAACGATGAATGTTCATAAAATTTTTCATACTAAGAGTGAAATTAATTTAAGTCCGTGCTTCGGAACAATGTAAATTCAATGTTAGGTTGTGGTCATAAAGTTACACATTCCAACAGCAGCGCTGAAAGCGCCTGGCAAATTACATTTCTGAAAACGATATTGGATAAGTGCGAATGTTGATTTGTAACAGTTTTCACAAATATCTTCTTGAATAGGAATTTGGAATGAATTGTAAGACTGTGTGAATCATGAGACTATACAAAGAGTTTCGCGTGAAAGTGCTGGTCATAATGAGATGTGACAACAACGGACGTATCTGATTCGGTAAAATTTTACTTTCTATCCTGGCGGCCTCGCGTTTTTATGTTGGCAACACGAATAACACGATATAAAATCGTTGCAAAGATCACCGAACCACATAGAGTGTAGATAAATACTGCTGTTCCTGCTTAATGCTTGATTTCACGACAAAATAAATGCGTGCCACGCGATTGGCTTATGACGCTGTCACATGATTCTCGTTATTCAACATCTGTTGCCAACATTATCACAGGACGCCGCCGGGATTTGAGTAGGACTACGTCGCATAGTTATTCTTGTCCCAGCTGTCAAACGAAAACACCTTTCACAGCAGACAGTGTCGCGGCTATATGTATCAGACATCACTGATTAGCACAGACCAGTGAGCTTACTGGCACAGGCATATCAATATCTATGGCCTAAGAGACATTCACTAACGTATGTCTGTGTTTCCACCACAGACATTCATTAATGTATGTCTGTGTTTCCACCACGCTTCCACGACAGTGATCAATGTTCCACGAGTATTTTTATCTCTGAGTCTATCTTGATTTTTTCTTTGTTTTGTGTCTCTGTTCATAGTCGGTAATTTGTGGTTGACGGAAACATATGATCTATTTAAAAAATTCCTCGTCGTTATTAAAGTCTGAAAGGACCGCATTGTCTGATGATTGAAAGAATAAACAGATTTTGACTCGTACCGTAAAGTTCGTAAGTCACAGAGTATATAGCTTTTCCTAAGAGTATTTATTGCATATTTTGCGAATTTTTGCTCGTCACATTCACCCACTGCCACGCACCGCGCCTTTTATATATAGATATAGATTTGGCATGTTACTATTGACGGGGCGGCCGCATGCCCTTCCTGCCGTCACCCCCTGCCCCCCCCCCCTCCGGGAGGAAACGCGTACCCCAAATGTCTGTGTATACTGTTATATATAAAGCAGAGTGTCCATATATTTGTACGTGTTGCATACAAATCTACAGTTTTGTTCCAATCTTTATGCAATTTTGTACACATAAGCTTCAATCCATGAGGACATAGGACGGTCGCCGTAAGTTTAAGAACCACATACGATACATAGTTCACGAGATATGATGTTATAAACAATGAAATGTGTCTAAAACTGCTGCATTTAACGACAATGCTGCTCAATTTTTCATAAACCACTGGACCGATTTCAACCAAATTTGGTATACATATTCCTTACCTGAGATGACAATTGCTGTATGAGTATGAATCACATACGACACATGGTTCAGGAAATATAACGTCGTAAACAGTAGGTATCGCAGAAAACTGCCACATAATGCGTCGAGAGTTTATAAATACGCTATTTGAGAATAAGAGCACTTAACGACTTGCAACAAACTTTAAACATAATTTCAAACCTTTAATAAACTTTTTCTCGCTGACACCCATAGCAAAATGATGAAAGGAAAAAAGTTTCTCGCTTACTACTTTTCTGCTGTTTATGCAGTAAAACTACGGCATTCGGTATGAAGTTACAATTTATATTTTGTACACTACAAATCGTAGCCGCAGGAAATCTTACAGACAGTATACACACGTATAGTTGAATGTACGATCTAAATTGCATCACACCACGACACATAATTCATGAGATATGAGCACAAAAACAGTAACGTTCCGCTGTTCATGCCGGTCGCGGTGGCCGAGGGGACTGAGGCGCTCCAGTCACGGTCTGCATGGCCACTACGGTCGGGGGTTCGAATCCCCCCTCGGGCATGGATATTTGTGCCGTCCTTAGTATTAGCTAGTTCGTAAGCTTAGGGACTGATGACCCCGTAGTTAAGTCCCATAAGCTATACAAATATTTGAACCGCTGTTCATGGACTAAAACTACGGCATTCGGATGACATTACAATTTATAATTCATACACTACAAACTGTAGCCGCAGGAAATTTTATAGACAGTATACACGCATATACTTAAGTTTACCTTCTAAATTGTATGACAGTACGAGACGTAGTTCACGAGATATCAGCACATAAACAATAACGTTCATGGAAAACCACCCCATCACGCACCAAGTTTTAATGTATTGCTTCTTTACTAATAATTTTATTCCCAAGAGATTTTACATACAGCCCTTATACAAATGAATATACACCCGAAAAATGGCAGGAATAAGTAAATAAATACCCGGGCAAGGCCGGGTTTTCAGCTAGTAGTGTTATAAGTGTGAAAGCGTAAAGTGTTATGAAATGTTTGCGAATCGTGGATCTGAGGCCGGACTTGGGGACCAGCCCGATATTCACCTACGGGGATGTGGAAAACCGCCTAAAAACCACATCCAGAATGGCCGGCACTCCGACTATCTTCGTTAATTCGCCGGGCGGATTTGAACTGGGGCCTGTACGGCTCCCCGTCTCGAAAAGCGGTGCGTCAGACCACACGGCTAACCGACCGGGTACAACATTTTTCGAGAGCTACAAAAGCCAAAACAAAAAGGTATATATTTTGTATTAGGAGTAGATGCCTCTATAAATCAGGCTTGATTCCATGTTGAAACGTGTCCACGACTGTATTTCATTTGTGGTAATTCTTTCAGCAATCAGTCGTAAAAATATATATATTTATTTGTTTGCAAATCTAGATTTTGACCACTGTGTGGTCATTATCAATGCTTAAAACCAATGAAAATACTAAACATCTGGACCTCCATGTCCAGATGATTTTAATTGGTTTTAAGCATTGATAATGACCACACAGTGGTCGAAATCTAGATTTGCAAACAAATAAATTATACTTTTTACTACTGATTGCTGAAAGAATTACCACGCCTCTATATGATTTTTTTTTTTTTTTTGCTTCTTCTTTTATCAGCTCCAACTAGAAAGCCATTAAGTGTAGTGTCAGAAAATTTTATTTAGTCCATAAACAGTGAAGTCGCAGTTTACGTTAATTTTTACTTCTCTTCTAGTTCCAAACGCGAAATATATATTCAATTAATGGTCTGGTTTGGACAAAAAAACCAGTTGTATGCCTCTTCATAGAGTCAAGTATGACCTGAAGTAAAGCCGTGACAGATCGTTGTCCATTGTAATCGGTCGCCATCCAAGAAAAATAAGTTCAAACTTATTTTCTGGTTATGGACCATTAACACACGAGGGACCTACACACGTGGCCAGCAATTCAAATATTTCGGCACTGCAATGCTTCACGCTATGCTCAGCACCGCCTGAGTTCGTAGGCTTGCAATCGCGGCATGACGCCGCTCAGATAACTCGCAAGTACTTGTGAAAGGAAGTAGATATTGGTGCGACTTTTTCTGTACTTTTAGCTATATTTCACTCGCGGTAACGTGTTGTCTAAAATGCGTAAAATAGTAAGCTGCCCGCTATCTAACTTTTTCAATACGATTTGTAAATCAAATGTGCATACTTGACAAATAGCATCATTTGAAAACGACTGTAACGAATTACGAGAAGATGGATGGTTTATTCCGAAGCTAAGATGATGTCCTACCACGTGTCCAGAAATCAGATGTTTTTAACCGTATTATTTCATCAAAATAGAGTGAGGAGCATTAGGAAACTAAAAACTCACGCGGAAAGAAAAGTAGACTTTTCATTTCTTCACAGGCTTGGCAAAGCTTTTAAGGAAAAAATATGTTCATTAAACGATGTGGCGTGGTCTTATATACTGTCAAAAGCTTTTACAAATTGAAAATCGGAGAAGCTGATTTTCCCCCTCTTTTTCACCTCATCTCGGCCCGGCGCGCAGAGTTGCCATCGGCGTGTGCCGGCTAGGCGACATCCTGCTCGGCGCATCCCGGCTCGTTTCGACTCGGCCCGGCTGGCAGTGTGAACGCACCCTAATGACACCGACATAGACTCAGGAGTTTCGTCAGGTGGTACGATTGCATGCCAGAGGAAAAACACTTAATTACCGCGGTGGCTGAGCGGTTTGCGGCGTGCTAGTCACGATCTGCACGGCCGCTGCAGTCGGGGGTTCGAATCCCGCCCTCGGGCATGTTTGTGCCATATTTAGTATAAGCTAGTTCATAAGTAGTTTGATAACCCTGTACTTAAGTCCCTGTACTACAAACATTTTAACATTTTCTTAATTATTTCAAGCAAATGGCTTTTGGTACTGTCGGTTGAAAAATCTTAATGATACAATGACATCATTGAATGATATGTAATTTCCCTCCTTTGGTGTACATATTTGTTACTTATTTTCTCTCCGTCAATGCGTTGTTTGTAGTAGATTGCAACGTTTCGCATGGAAATGACACAGATTAGTGATATTTTAACGATGCAATGTTATTCTAAGCGTGCCTTCGTGCACTTTAAAAAAAAAAGAAAAAAAAAAAAAAAAGCAGTCAACAATCCAAAGATTGGTTTGAACACCACGGTGCTTTACTAGGCATGGTCCTGTTTGGAGGTGGTATGCCGTTGCCTTCCTCCGACCTTCGAACTGACTTACCCAGCCAGTTATAGGGGGACCTACAGTTTAACGTGGGTTCCGAACCACGGTGCTACTCGGTATTTTTCTCATGAGCAATAGTGCCAGAGGTGAAAGAAGTGGAAAGTGACAGATAAAAATCCTAGGACGTAGCGGGGATCGAACCCGCGACGTTCGGTTTTGTAGTCTGGCACTCTACTACTGTGCAACCCACTTACCATCGTTGAAAGTCAAAGGTGTCTCTTGAGAGAGTAAAGAGATCATCAACGGAAAGGAAGCGGTGATAGGTCGCTTGAAACCAGTCGGAGCGACTGAAGACGTACGTACATACAAACTGGCGAATTAACTTGCACAACAGCTTTTTCTCCGTTTGTATTTAGCGACAATATTTACTGAAAGTATTAATCTCTCAGGATAATACCACGCTTGATTATTTACGACTTACACCTTACCTTCTAATTTGGCTGAAATTTTCTGCAGAAATACAGGGTAATTATTGCATTAGACATGTAAGATGCGCGGTGTCTAAAAGTGCAGTCTGCAGTAACATTCAAATTACCGGCAAGCAGAGCGATGTGGATTAGACGAGCACAGAGGTTGGCATTCTAGCGGGAGGTGTACCGTAGGTTTCCAGAAGAGCGAAGCGTTGCTAATGACTGGAAAAAAGCGCATGTCATTCTCGTTTCCAAGAAGGCTCGTAGAGCAGGTGCGGCAACTACAGACGTATATCTCTGACCTGGTCGTGGGTGATGCTATCATGTACAAGGAGATCGCATCGCTAGAAAATTGTAGGGAAAGGCAGGAGGATCTGCAGCGAATCGATGGTTGGTGCATCAATGTACAAAAATAAATATATAAAATATATAAAGCAGAGTGTCCGTATGTTTGTTTGTGTGTACGTTGGCACACAAATCTACACTTTTGATCCAATCTTTTTCAAATTTTGTACACGTAAGCTTCAATCCATGAGGTAAGTGTAAGAATCACGTACGATAAATAGTTCACGAGATATGACGTCGTAAACGATGAGATGCGCGAAAAATTGATGCACTTTGCGACAATGATGCTCATTTTCTCCTAAACCACTGGACCGATTTCAACCAAATTTGGTACACACATTCCTTACCGTGCGGTAACAATTGCTGCAGGGTTAAGAATCACACACGACACATGGTTCAAAAGAAATGACGTCATAAACAATGTGAATCGCATAAAAACTGCCACATAATGAGGCGAGAATTAATAAGTATGCTATATGAGAATGAGATTACTTAGCGAATTGCAACAAACTTTAAACATAATCCAAACCTTCATTAAACTTTTTCTACTTTTTCGCTGTTTATGGAGTAAAACTACGGCATTCGGTAAGACGTTACAATTTATAATTTGTACAGTAGAAATTGTAGCCGCAGGAAATTTTACAGACAGTATACACACATATAGTTGAATGTACATTCTAAATTATATCACAGTACGACACGTAGTTCATGAGATATGAGCACATAAACAGTAACGTTCCACTGTTCATGGACTAAAACGACGGCATGCGGTATGACGTTACAATTTATAATTTCTACACTACAAATTGTAGCCGCAGAAAATTTTACAAACAGTATACACGCATATAGTTGAGTGTATCTTCTAAATTGTATCACAGTACGACACGTAGTTCATGAGATATGAGCACATAAACAGTAACGTCCATGGAAAACCGCCCCATCGTTACTACTAATTGTATTCCCAAGAGATTTTCAGATATACAACCCTTACACAAATGAATATATACCTGAGAAACAGCGGTAATAAATAAATAAATACCCGGGAAACGCCGGGTTTTCAGCTAGTGTGAATATATAGAAAGACAGATCCTTTACTGTGTATCTACACAACTGCATATCAATACCCGGAAACAACTACTTGCATAAAATATCTGAGAGTGTGCATAATTAATGATCTCTAGTAGAAAATGATTATTTTTAATGGTGGGAAGGGCAGATGCAAGAATCAGATTTATTGGAAGAATCCTCAGAAAGTGTAGTCCGTCAACAAAAGAAGCAGTTACGAAAATATTAGTTTGATCTAAACATGAATAATGATCTTCATTGTGAGGTTCATACCAGACAAAAGTGATAGAGAAGATGGAGAAGATGCAAGGAAGAGCAGCTAGCTTTGATACATTTTCATTTAGTAAGAGCAAAAGCGTCACGGAGGAGATCGGCTAACTGTATAATTGGTAGTGCTTCAGGTAAGTTGGCAATGTCGCAAAATTTATTTACAGGCCTCACTTGAAATACAGTATGACTCGTTTCAGACATGTCCATCATCAGATATGCATGTACAAGAATAAAAACAATTTTTCATATAGCACGTAGCAGTAGTATAATTGCAAATGTGAGAATTTACGTTTTACCTTTTGTGTTACGACTTGGCCTTACTTCAGATTAGGATGTATTTTAACCAATTTGTTCGCCGACCGCGGTGGCCGAGGGGATTGAGGCGCGTCAGTCACGGCCTGCACGGCCACTACGGTCGGGGGTTCGAATCCCCCCTCGGGCATGGATATTTGTGCCGTACTTAGTGTTAGCTAGTTCATAATTAGTTTGTAAGTTTAGGGACTGATGACCCCGTAGTTACGTCCCATAAACTATACAAACATTTGAACATTGGAACCAATTTGTTTGTGATATCTCCCATATATAAACGGAGGAAAAATTGATAGCATTGTCATACAAAATTTGCATTATTCATAAAAAGTATTCAAATGTTTGTAAAGCTGAGGGACAATACAGGTAAGGTCATCAGTCCCTACACTTAATTTACCGCAGAGACAAGACACAACACCCATGCTCGAGGGAGGACAGAAAACTGCTGCGGGGGAGGCCGCACAATCTGTGATATGGTGCCTTAGACCACGCGACCATTTCTGAGAAGCGCAGTATTCAAAATGTGACATAGATTAGTAACTTTATCTTGTCCGTAAGAAGCCAATTCTCAGTGTGTTTTATGCGTTACAATACGTTTTTTAAATGGGACGTACATTTTTCTGTACGGAAATTGAAAGAGCATTCAGTTGTGCACACAAAAGATGTAGTACATTTATCTGCTTGAGGTGATAGGTGATATGATATTGAACGTATAAGACAGCAAATAGTTTTCAAACACTTCAGTCGCGGTGGAGTGGCCGAGCGTTGCAAGGCGACTTGCTGGGGAGTGCGCGGTTGCTAGCCGTCAGAGATTAGAGTCCTCCCTCGGGCATCGGTGTCTGTGTTGGCCTTAGGAAAAGTTACTTAATCACACACTTCCTCTCTCTCTCTCTCTCTCTCTCTCTCTCTCTCTCTCATAGTGCGTGAATGTATGGTGTGGGATTCTGCTATTACATACACTTCACTGAAGTTGAATTTAATGGCCAGAAATGCCGTGTGGTATGAACACGACGGTTGTCCATCTCATTACTCAGCTATTGCTCGAGAAATGCTAAACAGAAATCCCAGCAAAGTCAATGTGAAAATTCATCGTAAAGATGGTGCCGGCCGCGGTGGCCGAGGTGACTGAGGCGCTCCAGTCACGGTCAGCACGGCCACTACGGTCGGGGGTTCGAATCCCCCCTCGGGCATGGATATTTGTGCCGTCCTAGTTCGTAAGTAGTTCATAAGTAGTTTGTAAGTTTAGGGACTGATGACCACGTAGTTAAGTCCCATAAGCTTAACAAACATTTGAACATTTGATCGTGAAGATGGTGCAGGGTCAGCAACTGGTAATATATTGAAAACAATTAATTTTTCCGCCATTTTCAAACCGTTTACACGTTGGAGGCCTGTGGATGCATCATCTTTTTTAACCGATTTTAAATGTTAATGTAATTATGTATTAACAGTGGGCAGCGTACAGATTTTATCAGTCATTTGCTTCATGCAGTGTATTATTACGGTTGGAATAAGGCCAATGGTTTGAAAATGGACGATTAAATCCGAAACTAGTTACCAACTCCTAAACAATACAACTGTGACGGAAAAATAAATTGTTTTCAAAGTCATTGTGTGTGAAAACCAATTCAAAAATGTTCAAATGTTTGTTAAGCTTATGGGACTTAACTACGGGGTCATCAGTCCCTAAACCTACAAACTACTTATGAACTACTTACGAACTAGGATGGCTCAAATATCCATGCCCGAGGGGGGATTCGAGCCCCCGACCGTAGTGGCCGTGCTGACCGTGACTGGAGCGCCTCAGTCACCTCGGACACCGCGGCCGGCGAAAACCAATTACTGTCTTATTTCTTAAATACCAAATTACCTATCACCCCTAGACAATAAATGTTCTCCAATGTTTATACGCAAAATAGAATGATCTCTTCGTTTCTGTAGAGAAAAATACACCATCTAACAAATAAATAAATGAATGAATGAATTAATTAATTAAAAAAATAAAATTAAAAAAAATAAAAACCTAATGTAGGCTTTGAAGTCACATAGTGGGATTTTAAGTACGAATTAATCTTATTTCTGCTTATGAGTACTGCAAATTTTGTAGGAAAACATTTTCGAAATTCCCTATCGTATCGGAAAAAAATACATGTACATATTTCTCGTGAAAATCAAATGCTCAAATGTCAGTAAATCTATCGTACCAAACTGCGTGGTCATCAGTCCGTAGCTTACAAACTATTTAAAACTAGGTAAACTAACCTAAGGACAACACACACACACCCGTGCCCCAGGGAGGACTTTAACCTCCACGGCGAGCAACCGCGCGCTCCGCAGCGAGGCTCTTTAGACCGCTCGGCTACTCCACGGCGGCCTCGTGAAAATATTAAAGCCGCAGCCGAGTGGCCAAGCGCATTGAGGCGCTATGCTCCGATGCGCGAGGCCGTTTCCCGTCGGGGGTTCGAATCCCCCCTCGGGCATCGATGCTTGTGCTGTCTATAGTGTAACGTAGTTCAGAAGTAGTTTGTTAGTTTAGAGACTGATGACCGCGCAGTTAACTCCCTTAAGCAAATTCAAATGTTCAAATGTTTGTAAAGCTTATGGGACGTAACTACGGGGTCATCAGTCCCTAAACTTACAAACTACTTATGAACTACTTACGAACTAGGACGGCACAAATATCCATGCCCGAGGGTGGATTCGAACCCCCGACCGTAGTGGCCGTGCAGACCGTGACTGAAGCGCCTCAGTCCCCTCGGCCACCGCGGCCGGCTCCCTTAAGCTTAACAAACATTTGACCATTTGAAAATATCAAAGAGGATAGAAATACCCTCCGGCACACGCTGTAAGGTGACTTGAGCATAGGTGTGGATGGTGTTTTGAGCACCATGCAGCCACCAGCACCAGCGCACGCAGGCCCGGTGGTGCTGCCTCAGCCGGCGCCTAATCGGACTGCCGCAGAACTGTTAGGCGCTCCAGATTCCCAGGGCGTCCTCTCCTCGCCTGTCACGAAGCCGTCCACCACTCTTACCTCGTCATTTCCGGCGCGGGGACGGGTGAATGTCGCCAGCTGCAATTGGCGGGTGTTGCACAGCCCGTGGTGTCCGGATCGTGACGCCAGCTTCCACCGCGCGCGTTCGCCGTCATTATTTTACAGTTACGGTGCATCCGCGAACAACCATTAAGGCATTGAGCGAGGTCAGCACATTGGCTCACATTCGGGAGGACGACGCACAGTCCAGTTTCTGTACCGCAATCCTGGCAAAACATAAGTACATCTAACAAGTGTAGCAAGTAGCTTTTATACCAGCTGATGGATTTTAACTTTCCAGTTCAGTTACATGTGCTCAGTGCTCACTCTAGATACCATGTTATGTATGTTACCCCATCGACGCCACCTCACTCTAAACGCCACATCACATACAATGCTATGCTCTCCACCCACATCTGATGCTACCACGGTAGATATATCGTAATAAACTCTCGATACATCAGATCTGTTATCTAGTGACATGGCACAGACTTTTTGTGATTACTTAGAAACACCGTATACGAAAGCCAGAATTTTTTTCCATAAGGAAGGCCCGGGCCAATCTGGCCCCGAATTTTTGTGCAATTAAAGCGTTGGCCTCGTCTCCAACAACTTAGACGTCAGCATAATACTCCAGCCTTCTGTTCTTTTTCAGGTAAGTCGTGTAATCCTTTGAAATCCAGTGAAAATGTGACCCGGATTAGTTCATTTATTACCTAGAATGTTCTGTGAAGCACAATGACATGATTCACGAACAATGATGTGATGCATTGTCGTGCTTTAAGCTCAGGTTCTCTGAAGGTACTATGAAGGCTAGAAGTTTGCACCTGATGACAAAAAAAAAAAAGTTCAAATGTTTGTAAATCTATCGGACCAAACTGCGTGGTCATCAGTCCGTAGCTTACAAACTACTGAAATTAAGGTAAACGAACCTAAGGACAAACATGCCCATGCCCCAGGGAGGAGTCGACCCTCCGACGGCGAGCAACCGCGCGCTCCGCAGCGAGACGCTTTAGACCGCTCGGCTACTCCACCGCGACAACTTTCCAGTAACCTGAGGCATGTCTGTCAGCCCCTTGCAACAGCCGAAGAGGATAGTTTTCTGCCGGGGTACGCTTCTCTTGATTAAGCTATTAGCTTAATCAAGAGAATTCTTTTGTGCTTTCACTAAAGTATCGCTTTGATCTGAACTAAATGTAAATATTAAAGGATTGTAAGAGCTTGTATTTACACTACAGGCTAATCTAATAATTTTTAAAAAAATGTAATAGAGCCAACCGTTTGCGTAAATTCTATGATTCTTACTCTTACTGGTAACGACACTTGGTTAACTTCATCAGAAGACAAAAAAGTTTACATGGCAAACATAACTGTTTTATCTTTTGATGAAGTTAACCTTAATAGTAACGAAATCTTTTTTTTTTTTTTTAATCTGGATATATGTTTGAAACTGTGGTAATGTAATAAGTTAACTTTATACCACAGTAATGAAACTGACAAGTATAACTATAATTTTCTTTGTAGTTTTTTAATGTATGTCCGGGCTTGTGAGCAGTTTCTTCAGTATAGCTGTGTTTGTACAGTACTGAGAGCCAGCAACAAAAATAAATAAAAATTTACCCTCAATAGGACGTAAATAAAAATTAAATACTCTTCTTTGATAATAGAAAAACTCTGAAGTGATTTAGTCCTTTACAAAATAAATGAAGAAAAATGTTCGCGATAGTTCGAATAAAGATTTTAGGAAAGAATAATTGGAAAGAAACGTCAGAAAATTGGGAAATTTGCTGACGCACTGGAAGTACTTTTGCTATGGATTTGTTTTTCATCAAGTGTAGAGCATAACCCACAATTATAAATATAGATATGTGACATTTATTGTTTTTTACGGTTTTGGAAACGTTTTCAGGGGGAAAACTGGGTCAGTTTCAAAGGGAATTCGGAAACTACAAATACAGTAATTTTTGTATACACGCTCAATCATAAGATTGTGTTGAACAGCCTTCGATATCAAGATGAAAATTTGTTTATGTACGAAACTTCTCATTGAAATTTTTGACACTATCCACTTGGCTGTAATATCAATTAGGTATCCTATGTCTCTGTGGCACATCTATTCTCAATTCTCGATTTTAAATAAACCAGCTACAGACATGACTTACTTCCTCTAACTAAGCGCTATGGTAGTGAGAAACACCTATCAATAAAGAAGGTGGGGGAAATTTTGTTCCTCCAGTGTTTAACAATGAGAGCACTTAGGTACTCGCAACAAAGGTAACTAATTTCAAACGTCTGCCAAACTTTTCCTATGTAACTTTACACCCACCCACCCGTCCACCCACCCAACCACACACCCACCAAATTATGAAAGGAAAAAAACGTTTGTCTCTTACTATATTGTCTCCGTTCCAGTGAAGAATCTAGGATTTTGGTTCACGGGACAAAAGCTCAGAAATTTTGTGGCACCATGTTCTCTAGAGTAAACAAAATCCCCAGAACTGCAGCCATTATCTAAAAAAAAAAAAAAAAAAAAAGGAGAGAACAAAGAAGTTTCGAAAATAATATTTGGTACTAAGAAGACTTACGATAACATTTTAACGCTGAATGAAATTAAAGACATCAGCTCCCTGTGGACATTGTATTTCGAGAATGACGAAAGTTGAAAATGTGTGCTGGCAGTCGACCCCTGGTCTCGTGCTTACTGTACAGTTGCGTTGACCGCTACGACATCCGTCCACAGTGGTTAGCTCAGCTGCACGGACTACTCCAGTACGTCTCCCGCCAGAATCAAACTCTCAAGTTATCCACACAGTGAGGTAGTGTCCTGCCCATTACATTCGTTACTCGCTGCGTTTCGTAAATTCCCATTAGAGTTACTGCGTGGTATGTATTTCCAATGAAAGGATCATTCCTATCTCTTCCGTAAGGTAGCGTATCTGCAGGACGGTTTCAAAATAGCGTCTATGAGTGATATACGTTACAAGCAACGTGCCGTCATTGAATTATCACTGCAGAAAAAAAATTAAAAAAATTCGAGGAACATTCTCAAACGTTTCTGCAAAGTCGTGCTGTCGACAGGAGTACAGTTAATCGTTGGGCACGGAGGGTGAGGTTATCAGAAAGCGGTTCAACGGAGCTCCCAGATTCACCAGTGCTGGGGTTTCAGCGACGTGATGATGTCATTCGAGCGGAAAAACGCATTACAACTCGATAGTTGGCGCTAAATTTATCAATCAGCAAAGGAAGTGAGCATGCGATTATCAAAATGTTGAATGTTTGTCAAGCTTAAGGGACTTAACTGCGAGGTCATCAGTCCCCAAAATTACAAACTATTTATGAACTAGCTTATTACTAAAGACGACACAGCCATGCCCGAGGGGGTTTCGAACCACCGACGGTGAACGGCCTCGCACATCGTAGCAAAGCGTCTCAATGCGCTCCGCCTCCCCGCCGCGGCTATGTAATTATCCATCCTCTTGTATACTCTGTGCGCACCACGAAGTAGGGCAGGACAGTATTACCTGATCCACCTTGCAGCCCTGCCCTATCCCCATCGAGTTTCCACTTGTTGGGACCATTAGAGTACGGCATTCGTGGAAAAAAAAATCAGATTAGGGCCCACACGGAGGCAAAAAGGCAATCATTTTTCCGCGAATCATACGCGACTGGAATGACAGGAGAAAGTGACAAGAACCCTCCCCCTCATACCGCTAGATGGCTTACCGTGTGTTAAGGAGATTCACACACCAGAGAAAGGGTTCCGTCACCAGGAGAATGGTTGGTACCGAAATGGCAAACAATCCCTTGTTGCGCAGTAGAGGAAAATCATAGAACTGGACTGAGATTACGTAAGAAAATAAGAATGAATAGATGAGAAATCAGTAATTCCCATTACATCTGCATATAAAAATCAACTGCTGTGCATTAGTCCCGGTAAAACACAGAAATGGTTTCGCCGTTTTCAATAATTAAGGATTTGTTTTGTTCGCTTTAATACAGAGATGGTTTATATATATAACCAAAAAAGAACCCAGAAAGTTAAAAGGGGAAAACCGTAACCAGCAGCAGAAGTATCGAAAAAAAATTGATACTTTTGTATATGCATCGCCATTTTGGTTTAGATTCGTAGGAGGGTGAGTCAGTAAGTATGTCGCAAACTGAGGTAGACACGCCAGTAGGCCCTACTGCGTTTGCAAGCCTTAAAATTGCTTTACTTTTCACCTGACGCCACCTGTAAATTGAAACACTCATACCATAGAGGAGTTTGGAATTTTGTGGTAGCCTTTGCATCCTAAAAGTGACGTTCTTGAGATGTCTCTTTATTTGGTTCCTTAAACTGCTGCAACCCACAAGACGTATGTGTCGCAGTACTGGCGTGTCTACCTCAGTTAGCTACTTATTTACTGACTCAACCTCGTATATTATGAACTTCCATATAGTCCGTCCGATTATGATAAAAATTTTCACACTAGACGTTCAAGAAGATCGCCACTATCTACATAATAATTCGTACGGTGCATGGCGGAGGGTAATTCAGAACATATTCTGACACCAGTCTACGGTTTTATTCCGATCTTGGTGAAATTTTGCTCACCTCACCAAACAAGAGGAAGGTCACTGTATGTATAACATTTCGCATAGTGCCTGGCGGAGGGTACTTCACACAACAGGCTTGGACAGCAACCTATTGTTTTATTCAGATGTTTCAAATGTTTGTTAAGCTTAAGGGACTGAACTGCGGAGTCATCAGTCCCTAAATTACAAACTACTTATGAACTACCTTATAGTAAAGACGACACAAACATCCATGCCCGAGGGAGGATTCGAATCCCCGACCGTAGCGGCCGCGCAGAATGTGACTGGCGCGCCGCAGACAGCTCGGCCACTGCGGTCAGCTTTTATTCAGATCTTGATGGCATTTTGCGCACTTTACCTACAAAATAAGAGAAACGTCTACATAACATTTCGTACAATGCATGGCGGAGGGTATCTTACTTCGGACTTAGTCGGACCGATCACCATGAAACTTGGCATAAATGTGTAATTTTTCATATACAAGAAAGGGAGGAGGTGTGCAGAGAGAAGAGACAGGAGGAAACTAACAGAGAACGGGAAATGTAATGACAAATGTAGGGGGATGGATGGGTGGGTAGAGAGGGGGGGAGGAGGAGGAGGAGAAGGAGGTAGTGATGAGGAGGTGGCATCGGAGGAGAGGAAGGAGGAGGAAGTGAGAGAGAGAGAGAGAGAGAGAGAGAGAGAGAGGAGACCAACAGACAAAGAGAGAGAACTATATTGACTGACAGAAATCTGAATACACAACAACGACGAATGGTCAGCTAGATAATATAAAGAGAGGACAAAGAGAGACAGGCCTAGAGATGGGCGGAGGGGAGGGGGTGAGGAACGATGGCCGGAGAGATTAGGGGAAGGAATGCAGGATGCATTGGTAATTCCCATGCATATTTAGTAACTGCCTAGCGTTTCCGGTGTCGCTAGTATGCAATAAATGATCCCCGAAGAAAAAAATATGATGCACTAGATTCTGAGCAACTGCATGAGCAAGCCTCGACGCTACTCTAGGAAAAGCTGCTCAGTTTCCTAACGGCACTGCCTCGCCGGAAACTGCCACGCTGCGTTTGCTACACAGAGCAACGCCTTCCCCCGAGAGAAGGAAGCAGTTCAGTTCTGCTCTGCGCTAGAACGATCCTCACGCGCCACTTCCGTGCCAATCAACGTCCGCTATTATCGAGATTTAAACGACCGCCACGGAATTAGGCTAAACGTTGGCAAGACCAGTTCTACCCTGTACAAGAGCGAGGGAACCGTGAGTGCGACCAAAATCTTCATTCAACTCTGGAAAATTGTATTTGTGGCTTACCGGCTTGCAGATTAAATCAAATACTGTTGCTGAAGTTTTCGTCACAGATGCAAGAAGTGGCTACCAATACCTTGTATACCAGTGAACCTAACCGATTTACCCATCATTTTAAGCGACTTGAGTCCCATACCAAGGTTTCGTTTGTAATGACAATGAACAATGCTACAGGTCAGAGAGAGAGGAGTCACATGACAGAAAGGCACGTGGGAGAAAATGGATGTGTGAGAGGAGTAGATGGACAGAGTGTGTGGAAGAGTGACGGGGCAGCTGTCGTCCATAGGTGGAAAGCAGATGAAGATGAAAATGTTCAAATATTTGTTAAGCTTATGGGACTTAACTACGGGGTCATCAGTCCCTAAACTTACAAACTACCTATGAACTACTTACGAACTAAGACGGCACAAATATCCATGCCCGAGGGGGGATTCGAACCCCCGACCGTAGTGGCCGTGCTGACCATGACTGGAGCGCCTCAGTCACCTCGGCCACCGCGGCCGGCATGAAGATGAATCGAACTAACGAAGGAGATAGGCAGAGAGAGGAGAGGAAGGTGTTTAGGATGTAGGCCTATGTTCAGTTACAATAGATATTTGGCAATAATATTGCAATGCATCGCCATTTCTTCAGCACCTTATAAGAGAAATGAACTGCACTGCAGATGTGACATTGAAGTTGACTGAGAGTCGTTGAAAGATTCATTTACCGCCACTTCGCTCATTGTTTTGCAATGTTAACTGTCGCAACGCGGAACTCCATACACGGATCAACATTATATTAACAACAGCTACTTATTGTAACGGCACACCTACCATTTTGTTCTCAAAAAGTCTGTAATCGACTGATCAATAATATTCTGCATTTGAATCAATTTCTCATCATTGACTGTACGTCAACATTGCGAATAGTTTTCTTACTCGATTATTAATGGGCAATAAATGACAATAAATTGTCTTAAATAAAATAGTATAGTAGGTGATTATATCAACTGTAGTAGAAATTTTCTGCCATACTGTGCCAACAGAAGGAAGTTTTAACTAGCCAATAAAATTTCTCATAACATATTTCGCAGCAGATAGCAAAGCTACCAGTTTATTACAATGTAGAAAGGGTCTACACAACCGTAAAAATCAGGGAAATAAAAACACCAATCATATTTTTGATGTTGATGCTCTTCTTTATTCCGTGCTTGCTTAAATAAATAGTGAGGTTAGTCCGCCGTATGCAAGACACATCAATTGTTTGTTTTTTTCCCGTTAATGTAAATATACGTAATTTTAGTTAGACAGATCATAATGTTTTGTTTCAGTTATACTGCTCATATTCAGAGGATAATTTGCGCTAAAGCCCTTTTTACTTTACTGAGATCGAGCCATTTTCTTGTTGAGATTAAACCAAACATATAGCAATTAAAAACTGGCTAAATTTCACATCAATATCACCCCCTCCCAACACGGCGAAATCTGTCTACCACGGCGATGCCTTCGCGCATCATTCAGTAAAATAATTCAGATATTGTACTCATTCTTTTCTTTTTATTCATAATTTCGGGGGCAGGCTTCCTCCCCCCCCCTACAGTACTAATTGTACTAATGCCCTGCCTACTGATTACATGTTGTTGTAATAGTTTTATCTATCTTGTCATGATACTTTTCCCTTTCTTAGCTCCCAGTTTTTCGAGTTTTCATTGTGGTGTGAGTCTTACATGTTTACAACGTATTATTCGTGGTATTCATTACGTTTCAAATGTTCAAATGTTTAACGCATAAACAACGCACTGCCAATTAAAAAAAAATCCAAATGTTTGTAAATCTATCGGACCAAACTGCGAGGTCATCAGTTCGTAGCTTACAAACTACTTAAACCTAGGTAAACTACCCTAAGAACAACACACGCACACCTATGCCCCAGGGAGGACTCGAACCAACGACGGCGAGAAAACGCGCGCTCCGCAGCGAGGCGCCTTACATCGCTCGGCTACTCCACCGCGGTGTATTAATTACGCTAATGTTCATAATTTCAACAACATTCTTATCAACTTTAAAATCAACACTAGCGTAATTTATACCACATATAATACGTGGAAAACATGTAACAATCACATCATAAAGAAAACACGAAAGCCGCGGTGGAGTAGCCGAGCGGTCTAATGCGTCTCGCTGCGGAGTGCGCGGTTGCTCGCCGTGGAGGTTCGAGTCCTCCCTGGGGCATGGGTGTGTGTGTTTGTCCTTAGGTTAGTTTACCTAGGTTTAAGTAGTTTGTAAGCTCCGGACCACGCAGTTTGGTCCGATAGATTTACAAACATTTTTTGAAAACACGAAAAACCAGGAAAAAGCATCATGACAAGGTGTCCAAAGCTATTAGAACAACAACTAATGAGTACTAAGTGATTTTAACGTCCTTTTAATGTAGCCTAATGTAAGAACCACAATAAAGAAATCCCCACTGATGATAGCACATTATGGGCTGAAACAGGGAAATATAGCAAAAATAGAAGTACCTTGCATGCGGTGGAATATCCTTACCATTAAAAAAAGAAAAATACTCTCTTTTGACATGATATTCTAGGATGCGTTATTGCTAAAATATTTTAATTTTCACAACGCTAGATTCAGAAAACCCACTGATGACGGCACAGAGTTGGTGAAATATGTTTCACTCATATGAAGAAACAGGGTTTTACACAACGAACGGTCCTTACTTCCAATAATTTTAACAGCAGCATGGAAAATACAAGAGCTGCAGCCAAATGATGAATATACACTACTGACCATTAAAATTGCTACACCAAGAAGAAGTTCAGATGATAAACGGGTACTCATTGGACAAATATATTATACTAGAACTGACATTGGTTGCATAGATTCTGAGAAATCAGTAGTCAGAACAACCACCTCTGACATGTACAGGTACAGAGGACCATGCAGCTTCAACACGATACCACAGTTCATCAAGAGTAGTGACTGTGCATTATCCTGCTTAAATGTAGGGTTTCCCAGGGATCGAATGAAGCTTAGAGCTACGTGTCGTAACACATCTGAAATGTAACGGCGACTGTTCAAAGTGCCGTCGATGCGAACAAGAGGTGACCGAGACGTGTAACGAATGGCACCCCATACCATCACGTTGGGTGATAACGTCAATATGCCGATGACGAATACACGCTTCTAATGTGCGTTCACCGCGATGTCGCCCAACATGGATGCGACCATCATGATACTGTAAACAGAACCTGGCTACATCCGAAAAAAAAAAAAAAAAAAAAAAATGAATTTTTGACATTCGTGCACCCAGGTTCGTCGTTGCTTACACCAGCGTAGGCGCTCCTGTCAGTGACGTAGCGTCAAGGGTAACCGCAGCCATGCTCTCCCAGCTGATAGTCCATGCTGCTGCAAACGTCGTCGAACTGTTCGTACAGTTGATTGTCTTGCAAACTTCCCCATCTGTTGACTCAGGGATCGAGACGTGGCTGCGCGATTCATAACAGCCATGCGGATAAGATGCCTGTCATCTCGACTGCTAGTGATCCAGCAAGGCCTTCTGTATTGCCCTCCTGAACCCACCGATTCCATATTCTGCTAACAGTCTTTGGATCGCGACCAATGCAAGCAGCAATGTCGCGATACGATAAACCGCAATCGCGATAGTCTACAATCCGACCTTTATCTAAGTCGGAAACGTCATGGTACGCATTTCTCCTCCTTACACGAGGCATCACAACAGCGTTTCACCAGGCAACACCGATCAACTGCTGTTTGTGTATGGGAAATCGGTTGGAAACTTTCCTCATGTCAGCACGTTGTAGGTATCGCCACCAAGGCCAAACTGTTGTAAATGCTTTGAAAAGGTAATCATTTGCATATCACAGTTCTTCTTCCTGTCGGTTAAATTTCCCGTTTGTAGCACGTCATCTTCGTGGTGTAGCAATTTTAATGGCCAGGAGTGTAGCAGTTATGGAAGTACGAGGGCAAACGTCAACTATTTTTAACGTTATTACAATTAATGTAAAAGCTCTCTGATACTGAATATTAAGGATCTTGATGGCATAATTATAGAATGTGAAATGAAAGTGATTACTGCTACTAATTTCTTATCAGTTTTCACAGATCGATAAATATGTCACACATCAGTAGTAAACGGTGATAAAAATTGCGCATTTACCGAGTGGATGGACCTGGATTTACTTCTGTCAGTCATTATTAACGCCGTTGATTTGCGTTGCGACACACGGACATCACTGAGTAATGCGTACAGACAGTACAAAGCGTTCTGTATCGATTGCTCAGGTTGACACCGGTCCGCGGCGGAGTGGCCAAGCGCATTTAGGGGCTATGCTAAGATGCGCGAGGCCGCTCCCTGTCGGGGGTTCCAATCCTCCGTCGGGCATGACGTTTATGTCGTCTTTAGTATAAGGTAGTACATAAATAGTTATTTCCCTGAAGCTTAACAAACATTTAATTTTGGCAACGGCCGGAAACGAAACACTCGTGGCCCGACGTCAAACGACTTCGACCGATTTCTGCCGGTCCGGAACTAGGGCGCCAGCGTTCTTCTCGTTGTGAACAAGTAATAGATTGGTAGCGACTGGCACGAAGTAAGCCGATTTTCACCGATGACAGAGGGGTCCAGACAGTTCGAAAAGTAAACGTCTCTGGGCCCAAGAGTCACTTTTCAGATGATTTTTTTTCCTCCGAGCGCGGGTCAATGTAGGAGTCGTTAAAAGTGGATACTTCAGATGATGTGGTTTATTAAAACACTCGGTAGTAGGTACTATTCTAAAAATACCAAATAATGTACTGAATGTTACGGTCAAATGTTTGTATAGGCTATGGGACTTAACTACGGTGTCATCAGTCCCTAAACTTACAAACTACTTATGAACTACTTACGAACTAGGACGGCACAAATATCCATGCCCGAGGGGGGATTCGAACCCCCGACCGTAGTGGCCGTGCAGACCATGACTGGAGCGCCTCAGTCTCCTCGGCCACCGCGGCCGGCAATTTTACGGTCACATTTCGAAATTGGTAAGTAAGGAATGTGGTGGAACTTTGAAGCATTCATGAATGGTAAAGTTTATTCGAATCCCGTGAATTCCCTGCTGTGATTAATACCTTTCAACAAAATACAGTATTATAAATTAATTGTGGTATGCCGGCCGCGGTGGCCGAGGAGACAGAGGCACTTCAGTCACGGTCTGCACGGCCACTACGGTCGGGGGTTCGAATCCCCCCTCGGGCATGGATATTTGTGCCGTCCTAGTTCGTAAGTAGTTCATAAGTAGGGACTGATGACTCCGTAGTTAAGTCCCATAAGCTCTACAAACATTTGAACATTTGAATTGTGGCATTTCATCGATTGCACTGCTTGAACTTCATCACGCGTGTCGTCAAGCAATGTTAACGCTGAAACAACCCGTCATCCAATAAGCAACGAAAGGAAATTCAGACCTGCGTAAACATTTTACGGCTAGCAGGTGCAGGTCAGCCTCTACTCCCGAGTTTCACGGAAGACTGCTCGGCGGTTCTTGTGCCCGGAGACCCGGGGTCAGGCCACGGCGGCTACCGACGCGCCATCCCGCATTTACCACGCGGCTAGCAGTGAGCATCTGAGCATAAATATTTATCGCTGCTGCCATCACGAGAGACAAAGCTCGTGCCACCGCAGCCTGTTGCGTTGGTTTTTCGGCGCCTGCCGAACGAGCAGCCCATTGTATGCAGATTCTTCAGGCGCATGCGAAAACACCGTTTCCTTGCTGGTTTTTCACTTTGGGTTTTATTAAGTGCGTTGAGAAGTTGCTTCTTGACAAAGCTGGCGATCTTCCTGAGGTGTAAGTAGACGGTTTTCTTGCCGACAAGAGTTGTGCTCATAAATGACCGTTATGCCATAGCTATCTTAATTCATTGTTGCCGTGGGGGTGTGGCCTAGCGTTCTAAGGCGCATTGCTGCAAAGTGCGCGGTTGATCGTCGTCGGAAGTTCGATTCCTCCCTCGGTCATGGGTGTTTGTGTTGTCCTTAGCGTTAGTTCGTTTAAGTAGTTTGTAGGTCTAGGTACTGATGACCATAACAGTTTGGTCTAGCCGGCCGCGGTGGCCGAGTGGACTGAGGCGCTCCAGTCACGGTCTGCACAGCCACTACGGTCGGGGGTTCGAATCCCCCCCTCGGGGGATGATCCCGCAGTTAAGTCCCATAAGATATACAAAAAAAAGTTTGGTCTAATAGGTTTACAAACATTTGAACATTTCCTACATTATTGTCAAAATCAGTGTCCGCACTATTTCGAAATATTTACGTCTTTTACGTAGATTATACCTCCTCTGTCGTTTTTATTTGATATACAAACTGAGTAAATGTAGAAAATCTCCGATATCCCACCTCTGTACTGCGCTGCAAAGTGTCTCCGTTTTTGAGCCTAGCACTAAAAGTATGCATGTAAATAGTCAATAACCAAGACTAGGAAGTTGGTGCATATAGCTTCGGCATCTTTTTTGCGAGTATACTTCTAAACCAGCCGTGTAGAAATAAAGTTATTTAATAAATACAAGAAGACTAAGACCATGCGTAAAATCACGTATTACGGACAATATGTATATGACACGTTGATCCTTTTTAGCGGTAACAGTGAAGAAATAAACTGCTTATAGATACCACTAAAGAATTTAAAGTTTACCATGGTATTAGAAAGAGAAATCAGTTTCAAAAATGTTAAAACACCTCAAACTAGAGCGAAAGAAAAAGAAATTATTTATATATCCTCCATGCTATAGGCTATAGTTTTAAGACAAATTACCACGTAAGACTAAGGTTCATTTTGGTTTTCGTACTAGCAATCTGCTGAAAAACATCTATCTAAAATACAGAAACAGCTCCTATTAAAACAATTCAGTATTTATAAAATGACTTCCATAAATTGTGACATGTTTTACATTGGCCAAACTGAGAGACATTTTAAATACATTTTATAAGTAAGCAACATATGAGACAGAGTGAGAATAATCAGTCTTCATTTCATATGCACCTAGGAAACAATAGCCACTCCACATTAGGCATAAACAAAACACTGTTTATTATACAAAGTAACGAGCCACAAGGTCATGAATATCTTTGAGGGTATACATATATACGCACAACTAGAAAAGCAGCAATCACAAAATAATATGAAATGAGCAGATGTATTTTCTAACCAGAGGTTCTAGAGAATTTTAGTGATTTTTTTAATTTCTATATAAAGTAATGAACTACTTTTACCGCCATGAAATATGGTATTCTAGAGCCTCATTGTATTTTTCTATAGGCGATTTTTTTTTTATTTTAATAATTGTATTTTTCTATAGGTGAAATATTTTGTTGTTTTAATAATGACGTAAATATTACGTTTGTACTGCATATCAGTAAAATGAACACGGAAGATCAGTTTAGAAGAATCTTAACATAATAGCTACATATTATATGCTGCGAATGTAAATGATTTTAATGTTGTAAACTTTTCTAACAGTATAAATGTTTGTGTGTCATATGTTTTTTGTGAACTGTAGGGACTGCTCTTTGACCATCAGTGGCAAGGCCATTGTATGTTTTGTGTGACAGCGACCAGTGTAGAATCTATGTTTAGCACTGATAATGATAACAATGAAAACTAAAAACATGTATGATAGAGTAACATATAATTGCTTTTACTAGTCACGCTATTACCTGTAATTTTACATTTTCTTATGTAAAGCTGTAATTAACAACAATGACGAGAAAGCAACCATGTGGTCATGTATGTGTAGTTCCCTCTTCTGTACCACTATGACTCTCTGTAAATCTCAGGTCTAAGCATGTGCTTCAGACGCCAAGTCCGGTTATACAGAAAGTACTATCGGCAGCGCCCACTTACCTAGCTTGCGTTTATCACAGATCTCTCGCGTGGTCAAAGAAAAACAAAAGTCTCAGGCGACTCCGGTATATCCTCCTTCTTTCGTAATGACTGTATTTATGCACGAAGAAGAAAATGACGCGCTCTACCGTTAAATGCATTTGACAAGAACCTGGAAGCTAGTGATTAAGAGTATTTTACTTACATGGCGTACTGCAAAATGCGTGTTTGCAGGCAGTTTGTGACCATATACGTTCAACGGACGCGAACAAGCGTACCCTTGTGTGTATGTGTGTGTGTGTGTGTGTGTGTGTGTGTGTGTGTGTGTGAGGTACAACAATGTTTACTACACGTCTTCGCTTTTTACTCTGTTTTAATTGTAGGCATTTAAATATGACCAGACGCCGATACTAGCCACTCATGTTGCATATATACGTGGTGCCATAACAGCATTTTGTATAATAGAACTTACAACCTATGGTGGTTTCTTTGAAAACGGTTCTATCATTATATGATACAGTGAAATTGTATACTCTGTACGAGTATAAATATTTAACTAAATGTTTAACTGATCCCAACAGATTATACTACTCAAGTTACACACATACTAACTGAAACCTTGAAACTATGCTGAAACTGTCATAAGCAGATTGAAATACATCAAAACTATCTATTTGCTAACAAACCGCACCTGAACATAAGACCCAAAGGTAACTGGCACAGACTAGCAAATTACGTGGACACAATAAGGAAATTTGAATGTCAAATGTTTATAAAGCTATGCGACCAGACTGCAGTGGTCATCAGTCCCTAGACTTGCAAAATACTTAAACTATCTTATGCTAAAGACAACAAACACACCCATGACTCGAACCTCCGACTGGGAGCAGCCATGCACTCTGTAGCAAGTAGCCTTAGATCGCATGGTCATTCCCGCGTAGTCCACAAAACTCGCCGAGAGTGGCAAAATTTTGGAGTAACAGAATGTGTGGTCGTGTCCCATTTTGAGTTATTCATTACTCTTAAGTGTTTCTCTGCCATTAATATTGTCTATTTGCAAGACAATTATTTTACTAATGCCCCATGTTTATATATGTTTCTACCCGCGTGATTGAATTTGTGTGTTCATGTGAATGATGAAGTTTGCTTTTAATATTGACTGACTGCCGCGCAATGGCGTACAGTCGCCGTCTCGCGCTTTAGGCCTTGTTTACTTTAGTTCGCTTGGCTTCGTAAGTCGTCTGCACTGGCGTCTGCTGGGTGGACAGAGACAAGCTTACTTGGCAAGATGGCTAGGTGGCCTGTTCTCAGTGTAGTATCAACACAATCATGGTCGAAAGACGTGTCAAAAGAAACCTCTCTGGAGCTCTAGAAGAGGGTATTATCTTCTTCAAGTAGTGAGGGTTGGGAGACAGGTATGCTCTGAACGGCTCTGCATCGCTTTTAGCGCGCCCTACATCCAGTGTGTGGAGGGGAGGGGAAGGCTTTTGGCGTGGCCTTAGGTTTCACGCTTACTGCGACCACCGAAGTGAAAATATAGTGGAATCGTGCTGAGGGGATGGCATGCTGTTGGAACTTTGCTTTCTGATCAGGCAGTCTTGGTTTATCAGTGATAGTTTTCTTGAGTAATTCTTTCGCCATGCGAGGTGAAGTGTTTCTTCATTTACAGAACTCGAGTAATTCAGTTTAAATTTAGTATTTGCATTCTCATTCTGGTGATGATTTTGGGTCCGGATTTTCTCAAGTTGGGATACCCATGTGTGGCCTTCAGACTTCTTGTAAACTTTGTTTGAATTTCCTTGCTGTTTTTTTTACTATCATTTTCACGTCATGTCTGTATTCACAAGTATGCTAAATATTTCTCAGATTTTCTGGCTTGATTCTGTCTTTCCTGTCTTGGTATGACCAATTGCACTACGTGCTTTTATAATGGTCTTTACTTCGGCCTTCAGCCATGCTTTTACTAATACTAGTTTTTTTAGATATGAATTATCATGTGTGCTTTACTTGGTTATAATAAATTAATTTCTTTGTGTAAATTCTATGTAATTCACCATGGTTACACACCACGTAGTACTTAAGGATTGTATGCCACTGTCTCCCAGCACATGAGTTCGTCTGGTGCAAAGTTGATTTTTAATCAGGGCTTGAAGACACCCTCCATCTCGTCAAAACGCCGCCGACGCTTGGTTTCGCCACTGCTATCAAGTGTTGCCATGTGAGTAATGTATCACAAACATTATGCGTGTCTCTGTGAGTGAATGAATGTGCTTGCCTTTATCCACTGTGTATTTGCAAATTTCCTCCCATGTCACTTCCATATTCATAAAGGGCAGAAACAATTTTATTAAGGGCTGCAACTTCATGATTTTAATTCACTTTTGTACAAGGTGTGTGCTTTATTGTGCTTAATTTGGTCTCCCCACGTTTGCTTCTTCATTTTATTGAATAGATGATTTAAGTATCAAACCTCTGCTTTATAATTTCATGATCCCCGTCCCATGTTTAATAATCTGTTCTTTTAACATTTATTTTGTTTGTTAAAACTTTGGCTGCTCCCTTAAGGAGTGAGCAGTTAGATAATTTCCATTGCGCAAGTACTGTGGCCACTCGCAAAGTAATTTATAGTGGCAGTGAGCGTTTTAACTTGCATTGCAGATCTCAACTGCCCGAGATCTTACATAGACAACTTAACAAGCTACTTTCAATGTTAAATTTAATTTAGTTAGTTATTAGTATGCTCGATGCTGGAGAGTTAGTAGCTATAGTGTTCAGATTCATGTTAGATTGTGATCCAGAGCCAGTTTTCAGGTTTGTTAATAACTCGAGCTACTTTAAATCACTAAGACTATTTAATATTTCCACACAATCAATAGTTCAGCAGTCTGGTGTGGCAGGAAAGCTGAATTTGTGAATTTCGCATTTAACGAGGATTCACGCTGAATGACATAGTTTTATCCTCACACCGACTCCTGTTCGGACGCCATATAAATAGGAATCCTAGTGTTGAGAAGCAGCTGGGAAGGTTGAAAAAAAAAAAAAAAATAGTCACCAGGTCTGTACAGCACCGCGATTTGGTTATACAAAAGTACTATTGACGCTAGCAACGTATGTATATTGTGTTTATCACGAATATCTCGCCTGGTCAATGGAAAAAAAAGTGTGGACGACTCCCGTACATTATTCTTTCCTAGAATGTCTGTGTTACGTCAGGGTATAAATGCACTTTGTTCTTCCAGACTCCGGTAGATGAGAAAACGAACGTGCCCTCGCTAATACAGAGCCATCTGTTTACGAGCGTTTTGCTGCAGAAAGTCGAATATGTTCGAAGTTCGAATATAACAGATTTTCTTGAAGCAGAAAAGATTCTGACCACAAATAGGCACAGATTTATGAGGCATTACTGATCCAATAGTCATCTTGCACATTTCGTATGTATGTATGTATGTATGTATGTATGTGTGTGTGTGTGTGTGTGTGTGTGTGTGTGTGTGTGTGTGTGTGTCTTACAGGATTATACACGTGATGGGTATAAATTTTCAATGCGTACCAGTAAGCAGTGCATTCTAAATACATAAAACACAACAAATTTTCCTTTTCTCAAACATGTTGTTAACGATGGCTGAAATTCTCGTCATTTTCGCCAGCACCACCACTACAGCGTCTAATTCCACCACGAGAAAAGCACAGTGTTTCTGAAATGACTTCTGATGATTGTTGTTGCTTGGGAAATAGTTTATGGACTACTAAATTGTACCACAGAATTCGAAGGAAGCGACTGGTTGCATATTTACACCCAATAAATTGTCAGTTTAATGACAGTGGTAGTACGTGATCCATAACTGGATGTACTAAAGTTAGGGTCAAAATGTTGTGGGTTGCAGTGGTTATTCGGAGAGGAAGAGGCTATCAAAGCGTAGATGGTGTAGAGACCTGCTGCAAACCACTCTTGGGGCTGAAGACCGGACCAATAACTAGATCAACGATAACTCGAAATGCAGTTGTGTTACAAAGGTTATAATCCAGGTGTTTTATTCGCTGTCGTAGTGTATCAGTTTGGTTTTATTTTTACTAAGCTTGACCAGTTCATAATATAAGGCAGTATCGTGCGGTGACATTTGAAGAACGGGAAGCAAATTCAGACAACCTATTCAAGAGATTTTTTTACATCAGTTAAAAGTTTGTGTTTAAAGGGTGTTACAAAAAGGTACGGCCAAACTTTCAGGAAACATTCCTCACACACAAAGAAATAAAATATGTTAGATGAACATGTGTCCGGAAAAGCTTAATTTCCATGTTAGAGCTCATTTTATTACTTCTCTTCTAATCACATTAATCATGTAATGGAAATACACAGCAACAGAACGTATCAGCGTGACTCCAAACACTTTGTTACAGGAAATATTCAAAATATCCTCCGTTAGCGAGGATACATGCGTTCACACTCCGTCGCATGGAATCGCTGATGCCATGATGCAGCCCTGGAGAATGGTGTATTGTATCACAGCCGTCCACAATACGAGCACCGGGGTTGCGTAGACAAGAGCTTTCAAATGCCCCCCATAAATGAAAGTCAAGAGGGTTGAGGTCAGGAGAGCGTGGAGGCCATGAAATTGGTCCGTCTCTACCAATCCATCGGTTACCGAATTTGTTGTTGAGAAACGTACGAAAACGTCGACTGAAATGTACAGGAGCTCCATCGTGCATGAACCACATGTTGTGTCGTACTTGTAAAGGCACATGTTCTAGCAGCACAGGTAGAGTATCTCGTATGAAATAACGTGCTACAGTGAGCGTAGGTGGAATAACATGAGGCGCAATCAAGACAACAACAAGCACTGAAGTCAACATTACCTTCCTCCAATTGGGCCAACTGGCGGTGAATCGAAGAAGTACAGTACGTACTAACGAAACAATTGAGTATTTTGACAATTGTCTGCACGAAATATTTCAATTTATATTTAAAGAGAAATACTAAAATGAGCTCTAACTTAGAAATGCCCACATGTCCACATAACATATTTTCTTTCTTTGTGTGTGAGGAATGTTTCCTGAAAGTTTGGCCGTACCTTTTTGTAACACCCTGTATACACGTGGTATTGTTACCGCAAAGACATCCATTTCACACTCATAGAACGTGTATACAAAATAAATAACATAGGTTCTTTTCAGGCATCACTTGATAATGGCATAAGCCGAAACGGCCATTCTGAAACAATAAAACATGTGCAATATATTAAGTAATTCTTATTAATTAAAATGTCTTATTACGCCATATTTCATGCTGCGGGCCGTACAATGAGGAAAACTACATACTTCGTTTGACCTCCGTTATCAGTGTGATACCGCGCCTGCTCGCTGGTTTTGAAATTCTGCCGACTTTAGGCTTCAGCTAGCGCTCTGCTGTCATCGGCACGTGACCCGGCTGACCGCGCATGTAGCTGCCGCGGCTCTGCTCGCTCACAGCTGCTGATGGAACGCAGCAGTCGTAACGTTTACGGTCTCTTGTTATTGCCCCACGCGTCCGCCCTACACTGCATTGTCCGGCGCCCACTACTGGCCCAGAGCAGAGGCGCAGCTAGTACCGCGCGCTGTAGCAGCGGACGGAGTCGTTGGCTGCGCGGTGGCCACGGCCGCGCCTTGTACGGCACAGCGGGCAGCCGGGGCCGTGCAATTAGCGACCGAGTTACGACCTGCCGCACCACGCTTCTTGCAGCCGCTGCCCGCGACAGCTGACGCGCGCTGCGCTCACCAGAGCCCAACACTGACGGCCCGCCACACTTCTTTACGCCCGCTGCTTCAGTCCCGAGGAACTGCCGCGGAATTAAACCAGTGTTCTAAAGGTCGACAGTAAACCCGGAACAAAACGGGGTTTTCACAGGAAAAATTGGGAAGGGAAAATTGGTTCAAATGTTCAAATGTCTGTAAATCTATCGGACCAAACTGCGTGGTCATCAGTCCGTAGCTTACAAACTACTTAAACCTAGGTAAACTAACCTACGGACAAACACACACACACCCATGCCCCAGGGAGGACTCGAACCTTCAAGGCGAGCAACCGCGCGCTCCGCAGGGAGACGTTTTAGACCGCTCGGCTACTCCACCGCGGCGGGAAAATTGGTCCGGGAAAGATTGGGAGAATTCAGGTTCATGCAAATTTTAACTCGTCTAGAAATTTCAGGCAGTATTTGCAGCTGAAACTCAAATGTGTATAAACTTGAATGAAACTTTTCACTCTGCAGCGGAGTGTGCGTTGATATGAAACTTTCTGGCAGATTAAAATTGTGTGCCGGAACCGGGACTCGAAGCTGGGACCTTTGCCTTTCGCGGGCATGCGCTGTACCGAACTTTTTTTTTTTTTTTTTCGTTCTTCAGGTGCCTTAAGTTTTGCGGTCGTTGTTTCAGTTCGTTCTTCTTTGATCATAGAATGAAGGCTCTCACGGCAGGTGTCGTCATTACTTAAAGCTTCCGGGCTGAGATGCCGTGGTCCATATATGAAAATTTCCCCTGACGTTTCGCCCTCGTCTGCGGAAGGCATCTTCGGAGGTAAAGCGGCATCCTCCGAGGATGCCTTCCGCAGACGAGGGCGAAACATCAGGGGAAAGTTTCATATATGGACCAGGCATCTCAGACAGGAAGCTTTAAGTAATGTCGTTCTTGTTTGTTCGTTTGCTCAGCTTTTTTTGTTACAGAGGGCGTTTAGCCCCCTGACCGGGCGCGCTGAGCCACGGCACAAGGCACCGACTGAGCTATCCCGACATGATTCACGATGCCGCCTCACAACTTTACTTCCGCCAGTACCCCACCTCCTACTTTCCAAACTTCACAGAAACTCTCCTGCGAACCATGCAAGACAGGCTCTCCTGGAAGAAAGGATATGGTTGAGATATGGCTTAGCCACATCCTAAGGGGTGTTTCCAGAATGAAACTTTTCAGTCTGCATCTTGCGTTAATAGATAAAGATTTAGTGTCTGAAGGCGAGTCAATTTCATTTTACACAAGTAAAATAGTCACAGAATGTACACTGACAGCAATGGATACAATCAGTTCTCTTTAACTTCTTTTGTTTCATATGATTACAGGATGCATAAGACCAACAACTGTCTGTAATATTTTCCCACTCATCGGAATAGCACCACCAGGAGACAGGTAGCAGCGGAGATCGAGAAGAAGAAACAAGAAGAAGATCCGAGGCACCTAATGTTTGGATTCCAACCTCTCCCATCAAGGCTAAAATCGAGGGAAAGCTCCTTCTCACAACTTCATCAATTCCAAAATCTGCAGAAGTTCGTCGAAATGAGCTGTGGAGAGCCACGTCACCAGGAGGACTGTGGACAGCAAAAGAGAAGCCACCAGCAGGGGCCCGTCTCCCGTACGCGACCTGGAAGACCCTCAGAGGCTGAGAAACGGAGTAACAAAGTGTAAAAGCAATACAAAGAAGTGGGGTGTCAATGACGATGAATTTTTGTGAGTTGCTAAGAGACAGGAGTCTGAACACTTGCTAGTATGCAAGATTCTTGGTGTACATTGTAACGTGCAAGACTTCTTCGCTTCCAATGACAATGCCATTCTGGCGGAAGAGTACTGTACCAACGAAGTTAATTCATTTATAGTAGATCGTTAGTTAATATTCAAAATCGTATTTTGATGTAGTGTCTTGTGGACTCGGATAAATAAATAAATAACAACTGCATTCCAGACAAGGTGAGTTTCCGTCATAAAGGGTGCACGGGGATGTGAAGTTAATTTACTGAGACGGACATTCTGATCTCTCGTCCGCCGTGTGCGCGGTTAACCAACCGGACGACACTGCGTTTAGGAAGTCAGACCGGTCGGCAAGCTCGGTCGCGCTTTTAATTAAGAGCAGCCGCCGCTTTCTACACGCCTTTGTTCGTTTTCGCCTTATTTTTCGTTGCCGGTTTCCAGCTACCGTCCTGGAATTTGGTTCACTCGAGTTACTGTCGGCCTGCATGCAAATTGCAGCTTTATTCATACATCAGCTTCCGAAAACAAGGCAATTTTGATACTAAATGGAATTTGGAACTCGCCACGTGAAAGTTAGGAGGATACTTTTGCTGCCTAATGTCACCCATCAGTAGAAAATATGAAGACGCTTATACGAATACTTGTAAACGGCGTTCCTACTGAAAAGTAATTTTTTTTATTCATTCGTCACAATTTTTACTGTAATAGATTTTCTGGCATATCTTCGAACCCGCGAGTGAAACTTATCCAAGCTTATAACCAAGCAAAAGCGCTGCAGCTGACAGAGAAAGTATTAAAACAATAACCTATTGCAGCAGTTCAGAGGGAAGATATGCCGGTATTGCAGTTACGGTGTAACTTTCAAGGACAGAACGCGAATAAAACATTACGACGTCCAAATCTGCAAAGCGGCGTAGCACAGTATTATTGACAGTAAAACAGTCATACAATGAAACGCATAAGAGTAAACTAAACACAAACCCATAGAGCACGAATGAGACTGTTGTCTCTCAATTCCTTCGCAGAATGAGCAGCGTACTAGTAATTTAATACAGCTGTCACTAATATACATGCATTTCATGTACTACTCAAATATAGTCAGAAGTGGAATTTTTTGCAAATATAAGCATTCCATAGCTGTACATGTGGAAGGTACTCACAGCGAACTCAAAACCACGTAGAACGCTAGTGGCATAATGCATGAATAGTCAGTCTTGTGGCTAGTTACTTTATTCATTGCAACTGTAAACTCAAATCTGTTTTTTAACGTGCAGCACGATTGACAGAGCATACTAAACAATGGTAGGCTCGTAAGACAATCGTGTTCTTACTACGCAGTGAACTAACTATTATCAAAAATTCCTAAACCTTTCTCGCAAAAAAGAAGTCGACATTCAACCTTACATTCTTTTCGTCTTTCGATGTTTCAAAAAACTATTTCTACAAGACACTGTTTGAACACTGCATTTCTCTATTCCGGTTATTTTAAGATATGCAGTGTTTTCAGTACTGTTCCGTTGCAAAGAATAAAAAAGTTGGTATTTAGTGACAAATGATAAGCCTCCTATCATGCAATAAATACCTGGGATGAAGATAAAGAACGTGTGAAGAAAAATTTTAAAGGAAGTTTTCAGGGAATCTTCCGAGGAGTTCATCAGGCAGCTAACTGCGTAGTGTTGATGTTCGTAAACAGTCGTGTGAATTTTCCTAATCGCTGATCATCGAAGTGCAGATCCAAGCCCAAAATGTGTGGACATCTTTTCTTATTATTTAGGGATGATAATGAGGGATCATGTAGTTTATATTATGGGCCATTTTAGTTTTATAGAATATTATCAACAGCAGATAATAGCATGCTTGTAACTGTCTTTCATCCATTATTAGCCATTTCCTCTGTAGTAAATTACGCGCAGAGGAAATGGAATAGACGCTGTGATATTTTCTACTTTTCACGCTCATGAAGCAGTACTTTCGTTAAGAAGGCTGAATAATGCGTACAACTTTTATTTCTTATGAGTTGAGTGACTGGTTGTGAAAACTGTCATATCAAGATCCATTGTACCACTCAACAGTGCCACCTTTCGAGACGGCAACACAGTAAAAACCAACACTAGTCCCTCCATCTTTGTTTACTAGAAAATAGGTCACAGTGAGAATAGTATGAAAACACATTTTTCCATTCAGTACCAAAAATGTTCAGATGTTTGTAAACCTATTGGACCAAACTGCAATGGTCATCAGTCCCTGGACATACAAACTACTTACACTACTTCCTGGTCAACTGAAAGTGTAGTGATAAGATACGCACAAGAAGTTCTCCCCTCTCCCTCCCCTCACAACGCCTCGCCCTGTTCACGGAACTGGCGTGTGTGGAACGAATTTTTATTTTATAGAATTCTGTGCGATTTGTTATTGGGCTAATTTTAATCAGTCTTTGAAAACAATATGTGGTACTGAAGAATAGCATTCCTAGCTGGAAACTGTCTTCGTGTATCAATTAGGTAGATTTTTAATGAAATGAGAACTTTCCTGAGCGCTCCTTATTTCTAATTATTTATACCACTTTGTGACCACTGGTGCCTGACGTACGAATCGCCACGTGTTCATTGACGTGCGCTCTCTGGGGTCCTCGCAGTCTACTGCGGTACCTTTCAGTACAGAAAGGTTGCATTGTTCGTAATTTGATTAGGAGTGCTCTCCTAACCTGACAGTCTCGAGTAATCATGTTTGAGACAGAAAATCTGCAATCCCTCATGAGGGTTTAGTGTTCATGTAAAAGATGAAGGATGCGCATATTCAATTATCAAAAAAAAAAAAAAAAAAAAAAAAAAAAAAAAAAAAAAAAAAAAAAAAAAAAAAAAAGGAACTTCGTCTGTTACGACGCACCACAGAAATGTCTTTTACGATGCTACATCATTAGTGTATCGAACTAACCACGGCGGCGTAAATCTCTCTTAATGTAAAAACAAGTTCCATTCAAGTAACAACATCCTCGTGTGGGATGGTTTGTACGTTATTTTTGTCTTCGCCGCGGTGGAGTAGCCGAGCGGTCTAAAGCGTCTCGCTGCGGAGCGCGCGGCTGCTCGCCGTGGAGGTTCGAGTCCTCCCTGGGGTGTGGGCGTGTGTGTGTTTGTCCTTAGGTTAGTTTACCTAGGTTTAAGTAGTTTGTAAGTTACGGACAGATGACCACGCAGTTTGGTCCGATAGATTTACAAACATTTGAACATTTTTTGTCTTCAGGTGCAAACTTCTAGCCTTTCATAGTACCTTCAGAGAACCTGAGCTTAAAGCACGACAATGCATCACATCATTGTTCGTGAATCATGTCATTGTGCTTCACAGAACATTCTAGGTAATAAATGAACTAATCCGGGTCACATTTTCACTGGATTTCAAAGGATTACACGACATACCTGAAAAAGAACAGAAGGCTGGAGTATTATGCTGACGTATAAGTTGTTGGAGACGAGGCCAATGCTTTAATTGCACAAAAATTCGGGGCCAGATTGGCCCGGGCCTTCCTTATGGAAAAAAATTCTGGCTTTCGTATACGGTGTTTCTAAGTAATCACAAAAAGTCTGTGCCATGTCACTAGATAACAGATCTGATGTATCGAGAGTTTATTACGATATATCTACCGTGGTAGCATCAGATGTGGGTGGAGAGCATAGCATTGTATGTGATGTGGCGTTTAGAGTGAGGTGGCGTCGATGGGGTAACATACATAACATGGTATCTAGAGTGAGCACTGAGCACATGTAACCTGGTACTGACAATCAGTACATCTGACATGATGTTGAGAAGGTAGCACAGTCATCACACAATCAAGAGGGTGGTATCAGGTGGGTGGTTTTGAGAGGGTAGCATACATGATATCGAAAGTGTAGCACATGTAGTATTGGGAAGGGAAAAGAAAGATTAAAACTCCGTCGACAGAGTGTAGTATTGAGAAGGCAACAAAGATGTGACGTGGTATCTAGACAGCGACACATCTAACATGCAATCAGTTATGATATCAAGAGGGTAGCAAATCAGGTGTGGTGTCAAAAGTGTAGTACAGATGACATGCTCTGGAGATGATAACACGTGTGATGTGGTATCGAGATGGGGATACAAAAGATATGATAACTGAGCGTTAAAATACCTACCAAGATATCAAGAGGATACCGCTTCCTATGTGGTATCACATGTGAAATTGCACTGTATCGAGAGTGTAAGAGAGCGAATGTATCGAGACGGTAGCACATTGATTAAAAAAGGGGTCCACTACTCAGGAACACACATTTTCAATAATTTACCAGTAACCATAAAAATTTATATACATGTGGCGTTTGTTCCGAAAGAACAGACGTCACCTCTGATCCAGCAGTTGTTATATATATATATATATATATATATATATATATATATATATATATATATATTCACGGAATATTTGACATCAACTGCGAATGGGCAAAGTTGAAAATGTGTACCCAGCCGGGATTCGAACCCGGGTCTCCCGCTTTCTAGGTAGTTGCGCTGGGTATACATTTTTATTCCGTGAATACGTAAAAAATTAGCTACAAATAAAGATCAGTTTGAGAGGAGTCTAAAATACTCTTTCTACTCCACTAACGAATTTTAAATAGAACCAAATGATTATGTATCTGTATTCATAATATTAGTATTATTATATTATCGACTTTTAAAAAAATATTTTTTTTTGGCATGGTCCACATCCACGAGGATTTCCTCAACGTGTTTCTGTGGAACGAACAACTAATCTAATGCGTGCTATAGGCAGGGTAGAATGTGCTGTGGCAGCAAGAGTGAAGTACACCAGCTGTGATATGGAGAGGGGAGCATACGTGACACTGTATCGAGGAAAAAAAGTACGACATCGTATTGAAAGAGTGCTACATCTGACGTAATCTCAAGATGGCAGCTCATTAGACGAGTTATCGAGGAGTTTTGCACTCCAGATAAGTTTCAGCGCACAATGAACTCCTTTGGTTGTGAAGTGTTATGGCTTAACAGTGCTAAAGTGCTAAGGACCAATTCTGGTGAATAGAGCGTTGCTCATTACAGTAATCGCGTCGTAATTGAGTTGGCCTTTGGCACGGCTTTAAGTCGAGTTGTTTCCCGAACAGCAGTGAGATGCGCGCCTCAAACAATCTGCTGCCAAGTCCAGACGGACAGCCGTCTGCCGTTGCTCTAGCGGCCGCCCTAACCACTCACCATTAGCCATAATTGCAGCCTGACCGTACGCTTTTCACTTAACAACTGCGCGTCGTGACGCAAACGCGTCCGTCGTCCCTAGTTAAGGTGTCCTAGACTTAATAGCAGGAGGTCTTCGAATGCACGTACGCGGATCGATCTGCACATCCGATGAGCGATTTTTCTGCATATCTTCCGAGATAACAACCAGTTGTGCAATTCGGTATTGAAAGTAAAGGGAATGGCTATACCATAAGTCTGTCTGCAATGACGTTCCCATACATTATGAGCCAGTTACTTTACATCACACAAACTATTCCACTTCATACGCTCTTATATCTCCGATCATATCGTTGTTGTTTTTGTTTCCAATTACACATTGCAGTGGAGCAATTTCTACACAGACTCACGGTAACAATTATGTATTTTTTGAGTAGATCTAAAGAAGTGTTACCCAACTGGTTCGTAATCAGAAAATAATATCTGAGAATATGTTACTGGAATAATGAAAGATGAATATAACACATTTTTACGACAGTGACTGCCGGCCGCGGTGGCCGAGGTGACTGAGGCGCTGCAGTCACGGTCAGCACGGCCACTACGGTCGGGGGTTCGAATCCCCCCTCGGGCATGGATATTTGTGCCGTCTTTAGTCTTAGGTAGTTCGTAAGTAGTTTGTAAGCTTAGGGACTGATGACCCCGTAGTTAAGTCCCATAAGTTGCACAAACATTTGAATTTTTTCGACAGTGACTGGCGCGCCGCAGTCCCCTCGGCCACCGCGGGCGGCTAATATGTGTTCAATATAACAACAAAAATTCCAAAAAGGATTGAAATCGTATTTATACTACCACTTGAAAGTCTGATTATTACCTTCCATGTTAGTTAATGTTGTTGTAATTAGACAGTAAGCATGTAATCGAGATGAAGCTGAAAACTGGTTTGAAATTGGGTTTAAAGCTTGTTCAAATGTTTGTATAGCTTATGGGGCTTAACTACGGGGTCATCAATCCCTAAACTTACAAACTACTTATGAACTAGCTAATACTAAGGACGGCACAAATATCCATGCCCGAGGGGGGATTCGAACTCCCGACCGTAGTGGCCGTGCAGACCGTGACAGGAGCGCCTCAGTCCCCTCGGCCACCACGGCCGGCGTTTAAAACTTGTTGGAATTCTCTAAGCTCTCTCATTATCAAACTATGGATTAATTCAAGGTTTTTTTACGCTCTATTTTAGGGAAATACTAAAGCATTGCAATGTTCTGATGTTATATCCCGTTAAATATGTGGCGTTCCATGGTAGAAGTTTACATTCAGATTCAGGTAATATATGTGGTTAACGTCGAAAACGAACAAATATGTAATGAGTTACCATGTTACTCCCGATGCCGTAATTCTATTTATTGGTGGTTACTGTGAGCACAAGGTAGATTTGGAGGAACGGAAGTGTTTATCACTTTATTTATCCTGAACCACGAGCCACACAATGATATAATTATTATGGAGCATTCAGTGATACATGTAGAAACTGTATGGAAAACGTGTTGCGAATACAGTTTGTAGTTAAAGAGAAATAATTAAAACTTCTTGTGATGCTGAAGTTTCAATGCATCAATAGCGAAAAACTTGTTACTATAAACTTTTCCCTTTCATCATTTCACGTGGGGGCGGGGGGGGGGGGGAGGTTCACGAGTAGTAATATATTAAATATTTGATGTTATATATGTAGTTTGTTTGGCGTAGCTAAGTGTTTTATCATTTTCGAGTAATAGATGATCGAAATTAGCACATTTTAGCACTGCCAGCTACAAGAGAAACAGTTTCTAATTATACTCTGGGTATCTTGTTACTTTACATAAAATTATAGCTTTTAATGAGTAGAATAGGGTACGATTTTAATTTCTTAAAATAGATCAATAATTACGCGAAATTCTGAAATTGATGTAAGACACAAGGGCCAAAGAACGGAAGTCATTGGTCTCACCAACTTACGCAATACTTAAAGTAATTTATGCTAAGAAAACACACACACACACACACACACACACACACACACACACACACACACACACACTTATTCCAGAGGGAGGAATAGAACCTCCGGCAGGAGCGGCCGCGCATTCCTTAACAGACGGCCATTCCCGTTCGTATTTGTTTCAAATGTTTGTATAGTCTATGGAACTTAACTACGGGGTCATCAGTCCCTAAACTTACAAACTACTTATGAACTACTTACGAACTAGGACGGCACAAATATCCATGCCCGAGGGCGGATTCGAACCCCCGACCGTAGTGGCCATGCAGACCGTGACTGGAGCGCCTTAGTCCCCTCGACCACCGCGGCCGGCCCGTTCGTATTTTGGAGGATCGCTGAAGGAGTGTGTAACACGTCATTTCCGTGGGATCTGTGTACGCAACCCTGCATGAAAATACGAAGTGTCCTCCAGGTGGGTACCGCGAATGCTGACAGATGGCCATCAAGGCTGCGCGTGTGGCAAATTCTCGGGCAATGTAATCGCCTGTTGGCAGCATGAATGAGAGTTTCTTTTCATCGATTGTGGCAATGGATGAGACATGGATGCCGTCTCTCAATCCGGAAACCGCCAGGCAGCTCAATACGTCAGCGATTTTCCAATGCTCAAAGCAGACTCCTAAATAAGCGTTCCCGGTAGCCATGGAATCACTGCATCGTCATTGTGAAAAATGTTTACAGCTGCAGCGAGAAGTGACAGAAATTGCAAAGTTTGCTCTGGATCATTTAGTGAGAAAACAAGCGGAGGTGTTACAACTTGAATGCATCTCGTAGTATGTGATATCTGGCGTTCCCCATGGAAGTGTTTTGGGCCCCTACTTATTTTGAAAAACGATGTAGGAGACAATAGGACTAGCTCTCTTAGACTGTTCGCGGATGATCGGTTACTAAAGTCAACAAAATATGAAAAGCAACTGCAAAAAGTTTTAGATGAGATATCAGCATGGTGCAAAAATTGGCAATTGACCCTTAATAAAGATAAGTGTAATGTCATTCATATGACAACTAAAAGAAATCCGTTAAACTTCATTTACCCGATAAATCAGTCAAATCTAGAGGCCAACAATTCAACTAGATGCCTAGGAATAACCATTACAAACAAATTAAATTGGAAAGAACACACAGAAAATATTGTAGGGAAGGTGAAGCAAAGACTACGTTTCACTGGCGTTCTATTTTGAAGTATTGCTGCACATTGTGGGATCCACACCAGGTGGGATTGACAGACGATTTAGAGAAAATTCAGAGAAGAGAAGTTCGTTTTGTATTATCGTGATATAGGGGATGGAATATAACGGAAATGAAGCACGAGTGGAGGGTGGAAATCATCAAAACAAAGGCGTCATTCGATGCAGCGAAATCTATTTGTGACATTTCCAACTTTCTCTTCCAAATGCGAACATATCTTCTTAGCACCCATCTACATAGGGAGACATGATCATTGTAGCTTAGTGTTAGCTAGTTCATAAGTAGTTTGTAAGTTTAGGGACTGATGACCCCGTAGTTAAGTCCCACAAGCTATACAAACATTTGAACATTTGAATAAAATAAGATAAATCACATCGAAAACAAAAAGTTTTAGGTGTTCCATTTTTCCGTGAGCTATTAGAGAATGGAACTACAAAGAAATATCATAAATGTGATTCGATGAACCCTCTACCATGCACTTCAATGTGACTTGCAGAGTATCCATGTAAATGTGGATGTAATAGATGTTCTGGCATATTTTCCAACTCCCGAGTGAAATTTATCCACGCTTATAAATTAGAAGAAACACTGCAGTTGACAGTGAAAGGATTAAAACAACAGAATCTGGGAAAACATCGATCATTGTCTATTGTATTAGTTTATTCAAGTGACGATAAGTTTATACTTCAGTTAAGGTGCATCTCTCAAGGAGAAACCGTGTTAGTATCGCATTATGACGTCTGAAACTGCAAAGCGGCATAGCAAAGTATGATTATCGGACAGGAAAACGCAATAAAACGAGTGGGAGAACACTAATCATAGCAATAAGACGAATGGGAGTACTCTGATCATAGCACCATAGACTACGAATAAGGCATTAGTCCTTCAATACCCTAAAAAAAAAAAAAAAAATAAAAAATAAAAAAAGTGAAATAGTGGGAAGCGTGTCCCTGGGTAGCCTCTTACAAGGGAACCTCCCCATCGCACTCCCCTCAAATTTGTTATACGTTGACCCAGTGGATAGGCCTTGAAAAACTGAATACAGATCAGTCGAGAAAAGTGGGAGAAGTTGTGCGGAACTATGAAAAAATTAAGCAAAATATAAAATATGAGCAGTCCATCCGAAAGATAAGCAACGTCGAGCAAGTTGTAGGAACAGTAGTGCAGTGGTCTTGTGGCTAGTGTGAGGAGCTGCGGAACGAGAGGTTGTTGGCTCGAGCCTTCCCACAGGCGAATGTTTTAAGTTTTTCATTTTCAGAAAATTATTATCGGTCCGTCCGTCCGATCGTCCGATGCGACGTAACTACGATGTAGTATGAGGACGCTACGCGTAAACAAACATCTAGCCGGCCGCGGTGGCCGAGGAGACTGAGGCGCTTCAGTCACGGTCTGCAGGGCCACTACGGTCGGGGGTTCGAATCCCCCTCCGGGCATGGATATTTGTGCCGTCCTAGTTCGTAAGTAGTTCATAAGTAGTTCGTAAGTTTAGGGAGTGATGACCCCGTAGTTAAGTCCCATAAGCTTAACAAACATTTGATCATTTTTGAACATCAGGCCTGTTTTCCCGTGGAGGAATCGGTTGACCTATCACCTAGTGATCAAATGATTTAAGTTCCCATTGGAGAGGCACTTCCTTTCGTCTGCTAATCGCAAGGATTTGCGGTGCGGTCGCAAAACACAGACAGTAAACTAATTAAAGCAAACAGATTATATTTTTGGGTAAATAAAAAAATTAAAATTTTCGTTCGAGGGAAGGCTTAAACGAATAACATCTCGCTCTGCAGCTCCTCGCACTAGCCACCAGACCATCGCTCCTTTATGTCCTTTATGCTGACAATCTGCTCGACACTGCCTATCTTTAGCATGGACGTTGAGTTTATATTTTGCTTATTGTTTCATAGTTCCACACAACTACTTCCAGTTTTCTCGATTGATCTGTGTTCAGTTATTCACGACCTATCCACTGCGCCAACTTATAAATAAATCTGAGGGGGTAGGAGGTACGATAGTGAGGTTTCAAAAATGTTCAAATGTTTGTATAGCTTATGGGATTTAACTACGGGATCATCAGTCCCTAAACTTACAAACTACTTATGAACTAGCTAACACTAACGACGGTAGAAATATCCATGCCCGATGGGGGATTCGAACGCCCGACCGTAGTGGCCGTGTAGACCGTGATTGGAGCGCCTCAGCCCCCCCACCCTTTTTTTTTTTTTTTTTTTTTTTTTTTTTTTTTTTTTTTTTTTTTTTTTTTTTGCTCTATGGGTAATTCTGCTCATTGCGGACGCTGATCGTATTTCTTCGTTGATGTTCGAAGTGTTGTTGGCTCAGCTATTTTATTACAGAGGGCTTTGAGCCCCCTGACCGGGCGCGCTGAGCCACGGCGCCCGGCTCCCCTCGGCCACCGTGGCCGGCTAGGGAGGTTTGCTTGTTAGTAATTTAGATCAGTATATCGCAAGTGGCCGCAGTGGCGTCAAATAAAGAAACTTGCACCAAGGTGGCTAAACAGGACCCCTGTTGGGGTGTAACGGCCATAAATGGCACACGTGATCATCGCAGACCAGTACAGGACCGCAGAAGGTCGGTGGTGACGGAAGACGTGTAGCGGAGCCCGCACAGCTAGCAGAGATGGAGCAGTTAGCGGTGCGCATTACGGACTGCGGTGTCGGCCGCTATCAGCTGGCGTCGCTGGCCACGCCGCAGACGTGCGCGCCGAGCACAGATCGTATCCGCGGCGCTCTTCTCGCCTGCCTACTCTAAACGGCGCTACGCCGGCTATTTGTCTGTCAGCCCGAGCGCCCAACAGCCTCGCCTTCGTAGTGAGCTCACCGAAGGCTCCAACACTTCCAACTGTATTTCACCTTTGTAGGCTCTAACGCATTACACCGCAGCAAATAAAAAATTAGTACACTGTCTTAGACTGTTCCAGTTCACTCAACAGTGCATATGGAGTACACGAAATGATTATATTTACGGATAAATTGCTCAAGTGATACCGAAGTACTAGTTCTAAATCCATGCTCAAACATATACGAGGGTTGGAACTTAAATAGTGACAACTATTTTTTCATAACCGAGACAAAGGCGTTACATGTTAGCACCTGTTACTATCGTTCAAGCATATGGTTTCGAAAAAGGCGATCGTGTGAAACCCAGCTCGCGCTATTCGTTCACGATACTCAGAGGGCCATAGACACGGGTTATCAGGTAGATGCTGTGTTTCTTGACTTCCGCAAGGCGTTTGATACAGTTCCCCACAGACGTTTAATGAACAAAGTAAGAACATATAGTCTATCACACCAATTGTGTGATTGAATTGAAGAGTACCAAGATAACATAATGCAGCATGTCATTCTCAATGGAGAGAAGTCTTCCGAAGTAACAGTGATGTCAGGGGTACCACAGGGCAGTGTCGTGGGTCCGTTGCTGTCACGATATATGTAAATGACCTTACGGATAACATCGCAAGTTCACTTAGGCTTTTGCGAATGATGCTGTAGTATATGGAGAGGTTGTAACAATGAAAAGCCGGCCGCGGTGGCCGAGGGGACTGCGAACTCCGACAACTCCAACTGTATTTCACCTTTGTAGGCTCTAACGCATTACACCGCAGCAAATAAAAATTAGTACACTGTCTTAGACTGTTCCAGTTCACTCAACAGTGCATATGGAGTACACGAAATGATTATATTTACGGATAAATTGCTCAAGTGATACCGAAGTACTAGTTCTAAATCCATGCTCAAACATATACGAGGGTTGGATCTTAAATAGTGTCAACTATTTTTTCATAACCGAGACAAAGACGTTACATGTTAGCACCTGTTACTATCGTTCAAGCATATGGTTTCGAAAAAGGCGATCGTGTGAAACCCAGCTCGCGCTATTCGTCCACGATACTCAGAGGGCCATAGACACGGGTTATCAGGTAGATGCTGTGTTTCTTGACTTCCGCAAGGCGTTTGATACAGTTCCCCACAGAGGTTTAATAAACAAAGTAAGAGGATATGGTCTATCAGACCAATTCTGTGATTGGACTGAGGAGTTCCTAGATAACAGAATGTAACATGTCGTTTTTAATGGAGAGAAGTCTTCAGAAGTAAGAGTGATGTCAGGTGTGCCACAGGGGAGTGTCGTGGGTCCGTTGCTATTCACGATATATATAAATGACCTTACTAATAACATCGGAAGTTCACTTAGGCTTTTTGCGGATGATGCTGTAGTATATTGAGATGTTGTAACAATGGAAAATTGTATTGAAATTCAGGAGGATCTGCATCGAATTGATGCATGGTGCAGGGAATGGCAATTCAATCTCAATGTAGACAAGTGCAATGTGCTGCGAATACATAGAGAGAAAGATCCTGTATCATTTACCTACACTATAGCAGGTCAGCAACTGGAAGCAGTTAATTCCATAAATTATCTGGGAGTAGGCATTAGGAGTGATTTAAAATGGAACGACCATATAAAATCAATCGTCGGTAAAGCAGATGCCAGACTTAGATTCATTGGAAGAATCCTAAGGAAATGCAGTCCGAAAACAAAGGAAGTAGGTTACAGGACACTTGTTCGCCTACAGCTAGAATACTGCTCACCGGTGTGGGATCCGTACCAGGTGGAGTTGATAGAGATGGTAGAAAAGATCCAACGGAGAGCAGCGCGCTTCGTTACAGGATCATTTTATAATCGTGAAAGCGTTACGGAGATGATCAATAAATTCCAGTCGAAGACTCTGCAGTTGAGACGGTCTGACGCTTGGTACGGTCTTTTGTCGAAGTTTCGAGAACATACCTTTACCGAGGAGTCTAGCAGTATATTGCTTCCTCCTACGTATATCTCGCGAAGAGATCATGAAGATAAAATCAGATAGATTAGAGCCCACACAGAGGTATACCGACAATCTTTCTTACCGCGAACAATACGTGACTGGAATAGGAGGGAGAGCCGATAGTGGAACTCAGGGTACCCTCCGCCACACACCATCGGGTGGCTTGCGGAGTATGGATGTAGATGTAGAGGTAGATGTAGAACTCGTTGTCAGCGATGACGAAATCGTAGAATACCGTTATCACAGCCTGATCTGTTGATGGTGCGAATGAATGAGGCGGTCTGCTGCCTATCGAATTTCTGGAAACGATTCTGAAGCGAATGCCACAAAGTGGTTCCTTCATCTTCGGAATCAAATCAGAGTCACAAGAATTTAAGGACGGGGAGTACGGTGGATGGTACAGTACTCCCCAGTCCCCTCAACCGAACAGAGCAGCCACAGCTTGAGCTGCATGCGCCCGTGCCTTTCGTGCAAAATGATGGGTGGGTTGCGCAGGAACTGTTGCTGCTTCTTTCGCAAAGCTGGTCGCAGTTGATGCTCCAAAAACGAAAATACTGTGTATTGACGGTCTGCCTTAGAGGAAAGTAATGCGATAGAATAACACCATCACAGTCGTACATGAGAATCACCGGCTCTGACGCACTTTCCACTTTCGCGACGACCCCATAATGACGTCATTCTTTGGATTGGCGTTTCAGTTTTGGCATGTGGTCCATGTCTCATCCAGTGTTACTATAAGGCGTAAGAAAGCCTCTCCTTCGCGCTCATAGAGCTCCTAGTGCCTCTGAGCAGCGTCATAATGCATCCATTTCTGCCTTTATGTCAATTCATGCTGAACCCACCGTGATGCAATTTTCACATCCCCAAGCGTTCTTTCAGGATATTAACCATAGTCGTATGCGCTAATCTGGTTTCGTGAGTGAGCTGACGAATTGTCGATCACTGTCCACTAACGCGGCAACAGTATGCACTTCTTCAGAGACGCTAGGACGACCTGCCCGATGCATGTCTGTCACAGTTTGCTGATCTTCTTTTCAGGCTTTTACCCATCGTGCCACGAACGGCAATGCCGATTCGCCGCACGCCTCTTCAAGTCCTTGATGACACTGTCGTACTGTACGACCTCTGGCACATTAAATCTTCATCCAACTCCGTTGTTACTGTTTAGAAAACATAGTGACACTGTTGCGTTAAACCACTCGCTCACAAGTGACTGTTTTTCCCTCGATTGTGCGTTCGCCGGTGACGTGGGACGGGCGAGTCCATTTGCTCGGAGGTAAAGTAAGTATGTCAACAATGTGTGCTATCTGCGACAATGATAGATTCTATTGCATAGTATCTCCACAGCAGTGTTGCAACTATTTAATTTTCAACCCTAGTACATAAGTACAAGGTGCAGCTTCTACGCGCGGAATTCAGTAGCAGATTCTGGCACCCATTCGATCATACAGATGACGAATACTGTCTTGGGATGCATTAGTCCACGCCTATTCGTTCTGTTGACGTAGTTTCGCAGGAATTGTGGACTGATCAGTCACATGTGTGAGTTCTCGTCCCAACATATCCCACTCATAATCGGTTAAAGTTAAAAATTCAAAGAGTAACCAGTGTTTTCACAGAGTAATGATTGTCCTCTTTTTCAAGTTACATGAGTAAAATGTTGATGATCAATTTTAGCACCAGTAACATACCCGTGACCGATGCAACTAGCAAACTTGATTATAAATGACGATAGAAATGACACACTTTACAGATCTCAGCAAATACGATTTATCCTATTGTGATAAAATTTCGCATATGTGACGTTCAAAACATGCAGAATGACACTGTATACACAATTAGAACGATGCATGCCAGAAGGTATTCTACAACAGACTTCGAATCTACAGTTTTATTACAGTCTAGAACAAATTTTTCACACTTGACCTTCAAAACAAGAAAGCATTGTCATGATTTCGTATGTTGATAGCTGAAGGGTACCATATCCCAGATTTCGATTCTGTTTGACCGATTACCATATATTTTGGCGGACAAGTCTAATTTTTCGTGTACAGAGGAGGGGGAGGTTGGTAGAGAACGGGGAAGGTAAAAACATGGCACAGTTGGGTGGATGTAAGAGTGAAGGAGGTAAAGAAGGACGCAGAGCTGATGGGCGGAGAGAGGAGGGTAATAAATTGATGTAAAGGAAGGGAGGGAGGATATAGGCGCAGAGAGGAGCGAAAGGTGCATAGAATTTGCGATAAGAGATGCACAGAAGGTGGGGTGGAAGTGATGATCAGACGTAGGAGAAGGAGAGGGAAATTGACAAAGGGAGGAAGATGTTCAAAATGTTCAAATGTTTGTAGCACTTATGGGACTTAACTACGGGGTCAGCAGTCCCTAAACTTACAAACTACTTACAAATTAGCTAATGCTAAGGACGGCACAAATATCCATGCCAGAGAGGGGATTCGAACCCCCGACCGTAGTGGCCGTGCAGACCGTGACTGGAGCGCCTCAGTCCCCTCGGCCACCGCGGCCGGCTTAATTGGCAGTGCGTTGTTTATGTGTTAACCGCAGTAAGCTTATAAGTAAGTCGGGAAAATACTGGGTTCATCTACAGTACTGTTAATAGATAGAAAGGGAGAGAACAATCACTGTGAATTTGTTGTGTTTGTTGGTAGTGTTAATGAATATGATATTCACGTATATCGTGCTTATCAGTGGGACAATATAAGAAAAAATGCTTGCATCGTCTACCATACCTTTCTGAAAGCGCGTATCTATACGGGTTGCAAATTTCTCCTATTTCAAGTGTGTGTGTGGGGAGGGAGGAACCGGTGTTGAGGTAAGTATCCACTATCCTACTTGCTGCGCCTGTCAAGCACTGCCCTTAACGAAGCCGCTTTTTGCGATGACGCACTAAGTTTCCTTTCTCTGGATTCAAGTGAAAGCGCCGACAGAGATGGAATGCCGCGATTGTGGCCACAGAATGGGTACATAAATCGGGGAGGCGTTTATGCGAGAAAAGCGGCCGAGCCGGTGTCCGCCAACAGCCCGCCGCGCCGCTTCAATCACGATCTGAGTGAGGCACCGGCTGCGTACAGAATGGCGAGCGCCGTACTGCCCGCCGGGGAAAACTCTGCACGGGCGCCCTCAATTATTCTCAGATTAGCTCCCAGCACCTCCAGCAAAGAAATTTCTATTGAGCTCGTGAAAGTCACCGAACGGTCAATCGTGAAGGTACTCGGTGAAATTCCGAACGAGCTCTTGCTTGCGTCGGTACATTTGCTAACCGGAATTCTCAAGGTGACCACCTGCTAATGGCTTTCAAGTGATGGCATCGTCATGCCACCTGAATAAATACCATACCAGGTTAGTCACTGTTTCTTATTGATGTAGGCTACTCGTTCTAGTTCATTGATTTTCCGTGTACAGAACACCATACATTAAATTATAGCGTGAGTCAGCTGCAATGAAAATTTAATGTTTTTTCTCCCAATAATCAGCCACTCAGCTGGCCTTGTTATTGGCTAGCTGTAGGTTTTGGCACGTCAGTACACTATCGTCGGTTTGGAGATTTCCGCGGTGACATAGAAATTTCCCATCGAGGTATCTCCATCGGTCAAGCCTGTTGAGAACCTTCCGGGTTCTGAAAGATTTATTACTTCCGGGCGCAAGTTCTTCTTTCTCATACTGGTTAGGTCACTGCGCTGTTTTAAATTTTTAGTTTCTATTGCTATTTAGGACACTTTAAATTTTTGTAAATAATTAGAAACAACTTTAACAAAACAGAAATAAACACCAATATAAGACTGAGTATATGTATAGTATTGCATTAAATCCATGTCCGTGTCTGCATGCAGCATATCACAACTTTAATGTTACCTCAATTGCTCTTTTGCAGAAATTTGAAAGTGTCGTATGTCCGCTATAGCAGTGCGTATGAAATACACAGACTGACTTTTCGATTGTATCTGTGAAAATTGCAAGCAATATTAAATAACGATTTTGTTCTCTCTCCCTCTCTTCGTCTTAATTTTGCAACGACTTAACTTTAAAAACTATTGCTAATGACCTAGTGCCAGTATATGCACATCAGTTTCATAAAACCTGCACAAAATCAAAATCGTATTAGCAGCCTGATACGAGAATAACTCAGCGAATACTAATTCAACATAATCTTCACGGGGACTGAAGCAGGTTGTAAAAAATTAATCATCCTCATTTTCTCTTTGTTTGTTGTTACATTAAAATATCGGGTGATCGAGCGTTGCTCGGGAATTTTTTTCTGTTACATAAGGGTATTGCTATATAAACATTTTGGAACTCTACCTACGCAGAAATTGCAAACGTTAAACGAAAATAACCATAAATGTACCTAGTTCTGTGCCACAGTAAATAGTTTTGTCCAAAATTTCCTAGATATTTTGAAGTGTACAAGTTGGCTACAAATGCAGAAACTTTTTCAGTTCGTTAATGTGCCGAAGAAAACTTTATCGAACATTTATTGTAAAAATGCGAAACGTGATACACAATTTTAATGCAAAACGTTACAATGTCATCAGAGGTACACGAAATAAAAATGTATAGCGTATATTTGTTTTGGAAAATCCTATTGTTTCAGGAATGACGTCTATACAGGTAAATTAAATAAGCGAAACGAGATCTACATTAAAAATTTGATGCTAATCGTTAGAATCGTTTCAGAGATACATGAAATATAGCCTATGTGAGAGACGAGGATGACCGAGCTCCCTCGGTAAGACTTTTGTTTCCAACGATGGTGTTTTGTTAGAAAATATATTATGAGTTACATACTGATTAAACATACATAGCTTTCAGTCTTACTTCGTGTGAACTGGTTATTTGGATGCGCTACTGCGGGTTCCTTTATTTCATCACCTCCCTCTCACATGCAGTCACAGTCACGTCGTCGCACACACATTACACGCGTGATCTCATACTCGTTTAATGATACACGACACGTCATCGCGACAGGGTGATGCTGTGACAGGACGTAATGCCCCAGTAGCGACGGTGCTACTCACTGCGTTTTCGAATCTAACATATCTTCTGTGATCGGAGAAACAGGAAATTAATTTTTTGACATATATGTATATAATTTTGGAAAATCGCGTTTTTACGAAAAATACAACTATGTAAGTGAACTTCAGAAAAAAAAAAGAAAAAAACAGAATAAATACAAAATTTCATTGAAATCATTAGATCAATTTCCGAGACAGCCAATCTAATATATAAAGCAGAGTGTCCGTATGTTTGTAAGTGTTGCATAAAAATCTACAGTTTTGTTCCAATCTTTATGAAATTTTGTACACGTAAGCTTCAATCTATGAGGACGGTCACCGTAAGTGTAAGAATCACATACGATATATAGTTCACGAGATATGCCGTCATAAAGAATGAGATGCGCGAAAAACTGCTGCATTTTGCGAAAATGCTGCTCATTTTCTCCTAAACCATTGGACCGATTTCAACCAAATTTGGTACACACATTCCTTACCGCGAGGTACAAATTGTTGCATGGTTAAGATTTACATATGGCACATGTTCAAAAGAAATTACGTCATAACCAATAGAAATTGCAAAAATATGCCATATAATGCGGCGAGACTTTCGAAATACACTGTATGAGAATGAGAGTACTTAGCGACTTGCAACAAACTTTAAACATAATTTCAAACTTTTATTAAACTTTTTCTCGCTGGCAACCATAGTAAAATGATGAAAGAAAATGAGTTTCTCGCTTACTACTTTCCCGCTGTTTATGGAGTAAATCTACGGCTCTCGGTATGACGTTACAATTTATAATTTGAACACTACAAATTGGAGCGATAGGAAATTTTACAGACAGTATACACACATATAGTTGAATGTACCTTCTAAATTGTATTACAGTATGACACGTATTTCAAGAGATATGAGCACATAAACAGTAACGTAACGCTGTTCATGGACTAAAACCACGGCTTTCGGTATGATGTTACATTTTATAATTTCTACACTATGAATTGTAGTCGCAGGAAATTTTACAGAGAGAGTACACGCATGTAGTTGAGTATACCTTCTAAACTGTATCGCAGTACGACGAGTAGTTCATGTGATATGACCACATAAGCAGTTACGTTCATGAAAACCGCCCCATCACGAACCAACTTTTAATCAATTACTTCTTTTCTACTAATTGAATTCCCAAGTGATTTTACAAGCATACAGCCCTTATACAAATTAGTATCCACCCGAAAAATGGAAGGAATAAATAAATAAATACCCGGGCAACGCCGGGTTTTCATCCTGTTTTATATATATAATTGCTAGTTTAAAAATATAAGATAAGCAGGTTTGGTTCTATTTCATATGTAATTAAGAGAAAGAATTACAATATCGATTGAGTCGATTCGGAAAGTGTTCCGTGATACGATTCCGATGTCGAACGTGGTTGAAGTAGTGTGTGGTAACGAAAAAAAGCCGTATGAGAAGTGGTGCCAACCCATGAAACGCAGCCAGCGCGGTACAGGTCCGTCAGCGCTGCAGAAGAATAGACGGCATCGGAAATTATCGAGAATTTAAGGGGTTCCATTCATCAATCGCCAGCAAGTACCGTACAACATAAATACTAAAATACAGTGAATAAATGCTACACCACTTACAAGTGAATGGTTTATACAACAAAAGGTGCTCCTTAGATGGACTGCTAGGCTAGAGGTTTACACTCTACAGACGAAGCTAGAGAGCTGCCATGCGGCCCTGGTTGGCTACTCATGGTGTAAACAAGAAAGATGGCACAATACGATCGTAACTTGTTGGGTTGGTAGCTTTTCGGACACAATTGTTGCTCCAAAACTACATTTTTCTCATCCAAGGCAGCTAAATTTGCAGTTTATGACGCAGTTTTAATGGTGGCAGAGAGAATAAAAAAGTTTTGCGAGAATGGGCTTCAAACCTGGAGTTTTCCCTCGCGACATCTTGATGGGGATTGACACTCAATGTATACTTGCAGCCGAAAAATCCATTGAAGACCTTGCAACGCAAAAATAATTACGTAAAACTTCGTAAAATGTCAATAAATCGAAATGATACTGTGGGTTTTTCATATGATGGTTAAGATTATACTGCAAAAAAATTAAAGACTATTTCGTAGAAACTTTCTTAGTAAATTGTACCTTTCTGAATCATGAGATCATAAACTTAAAAACGTCCAAAAAATTTAGAAAAATCGATTAAAATTACAAAACAATTTCAGTAGATGCTTTGAGCTACGATCGACCATTATGTACATAATTTCATTTATGTAACTCAAAAATTATGGTTTTGACGACAGGTTACATTTGTACCTGTTTTTCATGCACGTCCCCCCTTATTTCAACTAATGTATGCCCAGTCCAAACCTTAACAGAGGATTACAATGTTCAAATGGTTGTAGAGCTTATGGGACTTAACTACGGGGTTATCAGTCCCTAAACTTACAAACATGAACTAGCTAACACTAAGGACGGCACAAATATCCATGCCCAAGGGGGGGGGATTCGAACCCCCGACCTTAGTGGCCGTGCAGACTGTGACTGACGCGCCGCAGTACGCTCGACCACCGCGGCCGGCAATAGAGGATTATTAATGATCACTAACATGTTTCCGGATACAATTGATCAGATAGTGTACACCACTGCTCAAAAATAGATCAAAGCACTTCGTTAGCGTCGTTAGCATCGCCGTGATGAAGGGATTGACCATCATTATCCTCACGCTAGTTACGGTGCACAATTTGTTGCTAGCATGTGAAACCTGATAAGGCGTATTATACTGAACGCGTGCCACGGGGCTTCCGGGACTTTGCATTCAAGTCTTGACGACTGCACGGCATTTAAAGTGGGCGTACTAAACAGAACGAAACTGTGGTGAGCTGCAGCCGTGATACGTCTAGGAGGCGCTGAATACTAAGTGGGTGTAATTTCCTGTCGGCCGCAACTGTTATCATTCGCCGGCCGTGTACGAGTAGCAGAGGCGATGCGTGGGTGGCCCCTCCCTCACGGCGCTGGGAATTAAGACGGACGGCGGCAGCTAAATTGGCCCGTCGGCCCCTGCTGCCGCCCCCGCATTTCATTAGCGGTGAGCGGGCCGCTGAGAGCGAGAGTACACCGCCTCCGCACTTACCGACGCGGGCTTAAGCTGGAAAGAACACGTCGCTAATGTCGCAGGAAAGGCGAACCGGAGACTGCGTTTTACTGGCGGAACACATAAAAGATGCAACAGGACTACTAAAGAAGCTGCATACACCACGCTTGCCCGTCTTCATTATGAGTATTGCTGCCCAGTGTTGGATTTGACGGAGGACATCGAAAGAGTCCAAAGAAGGGCAGCTCGTTTCGTATTGTCACGATACAGGGGAGACAGCGTTACGGAAATGATACAGGATTTGGGATGGGAATCATTACAACAACGGCGCTTATCGCTGCGGCGTGGGCTACTTACGAAACTCCAATCACCAATATTCTCCTCCGAATGCGAGAATATATTGTTGACTCCCACGTACATAGGTAGAAATGATCATTAGAATAAAATACGAGAAATCAGAGCTCAAACGGAGAAATTCAGGTGTTTTTTCTTCCCGCGCGCTATTCGAGAATAGAATGGTAGGTGAATAGTATAAAGGTGGTTCGATGAACTCTCTGCCAGGCACTTAAATGTGATTTGCAGGGTATTTTATTTATTTATCATTTATAACCCTGCTACCTTTTAATATAAAACAGGACGTACATTTTTAGTTTTACATGTTATACATTAGTACATTACTGTTACATAATTTGAGTATTTAAGATAAATAGAGATAAGAAGAAAAAAATAAAATAAAAGCAAAGAGAAAATACACATATACAAGTGCTTACAGTTGTTGCTACAATTATAACAAATTAAAATTCGTGCATTTTCAAATTAGTAGATGTAATGGAGAAGATAAAAACATAATTGGTTACATGGTTGTTTACATATGTCGAAAATCAATGTATTCTGAAATTTGATAATTGTAATTATGGGGTAAACAATGTAATAGGAAAGAAAGAAATTATATCTAAAAAATATATTGGGGGTTTTATGGTTAGCTACATTATACTGTGCTGGGCGTTGAGTACTTTAGAATGTTTCCTTTAAACCATGTCGATGTGGATGTAGTCGCTGCTCTCCTGTCGATGATCGTATGGAACTTATTGGCCGAGGTATGCCCAACTGGGGTTTGGCCGCCTTATTGCAAGCCTTTTCAGTTGACGCCACTAGGGCTGCTTGCGTGTCGATGATGATGAAATGATAACGAGGATAAGACATGGAAATCGAACCCGGACCCCTGTGTGATACTCTTCTAATAAATGCTCTCCTGTTTAACGTCTCACGACAGTTTATCACGTTTTTAACCTCTCGTGTGCTCCTCTTTACCTGACGCTACGGAATCTCACTGGTAAAATATACCTCTTTACTGCCTCTACGCATGGGCGTAGACAGAGGGGGGTTTCTGGGGTTGAAATACCTTCCCAAATTTGGAAAACCTAACAAAGAAAAGGCCTCATTCTGTATCAAGGTAAAGCCCGCCTTTTTTTTTTTTTTTTTTTTTTTTTTTTTTTTCTTTTTTTTTTTTTTTTTTTTTTTTTTTGCCAAGGCCGGGAATACGTTACACATGTTCCATATAGTCACGATTTCTCCCCATGCGATTTCCATATTTTTTGGAGCTCTAAAGAAAGACATTTGTTAAAATGTTTCTGATTCTATGGTACCAAACTGCGGTCCCTAAACAAGCAAACTAATTAAACTAATTCGTCTTCATTGGTATCTTTCAGAGGAAGAGGTGCACACACGCGTAAAATCATAGTTGTCTAGCTAAGAGCAAACATTTATGCAGGGACTAATTCGTCGTTTTATATCATAGTGGGTTAAATGTATATACAGTCATGGTAATTACTACTGAAATAATGAACAGTTTACACAATTTTTCCTACGTGTCCTAATTTGTCTGCTCCTTATAGATGAGTGTGACTTGCCTCTTTTCCAATCACTAGGAACAATTTCTTGCTCAATGTAAATTATGCTACAGAGAAGGGCTAAAACCGGCGGAGATCGTGTGTAGCTACCGTCAGTGACCATATCGGAGCCTGGAGTTGCCTTTTTAACACCAGTATTAGTAATGACAATGTCAATCAACATTTCTTGATATTCCTACGTAAACGAAACAAGGTTCCTGTCTAGTCAGAGAATATCCGTTCACTTATTTTTTGCTACTGACAGCTATTTCGTGCAGCAGTAATTTGAGTTTTGCGGTACGTCTCTGATAATGCTTCAGACGTTATTGAAAGCTTCACTAATCTCTTTCTGATTGCCATCCGTGTTTATATACCACGGTGACTCTACCATACAGTTTGCAGTTCTGTTGAGAGGCCACGTTATTACAACGTCCATTCATTGTTAAGCCCTCCATAAATTATATCCTGTCTACTCCTCTGCGTAACACTTCTTCCGCAGACTGCTTACTTACTGGCGAATCCGACAATGCTCCGAAATTACTAAATATGTATGGGCACTGGATGAACTCACTGCCTTAATCTCTCTGCGCGTCACTTCCCCCATCTCTATGCCTATTTTTTACGTTGCTATTTGTTCCATTAGACTACTCTCCGTATTAGCTTAACGAAATCTCGACGTTGCTCAAGTTTTTATTCATTCCAATATTACTTCATGTACTTCTCGCTCCTCTGTCTCTGTCTACCCATCTCTGCCTCCTTTTCCTCTTCCTCTCAATCTCTCTCTCTCTCTTCCTCTTTTCGCCTCTTCCTCTTCAGCTCCTCCTCTTCCTCTTCTTCCCTCTTCTTCTTTCTCCTCCTTCTCTTCCTCCCCCTCCTCCTGGTCTTCGTCCTCCTCTTCCTCCTCATTGTTCTCTCATTCACCCACCTATCCCTTGCCCCTGTCAATACATCTACTGCTCTCTGACAATATTCATCTCCTCCCTCCACTGAATTTAAAAGATTACATACACAAGCCAGATTTCATGTTGATCGGCCCAACGACATCGGACATTGGAGTAAGGCACCTTTCGCCATACACCATACGAAAACATATGTAGACGTTACTGTTTTTCTTGTTTTGAAGATCAACGGAACAAAATTTCATCAAGATAGGAAAATAATTGTAGATTACCGTCGAAATATTTCGCAAAGAACCCTCCCCCTTGCACCGTACGAGATAATATAGTAGGCAGTGATTTTCGCCAAGCGAGAGTGGATGTGAGGTCTAAAACATCATGCTACGAACTGGGTGGTCTCTACCGTCGGAGGTTCGAGTCCTCTCTCGGGCATGGTTTTTGTTTGTGTGTGTGTGTGTGTGTGTGTGTGTGTGTGTGTGTTCGTGTTGTCCTTAGTGTAAGTCAGATTACATGTCAAATTAACAATGTCCAGAGACATATTTTATGTCGATATCTATTAAAGATATTAAATATTAAACTGAAGGAAATATATTGAATTAAAATTTATGCCACGGCCGGTATTCGAATCCGGGATCTCCTGGTTACTAGGCAACCTCCATACCCACTAGGCTACCGAGACTTAACGGATATGGTGACTGCACGGACTGTCTCGTGTCCACTACATAAACTTCAATTCTGCCTCATCTTCTTTACTGGGGTGCCTGCCGAGTAAGCAGGAGGTCCCCAGTTAGAATCCCGGCCGTGGCATCAAGTTTAATTCAATGCCTCTCCTTTAGTTGATATTTTTATTACATCAAGTGGTTTGTAAGTCTAGGGACTGATGACCATAGCAGTTTGGTCCAACAGCTTTACAAATATATATAGCTTTACAAATGTTACAACATCAGGAGTGTAAAATTTCATCAAGATCAGGATAAAAGCTGTAGATTCATGGCGCAATCTGTTGAAACGTAATCTCCGTCATGCGCCATACGATTTATTACATAAACTTCAATTCTGCCTCATCTTCTTTACTGGGGTGCCTGCCGAGTAAGCAGGAGGTCCCCAGTTAGAATCCCGGCCGTGGCATCAAGTTTAATTCAATGTCTGTCCTTTAGTTGATATTTTTATTACATCAAGTGGTTTGTAAGTCTAGGGACTGATGACCATAGCAGTTTGGTCCAACAGCTTTACAAATATATATAGCTTTACAAATGTTACAACATCAGGAGTGTAAAATTTCATCAAGATCAGGATAAAAGCTGTAGATTCATGGCGCAATCTGTTGAAACGTAATCTCCGTCATGCGCCATACGATTTATTAAATAGACCGCGCCGTTCTCTTGGTTTTAAAGTCAGGTGTGCAAAATTTTATCGCATACTGATGAACGGTATGAAACTGTATACCTACGTAAACCGAAGTAGCGATGCCCATACAAAATTACCCAACTCCCTTAGGTTTTCACTTTTTTTCTTTTTCTTTTCTGCATTAAAGTGTACTAAAGAAAAAATAATGATTCAGTCCGGTCAAACCATTTCCGAGTTTCAGCGAGACTAATGCATAGCAACTGATTTTGCTATGTATAGGTGACTGAAGTTACTTCACCGACGTATCTGCTACTTCTGTCAGTCCAACATTAGGCCACATGGCCTGTCCCGGCGACACCATCTCTTCCTCGGCCTTCCCAAACTCCTCCTTTTAGTTGAAATGTATTCCATTACTTCTCGAGAAATTCTCTGATATGTGTAATACTCGCTTATTCGAAATCTGCTTTCGTTCCTTTTCAATTTAATGGCTCTATCCACGGTTCTTCGCCTGTTATTCATTTATTATGCTGTCCGTTCTTGTGCAGCCTTTCACTGATCTGAGGAACTGAATTACTGATTTTGCAAGTTCTCTTAAGTTTTTTGTGTTTTAATATCAAACTTTCTTATTGTGCTTAGTACCGTAACTTCATATAAAATATAGTAGTGTTTTCCTTCTACTTTTACCCTTTAGTGTCCTTGTTACCGTGTCACATACATGTTGTTAAGTATTAATTGTCTTACTCATATATGTTTTATCTTCAAAACGTACTACCCATTCTGGATACTGGAAATCTCACACCTGTTTTATTATTATATTACCAATGACTTATTTTGGTCCTTATCGGGTGCTTACCCATAAACACCATTTATTTATATATATTTATTTATTTATCGACGAAGGGGTGGAATTAGTTGCGTGACTTGATGTTTCAACACGAATGCCCGTAAGTTTTGTGTAGAAGATGTGATAAAGTTCAATCGTCAATTGGAGAGCTGTAGGAATTGTAGACACTATAGTTTGGCTATATGGTTGAATTTCATGAATGAACTGTGTAATTAGACATGCAACCTACTGTTGTTGTAGCTGATACTATTATTACTGCTATTTTTTGTCATCGTCTTCGTAGTCGTTGTTGTTGATTATGGTAATGATGATTCCCAAACTCACTCAAATGTGAAAAGAAAATGAAAATATTTTACCTGAGATATTAGTAATAGTATGAGCCCAACATTTGCAGATACCAATAATTTTCTAAATCGTCAAATCATAGGAGATATTAATAACAGAATAATTGCTTAATATTTGCAGACAACAATAATTTTGTAAATCGTCAAATCGTACGAGAGATCGAATTTTCTAAATCCACACAAGCTTATTGTGGTCCTTCACGCAACAAAACTATAATATTAGAAATATTATATAAGGAACACATTGTTGGGGCGATCTAAAATTGTTTAGTAAGAGGTTTTCAGCCAAGGTCGCTTTCTTCTTTTAATTATATGACTGGTTTCGGTGTGCTAGACGCCATCTTCAGACATGTAATTTTTTACATCCTTTAACAACAATTTCTAATATAGCACACTGGTATACATCCATATTGATGTGTCATACAAATAAAATTTACATTTCCCGCCTAATAGTCAATATTGTGCTTCAGTCAGTACTGAGCTTGATTCTGAAGTGCATCTAACGTAAACCTTGAGAAGGATGAATTCTGTCATTTTATTATTGACATTATTTGCGTGACTCATCAATATGGATGTATACCAGACTGCTATATTAGAAATTGTTGTTATAGTAGTGATGTAAAAAATTACGACAGGTCTGAAGATGGCGTCTAGCATGCCGAAACCGGTCATATAATTAAAATAAGAAAGCGAACTTGGCTGAAAACCTCTTACTAAAAATATTAGAGATATTAAGAAAAGCACCTGTAATCCATGAAAGAATACTTTTCTCCTTACAGCAATGAAATGAAGTAATTATCAAACATATCACATGGAAATGAAAGTCCGACAGACATATGCGTGAATGGCTGCAGGCCGGCCGCGGTGGTCGAGGGTACTGAGGCGCTCCAGTCACGGTCTGCACGGCCACTATAGTCGGGGTTCGAATCCCCCCTCGGGCATGGATATTTGTGCCGTCCTTAGTCTTAGTTAGTTCGTAAGTAGTTTGTAAGCTTAGGGACTGATGACTCCGTAGTTCAGTCCCATAAGTTCTACAAACATTTGAACATTTTTGATTTTGAATGGCTGCAGCAGTAACTGCTCAGATTTGGAAGTCTTGCTTTCAAGATAACGCACAATTGGTTGCTTGAAATGCAATATAAGATCGTGAATTCTGGAACAAAGAGAAGCGGAAGCTAAAAAAAATGTTCAAATCTCTGTAAAGTGATGGAACCTAACTGCAGTGGTCATCCGTCCCTAATCTTACAAACTACTTAAAATAACTTATCCTAAGAACAACACAAACACCCATGCGCGAGGCAGGAGTCGAACCTCCGACGTGGAACGGCCGGCGCGCACCGTAGCAAGGGAAGCGGAAGCCTGAAGAAGAATTGTCGCACGCATCACACAAGGAACGCGGCTGTAAAAACAAAGAGAAAGGGCACCATGGAGCGTAATGCGCGACGAACTACTTCTGAACAGCCCCTCATTAAGAGAAAGTCGAGGAAAGTGTTTCGGAAGGACCGAGACTGGTAACGGCGTCACTTTTGTCGACAAATCGAAAGTGGAGAAAAGGAGAGACATACGAAATTCTGACTTATTCCGGTTTACGGTCTGGAGTCATCGGGACTCACTACTATCCTACATTTGGTGACGGCTTTTACGAGTGTGATTTAACCCAATAAATTAAATTTACAGAAAGGAAAAAGTGTGCGTGGCGGCGTAGAGAGATGTATTTGCCTATGAACGGAACAATACGAACGATAATACTTACGATTTTGTAGCACACAGCCACTCTCTTGGAATTGCTGTACAAATCAAACATTAAATATTCATAGGAAAATTTGAACTGCCACGTTTTATTTCTCATGAAGGATACGCTTCCTTAAATCTGCACTAACTGGCTAACAAGACGTACATAACTACTTCACATAAGGCATCCGCTTCATTAAAGCTGCACCGGATGGTTACACAACAATAGTGAAGACCTAAACTGTAAAACAAAACAAAAAATCGCTTTAGAGAAAATTAAAGCGGCAACAAGCTCCCTTAAGCATGCCTTAAGATTTACCGCATAAAGAAGAGGAGGGATGTGTTAAATATAGACTGCCAACAAAGGGCAACACTTCACAATATTTTTATGTGCAACATCTGCAGAAACTCCACAGCGTCTGTAGTTTTGACCTACACATGTATCACAATCCATAATAGTCACTAACGTACTGTATTGAAGGGTGTCCACTGTAGTAAAATACTAACTGCTTTGGCTTTGAATACCACCACTAGCTGAATACTTCATCCGACTATTTCCAGCACTTAGGTGAAATGTTCAGAACTTTTTTATCCTTAATTTCTGGCTTAATCGTCTACTGTGTTTATTCACTTTCTGTATTACACGCAAGTGTCTTAACCAATATGTTTATTTATACCATATGACTTATACATTTTTTATTTATTTATTTTTAGAATTTGTAGCAGATTCTATATGCGTATTTGTGAATATTATGGGATTACGTATTCGTTTACTTTGATACTTTGCGTATATGTTGCCTAAGTAATTACAATTTATATAAAGAGACATTCAAAGGAGTTACCTTTTTTTGTGGCATCGAAGGAACCAGATAGGGTCATCGGTCACTAGACTTACACACTGCTTAATCTAAATTAATCTAAATTATGCTATGGACAACACATACACCCATGCCTGAGGGAAGAGAACGGCAAATGGGGCCTCAGACCACGCGGTCATCGCTACGCGGAACCAGGGAATTACAACACAAAATTGCTTGGTAAATGATAAGTTCTGATCGTCATTTGTGAAATGACTTTATTCTTATGCATTCTCTTTTTCTCAACATGCAGTACATTTACATTTGAAGCGCGTTATGTCATCTCCGTGTTGGTAGTCCTGATGTGCACTACTTCTGCTTTTCATTTTCTTACAATTGAAACTAGCTATAGCAATGACTATTCGTTAATATTTATCTGATCATATGTTGAGTTTTACTTCCTGCATCAGCTTTTGGAAAATGTCTTCTATAGTGACTCACAAGTTTAAGACTTCAAATATTAAATTGTTTGTAAATGTAAGGGACTTAACTGCTGCGGTTATCATTCACTAGTCTTAAAACTACTTAATCTAACTTGTTCTAAGGACAACACACACACACACACACACACACACACACACACACACACGTGGCCGAGGGAGGACTCGAATCTCCGACGGCGAGCAACCGCGCGCTCCGCAGCAAGGCACCTTAGATCCTCGGCCACTCCACCGTGGCAGATTTTAAATATAGACGAAGTCTCTCTCGCATTTAGATTTTATATTCATTTAACTATGGATGTCTTGGAAGGTACTTTGTAGGTACTCACTCCTCAGAGTTGCAATTCTGACCCAATATAAAAACAAAAGTGCTGTTCTAGCACTCTCGTCTCTGATTACATTTTTCGTGAAGTTTATTAATTTCATAATAAATCTAAGTCTTACCTTCCTCTAGTTTTAAACTTAAACTTGTGACAACGGTTACGGCATAGTGTGTGCAACATCACGATTGTATATGACGTAAGGTGAATATTCATAAAAATCAAAAGATAGTGTTCCGAACTGTAATCGTAATTCATGAGAAAAAGAAATCAGTTACGGGCTACCTATAGCAGTGTGCTCTTAGCAGTAAGCTGACCGCAAGGTAAACACTTAACATGAAACTGCGTGTACCTAGAACATTAGTAATTGGCTACGACGGAATCAGGTAAATAGTGGAGGCAGACATTGAGAGGCCTCACGACAGAAGTCTGTTCGTTACAGCCACAGTATCGACACGTACGTAAAACTGGATTTTATGCCATAGTTCTCACCGCTCTGTACAGTATTCGAGTGTTTATAGAGACCGTTCGTTCAATAGAAATAATGAAACTTCCAGGCAGATTGAAATTTAATGCCAGTCTGGGATTGGAAACCAGGACCTTTACCTTTCACGGGCAAGAGTTCTACCGACTGAGCTATCTGTGCACGCCCCACGGCCTGTCCTACATTCGGTATATCAAAACACACTCGACGCAGAGTGAACATTTCTTTCTGGTAACGTTCTACCTTGGTGGAAAATTAAGGAGAGAATTTGAAACTTTAACGTTCTTTTTGCTTCGAGAATATTAGCGAAATACTTTATGCATGGCTGTTGATCAGCGATTGTACTATATCAGATTTTTTTAAAAACTACAGCCCTCAGTCGCAAGTTACAGTTCACATCTTTTTCAGACAATATAAGATAAAAGGGTTAAAAATTACATGTCAAATCAAAGAAATTAAAAATTCAATAACATATGTGCCGTGGACAGATAGTCATACCATAAAATAGGAACAGCAGCAAAACTCACCAAGGGCTGCATGTAGGCGCTGCGATTGTTGAGAAGCAGTGTGAAAATAAATAAATAAATAAAAAACAAAATAAATTTTAAAAAAATAAACAGGTTATTTATGTAGGTAGTGGGCATCTGGTAGTATTTTAAATTTGTCACGTTACGTCGACAAATAGCTTCTAAAGGACCTGCGCTACGGGAATCCTATACAGGACAAGTAGGAAGTCCAAACATACGTTCCTCGTTTTATCACAAAGGAAGTCAGAGAGTTTCATAAATATGTTAAGTGAGTTGGAATGGCAATCATTAAAACAAAATTTTATAGATCGCGGTGAGGGTTTTTTTTTTCAAGATATTTTTGTGAGCAACGTCTTTGAATGAAAAAAAAAAAAAATAAATAAATAAATTTAAAAAATAAAAAAGATATAAAAAGAAAGGTTAACGCAAACGTATATATGACGAAATGATAATCGTGTTACGATAAATCATAACTGGTATCGAAAGAGTATTTCCGCGCTTATTCGAGAATGGAAAAGCACAAGAGTAATCTCAATAGGGCTCGGTGAATCCTCTGTCTGGCACTTGCTGTAAGAGTGAGTTGCAGAATAGTAATGTATAGACTTAGATGAACAATAATGCAATACAAGGCACTGAATAGTTCGTAATTACTTGATGCATTATTCTTGGAAAATTAGATCACGGAGTTCTTGCCACGTTGCCTCTACTAATCTCTAGTAGCCGTGGTGAAATCTAATCTCCTGTCTACGACATCGGAAATCTCGAGAGAGACACATCTAACTTGGCAAGAAGTACGAGAAGCATCAATTCAAACTTGATTGCTTAAATTAAGGTCCATTGTAACCGTTAAGGGGAGCAAGTTCTGGAATGTGAATGTACGAATGCTAACACTTAGCAAGATGACTGTACGAGATATGCAGCTACAAACTGTACTCGTATTATGGTTCTCTATTTCCTATTAAATACTTTACTTACTCTAGCCATATTCACATAGGCGAAAAAAGGGCCGGCCACACAAGTTAAATACCACAGAACATTCTTCTTCAAAAGAAAAGAAAGAAGATAATGGTTTGACGTCACGTAGACGTTATGGTCATTAGAGACGAAGCACGCCGGCCGCGGTGGCGGAGGTGACTGAGGCGCTCCAGTCACTGTCAGCACGGCCACTACGGTCGGGGGGTTCGAATCCCCCCTCGGGCATGGATATTTGTGCCGTCCTAGTTCGTAAGTAGTTGATAAGTTGATAAGTTATAAAATAACTTGTAGTTGATAAGTAGTTTGTAAGTTTAGGGACTGATGACCCCGTAGTTAAGTCCCATAAGCTTTACAAACATTTGAACATTTAGACGAAGCACACGCTCGAATTATTTATGTTAGGGATGGGACGGGAAATCAAACGCGCCCTTCCAAAGGACCATCCCGGAATTTTCCTGGAGTGATTTAAGGAAATTACGGAAATCCTAACTAAGGAAGGACGGAGGCGGATTTGAACCGCCTTCGTCTGGAATGCCAGCCCTGTATTACCATGCGCCACCTCGATCGGTCGTTCGAGACAGTTTAAGGAGACACTAAATGCGACTCACTGTGGTTACTGGGTTAGCTTATCTTCGTATTTACTCCATTTTACCTTGATTATCACAAAGTATTTACAGAAGATTGTCAAACTTGGTTAGAAGGCGACCGTGGGGAAGCTCAGTTTGGATTTAGAAGAAATGTGGGAACAACTGAGGCAATTCTGACCTTACGTCTTATCTCAGAATATAGATTAAGAAAAGCTTTTGTGGATTTAGAGAAAGATTTTGACAATGTTGACTGGAACAAATGATTTCAATTTCTGAAGTCAGCAGGGGTAAAAAGTAGAGAACAGTAGGTTATTTACAACTTATAAAGAAACCAGACAGCAGTTATTGGTGTCGAAGGGCATGAAAGGGAAGCATTGTTTGGGAAGGTAGTAAGACAAGGTTGTAGCCTTTCCCCCATATTATTCAGTTTGTACACAGGTCAAGCTGTGAAGAAAAAGCAAGGAGACATTTGGAGAAGCCGGCCGCAGTGGCCGAGAGGACTGAGGCGCTCCAGTCACGGTCTGCACGGCCACTACGGTCGGAGGTTCGAATCCCCCCTCGGGCATGGATATTTGTGCCGTCCTTAGTATTAGCTAGTTCATAAGTAGTTTGTAAGTTTAGGGACTGATGACCCCGTAGTTAAGTCCCATAAGCTATACAAACAGTTTGAACATTTGGAGAAGGAATTGAAGTTCCGGGTGAACAAATAAAAATTTCACAGTTTGCCGATGACATGGTAATTCTGCCAGAGACAGAAAAGGACGTGGAAGAGCAACTGCACGGAATGGATATTGTTTTGAAAGGAGTCTATAAGATGAACATTCGTTGCGAGGGGTAGTTTATCTCTTTATCAACCTTTTATTTGCTCATATTAATCTTTTCAAAAGTCTAGGTTCGTGTTTCTTAAGGAATTATTATTCTCTTGTCTAGGTAGCATGAAATTACTTTACCATTACAGGGAGTTGTGAACCAAACAGTTCGTTCATCTCTTATTGATACAAGCAAATATTAATGTTTACGTTTCTCTTGTGCAGCTATAGCCTATTCGAATTTCGATATGATTAAGCGGAGCGATGAACTACCATATTTCGTTTCACATCAAGCTGGTGGACCTAATGAGTTAATTTACGTCAGTTAAAATTTAGTTCCGGAGACAGTTTTTATTCTCATATTGTATCGTAGCCGTGGCATAAATTTTAATTCAAATGTTCGCCCAATAGTCAATATCTGATTATAATTAAGTTTCTTGTTCATTTAACTTGGAATTTCGTTATTCTAGTTTTATATCAATCTGGTACAAAATATTGTCATTATTATTGTTATTATTATTATTATGTTACCCTTGTACTCCAAGCATGAAATACGTTATGATTAACCCTATACAGAAATATAGGCTAAACTGTATTTTATGCTGTACTGGTACACGCACGTTATTTATCTATACTTACGGTTCACAGTATTTCAGATGTAGAGGACGTACTTATTTGTGAAGCATTTGCTGTGATAGTGGCCACCTCAACGAAAACTGTTCAATAATTCGTATCCGAAAGCTAGTAGAAAATGTTGTCTGCACTCTGCAGAAGAAAGTAGCAGAAATCCCACTGAAAAGAGCTTCTACGCATGCGCGGATACACCTACTCTACTGCGAGCATCCACGGCAAAATAGAACCGTTCCTATTTCCCCACGGCGGATAAACTGTCTGCTAAAAGCGTAGCTTCGGCCGTTCTGCCGCTAGGTGACAGGCTGTCTAGACCTGACTCGCGAACGTTCGGTGTGTCGTGTAATATCGCCTTTACACTTAGGGCGAGCGTCCTCATTCATTGACGCTTAAGTGTTCAAAATTTAAAAAAAGATTGGATCAAAACTGTAGATTTATATGCAACACGTACAGACAAACATACGAACACACTGCTTTATATATAACAAGCTTTATTTTATATTCCTGCCTTTGAAGGTATATATTCATTTCTATAAGGGGTGTATGTCTTTAAAATCTCTTGGGAATAAAAGTTTCACTAAAGAAGGAATAGATTAAAACTTGGTGCGTGATGGGGCGGTTTTCAATGAACGTTACAGTTAATGTGTTCATAGCTCATAAACTACGAGTCGTACTGTGATACAATTTAGAAGGCACACTCAAATATATGCGTGTATACTGTCCGTAAAATTTCCTGCGGCTACAATTTGTAGTGTAGAAATTATAAATTGAAACGTCATACCGAATGCCGTAGTTTTAGTCCATGAACAGCGGGACGTTACTGTTTATGTACTCATATCTCATCAACTACGTGTCGTACTGTGATAAAATTTAGAAGGTACATTCAACTATACGTGTGTATACTGTCTGTAAAATTTCGTGCGGCTACAATTTGTAGTGTACAAATTATAAATTGTAACGTCAAACCGAATGCCGTAGCTTTACTCCATAAACAGCGGAAAAGTAGTAAGCGAGAAACTTTTTTCCTTTCATCATTTTACTATGGTTGCCAGCAAGAAAAAGTTTAATAAAGGTTTGAAATTATGTTTAAAGTTTGTTGCAAGTCGCTAAGTACTGTCATTCTCATACGGTGTATTTCTAAAGTCTCCCCGCATTATATGGCATTTTTTGCGATTTCTATTGGTTATGACGTAATATCTTTTGAACCATGTGCTGTATGTGATTCTTAACCATGCAGCAATTGTTACCTCACGGTATGGAATGTGTGTAGCAAATTTGGTTGAAATAGGTCTAATGGTTTAGGAGAAAATGATCAGCATTGTCGCTAAATGCAGCAGTTTTTCGCGCATCTCATTGTTTATGACGTCATATCTTGTGATCTATATATCGTTTGTGATTCTTACACTTACGGCGACTGTCCTATGGATTGAAGCTTACGTGTACATAATTTTATAAAGATGAGAACAAAACTGTAGATTTGTATGCAACACGTACAAACATACGGACACTCTGCTTTATATATTAGAAGAAGAAGAAGACGATAGGGGTCAGATGGGTGCTCAAAATCTTTGACCGACAACACTTAGGCAATTACGGACGGCTAGGACACAGCATGACTCAATATTTCTGCAGGGCACTTGAACGACTTGTTGAGTCGGTGCCTCGTCGAGTTACCACACCTCGCCATTGCAAAAGGAGGACCCACGCGATATCGCTAGGATCCCATTACGTTTGTCACTTCAGTACGTTTCGATACAATAAGCGTCGCTCGCGATCGGTCGTCATTGTAGATCTTCCGAGAAGCAAAGCACAAAGCGTAAATGAGGTCTAATCTAATTCGTTTCGTCGGCCTGCCTTCGCGTGCGCGGATAACGGCGGTGCATTTCGTCGACCACAATATCGATATCTCGCGCGGTGTGGTCCCAGGCAGTGCGGACAATGGGCGGCGGTGATGGTCGATAGCGGCCCCCGCGCCTAACCGCCACTTTGCGGCGCGCCTCATTTGAATAGCGGCGTTTACCGCGAGCCGCCATTACGCGTCCCCTCGCGCCAGCCGCTGCCATTCCGGAGAGAAAGGTTACTGTTCGCCACCGGCGGCGTACGGTTGAACCCGACCTGTGCTCAAAATATTTTACTACGTGACCCATCCAAGCGGTCACTATTATCGCTCACAAATAGGAGGTACCGACACGAAAATGGTACATTGGACCGACGCTTTACCGCAGACTATCTCTCGGGAAAGTAGAAATCCTCTTACAATCTCCACGAATTGTTTTCACTTACACGAAATAACCATTCGTCGTATTGCGCACGCTGTTTTCAATAGCAATCGACTCAAGAACTGGAAGATATATATATAAAAAAATGTATGAAGCCTCGCAGACAATGACAGTCATTCTGTGAAAGACATATTATTTATAAATTTTCTTCGTGATCTTTGCTGTTGTGGACTTCAGGCCTGAGACTGGTTTCCTGCAGCTCTCTACGTGATTCCATCCTCAGCAAGCCTCATCATCATAAGAACGGCAACCACATCCAGTTGAACCTGCTAACTGTATTTGTCTCTCGGCCTTCTTCTGCTATTTTTACTCCCCACTTCCTTCCGATAGTAAATTGATGATTACATTTTCTTTCAGAATGTGTCCCACCAATGGATCGCTTCTCCTAGTCGAGATATGCCATAAACTGCTTTCCCGCCTAATTCTGTTCAGCACCTGATGAGTTACGCGTTCTACCCATATAATCTTCACCATTCTTCGGTAGCACCACATTTTGTCTGATCTGCTTATCGTCCACGTTTCACTCTGGTAGAATGCTACACTCCAGACAAATGGCTTCAGAAATGACTTTCTAATATTTTAATTTTCGATGTCAAGAAATTTCACTTTTACAGAAATGCCTTTCGGATTAGCCATTGTCTAATCTTCCTTGCATCAGAAGTTATTTAACTACCCAAATGCGAAGGGGGAAAATAATAATAATAATAATAAAAAGGAAACACAATGCACTACTTTGTTGTATCGTTACCTGCAACATCGTCTGATTTTCTTAGCCATTACCCTTGTTGTGCTCTTCTTAATGTTCATCTTATAACCTCCTTTCAAGACACTGTCGATTGCGTTCAATTGCTCTTGGAGGTCCTTTGCTGTCTCTGACAGAATCAAAATGTCACCATCGAACCGCAATGTTGATTTCTTCTCTGTGAACTTTAATTCCTTGTGATAATTTCTCGTTCCATTCTTTCACAGCTTGCTCAATGTACAGAGTCAATAATAGCATTATGGAAAGGCTACAAACATACTTTACCTCCTTCCTAATCACTGCGCCCCTTTCATGCCCTTCGACGTTTAAAATTTTTGTCTGCACAAGCTGTATATAATTTTTCGTTCTTTTATCCATTTTGTTGGAACCTACGACTGTTTCTTGAAATAGGTTTCAGAAATTACTGCAACCAGTCGCCTTTGTTTCTTCTTAATGAAGATTTATTTAAACCATGACCGGTTTCAAGCTGCCTAGCAGCTCATCATCAGATGGTATACATTTAGTGCAAATTACATTTGTGTCTGTGGCAGGACAGAAAACGAGAAAAAAGAAAACACTAACTTTGGTATGCTACACTGAATAATTACAATATAAGTATGTCTTCAAGACATTACTTGCAGTTATGCGTTTCACAATTATCTTGTCCATATTTGGTCCGTTTTTGTATAGCATTTCACTACACTTCCCTTCCATCAACACACCACAGCAACTCCCACGACTTTTAAGTGGTAAACACTTCACATACATTAAAGTCGTAATGTGTATGAAGAGTTTGTTAATTTTACCACTTAAAAGTCGTGGGAGTTGCTGTGGTGTGTTGATGGAAGGGAAGTGTAGTGACATGCTATACAAAAACGGACCAAATATGGACAAGATAATCGTGAAACGCATAACTGCAAGTAATGTCTTGAAGACAGACTTATATTGTAATTATTCAGTGTAGCATACCAAAATTAGTGTTTTCTTTTTTCTCGTTTTCTGTCCTGCCACAGACACAAATGTAATTTACACTAAATGTGTACCATCTGATGATGAGCTGCTAGGCAGCTTGAAACAGATAATGGTTTAAATAAATCTTCATTAAGAAGAAACAAAAGGCGACTGGTTGCAGTAATTTCTGAAACCAATTTTTCTTTCTATGTATTTTTACTCGTGCTACCTTCAGAATTTGAAAGAGTGGATTTCAGTCAATATTATCAATTGATTTCTCCAAATATACAAAAGCTAAAAATGTAGGTTTGCTTTTCCTTAACTTATCTTCTAGGATACGTCGTAATTAATGGAGTTAGAGAGCATATTAGTGTACTGAAACTGCTGTAGTCCACTTTCAGATAATTGCGAAAATTTTCAATATTTTCGTTTCAGTAACCGGTTTTTTGCCCACTACAATTTTTGTTACGCGAGGAGTACCCAGAAATTTGCTACAGCAGTGCCATCTTCCTTTTGTTCCCGTAATGTAGCAGTCATCACCACTCGTGCTGACATGTGGTCGACAGAGGTCGGGAGACGACTGACAGCTTAGAACGCCACGACGGGCGATGTGGATGCAGCACCTGACTTACCTGGAGTCCGCCTTGGCCGGACAGATCAGTTGGTCTGTACCCGCCGTAATGTCGGCCATTCCGCTTCCCAGGCGTTGCTCTCCATAACCTGCTGTCTACAGCCGTCGGCACACAACCTGTGCAGTCGAACGTCAAGGTTGAGCGCGCCGATTTCTCCATGCTGCAGAACGGTGGGAAACGATGCATACGGTTTGTGTACCTCTACGAGATATACGCGATCGTAGCGCGCTCAAGCGGCAATTATCGCCAGAATCTAGCTCATAGACCAATATGTTTCTCAACAGACGGGCATAAATTCCCTACTTTATTAAAACTAAAGTTCCTGTCTTGTTCCGCCCAGGGGGCACACGGTCCTTTCGTGAGTAGGCTACGTCTGTGGCGAGCCTGGGGACCCAGCTAATGCAATCTTCCTTCCTTCTTTACTTCCCGGACTGCACTTCCATTCCCCCTCCCCTCCTTTCCTATCCTCTTACCCCCTCTACCTCCACCGGGGGACTAATAACCTTAGCAGTTTAGTCCCCCTATCCCAACCAAACAACCCTTCAACCCCCAATCCCAACCCCTCCCGTCTTGTCCTTATATCTCTTTTGTTTGTTGTATAAATAAATAAAAATTTCAATATACATAAACATGTTATAAGGCGAATTGGAAGGCAGCAAGGTTGTCGCGGCAGTTGTTGTCATTACTTAAAACTTCAGGACTATACCGTGGTCTTCGATCATTCAAGCTTTTTAGTAAAGCGCTAAGATGATTCATTCTTGAGCATAGTTGCTATTGAGTAGAATAATCTCTAGAAGATTTGAAATACAAGATGATGAGTTTGGAAAACTTTCTTTTTCCTTTGGAAACAACAGAAAAAAAATGTTTGTATAGCTTAACGGACTTACCTACGGGGTCATCAGTCCCTAAACTTACAAACTACTTATCAACTAGCTTATCCTAAGGACAGCACAAATATCCATGCCCGAAGGGGTATTCAAACCCCCGACCGTAGTGGCCGTGCAGACCGTGACTGGAGCAGTCACTTTGGCAGTCCACAGCAGCTAGCCACGTTTGTTGTTTACTTTGTAAATCAGCTAGTATTTGCGTAACACGTAATCCGATGTTATTTTATGCGACTTGAGAACAGCATGCTCTAATTTTACACATCTCAAGTATTTATGCTATTGTCATAATTAATTATTCTTTACATATAAATAATATACTATTTCTGATTCAATCTAGGTTACAATTTTATCAATACTTCTGATGAAGGCAGCCTTAATTGTTGTCTAATCCGGACAAGGTGTATTAAATTTTGCCATGCAAGTTATTGGCCTGATAATTTGCATTTACAGTAAATAACTGTTACGGATGCTGCTTCAAGACAAGTTACGTTCAAATTCGTAATATACAGGGTGTTACAAAAAGGAACGGCCAAACTTTCAGGAAACATTCCTCACACGCAAAGAAAGAAAATGTTATTGGACATGTGTCCGGAAACGCTTAATTTCCATGTAAGAGCTCATTTTAGTATTTCTCTTTAAATGTAAATTGAAATAATTCGTGCAGACAATTGTCAAAATACCCAATTGTTTCATTAGTATGTACTGTACTTCCTCGATTCACCGCCAGTTGGCCCAGTTGAAGGAAGGTAATGTTGACTTTGGTGCTTGTTTTGACATGCGACTCATTGCTCTACAGTACTAGCATCAAGCACATCAGTACGTAGCATCAACTGGTTAGTGTTCATCACGAACGTTGTTTGCAGTAAGTGCAATGTTTCCAAATGCGGAGTTGGCAGATGCCCATTTGATATATGGCTTAGCACGGGGCAATAGCCGCTGCGCGGTACGTTTGTATCGATTTCCAAAACGAAGGTGACCCGACAGGAAGACGTTTACGGGGGCATTTGAAAGCTCTTGACTACGCAACCCCGGTACCAAATGTAGAGACTCTCCGTGCTCGTTTTGTGGATGGCTGTGATGCAATACGCCATTCTCCAGGGCTGCATCAGCGCATCAGGGATTCCATGCGAAAGAGGGTGGATGCATGTGTCCTCGCTAACGGAGGACATTTTGAACATTTACTGTAACAAAAAAAATTCAAATGTTTGTACAACTTATGGGACTCAACTAAGGGGTCATCAGTCCCTAAGCTTACAAACTACTTATGAACTAATTAAGACTAAAGACGGCACAAATATCCATGCCCGAGGGGGGATTCGAAGCCCCGACCGTAGTGGCCGTGCTGACCGTGACTGAAGCGCCTCAGTCACCTCGGCCACCGCGGCCGGCTTACTGTAACAGTTTGTAGTCACGCTGGTACGTTCTGTTGCTATGTGTTTCCATTCCACGATTAATGTTATTTGAAGAGAAGTAATAAAATGAACTGTAACATGGAAATAAAGTGTTTCCGGACACATGTACACATAAAATATTTTCTTTCTTTGTGTGAGAAACGTTTCCTGAAAGTTTTACCGTACCTTTTTGTAACACCCTTTATACAGGGTGTACGAAAAAGGATGGCGCATACTTACACTGTTAAAAGAACACGATAAATAGAAGGAAAATGTCCCAGTCAACTTGGGCCTAGAAACGAGCCGTTTGCGAGATAATTACGAATGTATGGTAACAAGCCGCCACTGACGTCATTGTAAACATTGTCCCATTTAGTACACATTAATTTGAAATTTAGACTTCACTTAATAGATATACATCGTATTTTGTTCACATTTCACTGACTACTGTAAACATCGTCCTAGTTAGTACAAATTAATTTAAGAATTTAGACTTTATTATTAGGTTTTACATCGCATTTAGTTCACATTTCACGTATGTGTCACCTGTTAAAGGAAGCGTTAGAAGTGTCTTCCTTGAATCTGGATGCAATACTGTTCTCGTCTCTGCAATGAATTTCGAATTCTTTCGAAAACTCCTAGATCATTTGGGAATTACTGATAACCGCGTACAACTATTCGCTCCAGTTCTTGGCTTTTGAGTTCACCCCAGCCACATAAATCCAAAAGATTTAGGTGATCTTGGAGACCAAGGTACAGGTCCACCTCGACCTCTACATCTTTGGCCGTATCTGCGCGTTAGATGCCATCTCAGAGCAGCAGCAAAATGTGCCGGAGCTCCATCTAACTAACTAGGACGATGTTTACAATAAAGTCAGTGACATGTGAACTAAATGCGATGTAAAGGTTAATAGTTAAGACTAAATTTCAAATTAATGTGTACTAACTAGGACGATGTTCTCAATGGTGCCGCCGCGGTGGTCGAGGAGACTGAGGCGCTTCAGTCACGGTCTGCACGGCCACTACGGTCGGGGGTTCGAATCCCCCCTCGGGCATGGATATTTGTGCCGTCCTTTGTTGTAGGTAGTTCATAAGTAGTTTGTAAGTTTAGGGACTGATGACCCCGTAGTTAAGTCCCTTAAGCTTAACAAACATTTGAACATTTGAACATCTCAATGTCGTCAGTGGCAGCTTGGAACCATACATTTGTAATTATCTCGCAAACGTCTCGTTTGCGGACCCGTGTTTACTGGAACATTTTTGCATCTATTATCGTGTACTTTCAGTAGTGTAATTTTGCACCATATCTTTTAGTCTCAGAACTCAAAACGTGAGGATGAGTAGAAAAGATGATTAGTTTTAGCGTGACTCGAACCGTCAGTACATCGTTTGTTACGTTGTTTCTCTGCGACTGGCGATTTCGCTACGCCGTCGCGCGCCTCGGCACGGCGCCTCGGCATCTTATGTGGAAGTCAGGCTGAATACAGGAACGTTTTACTGACTCCGCGCTCGTCGTCGTTCTGTTGCGTTGGACTCCGCGTTGCCGACCCTATTACAACTCCATCGTGTAGGTAAGAGATCGAACATTTTCACTACTCTGATGCTATCAAGTAAAACCACCATTTGCCACATTTTTTGACGGCCTCGGATATAAAGACATTACATTTATGAAAATAGCTGCTAGAAGCGCAACAGGGTTATTAAAATAAAAGTACCCTATAATGGTGTCAAAAACGCTGTGACTCATTGGTCATGGTAGTATTGCAGATAGTTGGATAAAAAAATAAAAAAGACGTGTCACGGTGGCGTTCGAAGCGTATTTTACTTATACGTGACAAGTAGCTGCGGCAAGGAAATCCTCATTGTTCAGACAGACCGGCAGCATTTTCAAACATTGGTGAGTATTGTCCTTCGCTTCAGCTGGTATAAGTAGTTTCAAGTCTAGCAGTATGGTCCCTTAGCTTTACAAACATCTGAACAGTTAGTATTTTCAGACACTAAGCAGAAAAACTCCATGTGTAGCTTCTGGCTAGTTTCCTCTTTATTTCTCCGACGACACAACATTGGCATAACATCTCCTCTCCAACTATATCGTTCCAGAGTGGTAAAGTTTTCGGTATTAAGGGAAATTAAAAAGTTCAGGTTCGCCCATTTCAATAGATTTTCTTGAATTACTCAGTGCTAGATCAAGCACTGTAGCGCGACTATAAATTTACTAGTCCCTTGTATTGGTGCCTCGAATGTTGGTCGGAATAAATTCGAGGTGTTTACAATTAACAAAGACAGAGAGAGAATAAGTTTTATTTCAGGGAAAATGGAAAAGGTTAACAGTCGTGTACTATTCGTAGAAACAAAACTTGTATTTTCTTAATCGATTCCCGGAAAAGACTGAAAGCAATCTGAATTATGTATTTGAACCTTAGTCCTTCCTAAAGCGAGTTCTTGTCTTAATCACATGGGTGGGAATAAAATAATTATGGTAATAACAGAAGTGAAAGGTTATTAATTATGAATGAGCAATTTATCTTCTACTAATATAAAAGTAAAAATTATCTGTCGAGATCCTTAACCGATGATCTGTCATACTCGGAAGGCAGCTGGCTACTACACGATATGACCGCCATTAAAGTCACATTTCAATTATAGATTATTTTCTGTAGCAAACATCCGGGTCCGTGTTAGCTGCTTAATAAAATAGTCAGCTTCCCATCCATCAGTAGTGTGTCTGGACATTGACGTGACTTGCTAGTAGTCAGGAAACTATTAAATAACAGTTAAGGTCAAATTATAAAACACTTAACACATCGGAGTCCGCGCAATGGATATTTATATGTGCTCTTGGTATACGCCACAAATGAACTTTGTGTGAGAAAAAAAAAAATAAAAATAAATAAATAAAACATTCAAAAGCTACATGGAAGGCGTGATTTTGTATTCCAACTGAGTTAAAAAAAATTGTGCTAAGAACCAATAGTAGACATGTGTACCGGACGCAGGCAGTATTCGCCAACACCTTCCACAGTCGTACTTGCCGCGCGGGAATGGCCGCACGATTTTAGGTGCCATGTCATGGATGGCCCGTCCACTCGAGAGTACTCGAACGATCTGGACGCCACGTTGCAGATCGCGTGGCCTCACGCGTCCAAGGTTCGAATCTTCCATCGGGCATGGATGTTTGTGTTGTCTTTAGTATACGATACTTTAAGTTTAGGGCCCGATGATCCCGCAGGTAAGTCCCATAAGCTTAACAAACATTTGAACATTTTTCACTCCCGCCGCAGGTTCCAGTTATCCCTCAGACATGCTTGTATGTCTTGTCCTTAGCATAAGTTAGTTAAAGTTTGTATATATATAACGACCGATCAGCTCAGCAGCTTGGTCTCTTTGTTTTACAATTATTTGAACATTTGCACGTCGTATCTTGGTCGCAGAATGGATTCCTATGTTGTAATTTGGATTTATTTCTCAGTAAAGAAACGTCTCGAATTTTGCTGCATAAAAGCTGTTTTTGTTACGGAAGTGAGGAATATTGAAGAACTCACTACCATTCGAATGTGCACTCCCTGAATCATTGCCTACTTTCGATCAATTACAGTTGAATGCCATATTTATTTTGTACCATTTCTACGTAGCCTGCATCCTCGATTCCTTTACTGGCCTATGTTTCAATAGAGATAGGTGTTTCATGAAACGTAAGCTAATTACGACCATACAATTTCCCTTCGATTGAAGGGCGCGAAAGAATGGTCGAGCTCTCTGAGGCGCCTTGCTACGGAGCGTACGGTTGCTACTCGTTTGAGGTTCGAGTCCTACCCTCGAGTCTCGGGTCCTAAGGCTAGTTTAAGTAGTTTTCAATACTAGGGACTGATAACATCAGTTTTTAAGTCCCACAGAATGACACACATTTGAATATTTGATATTCTGTTCTAGTGCCGCAACCTTTTTAAAGTCAGGAAAGGAAAGTCTGTTGATACAACAAAACAGCAATTATAAAACTTAACTTCTAGAAAACTAATACGCATAATACCTTTTCCGTGATTTCTCCAAATCGCTAGTCATATGTCTGACTGGTTGCTTTTTCAAGGAGTCCATGCGATTTCCTTGCTCAAAACTTTCGAAAACGAGTGGATCGTTTACCTGTAATGTCCTCGATCTCGACGGAACTGTATAACTTGCCTCCATTCCTTATTCCTTACGACCACGGCGTATTTGTAAAAGAAGTCTTGTGAGCTCTGTTAGAAGTCCCGCTCTATACGTGGCGAACGTCCCCTGACGGGCTGTCAGCTGCCTACGCGCGAGGCATGTATTCTACAATATAAAAACGCTGCTAGCAGCGTCATCCAGCTTTTACGATTTCCTTAGTAACGGAGAAAACGAGTCGTGACGAAAAGTTTCTTCCTTTTTGTCGCAATAATTGCTTTTATAAGACGAATTCTACAGTGCACTTGAAGTCATATCTCTCTCTCTCTCTCTTTCTCTCTCTCTCTCTCTCTCTCTCTCTCTCACACACACACACACACACACACACTAACTTCTGGCTAACTTTCTTTATTGTCTTCGTGATTCTAGGACAAAGTTTGTATAAAACAATTTTTTTTTTCGAAAATCTACCGGAAATTTGAGAAAAACTGAAACTGACGACGGCCAATTCCTTACTTTCGGTTAGTTATGGACACGAAAAAATTTTCAGAAAAAAATTCAGAACAGTTAAAAAGTAAGGTCTGAAAATTCGAACAAAGTGCGAAAATCATAACTCTCTCATCATAGCTAAAGATCACCATCAAATTTAGCACATTTCTGTATGTTATTACCGAGAAAAATTTTATGATTAGAAACCTACCGTGTGGTGCATGATTGGAGTACCTTGCAATAGACTTCGATGTCATTCGACAGATTAGTACCTTTCATCACCGTTTTTCGATCACCGCGAAAACTTAGGTAAACTTACCTAAGGACAACACAAACACTCATGCAGGAGGGATGACTAGAACTTCCGACAGAGAGCAACCGCGCGATCCGCAGCAAGTCGCCTTAGAGTGCACGGTCAATCCACCTGACATATGTTTTCCGGGAGAAGTTCTTTGTCCTCTGCAATCCGCGCTGTATGCTGCACGGCGGAGGGTAGCTTGCAATAGTCCTCAACCCTGTTTAATCACTAAACATGAATTTTGGTTGGCCTATGAGTAATCCAGATTAAGGAGACAATACGATCATATTACTTTGTACATTTTTATTTACATTACTTAATGTTAATTACGTTTACCATTATTGACACAATTATTTTACCATTTCAAAATTTTGTGAAACTAACGGCCAGAAGGGGCATGACAGCAGTAGAGAGGTTTCTGAGACATGCTGGCAAATATCATGTATTTCGAATTACATAACAACCGTTACTTCCGTGGTGAGATGCGGAAGGCGAGACGTCATCTCTACCTGGAAGAGTTAAGCAATGACAACACTTGCCGTGAAAGTCTTTATTCTATGATCACATCACAAGCAGTTACAATTCTGACAACATATTCCATCTTCGTATCCAATGGGGGCCCATACACAACTGAGTTTAGATATCCCCATGAAATACGATCAATGAGATTCAGGTCAGGGTGCTTAGCAGCCCATATAATTACACATCCTATTCCAATCCAGCGGCCAGAAAATAATACATTGGAATGGTTGAGGACATCCACAATGAAGTAAGGCAGTGCCCCGTCGTGTATCCACATCCTCCCACGAAAGCCAAGGGTACGTTCTTCAAGAACATCAAGAACAAATGACCACGACGCGCGGGATTGGCCGTACGGTCCTAGCCGCCATGTTAGGGACTGCGCGGCTGCTCCCTGTAGCAGGTTAGAGTCCTCATTCGGGCATGAGTGTGTGTGTGTGTGTGTTTTGTTCTTAGCATAAGCTAGTTTAAGTACTTTCTAAATCTAGGGACCGATGACCACCGCCGTTTGGTACTACAGAATTACAAACATTTGAGCAGGTGGCCATTCAGTAAACAAAACCTGCATCTTGACTTCCTAGTGATCAGGATCGTTCTCCTTGTCTCCTTGCAGGAGATAAATGTAGATGTTAAGGAACAACACAGTACTTGTAAACGTGTACACGTATGCCATGTGGTCAGAGGTGCCATGTGTTGGATTGCGCAGCCACTGCCTCCGGAAGTCTGAGTCCTCCCTCGGGCATGGCTGTGTTGTCCTTATCAGAAGATAGTTTTAGCAGTTTTTAAGTCTAGGAACCGATAACGCTAGCAGTTTGGTACATATCCACACAAATTCACAATTCTACTTGTATGCATGCAGGTTGGAAATACTGAAAAATGCGAATGTTTGTAAATCTAAGGGGCTTAACTGCTGCCGTTATCAGTCGGTAGGCTTACAAACTATTTAAAGTAACTTGTGCTAAGGACAACACACACAAACACACGCTCATGCCGGAAAGAGGACTCGTACCTATGACAGCGACCAACCGCGTGCTCCGCAGCAAGGTGCCCTAGAGCGCTCAGAGACTCCATCGCCCGAGGAGACTGAGGCGCTTCAGTCACGGTCTGCACGGCCACTACGGTCGGGGGTTCGAATCCCCCATCGGGCATGGATATTTGTGCCGTCTTTAGTATAAGGTAGTTCATACGTAATTTGTAAGTTTAGGGACTGATGACCCCGTAGTTAAGTCCCATAAGCTTAACAAACATTTGAACATTTAGACTCCATCGCGGCTTCTAAATATTCATTCCATGAGTCTTTATGTCAGAGAATCTGATTCCAGATTCCCCACTTTAAATTATTCAGTGGCGAAATTTCTATTCCGTATTAAATTTTTGCATTCTCTTATGGAACCGCCCTGTATAGGCAGTATAGCGAAATCTTCCTGGAGGAGACAACCAGCGACTTTATTAGTTAATGGCACGTCGGAATGCTGCATTTAGACGAGTGAATATATGTATGAAGCGGTATTAGGAGGTATCGTATAACTTGTCACTTCAGTGCAGACTCACGGCCACCGGCAGTACAGCAGAAGATAAACAAGTTCATGCTGCCAGAATGAAACTTTCACTCTGCAGCGGAGTGTGCGCTGATATGAAACTTCCTGGCATATTAAAATTGTGTGCCGGAACAGGCACTCGAACCTGGGACCTATTCCTTTCGCGTGCAAGCGCTCTACCGACTGAGCTATCCCGACACGACTCACGATGCCGCCTCACAACTTTACTTCCACCAGTACCTCGCCTCCTACTTTCCAAACTTCACAGAAGCTCTCCTGCGAAACTTACAAGACTAGCACTCCTGGAAGAACGGAAAGATCCCTTAGGCTGTGGTTAAGCCATGTCTCCCCCGTATCCTTTCTTCCAGGAGTGCTAGTCTTGCAAGTTTCGCAAGAGATCTTCTGTGAAGTTTGGAAAGTGGGAGGCGAGGTACTGGCGGAAGTAAAGTTGTGAGGCGGCATCGTGAGTCGTGTCGGGATAGCTCAGTCAGCCTGGTCATGGAGCTAAACGTTCTCTGTAATAAAAAAGGCTGAGCCAAATATCCAACGAACAATCTAAAACGAACTGAACCAACGACCGCAAACCATAGATCTATCTGAAGAAAAAAAAAAAAATGTCGGTAGAGCGCTTGCCCGCGAAAGGCAAAGGTCCCAGGTTCGAGTACCGGTTCTGGCACACAATTTTAATCTGCCAGGAAGTTTCAAGTTCATGCTGGACAACCAAAATTAGGCAGTGGTGGTTTCGCTAGCACTTGTATGCGCCACAGTTCGGACCTGCCAAGACAACAGTATCAAGAGACAAGGCCACACAACGGTCCGTGTCACGTCACACTGAGAGGCCGCAATCTCTAGCTGACTGGCTGGCCACTAGGAGGCAGTGGGCTGTGCCACAGCGACCAGCCATTCAGCTAGCGATTGAGAGCTAGTACGTGTGACGTGACATGGGCTTTTGGGAGGCCTTGTCTTTGACTGACTGGCCACTATGAGACAGTGGGCTGTGCACCACTGACCAGCCAGTTAGGTAGCGATTGTGGCCTAGTATCTGTGACATGACATGGGCCGTTGTGCTTTACTGTCTCTGAATGGTTGGCGACTACGAAACAGTGGGCTGTGCTCCACCGACCAGCCAGTTAGCTAGCGATTGTGGTCTAGTATTTGTGACGTGACACGGGCTGTTGTGTGGCATTGTCTCTCACTGGCTAGCTGCTACGAGACAGTGGGCTGTGCTCCAGTGACCAGCCAGTCAGCTAGTGATTGCTGTGACATGGCTAGTTCTGAGGCCTTATCTCTAGACGGACAAGTGCTGTTCTCAAGTGGGTTGCACTCGGCCCTTGTGAGACCATCTGAGCAGATACTTCATTGAGATGTAGCGCCTCTGGTCGCGAAAACCAACACAACGCCCGGTTTTGCGGGGCGCTGACCACGTCCACCTCCTTATATCCGTTTACGCCTGTGGGCGTAGGACGACACGGCGGCTGGTCGATGCCAGTTGAGCTTTTTGAGGCTTGTTAGACGAAGTTTACAGTTCATACTGACGAGGCGCCACTGTGTAGTGGTGTGTGCTTTTAGATACCTATAATTCGCACCAGATTTCTAATATGAGACCTCCCTGAAAAACAATTGCGCCTTTGGGGGAAATTGGTCGTTATGGAAGAAACACGACGACAGTGGCGAGTCGGAAAGGGGGCGAGGATTGGGCGTGACCCCGGCGCGGCGGGCAGGTGTTGGCGGCTTATCTGGCGTAATGAGGCGCCGTCGAGCGGCAGCCATCCGGAACCCGCCAGCCGCAGCCGCCGGAACTAATAGCGCGGCTACCGGCGGACTCGGTGCTCTTCACTCAGCGCTGGCCCAGAAATATGCCGGGCATCACTCTCGGCACGTCTCTGCACCAGCAACAAGCGCCCTCATTTTTCCGCATCAGGGAGGGGCAATCTCATCTGTTGCTTCTTTTTTTTCCACACCCCAATTTGGTTGCGCAACAGATACGAAACGCAGTCCCATTACTCCTGACGGTGTTGTTTTCAGAAAAAGTATTCCAGCTTGTCGAGCCTGTTAGAGGATTTCCTTGTTACTGACGTTGCCGCCTTTGTCAGGTGTTATAAGTGACTTTTTTTTAAACGTGTTCGTTGTCTTGCTTTCATTTTATGTTAAATTTTTAGTTTCTGCGAAAAACATTGAAGATTGCTCTACAGTTACAAAATTAGATGTCTTTGACCTCTGAAGGAGCCTTAGTATGTAACTGAAAACTGTACAAATACAAGCAGATTCAGCCTTACGTCTGTAAACGCTTTAATGAGTAGTGTTTCAAATATTTGTATAGTTTATGGGACTTAACTACGGGGTCATCAGTCCCTAAACTTACAAACTACTTATGAACTACTTACGAACTAGGACGGCACAAATATCCATGCCCGAGGGGGGATTCGAACCCCCGACCGTAGTGGCCGTGCAGACCGTGACTGGAGCGCCTCAGTCCCCTCGGCCACCGCGGCCGGCTGAGTAGTGTAGCTGACCAGCTACGTACCCTATTTTTTCGATAACATTTTCCACAAATTCAATTATAGCTGCTTGTATACAAAGTGTTACATATACTATAAACTATAAACTGGAGAGTGCTACTGAATCATTTCTACAGTTAGCTGTATTGAGTTACTCCTAAAATGTGCGTTTGTTTGCTTTTGTATTCCTCCTCTGCCATGTTAATCACATATTACTGTTGCATTACGAGCTACATTCTGGAGAAGTGAGAGGCATAATAGTGTCATTTACTGCATCGGGTACATCATGGAAACACCATAAAGCTGAACAGGTATGAACTTTTTGTTGCTAGTAATGCATAATAATTTTAAAGAATTTTTTTCAATATTTTTCTCAGTATATACGCCCCATACATTAATCGTGGTAGTTTTTATAGCTTCAAATAAAAAGTCATGCATTAAAGGGTCAGAAAGCTGCAATGGAGTCGACTATTAATAAGTTCCGAATAGTCTCATATCGCAACAAAAAGTTAGACATATATTACATGTGCTATCATTCTTGTTCTCGCCAATTCAAGTAAATACATAAGAGTAACAATTATTAGGAGCAACTTATATTGGAAAGAACATACAGACAATATAATAGGAAAGGCGAACCAAAGACTACGCTTCATTGGCAGAACACTTAGTTGATGCAACATTTCAACTAGAGAAACTGCCTACACCACACTTGTGCGTCCTACTTTTGAGTATTGCTGCGCATTGTGGGGTCCCCTCCTATTGCGAATGACGGACAATTTAGTGAAAGTTCAGAGGTCAGCTTGTTTTATATTATTGCGATATAGGAGAGAGAGTGTCACGGATTAGGTTGTAAATCATTAGAAGAAAAGCGTTATTCGTCGCGAAGCGATCTATTTGCGAAATTTCTTTCGCCAACTTTCTCTTCCGAATGCGAAAATATTTTGTTAGCAGCCACCTACATAGGGAGACATGATCATCAGAATATAATAAGAGCCGGCCGCGGAGGCCGAGCGGTGTGCGGCGCGCCAATCACGTTCTGCACGGCCACTACGGTCGGGGGTTGGAATCCCCCCATCGGGCATGGGTATTTGTGCCGTCCTTAGTATTAGCTAGTTCATAAGTAGTTTGTAAGTTTAGGGACTGATGACCCCGTAGTTAAGTCCTATAAGGTCTGTAAACATTTGGGTAGGAAGTGACGTGTCACGTGTTGGCATGAGTCGCTGGGGGGGCAGCAGGGGTGAGGATATATAAATTAAGGGAGGATGAGATGGATGAAGTGACTGGAAAGAGCAAATGCGAACAAAAATCATACATAATACATCCTTGAATTACTTGTACAGACAGGCACGTCTGAGGATGAAGAGGGGAAGGAGGAGGGGGACGGTGAAAGATGGGGAAGGATTATGTTGACAGACAAAGCTGCAGAAGGAGATGGAAAGGAGTGGCGCAGATAATGGGCACAGATAAAGGGAAGGAGGAGATGGACAGAAAGAGGGATGGGAACAGGAAATGGGTGCAGGAGACTGGAAATATAAGAATCGAAATATGTATACCCGGCCAATGCCGCATTTCGGAGATATTAGTAAATATTTTAGGAGGTTGTAGTATAGACGAATTGCAATAAAAATGGCACACAATATGTGTCCAACGTTTACTTATTACAGAGATACATCTGTTGATACGTTACCAAAACAAAGTTAAAGCAAAGGAAAATTAGACCATTTTAATTGATTCTTCTATCAGTGTACCATGCCATTTTCATACTTTAAAGTTTGCTTTACCTTCTGTTGCGGTTGCATACTAACAGCTGTATCTCTATACTCTATAAATATTAGACACGTGTTATATGGTATTTTTACTACCACCTCCTAAAGTGTAAACTTACAAACTACTAAAGTGTATTTAAATATGCAGTTAGGCACTATTAAAACCGAGCGGTGGTTCAAACACACTTTCGGCCATCTAGATTTAGGTTTTTTGTGATTTTAAAATGTTCAAATGTTTGTAAACCTAAGGGAAAATACTGCTGAACTCATCGGTCCATAGACGTACATAAGTCTTATTTAAAACAACATCCTAAGGCAACAGACACAGCCACGTGCAAGGGAGAACTATAACTTCCAACGGGAGCGGCCGCGCAATCCGTGACATGGCGTCTTAGACCTCGCGGCTCCGTGATGTCCTTCAATCTCGCCGGGCATATGGTTCTGTACAAAAGGACGTCCGATTTCCTTCCCCATCCGCAACTAGGAATCGGAGCGTGAGCGCCGTCTCTAAAGACCACGCTATCGACGGAACGTTAAAGTCTAAGGTCCTTTCCTCCTCCTTCCGTTACTAAACAGGCCGGAAAAACTAACTCGCTCCCAGCCAGAGACGATCTCTGAAGACATGGGCCGTCTAGGAGCAACGTGTTGTGATGCACGCCTCGGGACCCGTACATCCGATTGGTCCCGAGACAGAGAAGAGTAAACTTCTGGCGGCGGCGTATCCCCAACTGCATAACAGCAGAACATAAATTACCATATTCAATGTATTTTTACATTAGGATTTCCTGTAACCTCTACGGCAAGCTGTAAAAAAGAATTTGTCCTATTCAGTTTACTGCTCTTGTGCAAAACATAACAGTCGTACATTTAGGACTTGACGTTTCAAAAAAAAAAAAAAAAAAAAAAAAAAAAAAATAGTTCAAATGTTTGTAGAGCTTATGGGACTTAACTACGGGGTCATCAGTCCGTAAACTTACAAACTTCTTATGAACTAGCTAATACTAAGGACGGCAGAAATATCCATGCCCGAGGAGGGATTCGAACCCCCGACCGTAGTGGCCGTGAAGACCGTGACTGGCGCGCCGCAGTCCCCTCGGCCACAGCGGCCGGCTTGACGTTTCTTTGATGACAATATAAGTGTAGGTTGTACATGATCTCGGGTAAGGGAAGATGAGGAAGAAATCAGCCATGTTATTTTTATAGGGATTTTGCATCAACTGAATGAGGGAAATCACGGCAAACCTAAGTATAGATGTGTGAGAGGAGGAGCTTTCACTCTCCTGACTTTGACTGACTTACTCCTGGGTTACCTCGTTGGGTGTCGGTACTGGAGCGATCCTCGTGGACACACACGCACACACACACACACGTGGTACCATTAAGCTTCGCGACAACAATAGCTGGGTTGCGGTGGCTGGCTGCGAGCTTTCACCCACAGACTGCCAGGTGAGCGCATCTGCACGCTCCAGCGCCCCCGCACAATAGCCCGCCGCCTGTCCTAGGAGAGAGGAGTCCATATTGTCCCGCTGTGACGCAACGCCGTCGCACTTTCGCCTTTCTCCGCGGCTTCGACAGTCTGTACGCGACGAACGAGTGTGCGGTTTGTATGTGGGGTTGACAACACGTTTGTGGAGGATGGGAAACACCCACCACTCACGTCTTTGTGCCTTTTTCTTCGTTTTCCTCTTTCCTCTTCGCAGCCGTTTACCGAGCGACGTGGCGCGGTGGTTGAGCACACTGGACTCACATTCGGGACAACAGTAGACCAAACCCACCTCCGGCCTTCCAGGTTTAGGTTTTCCGTGATTTTCTTAAATCACCCCAAGCAAATGCCGGGATGGCTCCTTGGAACGGACACGGCCGATTTCCTTCCTCCTCCTTAGCAAAAATATCAGAGCTTTCTCTTCGTCTGTAATGACAACGATGTCGACGGAACGATAAATTCGTTCACACACACACACACACACACACACCCTCCTGTTATGGAAGCTGAATCAGTGACGTTCTGTTTACTTAAACGAAGAAGCAAAATTTGTCTGCCGAGTAAGTATGGACGCGGCCAATATATATATACTCATGTACGAGGGAGGACTCCACCCTCAGACGGGGACCAACCACGCGGTCCACAGCAAGGTGCCTTAGAGCTCTCTGATATGTCACCGCGGCGATTATTAGCTACTTATAAAATTAATGTATTGTAGCGAAACGATTAGGATTTACACAGATTACCTAAAGGCGAAATTTAAACAGACATAGGCGCCTAAAATAATAAGTAACATTTAATTTATAAAGCAGCGTTCAGAGTTTTGTGTCCCAGCCTCGTCGCCATTTTTGTGTCTCGTTTCCGCCGGTGTCGTAGGTGTCGGTGGCCGAGTAGAGAGAGACCGACACAGGAATAAAGGATGCACGCGTGTGCAGGTACAGAGGTGACCAGCCAGTGGGACAGCAGAAACTAGAACACTAGGCTAAATTAGAACAAGATATATATTTCCTGGAGTCTTGGTAATACTTAACTTTTACATTGTTCTTGACTGCAGAATGCTGATACATAGATTAGATAGAGGCCTGCCTACTGATGATTCCTAGTGCCTATCTGATTTCCAAGTCTTAACTGGTGCCTATCTGATTTCCAAGCGGCCGATGCAGCAGTCGTGGCTACGAGCGGAGTTGCAGCAGAGGGCGCTCGTGGCTGACGTCGTAAGAACGCCGCGCCGTGCGTGCATAGCGGCGCGCGGCGAAAGTACGTGGCGCGCACTTTAGACTTGTGCGACACCACACGGAGTTTCAACTGTACAATGTAATTAAAAGTCATATATAACGCCGAAGAGGCGTTCAGAAAGAAGACTTGAAGTACGGCGGCCGAACAATCCCATAAGCGATCTCGCAGCCAAAAATACCATAGGATCATTTCTATTTAAATATTTTGAAACGTGAGCAATAAAATTAGGCTATTAATTTGTCCAACATGTCTAGAACGGTATTTTTAGCTTAGAATGTTTGTGAAGTGTCGCCTCACGATGAGAAAGATTGTGTCGACGGAAAAGTATCTGACGATCTGGCTTTCACTCCAACGAAGTTATTCTTTTAGCCACTATCATCATGTACAGAGGGTTAAATACTTGCAAAATGATCACTACTGCCGATAAATATAAATATAAAAAACTCCTTAGTGTTAAAAAAAATTTACAGGCCTTTGTCAATCCGACAGACATGGCCGTCTTCAAACGAACATAATGGCAATAATGGCGGTGCGCGCAGGTGGTGGACTACTGAACTCCTGTTATAGAAGCTGAATCAGTGATGTTCTGTTTACTTAAACGAAGAAGCAAAATTTGTCTGCCAAGTAAGTATGGACGCGGCCAATGTACATATCGCCAGTGTATTTCCATAGGTCTGCGTCCAGGTGAGTTAGTTGTTTCATGTACGAATATCGGACGCGCTCATAACTGTATATTAATTGGGTGCGCACATTATTAGGGCAGGATCTTCCCACCTACTGTCCGGCCCTATGGTCATCACTTTATCGATGCATTAGTATTCAATACAAAAACACAAGAGCACTTGAATCTATCTCTTGATCACCTTTCTTTAGGAGCCGGGGATCAGTGAACTGTAATTACCTACTTTAATAGTTAACGAATCCTGAAAAGCGCTTGAAGTGCATAGCCGCCGAAACTCTGTTTAGACACAGGAGATCCGTCTTCGAAGATTTGTACAGGTTCCAAGAGCATCGGCTTGACCATCGCGACAGCACGCCAGGGAGATATAGCTTGTTTAACAATGGACAGGATGTGACGGCACGCTTCTGAATGTTACCCAGCAGTAGCTTTTGCTTTCAAACAAGTACACTTTCCAACAAACGGACATTACTTTGCATTTTTTTAGCCTGAAGCTATTAAAAATAAGGTTTCTTCCCTCATTGTCTCATTAACTACAAAGTAAATTACATATAATGACAATTTTGCAGTTGGTACAAAATGCAGGCTGTTCAAGAAGAGTGTCGAGCACTTTGAGAGATAATAGTACTCATCGAAACAAGGAAAATTAGCCCAATAGGCTAGGCGCAAATTGAGACGTATGTAGCACTCGCGTAGTGGCGCAACACTAGCGCGACACGCGACTTCCACCAACACCACCTACAGAGAAGGCGCGGCGCTCTCGTGTGACGTCACGCAGAGCAGGTCGAGGTCGCGTAGCTGACTGGCTGGCAGCTGGGGCACGGCCCACTATGCCGTAGCGGGCAGTGATGGTCAAGGCGATGCTGTTGGAACCTGTCCCATTTTTCGAAGACGGATCTCCTGTGTCTGAAACAAGTTTCGACGGCTATGCGCTTCAAGTGCTCTTCAGGATTCGTTAACTATTACAGTAGGTAATCACAATTCACTAATTCCCGACTCGTAGAGAAAGGTGATCAAGAGATAGATTCAAAGTGCTCGTTTATTTCTATATTGAATACTAATGCATCGATAAAGTGATGACCATAGGGCTGGACCGTAGGTGGGAAGATCCTGCCCTAATAATGCGCGCACACAATTAATAAACAGTTATGAGAGCGTCCGATATTCGTTCATGAAACAACTAACTCACCTGGACGCAGACCTATGGAAATACACTGGCGATATGTACATTGGCCGCATCCGTACTTACTTGGCAGACAAATTTTGCATCTTCGTTTAAGTAAACAGAACGTCACTGATTCAGCTTCTATAACAGGAGTTCAATTGTCCACCACCTGCGCGCACCGCCATTATTGCCATTATAGACTAGATTGTTCGTTTGAAGTCGGCCATGTACTATTGGATTGACAAAGGCCTGTAAATTGCTTTTTTGTTCAAATGTTCAAATGTTTGTTAAGCTTATGGGACTTAACTACGGGGTCATCAGTCCCTAAACTTACAAACTACTTATCAATTACCTTATACTAAGGACGGCACAAATATCCATGCCCGAGGGGGGATTCGAACCCCCGACCGTAGTGACCGTGGAGACCGTGACTGGAGCGCCTCAGTCCCCTCGGCCACCGCGGCCGGCAAATTGCTCTCTCTCTCTTTTTTTTTTTTTTTTTTTTTTTTTTTTTTTTTTTTTTTTTTTTTTAGAGACTGTGGAGTTTTTGAGTTTTTTATATTTCGAGCCATGATTTATCGGCGGTAGGATCATTTTGCAAGTGTTTAACCCGCACCAGCGCGCATTCGGACGCGTATGAGATTGCCGGTCAGGCAGAGTAGCGCGCGCACGCCAGGCGTTGGTTACTCGTGAGGCTGACAGTGTGTGATTCGCAGGTAAGGCAGTTGTTGTTGTTAGACGAAGCGTTTCTTGCCTCTCTAACGAATAACAATTTTAAATCTCCGAACAAATATATTTTGAGTGAAAGGGAATGGTGTGGACAGTTCAAAACTGCCAGCAAGACGAGTGATGCTGATTTCAAGAATTATTTCAGAATGATCAGACAACAGTTTTCAGAACTGCATGGGATAATACAGGAAGCTATGTATGCAAATTGATGTAAAACATTTGACTTTGTAAGTAATAGGTCTACAGCACAAAAAGCAGCAAAACTATACCGATATAAATAAATGGAAAACGGTACCAATAACAAAAAATATCGAGAGCTTATGTGGCGATAATGGAAACACTGCTAAATGAGAGTGTTCCGTGCGCAGGTTGTCGAAGGGAGCAGATGGCAGACGGCTTTCCCACGGTGTGACGTCACTCTGGTGCAGGAAGCTGTGCCTCGGCCACAAAGCCACGGAGCTCGGCGCAAGCGCAGGCCGCGTCAGCGTCGTACTGCCTGCCAATTTGCGCGCTTCCATTAGAAGACGTAAGTCACAAAAACGGGTACTGTGCCGCGTCACTAAGCGAGTGCTATACGCGTCTCAAGTTGTTGTTGTTGTTGTTGTTGTTGTTTAGAGGGGACTAAACTACTCGGTCATCAGTCCCTCTCAATTTGCGCCTAGCCTACAACATGGTAAGGGAAAAAATGTGTTTATAGGAAGGGCTGCGCGACCATTGGTTGCTGATATTAGCATACCTGGTGACAGATTAATAGGGCCACACGCTCTGTCACTAAGGTTAACCGTTTGTACAGCTTATGGGACGTAACTACGGGTCATCAGTCCCTAAACTTACAAACTACTTATGAACTAGCTAATACCAAACACGGCATAAATATCCATGACCGAGGGGGGGGGGGGGGAATCGAACCCCCGAACATAGTGGCCGTGCAGACCGTGACTGAAGCGCGTCAGTCCCCTCGGTAACCGCGGCCGGCACAACAGATTCGGTGACCGATGGATTGGTAGAGACGGACCAATTCCATGGCCTCCACGCTCTCCTGACCTCAACCCTCTTGACTTTCATTTAAGGGAGCATTTGAAAGCTCTTGTCTACCCAACCCCGGTACCAAATGTAGAGACTCTTTGTGCTCGTATTGTGGAGGGCTGTGATACAATACACCATTCTCCGGGACTGCATCAGCGCATCAGGAATTCCATGCGACGGAGGGCGGATGCATGTATCCTCGCTAACGGAGGACATTTTGAACGTGTCCTGTAACAAAGTGTTTGAAGTCACGCTGGTACGTTCTGTTGCTGTGTGTTTCCATTCCATGATTAATATGATTTGAAGAGAAGGAATAAAATGAGCTCTAACATGGAAATTAAGCGTTTCCGGACACATGTCCACTTACTAAAAGAAATCCGCTGAACTTCAATTACGCGATAAATCAGTCAAACCTTAAGGTCGTAAATTCTACCAAATACCTAGGAGTTACAATTACGAACAACTTTGACTGGAGAGAACACACAGAAAATATTGTGGGGAAGGCGAACCAAAGGTTACGTTTCATTGGCAGAACGCTTAGACGATGCACCAGCTCCACCAAAGAGACTGCCTACATCACACTTGTGCGTCCTCTCCTGGAGTACTGTTGCCCCTTGTGGGACCCTCACCAGGTGGGACTGACGGAAGATATTGAGAAGGTTCAGAGAAGGGCAGCTCGTTTTGTTTTATCACGTTACGGGGGGGAAAGCGTCACGGAAATGTTGCACGAATTGGGGTGGAAATCATTAAAAGAAAGACGTTATTCATTGCGGCGTGATCTGTTTGCGAAGTTTCAATCACCGACTTTTAGTTCTGAATGTGAAAATATTTTGCTAGCACTCACCTACTTAGGGAGACATGACCATCCCAATAAAATAAGAGAAATCAGATCGAAAACGGAACGATTTAGGTGTTCTTTCTTCCCGCGCGCTATTAGAGAATGGAACGGTAGAGAAAAGTTATGAAGGTGGTTAATGAACCCTCTGCCAGGCACTTAAATGTGATTTGCAGAGTATCGATGTAGATGTAGATGTAGATGTAGAACATATTTTCTTTCTTTGTGTGTGAGGAATGTTTCCTGAAAGTTTGGCCGTACCTTTTTGTAACACCCTGTATATTTGTGAAAATTCACCATCTCAATGTGCAGCTCTCTTAGTATCCCCATCTTTCACCTTTCAATTCTGCAAATGCACTGGCTATTGTACTACAAGAAAGGTGACTTCTTGTATTAAAATGGTACGAGCTTTTTTGTTTCCGTGTGGAAAATTTGAAGCAAGGAAGAGTAGGGTTACCAGCCTGTCGACGACAATCATTAAAGATGGTGCACTAGATCGGAAGGAAATAGATCGCAACTATTCGAAGGGAACTTCTCATCTTTCACCTTTAATGGTTAAAGGAAATAACTGCGAATCTAAGCCAAGAACGGAGACTGGCTGTTCACACCGTCGTCATTCTGAACACGAGTCGCTTCTGTTACCACTGCCCCACCTCGCTCGATAGATAATTCGAGAGAAATCTCTGTTTCTTAGTTGGGGAAGCTTTCTCTCTTATCCATAACAGGTTTCCCGAGCCTCTGGCAGATAAAAGGACGAGTGCGGAGTTTGCGGTTAATAGAATCCTGACGTCTTAATATGGTATCTATTCCGCCGGAGCAGGAGACCCACTAGCAGATTAAATGGTCGGGATAGGGAACGTGGACATGAGACGCGCTACGCGAGCTACTTTGTATGCCGAGAGCGGGGGAGGCCTGCTGGACCAGATGAATGCCTAATGAGAGCTCACTTCCCACATGCAACACGCGTGCAGAGCGAAGCACGTCCCGCGAAAACTAGTGCGAGGTTTTTCATGGCGCCCGTAACTGGGTCCTAGCGCAGTATTAGCATAGCTGTTACAAACGACAGCTTTTCAGTTAGCAAAAGCGAAAGCTGTGGTTCACTATCTCCGTTGTACAGCCAAAGCTGCACGTCTCCTTGCAGTTTCACCGATGACCCGTTACGTTTCATCTAAGTAAGAAGTCGGCACTTTTTGCAACGCCAATTCATTATTACGTATGCGTATTTGGTAAATTGTGGTCCAGAGGCGCAACAATGTAATTTCGACATTTGACCAGAGCTGTCCTACAACGGTTTGATTTGCGAGTATACGTAAGGAAGTACCGGCTGTAAGGGTACGTCGAGAAGAGATGACACGGTTCTTCAACTCTTAAACATGATTCTTATTTAGCAAGCTGCTTTTCAGTCCCCAGATCACGCGTTTCAATGGAAAAAAATGCGAGTCCTAAAAGTCGTATATATTGGAGAATGAAATTCCAAAAGAAATGGACAGATCAGTCTTTTTTTGGAAAGATACAGGGCCGCTGACATGTAACTTTGGTGCCCAAAAACGGAAAATATATGAAGATAAAAGTATGTGTAGGAACAAAATTTAAAAATATTGGAGGATTAGAATGATACTGATATGGAGTAAAATGAAAGATGACTCGAAAATGTGGGCAATGGAGAGAATTGGTATGATGATAGGAGTCTACAATTCTGCTTTATTTTTATGTGCGTTGAAGGGAAGATCCTCTGCCAAAATTACAAGAGTTGAGAACATTTGTAGGTGTATGTTATTACAAGGCTCCAAAGGCAGAAAAGGACACTCCACTCAATCTCGTCCTGGTCGCTCTTAAACACTGTGTTGTACTTGCGAGATTGGTCTGAAGCTCATTGTCGTCCACAGATCAAAATGGATGTTCCGGAGATTCATCCAAAGATTATTAATTTATTTGATACCTTGTGGGAAAAAAATTCGTCGAAATTGAACATTATACGATGATTTTCAACGACATTCTTCTACTGGCGATAGTTTGCGTACGCTGAAGGACTAGAGGTGGCTACTCAACACCAATGAGTAACGTGATCGAATGGTAGGACGCGAAACCTGAATCCGAACGTGAAGTGGGATTCAAAAACTGAGCGCCTAGGGAGAAAAGAAAGGGATTTTACTCACTTTCCTTATGCGAGAGACAACTTTATCCTGAGACAGCATCACGTGGAAACAGAAATGTCGGGATGTTGTGAAAGAGTTTAATCACGTAGGAAAGCTGTGACGGTCAGTGAAACAATTTCGCTGTTCTCGAGGTTGTGCAGTGATTTTGTTCTGTCTTCCCTATTGTATAATTTAAGGTTGTTATTAAAGAAACAGTACAGATAAAACAGCAGTATGTTACCTTAACACTGTAACTCTCGCCAAGGTTTTTACGATAAGTATTTGTTAACTGCGTGACGCACCGAACGTAGTGTGATATCTGCCCAAGAGGCGTACAACCAACTGCTTGCTATAAATATGCACTATTAGAATACAGAGGCCAAGATTTTCGTAAGTATTTTTCAGCAAGCGGCCTAAATTCGCATGTATTACGTGTGGTGTTCAAATGAAAACGTACGAAACGACACTGTGGGTATAATTGAAGTCTTTATTCAAAATTAATCACCACAGGCCTGAGCACAACTACCCCACTGTTTAACGAGCCGAATTCCTGTGGCTGTGGCAAGAACCAGGCCTGTTGTGTGTCTTTTTGTTCGTCTTCGGAGTTGAAGCGCTTCTCTTTGAGATGCTATTTAGCGGACCAAACAGATGTGGAGTCAAAGGTTCAACATTTCCGGACTGCAGGGCGCATGCTCAAGCTGCTCCCAGTTCAAGTTGGGCAGTACACTTCGTGTGATCTTGGGGATGTGTGGAGGCACGTTATCATGGAGCAGAATCATTCCCTTCGCGAGCAGCCCAGGCCGTTTGCTCTTGCTGCGTAGACTACGAATTGTCTCACAGCACACGTCACTGTTAATGATTTTTCCGTGCTAGAAGAATTAGATGAGCATCGGTCCTCGGACGTCGAAAACGACGTCGCGCATCACCTTGTCTGCTGAGGGCACAGCTTTGAATTTCTATAGAGGGAGGTGACGACACTACATTCGCGTCCTTAGATCTCGCACTACGGTATCCCAAAGCGGCTTATTCAAATTTCAACCGGTTTGGTTGTTAAGACGACTCGTACCTTTTCATTTGAACACCCCGCGTAATATTGTAATCTGTCAGGAGTACTGACCTTTACGGCTTGCTAACTGGCGGCTAAATAATTTGTGATAATCTTTTTGTTGTTTATGTGACTTCTAAAATTTTCCCTGCTCATTTATTTTTCCAGTAATTTTCGGATATGCAGCCGGATTCCGTTGACATTCTGTCACGATATTTCGACCCAGGGACGTCCCGACATCTTCAGGTGAGTAGCCAAATACTGAAGAGCTCAGGTACGGTGGCGATATTTATGCTGATTTTCACGCCTGCGAAACACGCTGGTATCTTCTGTGCATGTGTTAGGAGGTGACATGCGCAGTATGGCCGAATTGTGTGTGAAGCCCTTGGTGGTGAAAGTGAAAATCTCCTTTAATCATTGACAATCGGATAATTTTAATTACAGGGTTCCTATTTTTATCAAGCTGAAAGCCGTTGTCACGATTTATAAGATTTCAGCAAGGCGTATTTCCACCGCTTCTTTGATAACTGAGTCCCAAAAAACTGGAAACTGTAGCTAACAGTTTATTCCAAGGAGTGTTCCGTGGAAATGCAGTGTCCTACGGTGAACGGCCTCGCGCATCGTAGCATAGCGCCACAATGCGCTCGGCCGCTCGGCATGTGTGTCTTTCGTGCTCCGTACAGCGCTCTTGAACTGTTCGAGCCGTCTGGCCTATGTAAGCAGAAAAACAATCGTAGGGAATTTTGTAAAAGCCCGATTTTTTCAGCTGCAAGTCGTCTTTAACTGATTCGACGAGGGCCAAATTATTCCGTGGTGGATGGGAGGTGCCTTAGACTTTGTGTTTCCATAGCAGTCTGCATATTTTAGAGGACACATTGCCAGCATAAGGAAGGAACGCAAGTGATTTATATTCTTCATTGACTTTGGTGCGTTGCATCTTCTTGTTATAGTTACGCATGGCCTTCCTTATCTGACGTGGAGTAACTTAACGACCATTTTAATTGTTAACCGAGGAATTGTATAAAGAGTACTTAGAAGTAGAGTAGGGTCTGTATTACACTGCTGGCCATTTAAATTGCTACACCAAGAAGAAATGCAGATGATAAACAGGTATTCATTGGGCAAATATATTATACTAGAACTGACATGTGATTACATTTTCACGCAATTTAGGTGCATAGAGCCTGAGAAATCAGTACCGAGAATAGCCACCTCTAGCTGTAATAACGACCTTAATACGCCTGGGCATGGCGTGTACAGGTACAGATGCCCATACAGCTGCAACACGATACCACAGTTCATCAAGAGTAGTGACTGGCGTATCGTGAAGAGCCAGTTCTCGACCACCATTGACCAGACGTTTTCAGTTGGTGAGAGATCTGAGGAATGTGCTGACCAAGGCAGCAGTCGAACATTTTTCGTATCCAGAAAGGCCCGTACAGGACCTGAAAAATGCGGCCGTGCATTATCCTGCTGAAAAGTAGGGTTTCGCAGGGATCGAATGAAGGGTAGAGCCACGGGTCGTAACACATCTGATATGTAACGGCCACTGTTCAAAAGTGCCGTCGATGCGAACAAGAGGTGACCGAGACGTGTAACCAATGGCACCCCATACCATCACGCCAGGTGATACGCCAGTAGGGCGATGAAGAATACCCGCTTCCAATGTGCGTTCACCGCGATGTCGTCAAACACGGATGCGACCATCATGACCATCAGAACCTGGATTCTTCCGAAAAAAATGACGTTTTACCATTCGTGCACCCAGGTTCGTCGTTGCATACACCATCGCAGGCGCTCCTATGATGCAGCGTGAAGGGTAACCGCAGCCATGGTCTCCGAGCTGATAGTCCATGCTGCTGCAAACGTCGTCGAACTGTTCCTGTAGATGATTCTTGTCTTGCAAACGTCCCCATCTGTTGACTCGGGGATCGAGACGTGGCTGCACGATCCGTTACAGGCATGTGGATAAGATGCCTGTCATTTCGACTGCTAGTGATACGGCGTTCTTTATTGCCCTCCTGAATCCAGCGATTCAATATTCTGCTAACAATCATTGGATCGCGACCAACGCGAGGAGCAATGTCGCGGTACAATAAACTGCAATCGGGATAGGCTACAATCTGACCCTTATCAAAGTCGGAAACTTGATGGCATGCTTTTCTCCTCCTTACACGAGGCATCACAACAACGTTTCACCAGGTAACGCCGGTCATCTGCTGTTTGCGTATGAGAAATCGGTTGGAAACTTTCCTCATGTCAGCACATTGTAGGTGTCGCCATTGGCGCCAATCTTTTGTGAATGCTCTTGAAAGCTAATCATTTGCATATCACTGCATCGGTTTCCTGTCGGTTAAATTTCGCGTCTGTAGCACATCATCTTCGTAGTGTTGCAATTTTAATGGCCAGGAGTGTAGTCAGAAGTACAGTAGGATATTTATTAGTTTATAGGTTACAGACCATTTCTGTATTTGTAGATGTAAATAAATAAATATGGTCTCCCAACGGAGACGTGCAGTAAATTCAACGACTCTAAATTGATTCCAATTACCCAATAACCTTCCTTTCTCCTCCCACCTTGGAATTATCACTTCCCCTTCCATCGTGTAAGCTGTGTCTATAAATGTGAATGTCTGTTCGGTGTACGTTTGTCACGTCTGAACCACAAGATATAAAGAGCTAAAAATTTGTACAGTTACTAATGATTACCCGGGGAAGACTTTAGGCACGGTTTTATGGTCTGAGTGTAATTGTTGTCCGAAGTCTCCCGTTGTACACCATAGCAGTTCCATGCCGATAGCTATAAGGGGGTGGAAGATATGGTGGTTGAAAGTCGTCAAATTATTAAAAAAAAAAAAAAATCGACTGGAGGCCAGCGATGACGTTTGCTAGTCTATAGCAAGGGGGTTACATACAGCGAAACGTGATGCCACAGACCATATCTTTGGTCTATTCGTGCTACAATGTCTTCAGCTCTTTCTCTGTAAGGATAATCATGCAAATAAGGAAATATAAGAATAAATAAATAAAGCAGTATAAAAGAAATTTCTTTTAATACATCTCTTTTTAAAAAAGGGTATCGTATTTCATTTCATCCTTCAAAACCAGTCACTTAGCACACTACTGAAAAATAGCTTCTCTATCATAATCAACCAACACGCGAGCGGAGCCGCGGGTTTAAGCTAGTATTACTATATGCAACCAATTTAGGGTTAATTTAGGACGATTTCAAATTACATAAATTTTCTCGTGACAGCCTCACACCTCATTACACTACACTTGTCCTGAAGCGAGAGTTTTGGCTACAGTAAAATAACTAAAATAAATTAAGAGGAAGCCACTGAGGCGGGGAATCTGCTACCCAGGCGCGGCTGCCGGACCAGGCGGCGGGCTTAACGCGCGGCGCAATCTCGACAGCCGGCTGTCCGGCGCTGACGCCTCATTTCACAGACACGGCTTGGCCCGGGCGCCTTTAGGGGAACACATGTTGTTCGCGACTGGTCGGTCCGGTTAACCAGTCGCCGGCTGGGGTTCGCCGAACAGCGTTCGCGGCCCGTCCCAAGCAGTTGGCAGAGCGTTTCATTAACGAAGATGAATATCGCGTTAATTGCTTGTCCGATAAGGTACACGTCGCAAATGACTGCTAAGGCGTCCGTTCTCTGCTTCATTTATTTTTTCCCATCAGACGTGCAGGTTTTCTCTCGCTACTTTTTTTCTTCTTTAAGCGTCCAGATTTCAAGCCTCGATTCTCGACACCGGTACTGGTTATGTATGTACTGCAAGATTTTGTAATGTCGGTGAATTTGATGTTGTGCATGTGTTGTTGAATCATGTCTTTATGTTAAGCGTGTGACTAGTAGTGGTGTTAAACCTTATTGAGCTCACTGTCCGATTTTAATGGTTACGAAGAAATGTGGAAATATGTGGACGGTGTTCATCAGGTTACCACTTTGCGGCTAGCGTCGTGCAAGGTTTAGATTGGCAGTCAGAGTCTAACAGGAGTCCACTGCGTTAGAACTGGTGCTACAATTTGTGTTTTTATCAGGGTCCCAGGACGATTTTAATGAAAATGCAATGGCTCATTAGCGACATATATACAAATCGCTGTAAAACTGCAGAAGGAATCGAAGACAGTTATTTTTTAAATAATATAGTGGATTACTCGAGAACTTACTCCTTATCGGAAGGCAGTAAATTACCAACGTCCTCAATGTCAACAGCATCTAGACTCTTATCCGCACAGTAGTATTACATTGAGCAAGACCCGAACTGCGCGGTCTGCGTCACCCACTATATAGGCAACAAACAACCGTCACATGCTGACCACATGCAAATGCAGTGTTAGCTTTCAGCTTCCCATGACATCCATCAGGTCCATGAAATACACCACCAACCAAAACAGTTAGCAGTGATACATTCGATAAGTTCGCAAAAACAGTGACATCAAAGTATACCGTATAATCTCATTATCATCACCACCATCTGAAATTTTCATTCCCTGGCCGCTCCACCGTTTTCTGTTTTCCCACCACCATTCAAATGTTTGTAGAGCTTATGGGACTTAACTGCGGGATCATCAGTCACTAAACTTACAAACTACTTATGAACTACCGTATACTAAAGACAGTACAAACATCCATGCCCGAGGGGGGATTCGAAACCCCGACGGGGAACGGCCTCGCGCATCGCAGCATAGCGCCTCAATGCACTCGACCGCTCCGCCTCGGCCCACCACCTTTCCTTCTGCGCTGTCGCATCCTTCCCCTCTTTCTTGCACTCATTCCTCTGCTCCTACAATACGACTATCCCAGGTTTTCCTTCTGCTCTCTTTCCGTCCACTTGCATCTCATTTATCTTCCTTGATATCTTGCCATCCTCCATTCTCTTAACGTATTCTTACCGTATCAGTCTTTTCTGTGGCCTTCCGAAGGAAACTATCTCTCTTCCAAAATTTATCTCTCCCTATCATTCTTACTGAATCGCTTTTCGTTAATCCCAATTTCCTTCTCTGAAATTTCATCGCACTCGCCTATATCGTGCTCACTGTCTCTTCTTCATAACCTGCTTTTCTGATGCATATATATCGGGACTTCATAGTCCCGCTCGGTTAGCCGTGTGGTCTAACGCACCGCTTTCCGAGACGGGGAGGCGTACCGACCCCGGTTCGAATTCACCCGGCGTATTAATGAAAGGACTCGGAGTGCCGGCCAGCCTAGCTTTTCCACATCCCGAACTGTTCTCCGAGTCCCGCCTTAGTTAGACGATTCGCAAACATTTCGTAACACTTTACACTGTCACACATATAACACTATACGCAGACTTTTGGGGTACACATTTCCTCAAGGGAGGGGGGGGGGGGGGGTGGGCACGTGGTGGCGACAGGATGGGCATCCGCTCGTCACGTAAATATTAACACATCAAATCTGAATTAACAAAACCCGACCCTGCATGTACGGGAACATGGCTCAAGAGAAAGATATATCGGGACTTCATAATCTCGATAAGTCTCATCTTTGCTCTTCTGGGGTACGCGTCTATTCCATTCTAACCTTCTCACGATACAAGAATCTATGAGCCACTCTTCCCCTTTCGCGGATCTCCCTGTCATTTTTCTATTTCATTTTCTACCATTTCAAAATCGATTTGAAGTTATAGATAATATGAGTGCTAGTAAAAGTCATTGTCTAGTAAGTTGTAACATTACGCGACAAATTACAAAACTAGAAAAAAATATAGCAAGTGACGTAGGAAGCATCTATACTACCTTAGATCACGAATTCACGCTATAAGCATTGTGGCAGTCTACTGACGATCACAAAAAAGGCAAAGAAAAAAAATTAACAATGTATATTACTTACAAGAGAGACATTTCGAATTCCACTTTTACTAAATTGATCATGTTAATAAACCACAAAAAGTATACATATTTTAATACAAAGCAGTGGCTCAGTGGTTCACTACCACACAGCCGTCCGCGGAGGCCGAGAGGAATGTGGCGCGCCAGTCACGGTCTGCACGGCCACTACGGTCGGGGGTTCGAATCCCCCCTCGGGCATGGATATTTGTGCCGTCCTTAGTATAAGGTAGTTGATAAGTAGTTTGTAAGTTTAAGGACTGATGACCCCGTAGTTAAGTCCCATAAGCTATACAAACATTTGAACATTCGAACACTACCACACAACAAAATCAAAAATCTGGATTTCTATCTCCAATCAAACCTAGGCTTTGTCTCTGTCAATTCCCACTTCTTTCACGTGTGACAGTATGTGTTGTTATGAAAAATGCCGAGTCACGTCACGGTTTAGAATCCATGTTAAACTTGTTTCATACTTTAGTTTTGTATTTGCTTTTTCAGTTTTTATTCGTCTTTCACTTTCTCCGAGAAAGGAGAGTGCGGGCACTTGTGAAACTAATGCCACAGAAGTTTTGAAGCACATGATAATGGAATATGTATTTCCGATACATTTTGTGGTAAATTCAACATCCTTTCTTTAACTGGTACAAACATTCATAGTACTAATTCAGGAGACAATTGAAGGATAGCGTCAAACATCTATTGCAGATCTTGGTTCTTATGAGACACGTCAGTGTATCTAGCATTGGGGCACGGTAATCACAATTCGGAATAATGTTAGTGTTGGTATTTAGCTGGCCGCGATGGCCGAGCGCTCTGCGGCGCGCCAGTCCCAGTCTGCACGGCCACTACGGTCGCGGGTTCGAATCCCCCCTCGGGCATGGATATTTGTGCCGTTCTTAGTTTTAGCTAGTTCATAAGTAGTTTGTAAGTTTAGGGACTGATAACCCCGTAGTTAAGTGCCATAAGCTCTGCAAACATTTGAACATTTTTTATGGTATTTTACTTCCATATTTATGACTTCATGGTAGTACCACTAAGTTTACTTTTTATAAACGGGAAAGTGACCCAAAAACATTTAAGCAGGTGACATATCTTGATGTGAAGCGGGGGGTAGATACGGCAGATCTATCGCATTATCGTGTAATTTAAAAAGACGGAATTAAAATATGCTGAATAATAACAAACCACTGACGGACAATACAACCACACAATTCGGAATGATAACTACTCGCCTCACGCATTTGCAGAGCAGTGAGTCGTAGCAGAGCTGCACTGCCGCGCGGCAGTAGTCGAGCGGTCTGGAGCACCACGCTACGGATCGCGAGGCCTCCCGCGTCGGAGGTTCGAATCCTCCCCCACACATGGATGCTTGTGTTGTCTTTAGTATAAGTTAGTTCATAGATAGTTCGTAGTCGAGCGGTCTGGAGCACCACGCTACGGATCGCGAGGCCTCCCGCGTCGGAGGTTCGAATCCTCCCCCACACATGGATGCTTGTGTTGTCTTTAGTATAAGTTAGTTCATAGATAGTTCGTAAGTTTAGGGACTGATGATCCCGCAGTTAAGTCCCTAAGCTTCACAAACATTTGATTTTTTGAGCTGCACTAATTAGTGTTGCAGGAGCTCACATCTGTAATCGCGATCCTTGTGTTCTACAGTAAATACTTCATAGTGTCATCGAGATTATCAGCCTACTCGTACTGCATTTTTTCATCAATTGCTTCTGTCCTTACTTTAATACGGAGCCCGTGGTACCAGCAAGCCGGTACTCCCGTGGTCTGTTCAAAAAAATTCCGGAACGTTCAGAATTTCACGGCAGTGTGGTGTTGGAGCGACATGCTGTTGGAAGTCCGGAATATGTCTGTGTTGAATCTGTAACCACCGGAAGTTACATTATTGTATGTCTGTCAGTTATTGTTGAGTAGAGAATTGTGTCGCACGAAGCAAGCGCACGGAGCAGCGCATATGCATTAAATTTTGCGTGAAAAATCAGGACGCCCTTCGACGTCTACCGTCGACGATCATGTCAGAAAAGTGAACTGAATTGTGTGTGGCAAATGAAGAGACCCTGTCCAGGAGATTGCTGAAGAACGTAACATTTCAGTTGGATCTTCAAACGAAATTCTGATACGTCATCTTGGAATGCATCGTCTTGCAGCCAAGTTCGTCCCACGGCCTGTGAGTCAACAGAAAGGCAGTCGCCTCGCAACCTGTGAAGAGCTTTTGGATCGTGCAAATGAGAACGCTCTGGCCTCTGGGGACTTTTTCTAATTTCCGAAGTTGATTACCCTGTTGAAAGGACGATGATTACCAGCGATGAGACTAGATGGAGCATAATTCGCGGACGGCGCTTCACTTGATCCACATAGGTACAAAAACTGCGTCCGGAAGTGGAAATGGTGTTGGGAGCGGTGTATCAATTGTGGAGGAGAGAATTTCGAAGAAGACGGTGCCTGTTTTTGACTAAGTTTCGGAACTTTTTTGTACAGACCTTGTCGTTTACCTGTTACTGCTTAATTGGCTTATGAAGAGCTAGCAAAAGCTGGTCGGCACACCTCTTAGATCCAGGTTGTGTGGAAAACCTGTTTCACACAGGGCTATAGTGAGGCTGTCACAGCACTGCCGCTGCTTGATGACGCAGAAAAATTAATACACGTTTTATGACTGTGCAATGATTCGTCACATTTAACATCCTGTTAGGCAAAAAGTAACAATCGAAAGTCCAGGTTGGAATTCAACAATGTAAAGAGACTAGTTTACAACATATCGCAGTGATGTACGACGAGCTACGACACACACATAATACAGACACACATACAACACTTAAGCTCTCGGCCATCAGCCTATGGCCGTTGCACTCCAACTTCCTGTAACAAATCTAGAGAGAGTTTGATTTTTTTATGTTGTGGTCTCCATTCCGGACTGGTTTGATGCTGCTCTCCACCCTACCCTTACCTAAGCAAACCTCTTTATCCCCTCATAAAAACGAAAACCCACATGTATTTGTATCTGCTTACTGAGTTCTTCTCTTGGGCTTGATCTGGGAATTTTATCTCCCACACTTCCTTCCAGTGCTAAAATCACCATTCATTGATGTCTGAGAATGTTACCTACCAATCGAGCCCTTCTTTTAGTCAAGGTTTACCAAAAATTCCTTTTCTCTTCAATTCTGTATAGTACCTCCCTATTAGTTACACGATCTAAGAACTTCATGTTCAGCATTCTTCTGTAGCATCACATTATCACATTTCAAGAGCTTATATCCTCTTTCTGTCTGAACTATTTATCGTCCATGCTTCACTACCATACAAAGCAACACTGCACACAAAAGCCTCCAGAAAAGAATTCGATGTTAACAGATCTTTCTTTTTCAGAAATGCTTTTCTTTCCATTACAATTTTGAATCTTCATTAAAGCGACCATCATGTTATTGTACAGCCCAAATAACAAAACATATGTACCACCTTTATTGTTTCGTTACCTACTCTAATTCCTTTACCATCGCCTAATTTTCTTTGACTACATTCCATTACCCTTGTTTTGCTCTTGTTATTCATCTTATATACTCCTTTCGACTCACTGTTCATTCTGTTCAGTTGCTCCTCCAGGACCTCTTCTGTCTCTGGTAGACTTACCATGTTACCGTCAAACGCCAAAGTTTTTATTTCTTCATTCTGAATTATAATTCCTTTTTCCAAATTTCTCTCAGATTACATAATATTGGGGAAAGGGTACAACCCTGTCTTACTCCCTTCCCTACCATTGCTTCCCTTTCATGCCCTTGACTCTAATAACAGCTGTCTGGTTTTTGTACAAGTTGCAAATAACTTTCCTTTTTCTATATTTTACGCCTGCTGACTTCAGAATTTGAAAGAGTGTATTCTAGTCAACATCGTCAAAAGCTTTCTCCAAATCTAAAAAGCTATAAATATAAGTTTGCGTTTCCTTAATCAGTCATCCAAGATAAGTCGTAAGGTGAGTATTGCCTCACTGTTCTCCTAAATCCAAAACTCATCTTCCCCGAGTGTTTTGTTAGTAATTGGAATACTGAAAAGTCTTTAGAACTGCTAATGCACGCGACAAATATTCGAGAAATTCCGGCCGATGTAAATGTGTTTTCGTAACGAGCGGAACTAAAAGTCGCAACAAAGCGTGCTGGCGTCTGAATGCGGCTGTTAGCTGAGCGACAGGAAGAGGCGGGTGGTCTCGCTGACGCCCCTCGCAATGCTCGTTACCTCTCCGCTGTTCGTGGCCACGACGCGTGCTCAGATGAGGAGGACCTCGTTTCCTTTCCGGCGGCGCGCTGCCTGGCTATACAGAGCATCCTGCCGCCCGGACCAGAGATGCCAACCACTGAAGCTAAAAAGTCCCACCCGGGACCCCAGACTGTCCCTTCTATGCATAAAATGTCCCACGGTAAACAAAAACATGTGATGCAAAAATAAATAAATAAATATGTACAAGAATGAAACTTTCACTCTGCAGCAGAGTGTGCGCTTACATGAAACTTCCTGGCAGATTAAAATTTTGTGCCGGAACCAGTACTCGAACCTGGGATCTTAACCTTTCGCGGGCAAGCGCTCTACCGACTGAGCTATCCCGACACGACTCACGATGCCACCTCACAACTTTACTTCGCCTCCTAGTTTCCAAACTTCACAGAAGTTCTCCTTGTAAGACTAGCACTCCTGGAAGAAAGGATATGGTGGAGACATGGCTTAGCCACAGCCTAATGGATGTTTCCAGAATGAAACTTTCACTCTGCAGCGGAAAGGCAAAGGTCCCAGGTTCGAGTCCCGGTTCCAGCGCACAATTTTAATGTGCCAGGAAGTTTCATATCAGCGCACACTGCGCTGCAGAGTGAAAGTTTCATTCTGGAAACATCCCTTAGGCTGTGGTTAAGCCATATCTCCACCATATCCTTTCTTCCAGGCGTGCGAATCTTGCAAGGTCAGCAGGAGAGCTTCTGTGAAGTTTCGAAAGTAGGAGGCGAGGTACTGGCGGAAGTAGAGCGCATGCCTGCGAAAGGCAAAGGTCCCAGGTTCGAGTCCCGGTTCCGGTACACAATTTTAATCTGCCAGGAAGTTTCAAATATGTACAAATTTATTTACGGCGGCGTAGTGTGTTGACGTTGGCAACGAATATCCTTTGAAAGCCCTACAACTTAGAATGGAGGGGGGGGGATAATCTTTTGTGTTGACCGTGATACAAGTAATTAACATTACCTGACATTGCAGAGTTTGGAGGCGATCTAGTAGTTTTATATTCTTCAAAACCGAAACGCCAAGATCGCGAATTAATGTTCAAATGTTTGTTAAGCTTAAGGGACTTAACTGCGGGGTCATCAGTCCCTAAACTTAAAAACTACTTGTGAACTACTTACGAACTAGGACGGCACAAGTATCCATGCCCGAGGGGGGATTCGAACCCCCGACCGTAGTGGCCATGCAGACCGTGACTGGAGCGCCTGTCTCCTCGGCCACCGCGGCCGGCCGCGAATTAATAATTTATTTCATGACGACCGGTTTCGGAGGACTGTGCCACCATCATCTGGTCATACATATTTTATAAGCTGGTCATCTTATTTTAAAAATGGCGATAAAATAATAAGTACAACATAGATAGTTGTAAGCTATCATGTTTTAACTTAATGACTAAGTGCTATGTAGCGCTTGCCACCGACGAAGGCAATAATGTTGTATTCCGTTATTTGTGTGTTCTGCGGCTCATCGGTATACAACATTATTGCCTTCGTCGGTGGCTGCTCACAGCGGCCGTAGACGGCGGTATTGTCTGTGTTAGTGTGTCTATGTTTGTTTCTCTCTAACAGATGAAGGCCTAAACGGCCGAAAGCTCTAATGTTATTCTCTGTTATCTGTGCCTTTCTGTGGCTCATCGGACATCTCTGTGGTGAGTAAGCAACCTATCCTTCTCAAAAATATTGTTGAATCCTTCTGACAATGAAAATTCCAGGAAGGATTCAACAATATTTTTGAGAAGGATAGGTTGCTTACTCACCACAGAGATGTCCGATGAGCCACAGAAAGGCACAGATAACAGAGAATAACATTAGAGCTTTCGGCCGTTTAGGCCTTCATCTGTTAGAGAGAAACAAACATAGACACACTAACACAGACAATACCGCCGTCTACGGCCGCTGTGAGCAGCCACCGACGAAGGCAATAATGTTGTATTCCGTTATTTGTGTGTTCTGCGGCTCATCGGACATCTCTGTGGTGAATAAGCAACCTATGCCTCTCAAAAATATTATAATCTGATCCCCATTGATGACCAGCTTATAAAATGTATATAACCAGATTTTGGTGGCACAGTCCTCCAAACCCGATCGTCATTAAATAAATTATTAATTCGCGATCTTGGCGTTTAATTCTTTAAGAATATATATATATATATATATATATATATATATATATATATATATATATATGCTGTTCTTGATCTAACAAGGAAAGTATTTGGGTTCGAACAAACACATATACACCAAAATCGTATGAGAGATAATGTAAAGATTCCTTATTGCACTAGTGATACTCCCGCATCTACAAAACTCTGCAGACGTCCGTTAGAGGCCTCTACGTGTGCCATGCCGCATTGCACTTTGACGTGTCTGGCCGAGGGGACTAAGACGCTCCAGTCACGGTCTGCACGGCCACTACGGTTGGGGTGTTCGAATCCCCCCTCGGGCATGGATATTTGTGCCGTCCTAGTTCGTGAGTCGTTCATAAGTAGTTTGTAAGTTTAGGGACTGATGACCTCGTAGTTAAGTCCCATAGACTATACAAACATTTGAACATTTTTTTTGACCTGTCGGTTCGCCAGTAGGGGCGGTGCAGTGTGCCTCCGAAGTTGCGTATTTGTGATGTTATTTGTGTGGTGAAGCGTTAGATGGGGCGGCGATTGCTAATCAATCCTGCTAATGTACTGCGATTAATTGAGATGAAGTTACGAAGAACCCTTCTTCGTGAAGATGGTGTTAGTGTAGAAAATGAATCATTTGCACGCTTTCTCGTATGTGTTATGGTACAGAAATATGAGCATAAATTAGCTACTGTTGTTATAAACTCATAATAATGATAATAGGGATGATAATGACGAACAACTCATTGCAAGCGGTAGTGCTATGGTAAGTGCGGGAAGAGGCGATGGAAGCTGTGGCAGTGAATACCAACAGAATGCCGGCTTTTGATGACAATTCGCTAGAGAACATGTACGATGATTATTACATAAGTTATATCTGCATTACGTATGGTGTCTACAATCATATCTACAGTGCTATCTAGACCATGGTTGCAGAGCTTTGCAGAAAAACGATACCCGCCAGCACATTGAGGTTTACGTAGAGATTCTGTAACCAAACGTTCATACTGATACGTTTGCTCGAAACCATATACTTTCCTTGTAAGATTGTCTTGTGCTCTATGGTTGTCACGTACTTCACTTATGTGAAATGTTTTTGCTGTTGTATGTACCAGAACCATTATTACACAGTGTTAGAGGCAGCAATTAAATGTCCCATATTATTCTCACTTTTTCCAAAAACATCCCTTTCTACCTGATTTTTTTTTTACTTTTTTTTATTATTTTCAGAATGTGCCGCAATATTGGGGACAAATGCCGCGGGTTGGCAACACTGGGCCGGACCCGGCACCTCTAGGCGCACTCTCTCGCCGGCGCATTAGTATGGGGGCGGCGCTGCCAACTGAGAGCGGCCGCAGATCAGATCGCGCCTAATGACGGCCGGCGCGCCCGGGGCTGTCGTTAGCCGCGGGAAAGTTGGCAGAAGCGGCGCGCGCGTCCCCACAGCCGCAGCCGCAGCCGCCGGCGAGGCCGCCGACCGGTTTCGAACCGACGGCCCGCGGCAGCGAAACCTGCCGCAAGTCAATCAGCTAGGCCAGCCCTACTTGCCGCGCCGCGCCACACCGCACAATGCTGCCATTCTGATCCGCCCGTACGTCTTTTTACAAAATGTGATCACCTCGTCGGATCGTTGTTCACACTAGACCCACGTGAGAAACTTCTCGGCTTTGCAGTGAGGGAATGGTTTTAAGAACATCTCTGCAACTTTTTTACGGTCTGCTCTGTCAATTAGCCTGAAAGTTCCTTAACGTTTTCAGAGATCTAAGTCTTTCATATGCCACATTTAATATATCTGCGTTGTGTGTATCTTCGCTCGAAGTGCTATGGCTATTGAGAGTGCAACTCACATACAGCATTAGTAGTGTGCTGCCTGACAGAGCCACGTCAATTGAATATCTAGTCGTAACGGTGCATAGCGATATGAAATTGATCGACCATATGACGACAATCGTCGTGAAGGCGGAGGATTGACTTCGGTTTATTGGGAGAATTTTGGGAAGACGTGATTTGTATGTAAAGGAGACCGCATATAAAAGGCTTTTACGCCCCCGTGTTGAGTATTGCTGAAGTGTATGGTATCACCACCAAGTAGCCGAGCGGTCTAAGGCCCCTCGCTGCGGAGCGCGCGCTTGCTCGCCGTCGGGGGTTCGAGTCCTCCCTATGGCATGTGTGTGTGTGTGTGTGTGTGTGTGTGTGTGTGTGTGTGTGTGTGTGTGTTTGTCCTTGGGTTAGTTTACCTTTGTTTAAGTAGTTTGTTAACTACGGACTGATGACCACGCAATTTGGTCCGATAGATTTACAGACATTTGAACATTTTTTGATCACCACCATACAGGTTTAAAGGAGGACATAGAGACAGTAACTGTAGATTCGATCAATGCGCGAGTGTTTCATTTGAATTCCCCAAGCATTTCAGTCGTTAGAGGTAAGGCGACATTCTTTTCAAGAAGCACTGTCGAAGAAATTTAGAAGCGCGGAATTTGAGGGCGGAATGCAGAACGATTGTATTGCCGCCGATCGACATTTTGCTTAAAGGCCACAAAGGTAAGACCAGAGAGATTAGAGCTCGTTCATTTGCATACAAGCAATCGTGTTTCCTTCGTTTAGTAGGGGAGTGGAACAGGAAAGGCCGGCCGCGGTGGCCGAGGTGACTGAGGCGCTCCAGTCACGGTCAGCACGGCCACTGCGGTCGGGGGTTCGAATCCCCCCACGGGCATGGATATTTGTGCCGTCTTAGTTCGTAAGTAGTTCATAAGTAGTTTGTAAGTTTAGGGACTGATGACCCCGTAGTTAAGTCCCATAAGCTTTACAAACATTTGAATTTGAACAGGCAAGCAAGTAACTAGTAATAATGGTACTGAGTACCCTCCGCCACGCACCATTGGGTGGATTCCGGAATATGTATGTAAATGTAGATAATGTGGAGGCAATAGTGTGTATTATAAAGTTATGACTCTCGACGCCGTATTGGTGAACGTGTTTCTGTCATACTACCCAGTTGTTCGTATTATGTACTTATAACGAATTTAACATTATTAAATTTATAATCTACATCTACACCTACATCTACATGAGATACTCTGCTTTCGTAGAAACTAACTCATATACAACGGACGCTATATGTTATGAAAATGTTAATACTACTTATAAAATAGTTGCGAGATTGAATAAACTGTACTCCTGCAACGAAGCTGCAGGAAAAGTCATGAGTTGTATAAAAGGTATATGTGAGATATATTTTTATTCAGAACTAGTATTTCTAACACAATGCGTTTAATTACTTAATCGTACTACTGTGGAGAGGTAAATAAAGGAGTAAAAACAACAGATTCGAAGCGTCTGTTATAAGCATGATTTTCCATACATCATGGATATCCAATCAGTGTGCTCATACGTAAACCAGTATAAAAATGTGGCAAATACGGATCTCAAAGCGGTAAGTACAGTCTGCAGCAGTGAAATTTCTTCTTTAAATAAAATGTGAAATCTACTCCTGATTAAAACTATAATGCTTGTATGGATTGGAACTCTACAACTTTTTCTTCAAGTTTTCTCCAATCATGAGTGACGCAAACTTTACCATTACGTATTTATCAATCTGTCGTTAATAAATTATTATTAAATGACGCAGAGCAGAAAAGAACTACACGTACGGAGTTACCAAACTGACTATAACAGACAGCTACAATTTTCACAGATCCAAAGCACTCCAGTTGTGTATCCAGCGTTCATATTGTAATCACTGCCTTAGGGTCACCTACATCACACTACTTGGTGACGTCACTTTGACGGGAACGCTCCCTCTTTCGACCGTCGAGGATGCCTACAGACTTTCGTGGTCCACATCGAGTTTGTGCGGGTGAGCCTCCTGTGGAAAGAAGCTCGTACACGTGTTGTCCTAATTCAATGATTCTTAGAAATAACGTGACTGGCTGATATTTTCAGTAGCAACAGGAACAGCATTTCGATGCACGAATTAAAATGTGGATAACCAGGTTACTTTCATTTAACATTCTAGGATATAATCTATTTTGAGAGATACTTGTGAAGTAATCAATGTAATAATAACAGTTTGTGCGTAACGAGAAGAAGGTATAACTACGTAGGTTTCCGCGGCCAGTCAGATGACATAAAAGTTTTCTGGGTGTTGTACCGCGTCATGATGTAAGAAGGTTATTACTTCAATAACCGACGTTTCGGCCACTTTACAATAGCATTCATCTGGGTATACTGATGTGAGCTGGTTGTTACTATACTTATATTTACTTCCAATTAGACATTACGGCATATTTTTTTTTTAAATCAGCGATGTTATTGGTGGATTTTGGCGGAAGAATGGAAACTTTATTATGATATGATGCTGAGGTGGAGGGAGTGGGGGTTAAGGGGAGACCAGCCGAGACAACGTAACGCACTTTTGGCAACATACTTGCTCTCTCAAATTATAATTATTGATATCGTGTCTGTTCTTTCAGACATGTCCGATAAGACATACACTATTGGTTGACATTAACGGTAGTAATTTTATGAATTCGAGATATTGAAACATCGTGACCATTTCGGACATGTACGACAGTACAGATACTGTATCAGTAATTGTCCGAGTAATTTCAGTTGAATGTTACATTTCAGTTTGATAATATCAGCCGCAGAGGAATGGCCGGTAGAAGGCGCCTTGCTACGTCGCCGCTCAACCTCGGAGGTTCGAGACCTCTATTGTTCATAAAGTAAGTTAGTTAACTATTTAACTTATTATATGTGTATTGTAAGTCAGTGACCGATGGCTTCAGCAATATGGCCTGAAACATTTACAAGCATTTGAACTTTATATACAGGGTGTTTCACTAAGTGTGTTTGCTTCTGTAACTTATAAAATAATAGGTGACGGGAAATTTTAAAGCGGTAGGTCAACACAAGAAATGTTGCAGAGCTATGAACATAGTTTATTGTATCATTTCCAAAGAGTTACACCAAAAAGATATAATTTTTTAAATGGAACAATAGTTTTTTCTATCGTGTATTGGATTCGTTGAAACCAGCTGCGTCCGAATCAATTTAAACTACATTCCTATCACTGTTAGTTTGGGAGCTTCAACCCTTCAAAGTTTAGGGGGCGGAGTCTACGACAGCGTAGCTGACTGGCTGGTGGCCATGAGACAGTGGGCCGTGCGCCAGGGGATAGCCGCTCGGCCAGTCAGCTACGCTATCGCAGCCTCCGCCCCGGAACTTTGAAGGGTTATAGCTCCCAAACTAACTGTGATCATGGGAATGTAGATTAAATTGATTTGGACGCACCTGGTTTAAACGAATCCAATACACGATAGAAAAAAAACTATTGTTCCATTTAAAAAAATTATATCTTTGTGGTGTAACTCTTTGGAAAATGATACAATAAACTATGTTCATAGCTCCGCAGAAAGTGTAACATTTCTTGTGTTGACCTACCGCATTAAAATTTCCCATCACCTATTATAAGTAACAGAGGCAAACATACTTAGTGAAACACCCTATATATATATATATATATATATATATATATATATATATATATATATATATATATATATATATATATATATATATATATATATCACGAAATCCTGATACAGCAGCTTGGAATGCATCATGTAGTCATCAGGTTCACTCTGTTCTTGACTCATGACCATCGCCTCGGAACCTGTCACCAGCTTTTCGATCGCCTCATCTTCCGTACTCTTCAGACGTGGCACCTGAGAACTTTTTATGTCAAAAGTTGAAAATACCGTTGAAAAGACGGAGATTTGAAACTGTAGGTGAGATAAAAGAAAATTCGCAGACGGTACTTCGCGTAAACGAGCAAGAGGTGCGCCAAAACTTTTTCTGCGAGTGGAAAGGACGTTGAGAGCGGAGTATCAATTGTGGAGGAGAGTATTTCGAAAGACACCATGCGCATTAAGTACTTCGTAACCGCAGAAAAACTTGGTGGACAAAATTTCTGACCTTTTCGAAAAGCCATAATAACTTGTTATTTTGTCAACTTGTGTACAGAGATTGTAAGTAGGATAGAGCAAGTGGATGAAGTTGAAAATAGCCTTTCCCAATTTTTATTCAATTTATACATTGAACAAGCTGTGAAGGAAAAGCAAGTAAAGATATATAGAAGGAATTAAAGTTGACGGCGAAGAAATGAAATCTTTGCTTTTTGCTGATGACACTGAAATTCTGTCAGAGACGGCAAAAGACTTTGAAGAGGAATTGAAGGAAATGTAGAGTGTGTTGAAAGGAGCGTATAAAAGGAACGTTAACAAAAGCAAAAGAAGGATAATGGAATGTACCGATAGTCTAATAAAATCACACGATACTGAAGGAATTGGATTCGGTTACGAAACTATGAAGGAGGTAGATGAGATTTGATACTTGGGCCCTAATGAAGAATGGCAATGAGAAGAAAAGCGTTTCCGAAAAAGAGAAATTTGTTAAATTATAAGTGTTAGGAAGTCTCTTCAGAAAGCATTTGTATGGAGTGTGTGTTTGTAAATCTATCGGACTTAACTTCATTGGTTATTAGTCTCTAGGCTTACAAACTACTTAAACTAAGTTAAGTAACCTAATGACAACACACACAATACCATGTCCGAGGGGAGACTAGAACCTCTGACGGCAAGCAACCGCGCGCTCCTCAGCATGGTGCCTTAGACCGCTCGGCCACTCCACCGCGGCGCTTTAAGACGCTTGCTCAAGATAGAGTAGGGTGGACAGCTGCATTAAACCGGTCTCCAGAGCTAAAACCATAACACAACATGTATTGTGCTATGGAATTTCTCGAAAAGGTGTGGTGATTTAACAAAAGTTATTTCCGTATCTTGAAGCCAAGATTACTTCCTATTGTCAGTCTATGACTGGAATGATGCTCGTCAAAAAGTCGCGAAATGAAACTGATTGCAGACCCAAGAGTAGACTTCGTTTTTAAACGGGAAGACACGATTTCAATTCTCGATGCAGATAGATAAGGGAGAACGTTTCCCGATCGTCGGCACTCTTTACGAATATTGCTTTTCCCCAGAGATAAAGGAAATTTGCTCTCCGCGCACGTATAATCCGATAGTAGATGGCGAGATCTGTAGAAAGCTCCCGGCGATGAGAAAATCGGGTCCGGTCCGGTATCTGTGGCGTGCGTCTGAGAATCGGCACAGTGGCGGCGATAGAACGGATGCCCCGCGGCTGCGGGAAAGGATGTGCTGCTGCTGCGGCTACCAGCTGCCAGCTGCCAGCTTCCGGGGATCGGAATTCGGAGTACGGCTCGGCTCGGCTCGTCTCGGCTCGGCTGCGGTCAGCGGGTCACCAGGCGTGCCCGCATCTGTCTCCTCTCTGCGTCTGCCCGTCGCCAGGCCGCGCTAGCCGCCACCTCATCTCCAGCACTGTCTCTGTATTACTGCCGAGTTCCTACTGTACGACGCTTCAGAATATACCGAGTCAAAACTTTAGTGTCGCGTACTGTCATCGCACCAAACACATCAATATCGATACGGCCACATTACTTCTTACTTTCCTGTTAGAAGCCACGCATTACGAAAGACCGAACGAGGTGGCGCAGTGGTAACGCACTGGACTCGCATTCGGGAGGATAGTGGTTCAAATCCACCTCCGGCCATCCAGATTTAGGTTTTCCGTGATTTCCCTAAATCACTCCAGGCAAATGCCGGGATCGTTCCTTTCAAAGGGCACGATCGATTTCCTTCCCCATCCTTACCCAAAACTCCGAGCATTAGCTCCGCCTCTAATGACCAGGCTGTTGACGGGACGTTAAACTCCCAGCTTCCTTCCTTCTTCTTTTTTCATTACGAAAGCTAGCACATGTGTGAAGCCTTATTGGCCAAATCACAACTGAATACGGCCTCTAAGGCAACGTGCATCGATCCAGTAGATTGTTCATCGATCCAGCAGACAATGTGCCTCGAGTCAGAACAGTGTTCCTCAAGTGAGGACAATGTTCTTCCAGTCAGGAAAGTGTTCCTCGCGTCAGGAAAGTGTTCCTCGAGACAGGAAAATGTTCCTCGAGCCAGGACGATGTTCCTCGAGTCAGGATGATGTTCCTGGAGTCAGGATGATGTTCCTGGAGTCAGGATGATGTTCCTCGAGACGGGGACAGTGTTAATCGAGTCGGGATTGTTTTCATCAAGTCTGGATTGTTTCTGACGAGTAGGGATTGTTTCTAACGTGTCGGGATAGTATTCATTGAGTCCGAATAGTGTTAATTGAATCGGGATAGTGTTTATTGAATCGGGATAGTGTTCACTGAGTCGGAATAGTGTTCACTGATTCGGGATAGTGTTCATTGAGTCGGGATAGTGTTCATTGAGTCGGGATAGTGTTCATTGAGTCGGGATAGTGTTCATTGAGTCGGGATAGTGTTCATTGAGTCAGGACAGTGTTAAGCGAGTCAAGACAGTTTTCTTCAACTCAGGGCACTGTTCATAGCGTCAGGACAGTGTTCATAGTGTCAAGACAGTGTTTATCGAGTCAAGATAGTGATCTTCGTGTTAGAACACTGTTCATAGAGACAGTTCATAGAGTTCATCAAGACTTCTTCGAGTCAAGACAGTATTCTTCGAGTCAGGACTCCGTACATCGAGTCAGGACAGTGTTAATCGAGTCAGGAGAGTGTTCATCAAGTCAGTGTTAATGAGTCAAAACGGTGTTCATCGAATCAGTACAGTTTGTACTTATATAAAGGATAGTGTACTAAATTTCATCGGAGTGCATCACCGAACGAAGTTTTCACCTTGATACAGAGATGAAAGACTTACTCACGAGCCTTGGAAATTATTGCGGAGAGTTTTAGTATACCAATCTGATTGTAATTCCGCAACGCCAACCACGGTAGACAAATTATAAAAATACGTTGGAATGAAAGGAAAGGAAAGAGATTCCCCCCCCCCCCCGCCCAGAAAATAGTTTATAGTAAAGCCAGTAGGTCACTACATATTAAGTTCTTTTTCTACAGAACCATAAAGATCAGAAGGTTTAACGATTCTATCATGGGACTATAACTCGCCTTGAGAGTAACAGTGGCTGTGGTGGAATGGCCGAGCGCTCTAAGGCGCCTTGGTACGGGGCGTGCGGTTGCTTCCAGTCGGAAGTTTGAGTCCTCCCTTGGGTGTGTGTGTGTGTGTGTGCGTGCGTGTGAGTATGTGTGTGTGTGTGTGTGTGTGTGTGTGTGTGTGTGTGTGTATTGTCCTTAGTTTAAGTTAGTTTCATTTGTTTGTAAGCCATATATCTACAATCATTTGAATAAATGCAAATGTTTCGTACTTTCTGTTCACGTACTCCCAATCCCCTCTCTCTGTCCATCTCGTCCTTACTCAACTCTCTCACGGACAGCAAGATCCCTGGAATCGTTCCCCGTGGAGCACATGTGAGACTAACTCTGACTTTAAATGCGTCTCATTAAAAGAATCGAGAAACTCAAGAATTATTTGCAACATTTTTGGCAGCTTTCCTGAGTAGATAATACAATGATTTTGTGACTACATTCGCAACGGAATCAGTGAATGCATCCAGACTGGAGAAAAAACAAGGTCATTCTGCTAAATGCGCTCATACTACAACTTTGTAAATTTGTCTCTTGTTATAAACTCATTCATATCTCTTCTCTTATCAACTTCCGTTTCTTCCACCTCTTTTGTGTCGTTCCAATTTTCAGACAGTCGATGTAAACAAGTAAAAGCCCCAATTGCATAAACATTCGAATTCCATGTATAGAACTACTTCAAACGTCACATTACCTTACAAATGAGTAAATTTTATAATTGTTTGTTTTGGAGTATGTAACCGACAAAATGTTTAGACATGGTCTAAGTCATTAAGTGCTCTCATTATCAAATAACTGGTAAATAGTGGGTAATCTGCGCCCCATTGCAGGCACTAAAACGTATTCACTCCAGTGCACTTGACCTAATAACAGAGACAACAAAGTATACTTTAGCGAATATAGTATCTATAAGTTTCGAGCTGCGTATATTTTCAAACGTCAGTTAGTAGCGACTGAGTGCTACTCTTGTGGTCACCAGAGTCAGTTCTGGTGACTGGCAAAATGGAGTTTGCATCGAGCCTTGATGAAGCTCATAGACGGGTTGGCTTGCAGTCGTATGAGGCCGGTTCCAGGCAGAATGATTTTCCCAGCACAACAGGTGATTCCAGGCAGGCATCCGGGAAGTGAGAGCACTTTCAGATGAGTGATGTGGACGGGAAGCCGCCAGTGAAATTGCCTGCTTATGGCCTCTGACTGTCCGAACTGCCTGAACGATAAACACGCTGATGGAACAGTCTGGAGGTCGAAAAATTGGGCAGCTTTCTTAGGGAGTAGTAGTGAGCCCTCTGGGGCTCAGGTGATGTTTTCTGAAGTCATGAGAAGTTTTATTTTTTCCTGATGTGTTAAAATACTATTCCGATGCGTCAAGAGTACAAGAACAAGAAGAACCTTTCAATGCACGAGAGTGTGAGATTGCGGGTGCTTCATTGGGAGAGGTAAATTATATTCCAGTGTGGAACGAAATGATTTTTTGGAAGGTACTTGTCCACCAAATAAGTTATATGTGCTTGTTTCCGCTAAAATCTGAATGAGTTTTGGCGTTTTCATAGTTCGGGAAATCATCAATGATGTTATGTTAAAGGGTTAACACTACGAAGACACCAGTGTCGGTTACTATTTAAACTGCTAGATTGACAATAGCAAAGCTCATATCTTCGGAGACTGTTGGCTGGAAATCGTTGGCTACGCCAGTGGCGCGTGCAGCAGTAGCGGTAGAAGTAGTCGAGCGTAGGTATTGGGAGTGAACTGCCTGGTGTGGAGTGTGATTGCATCAGGATTTTGTTGGCTTATATTTCTTTGGAAGGAAGGTTGAACGGTACGTTGAAATCTAACCTTTGTGTTTCTAATAGTAGAATTCTCAGGAGAAAATAACTGACATTACAACGTACTACGGTGTTACAATACTACGGAGAAGCTGTCAAATGCGTACAGTGATCTATAATAGGGCGCCATTTAGCTTCCCTTACACACCATAAATTTCAGTGATCTGTTACTACAGCGTCTTTCGTGGGCTCATTACACAGTACAGGACAGAAAATGTGGTCCGGAGCAAATATGCCACGTTACTCGTTCCTACAGCTTATGATCGATCAAGTAGACCCCGTTTTTCCCTTTTTCAGGACTCGAACTTCCACGTACAAAACAGCTTTAAGCTCTTATTGCTCTACAAATGAGTAAATGTGTTACACAGTTCCTTTGAGAGTGTAAGCGAGAAAATTTTAAGATTGGCTTGAATTTATATTTAAAGTTTATTGGACGTTGTAAGAGATCTCTTTCTCAAATATTCGATTAATTTAGTCCACATATTTCCAAGTGATCACTCACATTCACTTAAGAAAATCATATAGTTCTTGTCTGTAATTCTCGTCGTACTCTCTTCAACTTCACCTCGACGCCGTTAAACAGGCAACCCAGCTACCAGAACAGGTTTGTCAGTTAGCGGTTTAGGATTGTAAATTACTGTATAACGCACAATCTGTCCAAACCGCCTTACTAAGAACCAAGGTTTTCGGGGTCTCTGTTAGGGAAACTGATTTTCTTGCATATTGCAATTGATCGGGTGGATCTCTATGCAAAGCTTTCTAGGACCATTTTGCACTCATTTCAATAACCCTCAAAACAATAAGATAGATCAGGATAAAACTTCGCTGTTCTGCACCAAGATCCGAAGAGACTGTGCTATCGCATAGGGACATCTTATTCAAGCGTACCGTCTTTAGAGTAAATAGTGGAATGAATCACAAATAAGAATGTCTGCATAAAACTAAACGGTTTTGCTACCTTTGTAGATACAAAAAGAAACGTGCTGAACTGTAGCGTGTGACATGGTGGCGTGTTAAACTGGTCGACAGGTAAAAATAGCTACTTATAATCGAGTTTCGAACTCAGTAAACGCGCGTCCAATAGAAATCCAAAGAATGAAAGCAGTATAGTCGATAATTGTATCGACACTGTAGTGTACCGTATTCGGTTGTTAATGCTCGTAATAAAGGAAGAGGTTGTTTTAACCTCAACGTGTGTAAAGTAATAGTGTTCTCAGAACCTTCAACGATTTCACTTTGTGATGATGAAATGGCGATTATCGACAAATTGGTCTCCAATTGGAAGACCAAGAGACGTGGCGCAGGGAAAACGGTGGTTGAAAACCCCCTCCGGGCATCCAGATTTAAGTTTCCTGTGATTCCCTTAATCACTCTAGGAAAATGCCGGGATGGTCCCTTTGAAATGTTACGGCTGAATTCCAAAGGTGAGCTACGTGTCTAATGATCACGCTGTAAACATAACGTTAAACTTTAATCTTCCTTTACATTCTTCTCGTTAGAAGAAATGTATTCGTCGCCAGTGTTGCCTGTGTTGAGAAATAAACATGTAGATATGAAGAACAAGGACAAAGCGTATTAATAAAGTTTGATTAGAAAAGTTTAAGAGTTCGGACATAAAAAAAAATTCTGATAAACTCAACGAAACATTAAATGTTCATCTGATTACGAAACAAGTTACAAAATATGAAAATATTTCTCTCTTTTATGCATTCATGTACGCGCACAACATATTCTTTTCTTTACGGGTGACTCAGTATATAGGAACCGGAAAACACGTATATAGTTGTAAATTTGGACTTTCAGAAAACTGCTCTCTGTGTTTCTGAAAGAGAGTTTGCAGATACACTGATTAGAGTATAAACATAAGGAAAAGAATATCTGCTAAAAGGATGCAAATCAGTTTAACGGCTCATTAGTCACGAAACGTCATTTAGCATTTAGCAACACCTACCTTTCTAGGGGTCATTTTCTTGCTACAGCACCTCATATATCAGTTTCCCGTAGCCAACAGCTCATAAATACACAAGAAAGAAAAAAAAGTAAGATACAATTTTTAAAGGTAGCGGAAAGGCGGACTCGTTTTCTTTTAAGACATTATTTCACAGCCGCTAGCGATACAGTACAGTCAGAAACGAGTTCCTCAATAGCCGTGTCCGAATAAAATTTGTTGGGTAATGGCACCGGGGCAATAGAATTTACGTGCGCATAAACAAACAGAACTCGGACCTATCTTTCTTTCTGGCGAGTTAACCGCTCCTGGGTGTTGCGAGATTAACTCAAAAAGTACGCCGAAGATCACGAACACGTGCAGCTCCTTAATGAGAACTGTGCAGCAATAGACATCACTCGCGCGATATGTATCGCGGAAAGCAGCCCCACGGATCCGCCCTCGGACGCTCCGGTGGTGAAGGGAACCTCGTGCAGGCAGAAGGAAAGCTCCGCACTTCTTGCCAGCGAGGCAATGAGCAAACCCTATCAATTGCCTTGATATCATTGCGTTAACGCTACCATTTATTGATCGCAATTTATTTCAAGACGTTTTTAGATCCAACAGGTGAGCGACAAGCTCCGTATTCTTCAGAGTGTTTACGCTTTGCACTTGACGGTGTAGATGAATATATTTACCAAATATCCAACCCACTTACGGATATGCTAGCGGGTGACGTCATCGACCACCGCTGATATTTCGACAGCAGCACTCTCAAGGCACAACTGCACTCAAGGAAGCAACGTGGAAGCGAATTAGTTTAGTATTGCCAATTTAGCCAGTTTGTGGCTAGATCTGGCCATTTTGAAACGTAACTAGCCACAAATTCATGAAAAAAGCTACCAGTGGCTTTTCTGGCCATTTTCCCTCTACTATTTAGCCACTTCTGGCCATTTTCATTTCCCCTTGCAATGCACTATAGGCACTGTTGGTTATTAATTCACCGGATTTCGTAAGACCTCTCTGCACCACGACTGGTAAAAGGAGGAATAACCGTTCACATGACCTCATGTAAGACGTGCCTCTACATTACTTTCTTCAGTCGAATGTGTTTACAGAGTTGGACGGCGCATTTAGGCGGAATAGATTTTACATTATTATCTTTTTCGTTAGTGTTGCTTGCGTTTTATTTCCACAGGATGCCGAAGTTCAATACGCACAGAATTACCGACAAGAATGGGAAAACAATGCGAAATAAAAAAACGGGCTTCAGTCCGTTCCCTCGGATAGAACAAAAGCGTTTTGGTAATTTTGTCTTGTAGAAATCGGGTCTACAGTATATGACTTAAAAAAAATACAAAAAGCAAATATTTCTGCAGCTAAACCGTTCAGTTCTGCACGTCAAAGTAAGTTTAATTTTCAATGAAGTGCCGAAGTTGCTAACAGCAGCAAAGCTGAAGCAAAACTTTCATCGTTTAATGCTGCTTATTCAATTACGTATGCAGCAATACCATACAGTAGCAGTGACATAATAAACATAAACATAAGCAAGAGAATTACGACCGTTGTCATGTCGTAGAATCAGCTTTTGTCTTCCTCAGTCGTAGAAGTCTGTCGCCTGTAAATTACACCAGCGTATCACAGTTGCATTCAGTTGTGGTTGTGAAAACGCTTGCCGCGGACACGAGTCTTTTGAGGTTCTAGGAAAGATGTAAATCGCTGGGAGGAAGATGACAACTGTATGCTGGATGATCAAACTGCTCACAGACAAACTTCTGCCAATCAGATTGTCATGAAGCATCACCATACCCGCGGTAAGCATCCCACGCCTTTTGTTCATAATGGCACATCGCAGTTTCCGCCATGTTCAGCAATAACGGCATGGATTCACTGTTTCACCTCTGGGCGGGAAGTCAATGAGCATAATGTCCATCCCGTCCAGGAACACCGTACATATAACTTCCTGAACCGACACACTCTATTTGAATTTCGTCTTTACATCTACATCCACATACATACTCCGCATTCCACCCAAAGGTGCGTGGCTGGGAGTACTCAGTACCGGTAACACTACTAGCTATTTTCTCTTCCACTCCATGTATAACGAAAGAAAACGAGTGCTTGTATGCATCTTTACACGAAATGTAGGTTCGCGACAGCAAAACCGTTCTGCACTCCGCCTTAAATTCCGGCCCTCTAAATATCTTCAACAGTGTTCCTCGAAAAGAACGTCACCTTACCTCGAGCCACTCCCGTTTGAGTTCCCGAAGCATTTCAGTAACACTCGCGCATTGATCGTACCTACCAGTGAAAACCTAGCCGCCCGACTCTGAATTGCTTGTACGTCATCTTATAAATCGATACGGTGCGAATCCCAAACACTTAAGCAATACTCAAGACTGGATCGCCCAAGCGTTTTATACGCGGTCTCCTTTACAGACGAATCACATCTTTCCAAAACTCTCCCAATAAACCGAAATCGACCATCCACCTTTACCACGACTGTCCTTATATGCTCTTTGCATTCCATATCACTGTGCAGCGTTACGAATAGATATTTAATTAACGCGATCAGTCCCAATACTAAATCTGTAGTCTACCATTATGGGATTGTTTCTCTTACACATCTGCATCACCTAACATTTTTATGCATTTAGAGCTAGGTGTCATTCCTCACAGCGCCTAGAAATTTGGTCCAAGTTATCCTGGATCTTACTACAATCATTCAAGGAGGAACCCTTCCTGTACAACGCAGCATCTTTAGCAAATAACCACAAATTGCATAGACATAAAATAATAGCGATCCTATAACACATCCCTGGGGCACTCCTGACAGTACCGTAGTCACTGAAGAACACTCGCCATCGAGGACGATGTACTGGATTCTATTACTTAATAGCAATCCGCTCGCATATTTGGGAACCTATTCCATATGCTCGTACCTTAGTTAGTAGCCTGTAGTACGGTACCTTGTCAAATGCCTTTCTAAAATCGTTAAATATGCAGTCTGTCTGTAGCCGTTCATCAAAAGCTCGCAAGATATCATGACAGAAAAGGACAAGCTGAGTTTCGCCGAAAAACAAAACAAACAAAAAAGCGGAACGAGAAAGACTCTAAAAAGATGAAGAACTGCTGGGAAGGAAAGAAGAGAAGAACAGTTTTATAAATTCTAACCTGTTCCATAGATGGGGACAAGGAATAAGAAACACCTATTCATTAAGTAAACTTCATATATCATACAGCGACATCGAGAATACAGTTAACTCCTGGAGCTATAGAGGTAGGAAAAAAGAAAAAAACGAATGTTGGTGTCTTTTGATCTGTTCAGAAATGTTTTGAAATACTTAAAGAAAGAACGGAAAAAAAGATTGATCGGGGTCTGTCGGCTGGACCGTTAGCGCCTTTTATTGCTCTGTTGGGCTGGTCAGGGGAATGCGGGCCTGGCTTTATGAGCCGCTCCCTCCTGCTTTCCGGGCTAACGGAACAGAGAAAGGAAGGCCCGTGCGTTCGGTATCGCACGACGCTGCCGCTCGCCGCGCCACACCCAAATCCACTGGTTCTGGTTGCGATTCACTGAGAATCCTGACGCCGTTTTAGATGCCAGAGTTTCAAATGCAACTGCCTGACGAGGGACACCTTTGACTTCCAGCAAACGGAACAGCACAAAACAACCTTAGAAATGATACAGTATATATGTGTGTCTGTGTTTCACTAATTGTGTTTGTCTCTGTAACTTATAAAATAATAGGTGACGGGAAGCCGCGGTGGAGTAGCCGAGCGGTCTAAAGCGTCTCGCTGCGGAGCGCGCGGTTGCTCGCCGTGGAGGTTCGAGTCCTCCCTGGGGCATGGGTGTGTGTCTTTGTCCTTAGGTTAGTTTACCTAGGTTTAAGTAGTTTGTAAGCTACGGACTGATGACCACGCAGTTTGGTCCGATAGAATTACAAACATTTGAACATTTTTTTTTGGTGACGGGAAATTTTAATGCGGTAGGTCAACACAAGAAATTTTACACTTTCTGCGGAGCTATGAACATAGTTTACTGTATCATTTTTCAAAGAGTTACACCACAAAGATATAACTTTTTAAATGGGACAATAGTTTTTTTCTATCGTGCATTGGATTCGTTGAAACCAGCTGCGTCCAAATCAATTTAAACTACATTCCTATCACTGTTAGTTTGGGAGCTACAACCCTTCAAAGTTTAGGGGCGGAGGCTACGACAGCGTAGCTAACTGGCTGGTGGTCATGAGACAGTGGGCCGTGCCCAGGGGATAACCACTCGGCCAGTTAGCTACGCTATCAATGCCTCTGCCCCCGGAACTTTGAAGGGTTGTAGCTCCCAAACTAACAGTGATAGGAATGTAGTTTAAATTGATTTGGACACAGCTGGTTTCAACGAATCCAATACACGATAGAAAAAACTATTGTTCCATTAAAAAAATTATATCTTTGTGGTGTAACTCTTTGGAAAATGATACAATAAACTATGTTCATAGCTCCGCAGAAAGTGTAACATTTCATGTGTTGACCTACCGCATTAAAATTTCCCGTCACCTATTATTTTATAAGTTACAGAGGCAAACACACTTAGTGAAACACGTCACTTCCATGTAAAACGATGTATTCTACCACGAGTGCCATTTTAAGAGAGAGAAAATACTAACAAGGTATTAACGGGAGGAAAATACGTCGTTCAACGACGTCAGTGTATCATTTCTCTGGGACAGTTCTGAAGCGAATGCCACGAAGTGGTTCCTTGGTTCCTACATCTCCGGAATCAAAGCCACACGGACTGAAGTGCAGGGAGTATGGTGGATGTTACATTACTTCCCAGCCCCATCGACCGAAGAGAGCAGCTTGCTCTGTATGCACCCGCGCGTTGTCGTGCAAAATGATGGATGGGGTGCGCAGAAAGTGTTGCCGCTTCTTTCGTAAAGCTGGTCGCAGGTGATGCTCCAAAAATGAACAGTATTACTGTGCACTGACGGTCTGCCGTGGCGGAGCGTACTGCGTTAGGACAACACCATCAAAGTCGTACACGAGAACCACCATAACTTTCACCATACTGGGGCTGTGACGCACTTCCGACTTTCGCGGCGACCCATAATGACGCCATTAGTTGAAATGGCGTTTTAATTTTGGCTCCTAAAATGTGGTCCACAACTCATTCAGTGTTACGATAGGGCGTAGGAAAGCCTCTCATTAGCACTCGTAGCGTACCAAGTGCGTCTGAACAGCGTCATTACGCATCCATTTCTGCATTTCAGCCATTTCATGCGGCACCGACCGTGATGCAATTTTTCGCATGCCCAGGCTTTCCTTCAGGATGCGAAACACGGTCGAATGCGGTAATCCGGTTTCGTGGACGACCTCACGAATCGTCTAGCGTCGATCACTGTCAACTAACGCGGCAACAGGTTGCACTTCTTGAGACGCTAGGTCGACCTGCCCGATGCGTGTCTGCTACAGATCGCCGGCCTTCGTTGAAGGCTTTTACCCAACATGCCACTGTTACGTACGACAATGCCGATTCTTCGCACACCTCTTGAAGACCTTGATAACACTGTCGTGCTGCACAATCTCTGGCACATTCAATCTTGATCCAACTCCTTATTCCTGTTTCGAAAACAGTTACGTTAGACCTCTCGCTCACAAGTGACTGTGTTTCCCACGATTGTGCGCTCTCCGGTGACGTGGGACGGCTAAGTCCATTTGCTCGGAGGTAAGGTAGGTAAGTCAACAACGTGTGCTATCAGCGACTATAGTAGATTCCATTGCATAGTAACTGCACAGAAGTGTTGCAGCTATATATATTCCAACCCTCGTATGTTCAGAGATGCGTGGTTTCCCTCCTAGAGACAATTTTTTGAATCGTACTTTGATACAGAAACTGAGGTCGTATACACACTGTGCCGTGCCGCCACAACTATAGTATGCCATTTTCCGTATCCTGTGCGCGATGAATTCCCATTGAACACTGTGGGAAAACTGTCACCCACTTTTTTTTTCAATAAACAGATTTAAATATTCTCTATTTAAAGTAATTATAATATCGAAAGACACACATACCTTGTACCTTATACTGCTTATATTATCATCAAGGTTCGTTAAGGAATGTTTGTTCAAATAAAATAAAAACAGTACATGATATAGCATCGAATTTGCACTGTTATGAAGATATGACCGTGAGTCATAAATGAATCGAAAACTCAAGCAGACAGTACTGCGTTTACAAGCCTGAAATTTGCTTTACTTTTCAGCCGACTCCACGTGTAAATTTAAACATTCTTCCCATCGTTCGAGAAGGCTTTAAAAGCCAGGAGCTTGGAATTTTTGTGACAGCGTTTGTATCCTATAAGTGACGCTCTGGATGTGTTACTGTATTTGGTTCCATAGACTACTGCAACCCGCAAGACGGATTCGTCGTAGTGGTAGAGAAATACCCCTACACAGCGTGCAGTACTGGCGTGTCTACTTCAGTTTGCGAATTACTTACTGACTCACTCTCGTATTTTCGGAATAACAGTGAGAAATAGGGGTAAGACATAAAACGTAATGCGCTTACTCTGTAACGATCCTCCTAAGATTTCATCGTAATAAAACGGACTGGAAATGTCACAGGACAACCGTCTATAATTTGTCTGTCGAGTTCGAAGTCAAATTGCATTTCATTTTCACCCGCCAGCACTCTAGACGAATGTGAAAGCCAAAAAAAGTTATTGTTGAACGTTACCCTTTTATCTGCTTTGCCTGTCAAATATTAACTCCCATAAGTACTTTAACATCGGTAAAAGCCCCGTAATAAAATATTTCCGCAGTAATCTCGCAAATCGACAGTTGTGGAATTTGGAGTGATTTAATTTTTGCGTTTTATCTCGACAAGCTACCTTTTTCTCTGGCGGCGGCAGCAGAGGGAATGTACGGGTTGTGGCATATATATTTACGCTCACTCGCTCACACACAGAAGGGATTTCTGCCAGAGTTTCGAGGCACAAATTCGGTAGTATATCCGGGCCGCCACTGTGCTTGCCGGCCGTCCTAGAGAAAGCCTCACACGCACGCACGTACACACACACACACACACACACACACACAGTCCCTCGCGTCTGTCCGGCGGCCACGGAAGCTGGTAGCCAGTGGCGGGCAACCGCTGCCCTCGGTCGCTAACGACCGGGAACTCACTTTCCAGTGGCTATTTGGCACGCCACTTACGGCTTACTCCGCCGACTGCCGTATCCTCTTACCGTATATCCTGCTAACTCTCCAGTCATTACTCACCCCGATACACACGCTAAATATTGGGTAACACCCCTATCAATCATCTAGCGAACAGTAGTCTTTTTATACACGCAGAAAGACTCTCGACGAATGAAGCCAACACCTACGAGGAGTATTTCAAAGGTAAAAAACGGACTGTTCTAGAAAAACAAAGTAAGGCAGTCAGCAGCTGTCCACTAATTTCAAATACAGATATGCAACACCAATTACAATTTTCGTGTAAAATATTCAGACTATGTCAGAAAATCGCCGGCCGCGGTGGCCGAGGGGACTGAGGCGCTCCAGTCATGGTCTGCACGGCCACTACGGTGCCGTCCTTAGTATAAGGTAGTAAATAAGTAGTTTGTAAGTTTAGGGACTGATGACCCCGTAGTTAAGTCCCATAAGCTTAACAAACATTTGAACATTTTTTTCCAGAAAATCAGGCGATGCTGCAGGAATTAGATTAGGTAATGAGACAATAAATGTAGTAAATGAATTTTGTTATTTGGGTAGCAAGATAACTTCTGATGGCCGAAGTAAAGAAGATATAAAATACAGAATGGCTATGGGAAGAATAACGTTTCTAAAGAAGCGAAACTTGTTAAAAGCCAATATTAATTTAAATGTTAAGAAGTCCTTTCTGAAAGCATTTGTCTGGAGTGTAACACTGTATGGGAGTGAAACGTGGACGATAAGGAGTTCAGATAATAAGATGACAGAAGCTTTTGAAATCTGGTGCTACAGACGAATGATGAAAATTAGATGGGTACATCACGTAACTAATGAGGAGGTGCTTAACCGAATCGGGGAGAAAAGGAGTTTCTGGCATATCCTGACTAAGAGAAGGGATAGACATCTAGGAATTGCTAACTTAGCATTAGAGGGAAGCGTGTGGAATAAAAATCGTAGAGGTAGACAGAGGGACGAATATTGTAAGCAGATTCAAAAGGATGTAGGTTGCCGAACGTATTCTCAGATGAAGAGACTTGCACAGGACAGGGTAGCATGGAGAGCTGCATCAAACCAGTCTGCTGACTGAAGACCACAACAACAACATATTCAGACTAATTGACCAGTCCGAATAATCCACCCTCTATCCTGATCAGTCACAGGTACGTTACACAGTGATGGAGAAAAGACAGGTGCAAGTACATGTGTATAAAAGGTAATAATATTAACATTGCACGTACTGTAAAGTCGCGGGGAATTAAAAGTGAAATAAATTGTTGTAAGTCATAATAGAAAACGGTACTTGTCTGTGATGATGAACATTGAAGTAATTCAGTTCATTCGCGCATTACCCAATGCTTGCTTGAACAAAGTGAACAATTCAACAGCTGTTGTGCATCGACATGTGAAACAAAAATCTCTTGATCACGCTTGCGTAAAGAATCTAAACAACAGCAAGAGCTGTTGTTCATGTTCGTTAAACAGATTGTCAATTGACGGCACCTTCTACATTGCTTTTATATCGGCCGCTTAAACTAAGTTCATATTTGGCGCGCTGGCTGATGGGAGCAACCGCAAATACATGTCCCATTTACGATCGTTCGCCAGGTATCAGCTTAGATTGTACGAGCAGTAGAAACGTTTTCAAAATAAAGTTTTTTTTTGTGTGAAAACAATAACTTTAAGCCATATTTGTATTTTTCGTCATCAACAACGATGAGAAATAATACATACATGATTCCAATCCTTAGAAACAAAATATAGAAACTTTTAAATGTGCTAACTACGGACGATTCTGAAAGTAGATTCAGATATCAAGCAGCACCTAAAATACGAGAGACGACTCTAATGGCAAGCTTTTAAATTAGGTATTCATTGCACGTTAAACGAGAGATATAAAGTTATCCATGGTTAAGCCACAGGCGTTGTAATGCCTGATGTTATCCGCTATTCACAGTATTAGAGACATTAATAAAAATATTGAGTTCTTCTCTCACATCGTCTATCGTGCTTTAAAGCTGTTAAGGAATTATATACTCCATAATAGGCCTACTTGTTTTAAAAGAATCTTTTTGTGAAGATGATTATACGAGGCGCTATTTATGCTAAGTAGCTACCGTCTAAAGGAGATATATAAATGCAAAAACATATTTTCTGTGAAAATAAACGATGTATGGTACGATAGGTATAGCTCGCGATAAAGCTCAAGAACAAAATTAAAACAAACTCACTCAAAGTAATGTACCGAGAGGAACCGTACTAGAAATGACTTTATTTGATGTAAAACATTAAAATATGCTAGCAATATGAGAAAAAGAATCCCATAAAAATTCCAATCACATAAAATATGTTAGCGGAACTGTTTCTCTATAATGCATGCTGGATTTATGAATAATAGCTCAAAATGAAACGGAATTGAAACTAACGTCAAACTGCATTATTGAGTAAAATATTAGCCAAAAGGCTTTTAACAGTACAGCATGTAATGAACAACCGTACCTGCTGTTAAAATCTCGTGATTTTGCGAGTAATTAATGAACTAAGAGAGAGAGGGAGGCAATTGGCGAAGCTGTTTGTTACCTACCTGTTTTGAGTTCAGCGAAATGATTCGTCAGTATCTGTTCCTAAAGCGTCGAAATGTCAAAGATGCATCCTCTTCCTGGCACTCAGCAGTCAGATCTTCTGAAACAATAACAAGAGTCTTAATTGTCTGTATTCAAAGCGTCATCAAAAGAGAACTTAACTACTTCGGTATATATATATGATAACACGACGGTGAGTCGACAATAACGTGGTCTGCAGTACCTTTCCTTTTCCTTTCTACAAATAAATTTCAGACAACTCTGATGTACCACTGTAGGACAAAATATATAACTATTCCAACAAACAAGATATTAAGGAAGATAACAAAATTTGTAAATAGTGCGCAGATAACTTATACCAGTGTTAAACCTTTCATTCCCACATTATAAAATCCGCTTTGGAAAAAATAAAATACAGTATTTAATGTTTTAACACGATGCCCTAAACATAAAAGAATGTCCTTAATACTTTTGACCAAACAATTATGTTTACGTGATGTTTTTCATGCACAACACGATATTATATCGAGCTATATTATTACTTCTGAAGTTAGTTTGTTGATTTTTAGCTCTATCACATTAATAATGCTAATCTTCTCCACAGCGCCAAAGACAAGACAATTCGCTGCTGAAATAAAATAACACGCACCACACGCACACTCACAGTCATGGCCGAATATAGACTGTAGCGCAACACGACTTACAAGTCGGAGAGATTAATGCCTCTGAAGTTGATACAGACTACACCAAGCTGCAGAACTTCATTCTAGAAGCATGTTTTTATTGTCACTCATAATACTGTGTAGAGCAGCTTTTAATACGGTGTTATATAGGAACTCCAATGGGAATGAAATGATTAATCTTGTAACAAATAATTTTATTTGCAGAGAAAAAAAGATTTAATTATTGGAACAATATAACTGAAAAAATTATAAAACAATAACCGAAAGTAATTTTAAGTAGTTTCACCAGCGACCCAGAAAAATAATGCAAAGAAGTCAATACACAGGCCTCCTGTAGACATGATCTAAAGGGTCAAATTAATGAAAACAATGTTGAATTTTAGCAGCGCATGAAAGGGTAAGACGCAGTAAATCTCACTCTTAAGAAACAGAAATCGCAGCCTACACCCAACAACGATAATAACATAAGCCACTAATTAATATGGCTTCTATAAATAAGAGGAGGTTAGCAAGGAAGGCAACCAATTGGACTTCTGAGTTACTTTTACCGTCTTATATTGCTAAAGAAGAATGTTTTAAGAGATGGGAAATGTCTGTAGACATGAGAGAGACCAGCGTATCGTTTGTATGGATTGTACAAAGTCTTTGCATATAATTTCAGTATTGTATTTTAGTGTCAAAGTGTTTCGAGGTTAATAAATGAAAAGGAATAAAAATGAAACGAGAAAACTGAAAATCTTTAAAATGTTCACTCATTTTGCTTCCGCTTCCTTGTTACAGGGATCAGCTCGGTGTTAGTCCATGAATTTTTCTTGTACTTGTGTTATCAACGCCATCTTCTCTTATGGTGTGGGTAGTTCGGTTGAAACCAACTATTAGTGCCTATTAATTGTTAGTGAAATCGGTTGGGCAATAGTTCTTGAATTGTACATCCGTGTGATGTGTTGCTTTATACTGGAGTGAAACTTGGACGATAGTCTAGATAGGAAGAGGATAGAGGTTTTGGAATATGGTGGTACAGAAGACTGCTGAGGGGGTGGGTAGATCGCGTAACTAATGAAGAGGTACTGAACAGAATTCGCGAGAAAAGGACGTTTTGGCATACCTTGACTAAAAGAAGGGATCGATTGGTAGGACACATTCTTAGATATCAAAGAAATGTAAATTTGGCATTAGAGGGAAGTGTATGGGGGTAACACCGCAGAGGGAGACGAAGAGATGGATACAGTAAGCAGATTCAGACAGATGATGGTTGCCGTTCTCAAGATAGAGGCCAGTGGAGAGCTGCATCAAACCAGTCTCCGGACTGAAGATCACAACAGCAACAACATTTTTGCGTCAGTGCCCGATCACAGGTAATGGCCACAATCTGTTTATACTGGTTTGAATGAAATGTGTCGCTAATGAAATGTTGCTCTATTTTAATCCATACCTACTTGTCCAATACATATGGAGTCAGACACACTAGAGACTTTAAAATAAACTAAAGTTAAAATATAGAATTTCAAACTGCAAAATTATATAATCTGAAAAAAAAGCCGTTTGTCCAAGATCACTTCATGAAACTTTATTTTTTGAATCGTTTCGGAAGATATAGGCTGGGCCGCGGCGGAATAGCCGTGTGCTCTAAGGCGCCTTGTTGCGGTGTGCGCGACCGTTCCCCGTCGGAGGTTCGAGTGTTCTTTCGGGCGTGCGCGAGCGCGCGCGCGCGTGTATGTGTTCTTAGCGTAAGTTAGTTTCAGCAGTTTGAAAGTCTAGGGACTGATGACCAATGTAGTTAGGTCCCATAGCTTTGCAAACAGTTTAATATTTTTTATATACGCTGTAAACAGTGAACACCGTGCGGGCTACCACTGCACCTAACCTTCAGACGCAAATTCTGAACTTACCCACACACTACTGACGTAGCCCCCCTACGAATTATCACTGATTACTCATGGCATTTCGCAGATTCCCGTAAGAGTTCGATCATTGTGAGCATCCTCACAGAAGAAAGGATCGCTGGCAGTCGGACGTGTGATCCAGCAGCTGGTATCATCAACACACAATGGGAAAAGAAAGTTTATTTTCATTTTAAACTTTACCGAATTTAGAAAATTAATTATTGAAATACGGCACATTGATTACTTATATTGAAGTAACTGTAATGAAAGCGAATAAATCAATATTAAGTACATAGTCTGAAATATTTAAATAAATTTTATTTTCATAAGTAGACGTTTAACATTGTAAGGAATAATACAAAAAGGATATATATATATATATATATATATATATATATATATATATACAAGGTGTTACAAAAAGGTTCGGCCAAACTTTCAGGAAACATTCCTCACACACAAAGAAAAAAATGTTATGTGGACATGTGTCGGGAAACGCTTAATTTCCATGTTAGAGCTCATTTTATTACTCCTCTTCAAATCACATTAATCATGGAATGGAAACACAGCAACAGAACGCACCAGCTTGACTTCAAACGCTGTGTTATAGGAAATGTTCAAAATGTCCTCCGTTAGGGAGGATACATGCATCGACCGTCCTTCGCATGGAATCCCTGATGCGCTGATGCAACACTGGAGAATGGCGTATTGTATCACAGCCGTCCACAAAACGAGAACGAAGAGTCTCTACATTTGGTACCGGGGTTGCGTAGACAAGAGCTTTCAAATGCCCCCATAAATGAAAGTCAAGAGGGTTGAGGTCAGGAGAGCGTGGAAGCCATGAAATTGGTCCGCCTCTACCAATCCATCGGTCACCGAATCTGTTGTTGAGAAGCGTATGAACATGTCGACTGAAATGTGCAGGAGCTCCATCGTGCATCGTACTTGTAAAGGCACATGTTCTAGCAGCACAGGTAGAGTATCCCGTATGAAATCATGATAGCGTGCTCCACTGAGAATAGGTGGAAGAACTAAAATGAGCTCTAACATGGAAATTAAGCGTTTCCGGACACATGTCCACATAACATTTTTTTCTTTGTGTGTGAGATAGTTTCCTAAAAAATTGGCCGTACCTTTTTGCAACACCCTGTATATTGAAAAGTAGCACGAATCGAATCCGAACAGTCTGTTAACCCAGTCACTAGTCTTCTCCAGCAATGAAAATATTGCTACTGTAACGAACTGTACTTCTTCTGAAGGAATTAGATTAGGTAACGATGCAAGAAAGGAGGTTGATGAGTTTTGTTACTTGAGCAGTAAAATAACAAACGATGCTCGCAGTACAGAGGATATGAAATGCAGAATGGCAATGGGTAGAAAAGCGTTCTTGAAAAAGAGAAATTTGTTAACATCTAATATTGATTTAAGAATAAGGAAGTCCTTTCTGAAGGCATTTGTATGGAGTGTTGCCTTGTATGGGAGTGAAACGTGGACGATAAACAGTGCGGACAGGAAAAGGATTGAGGATTTTGAAATATGGTGCTACAGAAGATTATGTGGGTGGATCACGTAACTAATGAAGAGGTACTGAACGGAATTGGGGAGAAAAGAAATTTCTGGCACACTTTGACTAAAAGAAGGCATAGATTGGTAGGGCACATTCTTAGACATCAAGGAATTGTGAATTTAGCATTGGAGGGAAGTGTGTGGGGAAAAAATCGCAGAGGAAGACCAAGAGATGGATACAGTAAGCAGATTCAGACAGATGTAGGTTGCCGTTCTTATGTGGAGATGAAGAGGCTTGCTCAGGATAGGGTATTGTGGAGAGCTGCATCAAACCAGTCTCCGGACTGAAGACCACAACAACAACACTTCTCTTATACTGTAATCGGAAACCTTTGGTAAAAAGTTTCGCTTTTTCTATGGCTCACTCGGGCGAGATATTTTATAAACGTAAAAGGTCCATCTACCAGATTCGTCTCTCACAGATTGAGCTAGATCGGTGGGGGCGGCCGCGGTGGCGGAGGGGACTGCGGCGCGCCAGTCACGGTCTGCACGGCCACTACGGTCGGAGGTTCGAATCCCCCCTCGGGCATGGATGTTTGTGCAGTCCTTAGTGTTAGCTAGTACATAGGTAGTTTCTAGGTTTGGGGACTGATGACCTCGTAGTTAAGTCCCATAAGCTCTACAAACATTTGAACGTTTGAGATCGGCGGGGCCCATCCCACGAACTCTCCTTGCGAGTTGTCAGTCGACATTCGCAATATAGCTGCTTAAATTATTCCCCCAACCATCGAGTCGATTATGGTAAAAGAAGCAAAAAAGCACGGATCGTTTCCTTTCCGTTTCTGCCCACTGCAACTGCCTCGCCTGCGATGATCTCTTCATCGACGAGCCGCCGATCCGTAAAGCGCGTCTGCCGTCGCTAGACTATCTGTGGGCTCGGCTTCCAGAAGACGTGCGGGCGTTTGGGTAGGGGGCGCGGCGCTCGTCGAGGCGTGCCATCCAGGCCATGCGGTCGTGGGAAGCGACGCTTCTCTCCGAGCGCCGGCCCGCGCTCCCACGTGGAGCTCAACACTCACGCTGCTATCATTCATAACAAGGCCGATTTCATTCCAAGTAGCCATTTAATTGGTAGGGCAGCCATGCACATTACCGGAACAAGAGAAAGTAATGCATGCATCCGGGAATTACGCTGCTCGAGCGGGACAAGCAGTTTAGGCAGTGTAATGGACGTGTGCAGAATGGCTCACAGAAAGCCGTAGATCACGAGAAGGGTCGGGTCGCTCCTCCCAGACTAACCCTCTAGGGGCAGGCAACCACCGGAACTTCGCGCTCTACCATTTCGTACTACCGCATCAAAGTGATCCACATCTCTTAAAAATACAGTATTCACTCGATTTTTTAACTTATGAATACTGCAAAACAACCATATTTAACAATGAAAGTTTTACATCTTCACTATTGTCCAAAACATAAAAACTTTATTTCATAATATTTTACAATTATCATTATGTGAAACTTGCACAATGTCCTGTAAATGATGTCCTTTCGGGGAACAGCCACGCTAGGTCGACGTACTGCATCAGTTGTCCAATGATGCTGGTTGCAATGGTAACGTAAACATTCTTAGATGAGGTACTCTGGACGTCCACGCAGCACAGACACCGGCCAACATCCTCGTATTCTAAAGGCAGCACAGACAGGTTGTGAGCTCAGAAGTGTCAACAAGAATTGTTCCCAATCAGTTACTGGCCTGAGGACTACAGGCACGGACACCTCTAGCCAATGTTCCACATTCGCCACACCATCTACGTACACGACTGGATCACTTGGAAGATGGAATGGTGGGCCGTGGTTCTCAGCAATGAAAGAAGATTCTGTCTGCATGAAGTGTCGATTCTTTGCGTGTGCGACGAGGACCTGGCAAGCGCTGATTCGTAGAGGGCATTCGTCCAAGACACACTGGTTCCACTCCGATCCCTATGGTCGCGGATGGCCGGCCGCGGTGGCCGAGGGGACTGCATCGCGCCAGTCACGGTTTGCACGGCCACTACGATCGGGAGTTCGAATACCCCCTCGGGCATGGATATTTGTGCCGTCCTTAGTGTTCGCTAGTTCATAAGTAGTTTGTGAGTTTAGGGACTGATGACCCCGTAGTTAAGTTCCATAAGCTATACAAACATTGGAACATTGGCGCGGATGCGATAAGCTACAACTCTCGTTCACGTTTCGTGTTTGTGGAGGGAACGCTGACTAAAGCTCGTTTCGTACAGGATGTTGTAAGACCTGTTCTTTTGCCATTTTTGCAACAGGAAGGTAACGTGTTGTTGGAAAAGGATAATGCTCGTCCACTCTCACATGTGCAAGGCGTGAAGCAACTTTTCTGGCCAGCTTGTTCTCCAAATTTCGAATCGAGCACTTATTGGATTCCATAGACAACAAGTGACCCGTCGGAATGGTCAACCCACAACAGTTGAAGAACTACGTGGAAAGATCGAGCAGGAGTGGAATAAAGCATTCCAAAACAGTAATCGTCATATGTATGATCGAACGGTTCAGAGAATGAGCACCTGCATTGCCGCTCCTGAATGCTGCACCACGTACTAATATGGGTCTGTAAGCATGGATCGACAGCTTTTATCTCAGTACCGCCTCAGCTGTTCACATGTAAATGTGATCATCGCGTGTCCCCAATGTTTCAACAATATATCTCCAATGAACTGGAAAATGTCTAAACAGTTCACTGTTTCATGTTACAATTCGGAGAGGTCTAACGGAAATTGGTTGCGACTTTAGCCAACAGAGTAATATGCATGACTTGTAATCTTGAATCGGTGCGTTAATAATCGGAGGCATTACTGTCCAGCAGGTCGTCGCACAAGAAATTTGCCCTCGGTTGGTGTTGTCCGTTGTTGGAAGGGCATGTTCCCGTGTTTACGGACAACAAAAGTTGGGCCACGTGTAGCGCGAGGTGGGCAGGTGTGGAGCGCACACGTGCTGCCCGGCACTAATAACAGGTTGGGTGGGCCGCGCGCTCACACGCGGACGTGCCGGCCGCCGGCAGAGGTGGCAGGGAAAGCAGAGAGCGCCCACCGCTGCCACCATTACCTCGTCAAATATTTGGACACCACGCCGAGCTACCGCTGCGCCGCGCCGGGGCGCGCCTCTTGCGACAGTACGGCTATCGACACTTTGCACGTCCTTTTCCTATTCTCGGCAATATTTATAATTCTACTCTTATGTAACATAAAGATGTCTTCTACAATTTCGCATTTCCAATTTCATGTACATCAAAGGTATTACATATAAGGAGAGGCATTGAATTTGTGCTGTGGCCGGAATTCGAAATCGGGACCTCCTACGTACTAGGTTGGCGCTTTAGACCACTCTTTTTTATTATTTTTTTTATTTTTTTATATATATATATTTTTTTTATCTATGGTTCGCGGTCGTTCGTTCGTGGTTGTTTGTTGATTGGTTGGCTCAGCTTTTCTATTACAGAGGGCGTTCAGTCCGCTGATCAGACGCTCTGAGCCAAGGCGCCCGGCTACCACTCAATTAAAACAACGTTGCAGCCAAAGCGACTACAAGGACTGTCTTAAAGCACATCTCCCACCACACCAGATGAAGACAGTCCGTGTAGTCGCTTTGGCTGCAACGCTGTGTCACCTGAGTGGTCTAAAGCGCCTATCTAGTAAGAGGTCCCAGATTCGAATCTCAGCCACATAATAAATTTTAATTCAATGCCTCTCCTTATATTTAATACCTTTGGTGTAACGAGACAATGTTTTCTTAAGGATATGTATTATTTGTTGATATTTATATCACCTCGGCCTAAGGAACAAGGCGGGATTGTTTCCATCCGCGTTCTTTGCTGGGGTGTTATTCCAATATACGAGAGCCCTGGCAATTTGATACGCATTTCACAGGGAACATTGGGGCGGTATGTGGTGTGGAGGAAGACGTGCTTTAAGACACTGTGTACTACTTACTCAGCACAGAAGAAAAGACGAAAGAGGCATTCGTGATGTATCTGCACATAGAGCACCACAAGATTGAGAACACAATGAACTGTAAGAAAGATTTTGCTAACTTTTTGAGCAAGACCAATATGTAGAACGGGATAATACAATACGGAAAAAAAAAGAAGTACAGTGTGGAAGTTTAGTGTTGTTGAATTACTCAAAATCAAGTGATATTCAAAATCACATTTGCTTAAGGTAACTGCGGAGTTGATAAATTGAAAAGTACACTATGAATTTTTTAGTCTATTATTGTCCAAACTCAATGTAATATGCAGTACTTCTGTGTAAATAAAATCTGAAGCTCCTTTTTTTTAAGTGGTCTAAAGCGCCTAAAGTAGGACGTTCAGGGTTCGAATTCTGGCCACAGCACAAATTTTAATTCAATGCCTCTCCTTATATTTAATACCTTTGGTACAACGAGACAATGTTGTCTCAAGGATATGTATCATTTGTTCATGTACATCAGTTATCATATGTATAAAAAAAGCTATTTTCAGAAACAGAACGTAACATATCATCGAGGCCACGCCATCACGAGGTGCTGCACGGGCATCGGAGACGCAGGCCTCAGCTGCGTAGCAGGGGGCTGCCAGGCAGGAGGTCGTGGGTTCGGCTATGCCAGTGGACTGAGTGGAGCATTACGGCCAGCACTAAATTTATTAGATGGCCGGCTCTAAACGTAACAAAAGAAGGTAAGTTATTCACATCAAGAGGAGAGTATATCCCGTAATGCTCGAATACAACTTTATTAGTGTGCTGGTTGACAAAAAAGCGTCAATTGAATATCTAGGCGTAACGCTGCACAGCGACATGAAATGGAACGAGCATACAGGCGCAGTCGTGGGGGAGACGGATGGTGGACTTTGGTTTCTTGGGAGATTTTTGGGAAGCCAATCAGCTAGCTTTCGCGGTCTTTCTGTGTGACGTGGGTACGACCTGTTCTGAGGCCTTGTTTTCTAGGTGATACAATGCATACATAGGCTGACGATAGGCACTTCATAACCGAGAGCACTGGCTTTAGTGTGGAGTTGTCAGTGTTAACAGAGAAGAAGCACCATGTGCAAAACAGCAGAAATCAGTGTGGTACATATGGCGAACATATCCGATAGGAACAATCTCTGTAATTCCTGGATGTTGAACTACAGATTTCTGAGCGTGCCAGCCAAAGATGTTCATATTCTGATTCTTGACTAATTACAACATGGCTGCTATGATGTATTACGAGAAAACGGAAAGGAAATATGTTTCGATTCCGTACTCATTCGAGTCTGTTACTTCACTTATTGGCATACATTTCAAATCCAGAAGTAATATACCTATTATTTGTCAACTACTAACTCATGAAAATTCGATTGACTAATTACAACATGGCGGACAATGCAAATTCGTTTGCAAAAACATATGAATGTGTAGCCACGCGTACAGTTCTACGCTCAGACACGTTATATAGAAAGCAGTGTGCAGGACAGTGCGGGGCAATTGTTGTTAATTGGCAATGGCAGCAGACGACCAACTCGAGTACTACGCTCACGGCACATCGCCTGCAGCGCCTCTCCTGGGTTCCTGGCTATAACGAAGGAAATTACAGCTTTAAAAAAGTCTTTGACGCATGAGGTAGCCGCGTGGTTTAAGGCATCAGGCTACGGACTGGGCAGTCGCTCCCGCTGGAGGCTCGAGTCGTCCCTCGGGCATAGCTCTCTGTGTGTGTTGTTCCTACTGTAAGTTATTTAAAGTAGTTTTTAAGTCTAGAGACCGATTACCATAGTCGTTAGTGAAACTCTACCAGTTTTTCACTTCTTCACTGTTGTTCAGCTGAACATTTTTGACAATGAAGTGACAAAAGCCATGGGATATATCCTAGTATGGTGTAGAAACCTGTTTCTCTTGTGAAATGTAGCAATTTCACATGGAATGTAGCCGTTGGAGGTGCCCTGCAGGAATACTGAGCCGTGCTATTCTGCAGCCGTCCATAATTTCGAATGTGGTGCAGGCTATATTGCACAAATTGACCTCTTCATTATGTCCTATAAATGGTCGATGGGAGCCATTTCTGGCATCTTTGGTGGAAATATCGTTCGCTGGCAATGGAACTGTCCAGAATGTTCTCATTATCAATCGCTAATAACTATTGCCCTGTAGGATGGCGTATTGTTCCCCATAATAATTTCATGGTTGTTTGGAAAAATAAAGTCCATGAATGACTGCAAATGGTCTCCAAGTAACTGAAAATAAACATTTACTACCAATCATAAGTTCAGTTGGACAAGAGAAACCAGTTCATCCCATGTGAATGTAGCTCACACCATTAGGGAAGCTACACCAACTTTCACCGTCCCTTTTCGGCAACTTGGGAACATGTTTTCGTGGGGTCTGTGCCGAAGCCTACCATGAGCTAACTAAAACTGCGACTCGTCTGACCTAGCCACTGTGTTTCAATCATCCAGTGTCCAGTCGATTATTGTCAAACCATCAGGAGAGTGGTTGCAAGCAGCGTGGTACTGTTAGCAAAGACACTCAAGACTTACTTTCCGCGTCCGAAACTACTAGCTTCAAAAAAATTATCAGACAATATGTCTTTACCATCTGCCTCACACAGGTCTTCCATTGTGCAGGACTGATCTAAATATGGGCAGAAAAGCATATGTTGGGGATCCTAGACTGAACCACACAGACCAGATGTACTCATTCTCCTTAAGAAACCACCATCGCTGCATGTTGTCTTGCACTTTGGAATTACTACCCTCAAACGATTCCAGGTTCTCCAGACTGTGTTTGACAGGTCTCCCGCATGTCCCAGTTCTTCTTTTACACCTTTATGGGGGTTCATCAAGTCGATTTCCCACCTTGCAATACGGTTCTTTGCAGCTGACCCTTCCAGGATAAGGGTACGAGACAGGAAGCTCTTCCTCGAATGAATTCGTCGGTCAGCAGGCTGGTGTCCATAAAAAGAGAGACACTCAAATCATCTGATGTCAGAGTAAATCAAGGCCAAATCACGCCGCACTGACCTACCGGATATGTTCGTCTTACGCCCTTCATTAACTTCTGCGATTATTTCGCGACTTGTTGCTTGTCTGTTACGACTGACAACTCATGAAGTCCGTGAAGGCTTTCGTCCACTACTTTGTCCATGGTGAGAGGTCTGAAGTTTGGGACTGTGGACTTCGTAATACTGAATTCGCTAACGACTTCCGAAGCGGCATGTCCCATGTGTCTTAACTCCGATTAACATTCCACGTTGTAACCCTCTTAATATCCGTCGTGGGGCACAATCACGTCGGAAACATTTTGATAAGAATCACCGGAGTAGAAATCACAGTTCTGGGAATGTACAACCCTTTCGTACATTGTACCGCTATAGGTATCTGCGCATATCGCTATCAGATGACTTTTGTACTTCAAAGTATACGTTACTAGTCCATTTATCGTTTTTCCACTAGTCGACATTGTCTGTGTTAGGTGGAGATCAAAACATTTCGAAAAATAAAGGGTATTAATTAAAAAAAAAAAATGAAAACTGGAGAAAAATACGGGTGTAAAGATTAGAGTCGAGCTAGCAATTTCGGAGAAAATAAAGAAATTATACCAATAGTTGTAAATCATAGCCTGTTGAAGGGCACCATTCCTTCTCGTCCTCACAAGTGTAACCTGACAGGATCCTTGGTCTAGTGTTTGGAGATCTTTGGATTCTGAACGCACTAACAGTATTTTCTGGTGTCGAAATAACTACAACTTAGTTCAGTTAGAAATGTACGATAAAATAAGAAAATGGTTTAGAAAAGAAGCAGCGAAAATAAGACACAAGCCACGGAAACTGCCTCAGATCCAAAAACTTACAATACGCTGGAATGAATAATGCGTTTACTTCTTTATTTAGTGTGCTTTAGAAATTTTTATATGAAAACTCAGAGGATTGACGAGCTCGAATAAATCACGGCATAATGAAAGTAAATTTATTTGAGCTGCAGTGTATTTGTTGACGTACTGCTCAGAACCAAAATTAATTTCCTAGTAATTAATATTTTATACTGAAAGGAACTCTTGTTCGCTATTGTGTACCATGGCACATTTTTAAAAACAATAAGTTTAGTACTGTCAAGTGCATATTACATTAAGATAAATACGTGGTGGAAATAATAACATGAAACATTGATTTACTTTGTGTTTTCGTCCCGTTAACTGCATTTCATGGTGTAGCGCCGGTTAATTTGTGTAAAAGGTTTAATTAGCAGGAAAGCTCTTTAGACTAAAATCTGCTGCTGCGGCGGGCCTATTGTGCTGGCTACCAGATTACAATGCGCGCATATCCACACTCTGTCAGGTGCCAGTAGGGCATCGCATGAATGTGAACAATTGTGCTCGAGAAGCTCTGGAGCGAAAATCGTGTACGTAAAGAGTAACAAGAAATTGCTGGCTGACAATACCCGCAAATGTCCAAATGCGTAAGTAAGTCTTCTAAATATTACGATCAGTAGTTTTATAAAGTTTAATATGTTTATCGTTCTTAGAGGTACTCCTCGTAGTCCTTATTTTCTTGTAAAACAGTTAGCTCTTTAATCGCAAGATGTAATGAGTGCCATCGAGAAGGAATGTCTGTATTTCTAGATTTCCTGAACTCTTTTGACACGTACCTCACAAGCGTCTTCTAGTCAAATTGCGTGCTTATGGAATGTTGCCACAGTTGTCCGATTGGATTTGTGGTTTCCTGTCAGAAAGGTCGCAGTTCGTTGTAAATGACGGTAAGTCATTGAAAAAAAAAGAAGTGATAGTTGGCGTTCCCCAGGGAAGTATTATAGGGCCGCTACTGTTCCTAATTTTTATAAAAGATTTAGGAGCCAATCTGAGTAGCTCTCTTAGACTGTTCGCGGGTGATGCTGTCATTTACCGATTAGTAAAGTCACCAGAAGATCAAACGCAACTGCAAAATGATTTAAATACCTGGATGGTGCAAAAATTGTCAATTGACCCTTAATAATAATAATAATAAATGTGAAGTCATCCATATGACCACTAAAAGAAAACCGTTAAACTTCATTTACACGATAAATCAGTCGTACTTCGAGGCCGTAAATTCAACTAAATACCTAGGAATAACAATTACGAACAACTTAAATTGGAAATAACACGTAGAAAAAAGTTTCATTTGCAGAACACTTAGAAGATGCAACAGGTCTATTAAAGAAACTGCCTACACTGCACTTGTGCGTCACATTTTGGAGAATTGATGCGCATTGTGAGATCCACAAGATTGGACTGACAGAGGGTTTAAAGAAACTTCAGAGAAAGTCAGATCGTTTTATATTGTCGCGATATAGGGGAGGGAGTATCACGGAAATGACGCACGAATAGGGGTGGAAATCATAAAAAGAAAGGGTTAATTCATTGCAACGAGATCTATTTACGAAATTTATTTCACCTACTTTCTCTTCCGAATGTGAACATACATTGTTAGCACCCACCTACATACGGAGACATGATCATCAAAATATAATAAGAGAAATCAGATCGAAAACAGAAAGACTTTTTCTCCGAGAGCTATTAAATAATGAAACTATAGAGAAATCTCATAAAAGTGGTTCGATAAACCCTCTGTCATGCACTTCAGTGTGACTTGCAAGGTATCTATGTAGATGTAGATGTATTACCTAACGATGGTAATATCGTACGACGTGGTCTTGAAAGGATCTGATCAATCCTTCTTACATAATGTTCGAAGCACAAGTGCTCTCACGGGAGGTCCGAGTCCTCCCTCGGATATGAGTGTGTGTGAGAGTTTGTTGTCCTCTGCAAAAGTTAATACAGTAGATTCTAAACGCACGGACCGGTGACCTCAGCAGTTTGGTCCCTTACGTTTGTAAACATTTGTACATTTTGAATCAAGCTCAATTTGACCGTGGAATAATCGAAACTTATTACGGAAATGCAGTGAAAAGGATGGACGCTCCCACAATCTGTACAGAGGAAGCAGCCCGAATTTAATTAACTGAAATGTACAATTATGAACATCCATAATGCAACACCAGAAAGGACCTGAGATATTACAGACAAATTTATTTCGGAGATTACACGTTGTGCAAGTGTCGTATGAAGTGATGAAGAAATCAGTATTCAATGTTGCCGGAATTGCGGCTATAACTGCTGTGACTCGCCTCGGCACTGAAAGAGCCTCTGAGTGTTCGACAGTGGCCGCAAGATTCCTGACCTGTTGAGGCCCACACTGCAGGCGTATATGAACTCGAATGTGAATGTGGCGAAGTTTATGTTGGTGAAACCAAGAGACCCATCAGTACTCGTGTTTACGAACATAAAAGTAACAAATGATTGGGACAAGTCAACAAGTCAGCTGTGGCAGAACACCAGAAGGAATGCGGCGGTACTATTAACTTCCGAGAACCTCGAGTGCTTGCCCGGGAACCGTGGATGCAACAACGCAAAATAAGAGAAGCCATCGAAATAATTAAACGGCCTAACAACATGAATAGGGAGGATGGCTACAAGTTTCCTCAGACGTGGCTGACAGCAATTCCTGCCCAGCGGACCGCATGTGTGTGCCAGCCAGCGGCGCCACTTGACCAGGGTTCTGCAGCATAAACAGCGGCCACAGTAGAACTGACGCAGCGGGAAACACCATCCCCTGGGTGGTAGTTGCTGATTGCCTGTTACCTTCAGATACAAGATTTTGCCTACCAATCACTTACCAGTGTAGCAAACGTAAGAGATCACCGATACGCTATTGCAAACCAATCAGCTTCTTAGATGTATGACGCCGGTATCAGATAACCGAAAAATGCACTGTATATAGGGGTATACATTCAGTAGCATCCAACAGTTACCCGCCCTGAAGAGGACCACTGAAAAGTGGTCGAAACTGCGGCAATTCCATTCGTGTTTAAAAAATGACGCGACCTAATACCGAGAATTGATTTATTAAAAAAAAAAAAAAAAAAAAAAAAAAAAAAAACGTGTTTGTGTTTTGGGGTATAGCAGTCCAGGCTGCTTCCGAATGTGGCCAGAGTTGATCGGGTGTAGCAGCGGGTAGTGTATTCAGGGGCAGTCATTGCGCAATAATCGACCAGTTGTTTTCGATAGGCAAGAGATCGACTGGACAGGGAGGCAGCAAAATGTTCAAATGTTTGTAGAGTCCATGGGACTTAACTACGGGGTCATCAGTTCCTACACTTACAAACTACTTATGAACTACTTACAAACTAGGACGGCACAAATATCCATGCCCGAGGGGGGATTCGAACCCCCGACCGTAGTGGCCGTGTAGACCGTGACTGGAGCGCCTCAGTCTCCTCGACCACCGCGGCCGGCAGGGAGGCAGCAGTTCAATTCGGTGAGCTACGAAGAAGCCTTGAACACTGAGGTCGCGCATTACGCTCCTGCAGTGTTGCCGTCAGAAAGATGCGAAGGTAAAGCGAGACAAGAGGCTACAGTGCTTCGAAATGAGATTTTGTCAGCTTAGTGTACCGGCAATTCGTGGTGGCGGAGTACGGGAGTGGAACCCAAAACCGCCACAATCCACAATCAGTATGGCCATGCATTAGGAAACACTTCAAGTCTCTCGCCATGGAGTCGCCAGACTAATCCGACCATCGTGGAGGTGGAGACAGAATTAGTATTCGTCGGCGAAAACAATGTTCCATTTATTGTCTATGTCAGGCGACAACTAATTCTGCAAAGTGCTAAATCGCGAATTTTTTTGCGAAATTTTGCAAATATTGCTTGAAACGCTAACCTATTTAACTATACGCAAAATAATGAAACAATCTAAGAAATTCTGTCGAATCACATAATTTGAATTTATCACCAGAAGTTCTGTTAGAGTTATGGCAATAAATACAAATATCGATGACAATCGATTATTCACCATTTCGATGTGTATCGTTGCATTGTATCGCATCTAGTATTCCTAATTGCATTTTCTGTGCAGATATTCAACAACATACCGCGCATTCTCTAATATGGCGACGTTTGCTTGTTGGAAACTGTATCTGATTGCCAGGTGCATTCACTCCTAAGTTTTCTTTATGTGCTGCAGTTTATTAATATGGTAGGTTTTGAATGAGAAAAAGAATTCTCTTCAGAAAGATTTTGAGTGTTTTAAAAAGCTACAAAGATATGTGCGAAATGAATGGCGGGAAAGGTCACGCGCTCAAAACAAGAATAATAGTAATATATGAGTGAGAAGAAGACAACACAGAAATACGCTCATGACGACAGTGCAAAAAGATAAGTTACTCTTAGACATAAATGCAGCGCAAAAAGATAGGAGGATTTGCAGTTGACAACGCAATACTTAATTGATTTTATATATTTCATATTGTATTGCAAAAGGAGCGGAAAACGATGAAGAACGATTCATTTCATTAACATCTCGAGCTTTTATCGAGGCTAACATTTCACTGATCATCCGGACCCGAGAAAACCGATCAACAAACAGGTAATTGGAATTACCGCGGCAATTTTCGTAGTGTCATAAGAATAGCCAGACATTGCTTTATGTAAGTGAATGTTGCTAGGAGGTCAGATAATACCACCATGCTTGCCTAAAGCCTCAATCTGAATCACAAAAGTAATCTCGACCTTAACAACAAGAATAATACTGAGGAAATTTCTGAGCTGCGAGAAATGGCTGCAGGGTGTAAGACGTTATTATAAAAACTGGGCGGCCATTGCCGTCAGAGGTTCGATTCCTTACTCGAGCATGGGTGTGTATGTATGTATGTTTGTGTGTGTGTGTGTGTGTGTTTTGTCCTTGGTGTAAGTTAGATTAAGTAGTTTCAGTCTAGGTTCTATAATGACCATAGCAGTTTGGTCCAACAGGTTTAAAAAACATTTGAACATTTGAAATTTCCAACCTCCCTGTGCTGCCAATTGTCACGCGATAAGAATTTTAAACTGTTGTGCATTAAGATTTTATATTGTTTAAGGCGTGAAGTTTTGGGACGATGTGCAGAAGTTGGCAACACACTGTTTAAGAGGTGCGCGGTCGGCTGCGAGGACGCAAGGGCGCTGTGTTAACAGTGAAAAGCTATGCGACGTTATTATAGTGAATCTATTTACATGGGAATTCGAATGGAATACGCTTTTCGTACATAGTGCTTTAATTATTATTCTGATATTACGCATGGCAAAATATAAAGGTAGTGAGAGGAAACTTAGGAACATTGCTGACAAGTGGATATAAACTTCAGCGGATTTATTGACGAAATTAAATAAAAGTCGAGAAAAACACACGAATGACGAAATGAGGGTAAAGTTTTCACCACAAATGGGTGCCTCTATTTCCATTGTTTCCCATCTTTGGCGGCGCAAACTTAAATGGTGTTATTTCAAAAGTAGCAATGGACATACGTCGGAACTTCCACTGTGCTGCAAATGACACGTGAACACTGCTTGTTGGTTCGTGATGTGGCAGAGCAATCCATCACTGCCATACACGCAATATCTCGCGATAAGTGGAGTAACGAAGAGGGTGCTACCATCCCGTCGGGCAATTCCGTTTCCACATTGCACGGAATTGCCCGCCCTCCACCACCAGTATATTTCTAAATGTGACCACCGCAACAGCGCTCGAAGATTTATCGTTTTAGTGAGAACGTGATCGTTAGGTAGCGTCCATTCTTGTAGGCATCTGACATGAAAGCTAGGGAGTGGTTAAATGGTTGACATGTTTTTAATTTTAGCACCTGATGATGCGTTTATAAGGCTTTTGAGACCGTACCTCACAAGGGCTTTTAATCAAATTGCGTGGTTACGGTATATCGCCCCAAATTTGCGACTGGATAACGGATTTCCTCTCGGAGAGGACACACTTCGTAGTAAAGGATGGTAAGGCATCGACTAAAACAGAGGTATCGGGCGTCCCACAGGATAGTGTTATTGGTCGTCTGCTCTTACTTATTTACATAAACGATTTAGGGAAAAATCTAAGTAGCTCTCTTAGGTTGTTTGCAGATGACGCCGTCATTTACCGTCTAGTAAAATCATCTGAAGATCAAAACCAACTGCAGAATGATATCAGTATGGTGTAAAAATTGGCAGTTGACTCTATATAGTGAGAAGTGTGAAATCGTCCATATGAGTACGAAAGGAAATCATTTCAACTTTGTTTACATGATAAATCAATGAAATGTGAAGGCTGTAAACTCCACAAAATACCTTGGAATTACAACTACTTCAGACTTCAATTGAAATAACACGTAGATAATGTTGTGAGAAAGGCGAACCAGAGACAGCGTTTTATTAGCAGAATCCTTAAAAGATGCAACAGAACTACTAAAGAAACTGCATACACTACGCTTGTCCGTCCTTTTTTGGAGTAATGCTGCCCAGTGTGGGATCCTTATCAGGTGGGATTGACGGAGGACATCGAAAGAGTCCAAAGAAGGGCAGCTCATTTCGTATTATCACGATACAGAGGAGACAGCGTCACGGAAATGATACAGGATCTGGGATGGGAATCAACAACGGCGGTTATCGCTGCGACGTGGGCTACTTACGAAACTACAATCGCCAATATTCTCCTCCGAATGCGAAAATATATTGTTGACTCCCACTTACATAGGTAGAAATGATCATCAGAATAAAGTACGAAAAATCAGAGCCCGAACGGAGAGATTTAGGTGTTCATTCTTCCCGCGCGCTTTTCGAGAATGGACTGGGAGATAAAATAAGATAACGGTGGTTCGATGAACCCTCTGCTAGGCACTTAAATGTGATTTGCAGAGTATCCCATATAGTTGTAGATGTAGGTGACGCGGAACCGGTTGTGCTTTTTAAATAAAAGCTTATGGCAGTCAAAGCGGACTTAATCTCACAATGACAACATTTGGCTGCGGATGCACGCATTTCAAAATGAAGTGTATAACGATTTAGGTCTTCCGTGATTTACTTAAATTACTCCTGGCAAATGCCTGGATTGTTCGTTTCGGAAGGCACAGCCGATTTCCTACGTCATTCCCGATAAAAACCGAGCATGCTCTCCGTTTCTCATCATGACGTCGACGTCTTCCTTCAACTCTTACGTAATACTGAATATTTTTATTGACTCTAGAAGAGAATCTTCTCTGTGGCAATACCTTATATAGCTTATGGAATGTGTAGCGCCACATGAGGAAAACGTCAGTAACGTACTTTATCCCAGATAATTGCCACAGAGTCTTCCTAAGTAGCTATCATGTGAATAAACTACTACACTAATGAAAAGTTCCGTCTCGCACAAGGTAATTTACTGGCCTCAGAACCTGATATTGCTGGTCTGGAGACCCTTTTTCCCGCTGGTGCGCTTTTGTCGCGTACCGTGAGACGCCGCCGTTTCATTAGTAAGTGTAGACTACGTCTCTCGCATCCACTGGTCTCATAGAAGTCACAACAAAAATGCGACTGCACGTGGTTGAGCACTTGACAATTATCCCAATACCTGTGGTATGACCAAAGTGATGACCGGTTGCGGGCAGGAGACCGCAGAACGTGATGAGAGAGCGAGCCGCCTAAGTGGCCCCGCACACCGCTGGCTAATGAGCGGCCGCGCCTGCCCGTTAGTCAAGCCGCTACTGTGTCAGACTCTCGCCTTCCTCTAGAGGGGAAAAGCAGGATGCGCGCCCGTGCACACCTTCGTTTCTACCGCCCACACCAAGTACGGCGACATTGTGGGAAACACTTGTTACTCCTGGCACACTGTCTTGTACATTAATACTGCTTACACAGATAAAAGAAAAATATAATTAGACATGACTGTCTCATACGGAGCGTGACGAGAATGTAAGGTTACTAATACACACTATGTGATCAAAGGTATCCGCACTCCTGGATGAATGTGGAGGCTAAATATATTTAACCATTTCGTGGTTTTTACTCTTTTTTTTTAGAATATCTTAAGTTATCTCAGCTGTTACAGAGTCTGATTTGGGTCAGGATTACAAATAAAAAAAAAAAAAAAAAAAAAAAAAAACGGTGGGAGACATAAGTCCCACTGATCATTTCTGGCACCGATTTACCTAAGACTTTTTAAAATAATCTATTAAGTCATCCTAACTGTCATAAGGTCTACACAAGTATATGATTCAAAAATTTGTAATGCACACCATATTTAAAAAAATAAAATAAAATAAATAAATAAATAAAAAGCGAGAGAGCTGTCTCGCAGCTTCTATAATAGAAAATGCAGATAATAGTAAACCACATACCGTGTTTTATTAGTGCAAAAATTTACAGAAAAACTGTTTTTCTTTAAAATATGAGTACTATAATATCGCAACATAAAGGCACTATAGGGCTACACAATGGTCACTGGGACACATGCGTCCCACTAATTATAATTCATGAAAAAAAAACTTTTGAAGTAAAATGTGTTTTAGAAAGCGTAATTGTTGCTTGTAAAGCTCTAGGCAACATAAAATAGGAAATATACTTACTTCGGACATTTTCGGTAGCGAGAAAACGACGAAAACCGATTCAAGGCACAATAAACAATGGTTACGGCGCGAAAATTCACGCGGCAGCCCATATAAACAGTCACAGCCTTCTACACTGTAAGAATTTCAGTGCCTCGATTTTTTCCGCTTTCTGAAGGGCCAACAACAGATGGCAGCACTATGCAGAATTACGCAACTCACCACCTTGTTGTACAAATGAGGTCTGAAGTTAGTAGGACGTATATATCCCAACAACCACAAAAGGGTTAATAAATGCATGGCTGTAAGATTCCAAGTATATGGAGGAAATCTAAAGTCATATCAATCCTTAAACCTGGAAAGGACAACAACGATCCCAAAAGCTACCGACCTATATCACTTCTCTGCCACAGGTACAAGATTTTTGAAAGAATTTTACAAACTCTACTCAAATATGTGATAGAGGCCAAACTCATACCACAACAAGGGGGTTTCCTTCCTGAAAGAAATTGCACCTCACACGTATTAGGCCTAACACAGTTTATTGAAGATAAGTTTCAGAAGAAAAGGGTTACCGGAGCTGTTTTTATTGATTTGACTGCTGCCTACGACACTGTCAACACTCGACAACTGATTGAAAAACTACAGATCGAAAATTTACTGATATAATTAGAAATCTACTTCAGAATGGTCGATTCTTTGTAGAGTTTAAGAGAAAAGTAGTCTATGGCGGAACCTGACCAATGGCCTACCTCAGGGAAGTGTACTGGCTCCATCCCTTTTCAACGTGTACACAAACGACCAGCTACTTCCTGTCAACACTAGCAGTTACATATATGCTGACGACCGAGTCATAGCTGCTCAGGGACAGTCGTTTGAGAATGTGGAGAAGAGTCTAAATGAGGCACTGGTGGAGCTTGACTCATATTACTGCCGTAATCTACTGAAACTCAACCCAATGAAAACCCAGACATGCGCATTCCATCTGCGCAACAAACAGGCATCTCGTCAGCTGCAAGTGAGGTGTAGGGTGCTGACTTGGAACGTTGAAAAATCCCTAAATACTTGGGCGTTACTTTAGACCGAGCTCTGACATTTAAACAACATTGCCTTAATACCAAACTGAAAGTTTGTGCTCGAAACAACATTCTGAGACGACTGACGGGTTCAACCTGGGGCGCTAGACCAAACGTTGTAAGAACGTCAGCCCTATGTCTAGCCTACACCGCTGGCGAATACGCTAGCTCAGTTTGCTGCAGGTCAGCACACGCCAAACAAGTCGATGTCGCCCTCAATTAATCTGCCAGAATAGTTGCAGGATGTTTGCAGCCAACCCCTGTAAATAAAATCTACCATATTGCTGGTATTGCCCTTTCAGCAATTCTAAGAGAACAAGCAGCTTAGAAAGAGAGACAAATATATATATATATATATATATATATATATATATATATATATATATATATATATATATATATATATAGTCTCCAACTGGCACCCACTCCATGGGATGGAGCCAGCAGCACAGAGGCTTAAATCTAGAAACAGTTTTCTCACATCAACTGAGAAGGAGAGGGCCTACAGAACAACGGTAGAACGCTGGAAGGATGCGGAAAGACACCATGGATGGAACCCTCTGAAGCCTTAGCTGCTGGACACAACGAAAGCTGGACAACGTGGAAGTCTTTGAACCGATTACGTAGTGGCACAGCAATGTCTGAAGTAAACCTAAGCAAGTGGGGCTATCAAATTGATTCAACCCTCTGTGACTGTGGAGCCATTCAAACAAAGTTTGGAAAGTAGGAGGCGAGGTACTGGCGGAAGTAAAGTTTTGGGGCGGTATCGTGAGTCGTGTCGGGATAGCACAGTCGGTGGTGCACTTGCCCGCGAAAGGTAAAGATCCCAGGTTCGAGTCCCGGTTCCGGCACACAATTTCAATCTGCCAGGAAGTTTCAACTACTCATATGTGTAACTGCCCGCTCAGTCCATCACACTGTATCTTTGAGGAGTTAATGTCGGCACAACCAAACGTTAATGACGTAGCCCTCTTCTGGGTTAAGAATGTGTAGAAACCTTGCTTTACATCTGCATAATTTTTATTTTTAAATTAATAAGTAGGTGTTGTATGATGTCTCTGACACGAATAAGTAAGTACCTGGCTGAATATGACTTAATAGTTCGTGCCGTCCTCCATCGGTAATACTGGAATTCAGTATGGTTTTGGCCCACCCTGAACCTTGATCACTGTTGCCACTCTCGCAAGCAAACGTTCCATCAAGTGCTGGAGATTTCTTGGCGAATGGTAGCCCATTCTTCAGGGAGTACGCAGTGAAGAGAGGCCTCGCACGAAGTCGGCGTTCCAAAACGTTCCAAAGATGTTCTATCGATTGAAGTCGGGACTCTGTGAAGGTCCGTACATCACAGGGATATTATTGTCGTGTAACCACTCCGCCACAGGCCGTGCATTATGAACAGGTGTTCGATCGTGTTGAAAGATGCAATCGCCATCCACGAATTGCTGTTCAACAGTTGGAAGCAAGAAGCTACTTGGAACATCAATGTAGGCCTGTGCTGCGATAGTGCCAAGCAATACAGCAAGGGGTGCAAGCTTCCTCCATGAAAAAACCGACCACGCCATAACAACACCATTTCCGAATTTTCTGTTGGCTCTACAGACTATGACAGGTGTTCACCGGGCAGTCGCCATACCCACACCCTGCCACCAGATCGCCACACTGTGTACCGTGATTCGTCACTCCACAAAACGTTGTCCCACTGTTGAATCGCCCAATATTTGCGCTGCTTTCAGAAAGCGAGGCGTCGTTAGGTATTGACCAGCGTGCTGTATGGCTTATGGGCAGCCGCTCGACCATGATATCCAAGTTTATGTAAATAAACAAGGTTTGTATATGGCGCAAAATCTGAAATTCATTACGAAAAGTGAATGGCACTGACGAACACGCTCTCGCTATTATAAAACTCGTTATAAGATATACGTTTGTATCCCTAAAAACGTAACAACATGGTGATCTGGATCACTGCATGCCACAATTTAATCTGTTTCCAGACACTTAATTACATGCGTATTCATAGTTCCTTCAGCTGATATGTGAATAGTTTACGCCCTAACAGAAATGGTCATTCATGGATTCTTATGACTAGCATGTCCAGCTCCAAAATTTTAAAATATTACAGAACGAAAATGTATTTAAAAATAATTTTATGGCATTTACTCGGGAGCTATTCCCTTCGTGATCCTGAACACCTGAGCTGCATAGACAAATGATGCTACTGGTTTAATTATTGGTACTTAGGTGTAGTTGCAAAACTTAAAAGATGATTTTCTCGAGTATTTTTTAGAGTTCCCTCGAATGGCGTTTGCTGATTGTTATTTGAGTTCTGCACTTGAAGTACCACAAATACCTGCTCGGCTGCTGGTCCGCTAACTGGCGCTGCTGCCGGCTCGTGGCGGCGCACACCCAGTGCCCCACATCAGCTTCAGGCTCTACTTGCCCGCCTGTGTAAACAACTCGCCGTCTCGCCGTCACGCTCCACGGACATCCGTAATTGCGAGTATTCGCTGCACTCCTATCCACAGTCCCAACCGCAGCCGCACGCCGCAAGAAAGCGGAATCCTCTCGCGACGCGTTCCTTTCCACGGACCTCTTCCGTTCCGAACATAGCGCGCCATCAGCCGTCGTGTTCTTGCGCAAAGAGTTTGGAGATTTTTCGACTAGTCCGCGACCACCGTCGCTCGGAAATTTTTGTACTCGTTTGTTACTTTTTGCAGCTGATTCTGAAGAAAAGATTGTTTTTCTTTTTCAATTTCGGCATTACCTCATTTATACGAGTTTTGAAAATAATTGTTTCAACAATTGTGAATAGATTTGCATAGTAGAGAAACGTGTTCAGTCTAACATATAAAGCAGATTGTCGTATGTTTGTACGTGTTGCATACGAATCTGCAGTTCTGTACCAATCTTTATGAAATGTTGCACACAAAAGCTTCAATCCATGAGAACGGTCGCCGTAAGTGTAAGAATCACGTACAACTCATTGTTCACGAGATATGACCTCATAAAGAATGAGATGCGCGATAAACTGCTGCATTAAGCGACAATGCTGCCCATTTCCTCCTAAACCACCGGACCGATTTCAATCAAATTTAGTACGCGTATTCCTTACGTGAGATAACAATTGCTGTAGGAATAAGAATCACATACAACACGTGGTTCAGAAGATATTACGTCATAACCAATAGAAATAGCAAAAAATGCCATATAATGCGGTGAAACTTTCGAAATACACTGTATGAGAATGACAGTACTTAGTGACTTGCAACAAACTTTAAACATAATTTCAAACCTTTATTAAACTTTTTATCGCTGACAACCATAGCAAACTGATGAAAGGATAAAAGTTTCTCGCTTACTACTTTGCCGCTGTTTATGGAGTAAAACCACGGCATTCGATATGACCTTACAATTTATAATTTGTACATTACAAATTTTAGCCGCAGGAAATTTTACAGACAGTATACACACATAGAATTGAATGTACCTTCTAAATTGTTTCGCAGTACGACCCATAGTTCACAAGATATGACTATATAAGCAGTAACGTTCATGGAAAACCGCCCCATCACGTGCTAACTTGTAAACGATTACTTCGGTACTGCTAACTGTATTCCCAAGAGATTTTACAGACATACAGCTCTTATACAAATGAAAATATACCTGAAATATGGTAGGAATAAATAAATACCCGGGCAACGGCGGGTTTACAGCTAGTTACAGATATAGACGAGGACCCTCTGTTTTGTAACCACACAACTCCATTCCTGTTTCTCTCAAGTTCTGCGAGATGGTTTTTAATTATTCTTCAGTTCGTTAATGTCAACATTATTTGTTTTTACGAATAATGTTTAGAAGTGCGCATTTATAACTTTTTACCCCTCCGTAGTTGAGACATCAACGAGTAAGTTATGCGTGTCAAAATGTTCAAATGTTTGTAGAACTTACGGGACTTAACTACGGGGTCATCAGTCCCTAAGCTTACAAACTACTTATGATCTAGCTAAGACTGAGGACGGCACAAATATCCATGCCCGAGGGGGGATTCGAACCCCCGACCGTTGTGACCGTGCTGACCGTGACTGGAGCGCCTCAGTCCCCTCGGCCACCGCGGCCGGCTATGCGTGTCCCAGGGCTAAATTTCCAGAACTGCCAGGTAAGTTTTCCTGTTGTGAAGACCACAATAGGTTGCAGTCATAGTCGATAGGTCAACTGAAGTTATTGAACCGAGAAATAATGGCTCTAGAAAGCTGATCAGTACAGGTGAGAGTGGTGTGCTGATAGCTGTTCTATAAACTGATTCAAAATGATGTCATGTAGCCGTCTCGGTAACATCGAAGCGCTAGCTAGATCGCAAGAAGTGTAGTACACTAGACTGAGCAGAAATTCTACCAGGTGGTTACTTGCTATTTATTGAGTTTCAGAGACACTACTAGAGAGCGTAAATTCCATGTTTAATCCTGCTGTCGATTTCATAGATGAATTACGAAAGAGCTCCTTTTTAATCACATTAAAAAAAATTAAAAAAAAACCTAATGCAGCTGAAGATAAAGATTTACTATCCCCTCGTTTTCCTGTTGGCAATATTTTATTTTTAACTGTTTTCAGCGACTCCAGTAGCTCAGGCTTCTTTTGTTGCTTTCCAGAGTGCAATATTTCTGTCTTCTTCAGTATCGTGTAACCAATAACCAGTGAATCACTCATCGCACTGTCAAGGCTATACATGAAAATGACCTGCGGATGGGCCAAAGTTTTCTGAATCATGCACTATATATGCCCCATAATTTGATGGTGTTCGAAGGAAGGGAGGAAGAAAGGGAAGAAGATTTGGGTTTAATGGCCCGACGACAGTGTTCTCATTAGAGTTGGAGCACAAACTCGGATTGTTTGTATAAGAATGGGTAAAGGAAATCGGCCGTTCCCTTTCAGAGCAATCATTCAACAATTTGTTTGGAGCGTTTTAGGGAAATCGTGGAAAACTTAAAACTGCATCACCGGACGAGGATTTGAACCCAGACATTCGGTATGCAAATTCAGTGTGCTAACCAGTTCACAACGTCACTCGATTCGAAAGACTGTAATCCTACCAGTTCGAAGATTGACATCGTCATTGAAGGCAATATTGTCACACAACTGACAACTGGAAAGGCTTTTACTATCGTCGACATAATCCATTTGCGAGAGTCAGCAACTGAACTAGCATTTGAAACAATTTATTATCTAGATGTCAGCCAACAGTTGTGAATGGTTTCTTACATTTACATGTTTAAATACTTCTGGTTCATGTTCAGAATCTTGCAGTTGCGTCTGCAGCTCGTCTCGTCTATGTTGTGACAAGATTGCCCAGAAGTATTGATACATATAATTGTAGAAAACCATTGCCAACATTTGACTGATAATCAGATAATAAATTGTTGGAAATGGTAAGGTTTTGTCATACCTACTTTACCAACGATTCTAACAAGTGACTTCAATTCACAATCATGGTTTCGTTCGTAATAACAGTAAATAAGGTTTGCGAGATGGGTAAGACGGGAGAAACAGAAAGAGAGAGAGAGAGAGAGAGAGAGAGAGAGAGAGAGAGAGAGAGAAGGAAGGAAGGAATATTAGGGTTTTCGTCCCGTCGACAGAGGCAGACCTCACGTTCGGATTGTTTGGGTAAGCATTGGGAAGAGAATTGGCCGTGCCCTATGAAAGAAACAAATCTGGTATTTGCCTGATTTAGGGGTATCACAAAAAAATTAAATGTAGATAACCTTAAGTGGATTTGAACCACCGTCTCTGAGTTAACTAGTCTTATTTAAAGCTGATTCGCAAAAATTTTTCTTGTGTTATAGACATGGTAATCTGTCCTAGAATCTGGAAAATAATTTCGACATTGATTTCTTTGTACAGATTTAACATGGTTGTTGTATTTCATATTGTGTCGATGGATTGGTCTCTATATACCTAAAACCTGTCACAGACCTGAGACCTATATTCATCTACATCTACATGGGATACTCTGAAAACCACATTTAAGTGCCTGGCAGAGGGTTCATCGAACCACCGTTACACTATTTATCTCCCGTTCCATTCTCGAATAGCGCGCGGGAAGAAAAAACACCTGAATCTCTCCGATCGAGCTCTGATTTCTCGTATTTTATTCTGATGATCATTTCTACCTATGTAAGTGGGAGTCAACAATATATTTTCGCATTCGGAGGAGAATGTTGACGATTGGAGTTTCCTAAGTAGCCCACGCCGCAGCGATAAGCGTCGTTGTTGTAATGATTCCCATCCCAGATCCTGTATCATTTCCGTAACGCTGTCTCCCCTGTATCTTGACAATACGAAACGTGCTGCCCTTCTTTGGACTCTTTTGATGTCCTCCGTCAAACCCACCTGATAAGGATCCCACACTGGGCAGCAATACTCCAAAAATGGACGGACAAGCGTAGCGTCGCGCGGTCTGAGGCAGCATGTCGCGGATTGCGCTGCCGCTCACGGTGGTAGTTGAGTCCTTTCTCAGGCATGGTTGAGAGTGTTGTCTTTAGCGTTAGTATAACCCTTTAATGTATGACTTTTGGTTTGAAGCTATAAAAACTACCACGATTAATGTATAGTGCATATATACTGAGAAAAATATTGAAAAAAAAAAAGATTCCTTAAAATTATTATGCACTACTACCAACAAAATCTTCGTAGCTGGTCAGCTATATAGTGCTTCCCTGAAGTACGCGATGCAGTAAATGTCACTATTATGCCTCTAATCTTACCAGAAAGTAACTGATATTGCAACAGTAGTATGGTATTGACTACTTTTACATGGCAAAGGAGGAATACTAAAGTAAACAAACGCACCTGTTAGGAGTAACTCAATGCAGCTATCTGTGTAACTGATTCAGTAGCACTCTGCAATTTATACTTTCTAGGACGAGCTAGTTGCTTGTGTAACACTATGTATAGAAACAGCTACAAATGAATTTGTGTTAAAATGTTGATCAGTTTCAGATAAAATCGAAAAAATAACGCGTGTAGCTGATCAGCTACACTATGTATTACAGGGTTAAGCAGTACGTAAGGCTAGGGACTGATGAGAAGTAATTTGGTCCATTAGTTACAGAAATTATAACTTCTCATATTGTAATTTTATAATGTCGGAGTCTGCTTTGATTGAGGTGTTTTATTTAAAATTTGTATTAATCCGTAATTTTACGAGTGTACAATGGAAAAAAAATCGCACTGACGTGTTTTACGGCCCACTTTAAATTTGTAGTTTTATTAGTTTTTGCAAACATTTTGGACCAAAATAACAATGTAAATAATAAAAAATTAATTAATAAGAGTGTCTGAAAAAAGTCGGTACCGATTTAAGAAAAAAATCGGTAGTGGCGGGTTCCGAACGACTGACCTTCAGCGTCACAGTCAAAGGTATTGCCCACTACGCTACGACTAACAGTTCAAAGTTTCGTTCTTTAATCTCATACTATTAATGGCCGTTGTTAACTGATGCTAATATGGCCTTTGTAGGCACTAGATTATCATTTATCGTACGAAGAACGTGTTTTTGTTAATTCTTCAGTGCGCCATTGCTTTGAAATGACAACGTGTAAGTTACAATAAGAAAATCATCAAATACACAACGCAAGATGGCGTGTGCCAGAGAGAGTTCTGGGCGAGGAATGTCACGTGACATCTGCGTACGGCTGGTTTTCGTTAATTCAATGATGGGTGTCAAAATTCCGTTATTTTTTGTAAATATCTCTGAAACGATACGAGATATGAAAAAAAAAAAAAAACATAAGGGAACGAAGTTGTAGAGAATTTTCTCCTCTACAAATTCGGTTATTCAATTTTCGTGTCAGATGAACAGTTTATTTGCAATTAAAATTACATTACAAACGCCTTTTTTGGCATTACTAACGTATTTCTTGTTCAAAATGTTTGAAAAAGCGAGGTTCTGGTCTCTGGTAGCCAACAATTATGTCTGTAAAATTTAGTGCCAATCCTTTGAACGGTTCCACCGAAAAAGTGGGAACACTTTACAGACAGACAGACATCGTCAAATCGCCGTTATTTTTACAAATATCTCTGAAACGATGCAAGGTATGAAAAAAAAAAAAAAAAAAAAAACATAAGAGAGCGAAGTTGTGGAGAATTTTCCCCTCTACCAATTAGGTTATTCAATGTTCGTGTCAGATGAACGGTTAAGCCCCTATTATCATTTAAATTTCGAGCTGTCAAAAGACGATAGCAAATGCCCACTTTTTGTGTTACTACCGTTACCTAAAGTGGGCCAATACTGTTAAAACTTAGTTCACATCCTTCACAGTGCAAAACTGTCCGATGTCGGTATAATAAAAAACCATTCCTGATCAACGAGATTCCCGTACGGGGATCACCTGTGAAAACGCCTGTAGTCGTGTTGGTCTCACCTTTCTGTCGTAACAATGCAGCCCTACAGAAGGTAATGGGACTGCACGCCCGCTAACGCCGCGCCGGCAGATAAGCGGGGAAACACTTTCCTGCAAGAAGCGCCGCCATTACGGCCAGATTTGAGAGCCGGCCTCCGGTAAACAGGTTGGGACGCGGCCGCGGGTGGGGGCCGCGCAATTGAAATGAAAAACAACCACCAGTTAGCGCAGCGCCGGGCAGGCGCCCATATCCGTTACGCGGCTGATTACAGCCATCAGCGCCACGGGGTCCTCTCCGAGGCCGGCTCGCCTTTGTTTATCGTTTCGCTGTCCTCCAGGGACGCTTGTACCAAGTCTCCGCATCGTCACTGTGCGAGGTGTGCAGTACAGATTCAACTCGGAACAACTGTGCACTTCAGAGTTCCAATCAGCTTCCTGTCTCCTCAGTGGCCCATACCGGTGGAGGTTCCCTCTTTTCGTTGAAGTCTAAAGGTAAAACAGAACAGACGGAGAACTGTGGAGGAACCAAGTTAGACTTCAATGCTGTGTAAAGTACAAATGTGTCTAAAATCACAGTGCACCAAACTCCAAAGGATGGGCCTCCACAGTAGAAGGCTCAAAGTGTTCAAATGTTTGTAAAGCTTATGGGACTTAACTGCGGGGTCAACAATCCCTAAACTTACAAACTACTTATGAACTATAAAACTTCCTGGCAGATTAAAATTGTGTGCCGGAACCTGGACTCGAACCTGGGACCTTTGCCTTTCGCGGGCAAGTGTTCTACCGTTCTATCCCGACACGACTCACGATGCCGCCTCGCAACTTTACTTCCGCCTACTTTCCAAACTTCACAGAAGCTCTCCTGCGAAACTAGCAAGACTAGCACTCCTGGAAGAAAAGATATGATGGAGACATGACTTAGCTACAGCCTAAGGGATGTTTCCAGCGGAGTGTGCGCTGATATGAAACTTCCTGGCAGATTAAAATTGTGTGCCGGAACCGGGACTCGAACGTAGGACCTTTCCCTTTCGCGGCCAATCGCTCTGCCGACTGAGCTATCCCGACACGACTCACGATGCCGGCTCACAACTGTACTTCCACCAGTTCCTCGCCTGCCTTAGGCTGTGACTAAGCCATGTCTCCATCATATCCTTTCTTCCAGGAGTGCTAGTCATGCAAGTTTCGCAGGAGAGCTTCTGTGAAGTTTGGAAAGTACGAGGCGAGGTACTGGCGGAAGTAAAGTTGTGAGGCGGCATCGTTAGTCGTCTCGGAATAGCTCACTCGGTAGAGCGCTTGCCTACGAAAGGCGTAGGTCCCACGTTCGAGTCCCGGTTCCGGCACACAATTTCAATCTGCCAGGAAGTTTCATATCAGCGCATACTCCGCTGCAGAGTGAAAAGTTTCATTCAACGTATAAACTAACTTATACTAAAGACAACACAAACGTCCATGCCCGAGGGAGGATTAACACACTGCCGGCCGCGGTGGCCGAGGAGACTGAGGCGCTCCAGTCACGGTCTGCACAGCCACTACGGTCGGGGGTTCGAATCCCCCCTCGGGCATGGATATTTGTGCCATCCTAGTTCGTAAGTAGTTCATAAGTAGTTTGTAAGTTTAGGGACTGATGACCCCATAGTTACGTACCATAAGCTGTACAAACATTTGAACATTTGATTCGAACCCCCGACGCGGTGAACGGCTGCACTTTCTACACAATTATATCTGTTCTTTCAGGCGTGTCATATATATGTAGATAAATGCGGATATTGAAGATCTACATCTACATACATACTCGGCAATACATTCAATGGTGCGTGGCGGATGGTACTCGGTACCAATAGCTGTTATTTGCCTTCCTCTTCCACTCTTCCACTCTCTTTACGCGAAATGTAGGTTGGCGGCAGCAGAATCGTTCCGCTGTCCGCCTCAAATTCCGGCCCTCTAAATTTCTTCAACAGTGTGTCTCGAAAATAACGCCGTCTTTCTTCCATTTGGGTGGCCGAAGCATTTCAGTAACACGCGCGCATTGATCGAATCTACCTGTTACAAACCTAACCGCCCGCATCTGACTTACCTCAAAGTCCTCCTTTATCCCAAAAATTTGACCAATACATGTTGTTTCTTTTAGAAACGAATCACGGCTTCACAAAATTCTCCCGATAAATTGAAGTCGACCATTCGCCTTCCCCATGCTCGTCCCATTTCATATCGCTTTGCCGCGTTACGCCTAGATATTTAATTGACGCGACTGTCAAGCAGCACACTACTAATGTTGTAATCGAACATTACGGGATTGTTTCTCCTAATCATCTGCATCATCTTACAGTTTTCTATGTGTAGCGTTAGTTGTCATTCCTCACGCAACCTAAATATTTGGTCCAAGTCATCCTGCTCCAACTAATGTTATTGAATGACCATACCCTCCTGTACACCATAGCATCATCAGCAAACAGCAGCAGATTACAACTTATTCTTTCCGTCAGATCATTTATATAGATAGAAAATAATAGTGATCCTATCACACTTCCCTGGGGCACCCCTCACGTTACCCTATTCTCTGATGAACACTCGCAATCGAGGATAACGTACTGGGTTCTATTACTTAAGTAATCTTCGAGTCACTCACATATTTGGGTACATATTTCATAAGCTCGTGCCTTCGTTAGCAGTCTGTAGTGCCGTAACGTGTCAAACGTCTTTCGAAAATCGACTTTCCGGCCGCGGTGGCCGAGGGGACTGCGGCGCACCACTCACGGTCTGCACGGCCACTACGGTCGGGGGTTCGAGTACCCCCTTGTGCATGGATTTTTATGCCGTCCTTAGTATTAGCTAGTTCGTAAGTAGTTTGTAAGTTTAGGGACTGATGACCTCTTAGTTAAGTCCCATAAGCTATAGAAACATTTGAACATTTTGAAAATCGACAAATACGCAGTCTCCCTGTTGCCCTTCATCCGTAGCACGCAAGATGTCATGAGAGAAAAGGGCAAGCTGGTTTCGCACTATCGATGCTCGATATACATCTCACACTCCTTACCTTAATTTGTTTCCTCATCTCATCTTACTTTCGTTTCTCTTGGGCTTCTCTTGTATTAGCTAGGTGAAAAGTATCCCTTGCTCGGGTGTTTATATATTCCAATATTCTGTTAGTTCCTGTAATCCTCCCTCCTTCTTCAGTCCACATGCTCCTTCCTCCTCTCTCCACCTGCTCATCCTTCCGCTCTCTCTGTGCATCTGTCCCTTCCCTCCTCCCTACCTCTCCCTCCTACTCCCCTTCTTACTCCTATCCTCTTCCTTCATTATCCACCTATCCATCCTCCTCTATAATTACCTCCACTGCTATCTACCAATCTCTACCTGCTCCCTCTCTCTGTTCATCGCCTCCCTCTCCTGCATATGTAATGTTACATATATATTTGCCACGTTTCATTGTGATCCGCTAAACGCTGTCAAAGTCTGAAGTACGCAACGTACGAAATTTTGTGTACACAGCGAAATTTCTCTTGGGCAGGATGATGAATGTGAGGGGATAGCCTAATGGTTCCCGGTGTTGAGGTCAACGCGTTCGGTCAGAGGGATTGCCACCATTTGTTATAATAATAATAATAATAATAATAATAATAATAATAATATAGTGTGAAGATGTCACTGATAAACAACGATCAAACACTATCGCATGTCTGGAAACAATCGATGTACCAGAGGCAAGAAAAATAGTGTAGAGGCCTCACGTTATTTCAGTTTGCCAACTAAGCTCACCCTTGTAGTCACTTTTCAGCAGAATGGTTATAGTGAAGGGCAGATTAAAAGAACGTTACTATATCTATCTAATGTGCAACGGGCTAGTGATGATAGCAAGTTAGTCGCCTTTCTGCCGTACGTTGGCAGCATTTCAAGATTTGCCATATCTTGTGGAAACATGATGTCAAATATGCGTTCGACCACCTTTTAAAATTAAGTCCCTGTTAGTGGTCCGTAAAGGATGATCTTGGTTTCCCTTCAGGAAACCAAGATTTGGCATGTCAAATATTGGTCAAACAATTAAGACTGTTGAAGACATGTGTACTGAGTATAAACATCACACCCATTTACGATAAACGAACCAATGTTCTGTTCCCGAACAGTGCCTCACCCTATGGAATATAACAAAACGGAAATTTTGGCTTGCACTTTCAGCTGTTGGGATTGTGTTACCAAGGAAGGGATTGAAATGAAACTAGCCTATAATCTTATGAACAAGGATGGAGATTTTTTCTTAAGTTCTGCATGGAATCCAGCTCCCACTTGTCAAAAAACAGAGGGACAAAACTAATGCCAGCTCGTGCGTTATCGATATTTCAGATGGATTTCAGCTTTGGTCGTGTGATGGCACTGTTTGCTTGCTTGCTCGGTGTGAGATGTCTTTCTGCTGCCATTGAAAACCGAAGTTTTAAACGGCGTTGCACATTGCTTTCTCGCTGCAGTGTTACCTTTAGAATGGTAGGGTGGTCTCCTGCCTAAATATCGGCAAACGTCAATTTTTGTACCTAAGTTGTTCGAATATTCCATACGGAGAAATTAAAGAATCATAGGGTTATACCAATTTGACTCTGTGATTCCTTAATTTCTCCTGGTGAATAACAACTTCGAAAAACTTATGGGTATGCTGCCAAGTACCAAAATCGACGACGGCCGATGTTACGGCAGGAGAGCACCCTGCCATTTTCAAGGCGAAACTGTAGTGAGGAAGCAACGTGCATCGATCTTTAAAACCTCGGTTTACAATGAGTAAACAGGAAAGACAACACACACCGAGCAAGCAAGCACACAGCGCCGACACGACGAAAGATGAAACCGGTCAGAATATCGATAATAAACATCAGTTCTCGATGGATGAGGTAGGATTAGTTTTGTTCAAATGTTTGTTAAGCTTATGGGAATTAACTGCGGGGTCATCAGTACCTAAACTTACAAACTACTTATGAACTAGCTTATACTAAAGTCGGCACAAACATCCATGCTCGAGGGGGGATTCGAACCCCCGACAGGGAACAGCCTTGCGCATCGTAGCATAGCGGCTCAATGCGCACAGCCGCTCAGCCACGGCGATTAGTTTTGTCCGTTTGTTCAAATATTCAAATGTTTGTATGGTCTATGGGACTTAAGTACGAGGTCATCAGTTCCTAAACTTACAAACTACTTACGAACTAGGACGGCACAAATATCCATCATGCCCGAGGGGGGATTCGAACCCCCTACCGTAGAGGCCGTCCAGAACGTGACTGGAGCGCCTTAGTCCCCTCGGCCACCGCGGCCGGCAGTACGGTTGTTGACAAGTGAGAGAGTAGGATCCCAAGCAGAATTTAAGCAGAAGCCTGCATCGCTATTCATAAGATCGTCACCTAGTTTTATTTCTATCGCTTCCTTGATAACACAGTCCCAGTAGTTGGAAGTGCATGCCAGAATTTCCGTATTGTTGTAGGGTGGTGACCTGTGTCAAGACGTGTTCGGCCACAGCAGATTTGTTTGGCTGTTGAAAACGTGTGTGACGTTTATGCTCAATACAACGGTGCTCAACAGTCCTAATAGTTTGACCAACATATGCCACAGCTACAGGGGATACGGTAGACACCCGCCTTGCGCAAACCGAGATCATTCTTAACGGATCCCAACAGTTTCTTAATTTTAGAAGGTGGACGAAACACACACTTCACATTGTTTTTACGCAAAATGCGACCAATCTTATTAGCAGTACTGCCAATGTATGGCAGAAAGGCCACTGACGAGGGTGCCGACTCAGTGTTATCATCAGTAGACCGTTGCACATAGAGCAACGCACTTTTAAACTGCCCTTCACCATAGCCATTCTATCGAAAAGTTACCTCCAGATGAGACAGCTCAGTGGGCAAACTTTCCGGGTCGGAAATGACGTGAGCCCTATGCACCAAGGTTCGAAGAAGGGTGGTCCTCCTGCTGAAATATCGGCCGTCGTCGATTTTGCTACCTGGCAGCATACCCGTAAGTTTTTCGAAGCATTTTGACTATGTTCGGGGCGTGTGCTTTTAATCGAGGACACATTCATCCAGTTGCAGAGCGTTACATCGACTCTAAGAAAAGTTCATTAATTCAGACCATCAACAGAAGGTAACCTGTGATTTGCATTAATCGCCGAGTGTCGTGGAATGTGTTCTATTCGGGCAAAGGAAGGTACTTTATTTTTATTGTGAGTGGTTTGGAGTAAAACGAAGACCTCTCTGGGGGTAATAAATTATCGTTGCCCTAAACGTCAGAGTGATATAGCGTTCCGGTCCGGCCAAGTACCGAGGCGGCCACCCACGAATTGGACACGGCGCCTGAGTGGGCGTTACGCGGCCACAAAGCCAGCCGACGCGGCGCGGCTAGACGCGCAGCGGTCACGGGTCGGGCGCCTCGCCCTCGCCAGAAACTTGCTCTGCCGGCGTGTCGCACTTCCAGTAATGCGCTGTGCACTCGCTAATGTACGGACAGTAACGAGCACTAGAGCGACACGCCACCTAGTTACGACGTGCTCACTTAGCCTGTCAAAACCCGCGTCCGTCGTATAGATCGCTAAAGGGACAAACCGCCACACGGAGAATTCGAGATTAGATCATCCCGATGACATAATTTCTCATCATCAGCAGCAGGATTACAACGAATTGTAACGTCTATTTCCTGGGTATTATTTTTTTATTATTATTTATAAATTTTTGGTTGGGTTTCTCGTCTGCGCGGAATAGAACTAGGAAGATACTGTACCTGTATTGAATGTGATGGTCACTATTTTGAAACACCTGCAACTGAAAATGCTATATGTAGCTTCACTCATGAAACATTAAATGCTTTGAATAATCGGACATCACCAGTTGGGATTTTTTGTGACCTCTCGAAGGCTTTTGATTGTGTAAATCATGGGATTCTTCTAGATAAGCTTAAGTATTGTGGTATAAGTGGGACAGTGCACAAATGGTTTAATTCATACTTAACTGGAAGAGTGCAGAAAGTTGAAATAAGCAGTTCACATGATATAGATGAAACTAGTAATTCCTCTAACTCGGGAGATATCAAAAATGGGGTTCCACAGAGTCGGTCTTGGGTCCGTTGCTGTTCTTAATATATATTAATGACTTGTCATTCTACATTCACGAAGATGCTAACCTATTACTTTTTGCTGATGATACAAGTATAGCTATCACACCTGACAAAAAGGAATTAATTGATGAAATTGTAAATCATATCTTTCAGATAGTTATTAAGTGGTTCTCTACAAATGGACTCTCATTAAACTTTGATAAAACCCAGCATATACAGTTTCATACAGTAAATATCATGACAGCATCAATATATCGAGACTTTGAACATAAATCTGTAGCTAAGGTAGAATATTCAAAATTTTTGAATTGACGAGGGATTGGATTGGAAGAAACATATTGAAGATCTCCTGAAACGTTTGAGTTCAGCTACTTATGCCATCAGAGTCATTGCAAAATTTGGTGATATATATCTCAGTAAATTAGCTTACTACGCCTATTTTCATTCACTGCTTTCGTATGGGATCATATATATTCTGGGGCAATTCAACATTGAGTAAAAACGTATTCATTGTACAAAAGCGTGTAATCAGAATAATTGCTGGAGCCCACCTAAGACATCATGCAGATGTTTATTTAGGGATCTTCACTGTAGCTTCACGATATATATATATATATATACTCACTCATGAAATTAGTTATTAACAATCCGACCCAATTCAAAAGTAATAGCAGTGTGATAAGCTACAACACTAGGAGAAAGGATGATATTCATTATTCAAGGTAAAATCTAACTTTAGCTCAGAAAGGGGTGAATTATGCTGCCACAAAAGTCAATGGTCACTTACCAAGTAGCATCAAAAGTCAGATAGCAAACTAGTATTTAAAAAGAAATTAAAGGAATTTCTGAATGGGAACTCCTTCTACAATGTAGATGAATTTTTAGATAAACTTAAATATATATATATATATATATATATATATATATATATATATATATATATATATATATATATATATATATATAAAACAAAAAACAAAAATGTAATAAACAATCATTAAAATGTTGATTGTCAAGTGTATACAACATTTACTAAACTGACACGTTCCACATCATTACGAAATGTCGTATATATGATCTATGGAACAAGTATTAATCTAATCTAATCTAATGTACAGCACTGTTAACAGGTGATTATATTTTCGTTGCGCATGTGCACTGGTTGCCCTTGTTGAGGACTTTCCAAAGCTCTTTCTAACTCAAGGTTATTTCCGATGTCACAAGTTCCTGTTCTAAAGTTGTTGTGTTTAGATTTTTTAGTTCGTGTATTCCATAACGAAAAAAAAACCACTAATTCAATGAGTATCGTTATATTTTCAATTAACAGTGCGTAAGAAACCCCCTGCTTCAAGTAATATAATACGAGGCGTGTTTTTTAAGTAAGCACCATTTTGAAATTAAAAAAAAATGAAAAAAGACGTACTAAGATATCTCAATAATTTTATGCGCACTGGGTACCTACATCTGTTGTCTACGCACTGACGCCATTACAGTGTGATTCTTTCTTGTTTACGTTGTGTACTGAGTGTTTAAGATGCCTCCGATAATAGTGAGTCCCGCCGACTATGAAGTACGAGATGTTATTTCTTAGTGCTAATGACCCAAAAGCGATAGATTTTCATCTTGAGATCTGTGCAGTTTACGGAGAAAACATTATGAGTGATGGAGTGGTAAGAAAGTGGGTGAGAGCGTTTAAAGACGGCTGCACAAATGTGCAATGATGAACAACGGAGTGGGCGTCTTTCGGTCGTTAATGAAAGTTTGGTGCAGGAAGTGGACAATAAGGTGAGAGAAAACAGACGCTTTACGATTTCCTCCTTATGGAATGACTTTCCTAACGTCTTTAAGACGATGAAGAAGACAACAGTTATGATGCAGTGGTTGAAAAGTCAGGCGCTGACTTCTATGAGGAGGGTATTCAAAAACTGGTACAACTTTATGACAAGTGCCTCAAATTCGACGGAAATTATGTAGAAAAGTAGATTAAGGTGCAGGCTTTCGTGTGAAAATAAAGTTATTGAGATATAAGCAGGTCTTTATTTAAAAATTTCAAAACGGTACTTACTCAAAAAACACGCCTCGTAGTACAAACACATGTATCCAATGCACCTGATAATCCTTCCAATAGCATTCGAAGTGTAGGTGCGACATTTTGGTGAAAAGTTTAAACCTGAGTGCAAGAGATACATCATCGTTATTTCACCGTCAAATTCCACTCTATAATTTACACTCAATTTTCTCCAACAAAGTATAAGTCTATGTCGAATATGCTTGACAAAAGACAGGTTATGAGTTTGACATACACATCTCATTTGAAAATTTAATTAATGTTGTTTCTGATATTGAAATGGTTGGGTGAAATGTGATTTTGAATGTAAAACTGAAGTGTAAACACTGTTTCCGTCCAATTCGTTTTAAGCTCGCATAGAATCACGCATCTGGCTTTGAGAATCGATATAAACCCTTTGTAGGATAATGGTCGATATATTGCCCATCATAAGTGCGAAACACTGGAAGTTGCTCTTTGCCTTTCTTGTTTTCACCCGTTTCATTCTAAATAACAAGTTTACCATTGAAGTTTGTGATATTTCATAGTGTTTAATAATGTTGTATTCTTTGAATATTGTAAGGTGTTTAATGTTTGCAATGCAAAAAATTATTTAATAAATTGTACCTTCCATGCCATTTTTAGTTATCTATTCCAGATATAAGAAGGTGGTATTTTAAATGATCACCATCCACTGTTGTCTAAGCCCACCTAAAAGTGGATAGTGGTCTGTACATCAACCAGCTATTTCTTCCTTCCACTTCCAACTTAATTTAACATACCATAATTCTGAGTATGTTACATGCCTACATAAGTCAAATGCGATGCAATAAAATATTGCCTTCTAAATTTTCAGAAAAATAGTTTTGTCCTGTAAAGGGTTAATACTATGTGTGGTTTGCCATATCAGACTTGATTCAAGCAGACTGTTTTAGCACTGATCATTGAAAATACAATTGACGTCACTGAATTAATTATAATTCGGTAATGATATCACGTAACTTTTTTCATCCTAGTTTTTAAAACTAGCAGAAACTAGTTGCACTTAACTATGTGATAGGTTTCTGGCTTTTAGTACCCTTATTCAGACATATAATGACACCATTACATGGTCAGTCAGAGCATTGAATGACAGTGTCCGTCAACGATGCTCAGGCTGCCGTGCAGGATGACGTGTACTAACTAGAGATTGACTGAGGAGAGTATAGGGAAGGAAAATAAAATGGCCTAAAGAATGTGCGTCACGAAATGCTTGATTTCCAACCTACAGACCATTTATTTAGTCGTGATTTCTTGCAGCGACTGCAGTCTAATTCCCGCTGCACTACGCATACACTGCTACAATGCATGCTGAAAATTGTTTCCATGTGCGTCAATGCTTCACGCCGTAGTGTGTTCTGTCTCGCACATTCATATCGTCCAGCCTGTGTCCGAACACTGTGAAAGGCACATCTGGAATGGACTTTGCATACGTGATATGTTTGAGGTGACCCCATAACCGGGAATCGCACGTGTTGGCATCTGGTAAACGAGCAAGCCATGTAACCACACCTCATCGTCCGACCCATCGTCCAAGCCTGGACTGAGACGCGTTAACGGCGGATTGGGCTGGAGCATCATAAAATAGTGACACAACCCTTAGAATCATCAATGGAACTTCTTACAGCAGGAAAATCATGCTTACTGAAATTTTTGCGGAATCGTAATGCGGGTATTGGACTGCAGTCTCTGTACCGAAGAAGGCTTCAATAAATGGTGTCTAGCATGGAAACCATGGGGCCGGGGTATACGGGGTGCAGCCAAGACTGGAGGGCGTCATCTCTCTAGGGAAACTGCCCTCAGTATTCCAGGCCGAAATCACTGCCACCAGGGCGTGTGTGGAGGAGAATTTGTGTAGGTGCTACAAAGACCGTAGCATCTATATCTATTCAGAGAGCCAGGCAGCCCTGAGATCACTGGCAGCTCCTGCAACAAGGTCCAAAATTGTTGTAGAATGTCACAGGGTTCTGCTGGAGCTAGGGGAAAGCAATAGGGTAAACCTATTGTGGGTCTCTGGCCACTCGGGGATCAGTGGCAACGAACATGCCGACAGATTAGCCAGGATGGGGGCAGAGACCAGAACCTGTCCTGACAATCACCAAGGCAATGATCAAATTGGAGCTACGCAAGTGGCTCAGAAGACAGCACGTAGAATACTGGATCAAAGTCTATAAACAAAACATGGCCAAAGCCATGTTTTAAAAGAAGCTCTGCAATCCTGGGCCTGAACAGGAGAGAGATTAGACTCATGGTTGGATTGCTGACAGGCCATGGGAATTTCAAAAAACACCTACATACAATGGGAATAACAGAAGAGGACCCTAAATGTAGGATCTGTGATGACGGTGATGAAACTGCATCACATCTAATCTTCGAATGCATTGCATTGGAGAGTAAAAGGCACAGAACATTTGGAACAACCAGACCCGAAGAAAAAAAAATGTTCAAATGTTTGTTAAGCTTATGGGACTTAACTACGGGGTCATCAGTCCCTAAACGTACCAACTACATATGAACTACTTACGAACTAGGACGGCACAAATATCCATGCCCGAGGGGGATTCGAACCCCCGACCGTAGTGGCCGTGCAGACCGTGACTGGAGCGCCTTAGTCTCCTCGGCCACCGCGGCTGGCAGACCCGAAGAAATTGTGTAATAAAGAATTGGTAAAGGGACTTCTTGCACTGTTCAAGGGCATTGGTTGGCTTTACTAGATATACCGCACAACAAAAACTTAGTTTCGGTGCGGGCAGTGGCGGGTTGGACCAAGACTGTTTTGGCTTCCCTGAGAAAATCAGATCAAGTCAAATCAATGGGAACCATGCATTTCCATACGTTAGTTCATTACACCATTTTTGTTCCGTACCGTTTCCTGGATAAATCCCTTGAGTTTGTACACGGTGGGGGTGGAATAAATTACCCTGTATAAGGGCGCCAACGTATGGCTGAAGAAGTGTGCCAAATTCCCGAAACTTGTCAGTAAAACGTGCTGAATTACTGCTCTTTTAAAAACTAGAAATTAACAGCTGTTGAGACGGAATAAATGACACAACCACTGTTGCTTCTGTGATCGATGGATTCATGCCGTTCAAAGCGGTCGAGGCCAAGTGTTGTGAGTGTACGAGAGCCACCAGGTTGGAGACAAGGCGGCGGCCAGGAATGCCACGCGGTCTCCCGGCTACGGGAGTAGTTCCCTGGTAACGGGCCGGTGACAGCCGAGGTACCTGTCAGGACGCGCCTACGCGCCTCGAGTCGTCTCCCCAGCGCCTCTGTCGGCGTACAGTAGCTCCACACACACATAAAAACTTCCCAGCTGTTTATGTTGCCTGTGCCTGTCAACTTGAGAGTTTTCTGGTGGCGTATAGACGACGTGTAGTGTAATGTGTGACCCCTGACACCGAGTTTCCGTTTAACTTCCCATCGCTAGACACACCAAGATTTCTTGATAGATTGCGTCATCGCTGTTTACATCGTCCATAAAAGTCACATCCTCTCAGTATAGTCCAAAGTATTAATTAACAGTTATTCAAGACAGTTTTATATAAATAACGAGAAAAAGAAACAGCGGAATTCAGTTTCATCTCCGTAGAGAGTTTGCGTGACTGAGACACAATAATGTTTGCGTGCCTGCGCTCAACCTTGGCGTTCTGCTACCAACACGCAAGTTCAAGATGAACCGTAACTTCCCCACAAAAAGAAGTCTTTTTAAAGGACTTAATTTTTAAAAATGACTCTGCTTTCCTACAGTTGCAAGGCACGACCGCATATTACACTTGATGTTATATCATTCACTTTCCCGTCACGTTTAGAGATGGGCTGCCAACGACATATGTTCCGTTCACTAATTTTTCCGTCCATGAATAAGTTCAGGATAAATGCTGATTGCGGTACAGTACAGTCTGTCTTATCAGTCGCAAAAGGACCGCGGGGATGTCAGATTATCTGGGATGTCGGTTAAGAGGTTAAGATGAACCAACACCATTGTGAATGGTTCTGTTGTCTTATTATTGATCAAGGTGTACAGTAATTATTTTCACTGTGTAATATAGCCAGTGCTAAATGTAAATTTAGGGTCACTTTCATTGAATTTCTTACCGAAATGCAGGGCTTTTTGATTCAATATCGGTCCAGATAATGTCACACCTTTATCCGTATTATGTACGAAGAATACCAGGCCATTGTTATATAATTGTTGATATGTCTCCATTAGGTAATTGCCAATTTCGATCGGACGGTTTCAAACGCTCATCCCTTTCTGGAAACCAGTATAGGCTACGAGCGAGATGAATCAATGTACAGGGGGCTAGAAATTGAGAAATTGGTTTGGAAGGGAAGCGTGCCTGGATTTCCTAATTGGTTAAGGCGAACCCTGGCCGGAAGGGGGAAATCCGGGTTGGAATCCCGGTCCAGCACAAATTTTCAACTCCACTGTTTAATTTATTTCAGCACTCCGAGCCGGCCGCGGTGGCCGAGGGGACTGAGGCGCTTCAGTCACGGTCTGCACGGTCACTACAGTCGGGGGTTCGAATCCCCCCTCGGGCATGGATATTTGTGCCGTCATTAGTAGTTCATAAGTAGTTTGTAAGTTTAGGGACTGATGACCCCGTAGTTAAGTCCCTTAAGCTTAACAAACATTTGAACATTTTGAACAGCACTCCGAAACGGTCGAAATGTTTCAATATTTCGAATTGTTATGCAGGTGTAGGAAAGGAAAGATGGCAGAAAGGACTATGGCGTGGACAAAGATTAGGATGATTGCAATGGAGTTGATAAAAGATCTACAAGTCTGACTTTGGACCTCTCTTTAGTTAAACTGGAATGAGGTAAAGGTTATATTGGTAATGTACAGTGAACAGCATATGAAATAAATACCAGAATGGAGTTTATTTTACAGTTGTAGTATCTCAGAAAAGTCGAAAAGTAACCTATTTTGCACTTGATCTGCTATTTTAGAAAGTCGTTTGGGCCCTACACCAGACCCAGGAAAGTGTTTTGAAATTCTGAAACGTGTTGTTGGAAAATAAACGGTTCACTGCCACAGTGCAATTTATTTATATTCATCAACTTTTACAGCCCTTTATGGACGAATTAGCCATTCAGAGTAGCCTGAAGTGTAGGATCTACTCTACGCTTGGACATGTATAAGATTTCTGTTTCAAGCAGTATGATTGATCAACTCTAGCATAGTTGAATTAAAATGTGGTGACGTATTGTACTGGGTAATTTCAATCACTTTTGGTGTACAGCACGTTTCCAGCCGCTGTTGTGGCGAGCGTGGCAGGTGTACATCTTTAATAGTGTATTCTTGTTACTAGATAGTACACTATAGCTGCTAATACAATGTCGGACCTCTTTTTATCCTGCGAAGTGCAGTAGTTCGACATGGCATGAAGTCACTGGAAATCATCGGAAGGAATATCTTGAGCCTTCATGTCTCTATAGCAGTCCATGTTTCATAAGTAACTCATGTGATTCTTAGGGGCCAGATCACTCACAGGAACCCGAAGGTTCTATACATCAATCCCGAACAATTGTGAAGCCGCACATTATCGCCCATAAAAGCTACATCGTTGTTTGGAAAGATGACGTCTGTGAATGGCTGCAATGTGTTTTCAAGCCGAACGTAAAAATTCCAGTGCTTCATTTAGACCAGAGAACGAAGTTAATTCAACGTAAAAACTGCTTCCGGCATAATGGTGCTGCCATCAAACTACAGTGCGTTGTTGACAACTTTGGTCCATGGCTTCGTGCTATGTTCGCCATACTCGTACCATATCATTACGGTCACGATTCCAGAAAATGTGCTGCAAGCGATGTCGCGGTGTTAGCAAAAGAAGTCGAGTCGGTCGTCCGCTGCCGTAACCCATCAACGCCAAACTGCGCCGCACTGCTCTAAAGGACATGCTCGTCGTAGAATCTGCACTGATTTTTGCTGTTGATTTCACGTATTGATGGTGCTCCCAGTGATCAAGTGCTGGGCGTCGACGAATTAAACAGAAATTTGCTATTTATAGCACTTTCTGACCCTCCGGATCGGAATATTAAATTCGCTAACGATTTCCGACATGGCCCCAACTAGCATTCGGCGTTAATTAATTCCCGGTGTATGGCAATAATCAAGTTTAAAACCTTTTGACATGATTTGTCACGTACAACAGCCAAATTCTTTATTCAGATGACCGCTTTCGGCAGATTAAACTGCCATCATCGGATCTTTCATTTGATACACCATATGCCATAATGAGTGCGCCTCGATTGCACAGTGGTAGAGTGCCAGGCTACAAATCCAAAGGTCACGGGTTCGATCCCCGCCAGGTCCTAGGATTTTTATCTGTCACTTTCCACTTCGTTCACCTCTGGCAGTATTGCTCATGTGAAAAATACCGAGTAGCACCGTGGTTCGGAACCCACGTAAAACTGGCTGGGTAAGTCAATTCAAAGGTCGGAGGAAGGCAACGGCATACCACCTCCAAACAGGACGATGCCTAGTAAAGCACTATGGTGTTCAAACCAAAATCTTCGGATTGTGGACTGCTTTAGTTAGTTTAGACTAATCTGCCCAAAACGGCCATCTTAATAAAGAAAATTTTCGGTCTTGGCTGTTTTAGATAATAAATTAATTGAACAGCTCGCTGCCTAACCAAGTGTAATGAACTCCTCGCGTGAATCATGGGAAAACAAATTACTACTGTAACACTGCACCGCCATTTTATAACTTGTGCACTACCATCAGCTTATCTGCCAGCGCATTTACACAATACGAATTATTCCGTTATAGCGCCTCGTGTAACGTCAATGTCCGGCAGTGTACTTCTGCCGTCCTCCGGCGGTCCCCAGCGCGTGACAAGCAGAGCAGGCGTGTTGTGGCAGCGCCACCTGGATACAAGGCCTGTGCGCAGCCTGCCAAGACTAGTCAAAAATGTTCAAATGTTTGTAGAACTTATGGGAGTTAACTACGGGGTCAGCAGTCCCTAAGCTTACAAACTACTTATCAACTAGCTAAGACTAAGGACGGCACAAATATCCATGCCCGGGGGGGATTCGAACCCCCGACCGTAGTGGTCGTGGAGACCGTGACTGGAGCGCCTCAGTCCCCTCGGCCACCGCGGCCGGCGAGACTAGTCAAAACACAAGCAAACTACTTGTCTTATGTACTGTTGTGCTGAGTTTGGGAATGCGTACACGTTGCACACTGTGTTTCAGATTTTTATTAATATTATTGATGTGATTCACAGACAAATTTGTTTTGATATAAGATATTTATGAACTATTAGTAAGATATCTATATTAGTTTCGGACGATTCAAATGTTCATATGTTTGTAGGACTTATGGGACTTAACTACGGGGTCATCAATCCCTTAACTTACAAACTACTTGCAAACTAGCTAATACTAAGGACGGCACAAATATCCATGCCCGAGGGGGGGATTCGAACCCCCGACCGCAGTGGCCATGCAGACCGTGACTGGAGCGCCTCAGTCCCCTCGGCCACCGCGGCCGGCTCGGACGATTCATATTTGGCATTTTGTCTCATACCAGCAAAAATCTGCATGGAGAAGCACATACATAACACGAAAAACATTCTGGCCGGCCGCGGTGGCCGAGGAGACTGAGGTGTTCCATTCACGGTCTGCACGGCCACTACGGTCGGGGGTTCGTATCCCCCCTCGGTCATGGATATTTGTGCCGTCCTTAGGATAAGGAAGTAGATAAGTAGTTTGTAAGTTTAGGGACTGATGACCCCGTAGTTAAGTCCCATAAGCTTAACAAACATTAAAAATCTGAAATACACTGTGCAAAGTGCACGTATTCCCAAAAATAAGACAAATAGTTTGCTTGTGTTATGAGTAGTCTTGGCAGGCAACGCACAGGCCTTCTATGTAGGTGGCGTTGGTTGTGGTCCCATCGCATCGCGTGCGGCGCGCTTGCTGCTCTGATAGGCAGCGCTGCTGGCTGCGCCTGCGTCCTACCTCTGCGCGCGCTTGTCGCCTTACAGGTGCGGCCCTCCTAACACACAACAACACTCCTTGTCTTCGCCGGCTACACGGCGAGCCATACACTTATCTGCGGCTGGCATTCATTTCTCCGGCAACAAAACATTACCGCAACAATATGTCGAGGCTACACACACACGAACACACACACACACACACACACACTCACACACACACACACACACACACACACACACAAACAAACAACAACAACAACAGCACACGGCGTTTCGGAGACCAGCACGGCCCGCAGCAACAGATGAAAATATATCAGCTACTGTGTCCCATTTGCGATACTATCAAGTGACTGCACAACATTTAATGCCGACGTCTTTCTTGAAACTCTTACATCAGAGCAGACGTATATCTTACAAGGAGACCACATCGGTATCCGACTTTAGAATTTTTTGATATTTATTGTATGTTCAGAACTTTAATAATAATTAGCCAAAGCCATTCGACGCAACTCTAAAATATTCTCGAGATAATCGACTTTGAAGTTATGCAAATAACCGTAGGTACCAATAATCGAAAAACTAGCAGCATCTCCCGTTGTAGCTTAGGTGGCAGTGTTCTGGCGTTACAACCATACGTTCGGTGCTACGAATCCCGCATTGAGAAATTTTTTCCTTCGTTTCGTTCGAATACTTACACACTTTTAATATCTAATGGCAATTTTTATAAAAAATGCACTTACTTTGGTTAACTCGTAATTTTCTATATTTTATAAAAGATTGTTAATAATGATGATTTCAATGGAGAACAAGTTGCATTTTTTTACAGTATTGCCTTCACTGTACCTTGACAACGGCTGTCTTTGTTTTTTTACTTTGTGAAGAGGTACGACGGTGAGCTTGGAAAGTCATCCCATAGCTACTAATGGCTTTCCAAGCAGGTAACCTATTCAGCCATCGTCTTATGTAACGACAAGGTGTTCAATTCGTTTACATACATATAAACAAAAACGAGCACAACACGTGGAATTAGAGATGCCAAATTGTTTTATGCAACTGAATTTGAAATATTCTAAATTTGATCACATCCTTCATGAAGGTAATCCTCGTACACGAGTTCCATTGGTTGGTTGGTTGCATGTGTAAATCATCGCTATTGACAACCTTTTATAAAACATAGAAAATTACGGATAAATAAAAATACCTGCATTGTTCATAGAAATTTCTATTAGGTGTTAAAGAGCCGTAGGTATTCGAAAACAACGAAAAAAAGCAACTCTCCCAGGTGGTCCCGAACCACCGACTACCGACGCCAAAACGCAAACAATTTTTTTTTTCTCTATGGATAGTTCTGTTCGTTGCGGTCGCTGATCCTATTTGCTCATTGTTATTCTATGGGATTCGGCTTTTTATTTTTCTTATTACGTGTGGCGTTCAGCCCTCTGACCAGACGCGCTGAGTCACGGCGCCCGACACCTGACATACCCCGATATACGAGGCAAGCATTTTATTATAAGTACTTCAATGTACTTGAAAAATTTCAAATTCGATTTTCTCGATAATTTTTGAGAGTTGTGTCGAGCTTGGTAATCGTAGTTCTTTAAATTACTAAAGAAGGCGGTTGAAGCAGTGTAAATCCATAATTCATCTGAGCATAGCAAAGAAAATAGTAAATCTCTGCAGACTGAGTTATATACTAGGTTACTAAAATATTAATTGTTTAAAAATAATAATATGAAGTATTCTGTATAAGAAAAGGTATCCATCTGTTCAGGAAAGTGACAAAAAACACTCATGAGAAATACCATTCGTAAGCTTATATCGCTCTACACACAAAGAAAGGATGATTAGGATGGAATATACCGTCGACAACGAGGTATGAGAACCACATTATTTCAAGGATGCCGAAGGAAATCGGCCGTGTCCTTTCAAAGTAATCTCCCGGCGTTTTCCTGGAGTTATTAAGGGAAATCAATGGAAACCTAAATTAGGTTTTATTAAGAATTCCTCGCTATTATTAAACAGAAGCACAGTAATCCAAGTGCTGTAACGACCATAAAAATCAGTGCCTTACAAACTTTTCCCTATCCTTTACAGCACTAGCATTGTTTCTGTTGTGCTTGGCGCACTGCCACAGCTACTTTCTCCGGCGATGTCCTCGGAACCTGTGTTGCGTGACAGAGGGCGTGACTCAGGAGCCCACGTGCCCTGCCCTCTCGGGAAGGCCACGCCACGTCATAGATCTTCCTCCCTCGTCAGAACAAGCTACAACACACGTAGGTTTGCTCCATGTACCGCTCCAACGGTGCTGGTTGCCGATTGAGTTATTTCGTGCGTAGCTGTACGCCGGCATTACCATATGAATTGCCAGCTCGCTTTGGCGAGAATCCAGAGACGAGGCTCTGGCCTGTCACTTTCAGTTTCCCAGTGCCTAGAAACCTGCTGGCACACGGCCAGGCCAACGGCGTCCCTTCCTTGTCGTAGTAGTGTAAATGAATGTACCAAGCACTGAACTAGATCAACTATGTTCGTTCTTACTGTCATTAAAACGAAACGCGTCTGGTGAGAAAAATCGCATTTTTATTGTAATTGCAAAGACGGACAAACACTGCCATTCATAATTATGAAAGCAACTACGGACATTATGGCCACACAAACGAAGAATTATGTTCGATCTGGATGACTAGCGGAACAATAACTACAGATAAGCTGAAGCTAAATTTTGTTGTATTACGCTGTAATATAATATAGGAAACAAAATAAATTCCCTAGAGACTGCTATCGACGTTGAATTCAGTCTGTAATTTATAGCCTCTGTGTGGGTGTAAAAGCAATTTTTTTTAAATTTATTTATTTATTTATTTATTTATTTATTTATTTTTTTTGTAGTCAGAGATTCGACCTGATGGTCTGAAACACAAACGTGATGGACTCATTGAGGCTTCCCGGTGTATTAATTACTTCCATGGCACACGGGTATGGCGTCCGTAGGCACCCCAACATGACGAGTAGCTGTCTGTTAGAAATATTCTGCATATTTGACACGTCAACCGTGAACCATAAAAATGATGTTTGGGCACATGTTACTGTAGTCCTCGTCTACTTATTTCGATCTATGTTGTAACACACAATTATCCATCTGACCACAATATCTTCAAATGTTCAAATATCTGTAAATCTATCGGATTCAACTGCTGGATCATTAGTCCGTAGCTTACAAACTACTTAAACTAAGGTAAACTAACCTAAGAACAACACAAGCACCCATGCCCGAGAGGGGACTCGAACCCCCGACGGCGATCGGCCAAGCGCACCGCAGCACGGCACCCCAGTGCGCACGGCCAAACCGCCGCGGCCGTAATATCTTAACCCTAGAAATATGCGGTGGTCGAAAAAGTTGTTTTATCTACGTAAACAGAGCTTAGCCTATGGGTAAGTCATATGACCCGTGGGCACCTTATATTCACTGCAATAAGTATATATCCATTTTTGTTACAACTTTCATTGTGCTGTATTAGGTGAAAGTGCAAACACATAAATGCTAAACAGAATCGTAAGTAAGAGCAGACTTACGGAGCTACCACTTAGAATCTGATTCGTGTTTATTTTCATCCTTGCACGGTATTTCATTAAAGCAGTTCAAAATGTTCAAATGTTTGTAAATCTATCGGACCAAACTGCGTGGTCATCAGTCCGTAGCTTACAAACTACTTAAACTTAGGTAAACTAACATAAGGACAAACACACACACCCATGACCCAGGGAGGACCCGAACCTCCAGGCGAGCAACCGCGCGGTCCGCAGCGAGACGCTTTAGACCGCTCGGCTACTCCACTGCGGCTTAAAGCAGTTCTATAAGCATCTCCACATAGTATAAAGAACAAAGTAGTGTTTAGTTTTTATAACATTTCGATTACATTTTCTCCTCCGGCCGGCCCACCTCCTATGAAAGGTTTATTGCGCTTGTCCGTGTATGCATTGTGCGATAAATACAGTGTTGCGGAGATAGCCAGTAATTAAATCCGTAATATTGGTTAAGATATCGCCTGGTCTACATTTTTAGCACATAAAAGTGACAGGAAACACATATAAAAACCGGCAGCCATCGAGGCGAAAGAGATAAAAAAGTGAAAATCGCGCGAACGTTGCAAGCATATTGGTAACCGATATCGAGCCGCCAGATCGCATCTCTCCCACGCAATAAAAAAAGTACATCATTAGCCGAACGGGTAGAGTCTATGCGCGAAGGAGAGGACGGTTATGACCCGGGCCAGCTAAACACGTGAACCTAGCATACAAATGAAAAGCTAGTCTCTTCATTAGTATTGTGGCTAAATGGTGATCATCAATAAAAGTCATTAAGGAACACTCATACACTGTTATTTATTTAGGAATCGTTTATCTTCTATTTCAAGTACTGTTTACTCAACGACTAACATTAAAATACAGTCACAGAAATGAACTGTTTTTCCCAAGACACTTTGTAGTAATTTTGCTTATTTAAGAAAAATGTATTTTTATTATTCAAGTCAAATGTTTGTAAACCTATCGGACCAAACGTCTATGGTCATCAGTCCCTAGACTTACAAACTACATAAACTAACTTACACAAAGGACAACCCAAACACCAATGCCCGAGGGAGGAGTCGAAACTCCATCGGAAACGTGCGCCCACTCAATAGCATGAAGCCTTAGATCACGTGGCCATACCCCACGGCTCTGTTTATAATCACTGAAGGCATTGATATAACCGGTTCTATTCTTTAGCTAATAGCCATCTTGTCTCTAGTTGTATCCATGAGTTTTTTCTGCGAGGAAGGAGATCAGACCACAAAAATGAGCTGACAGACACTCAAGACAATCTTGAATTATAAAGTAGCCTCTTTAGTCGTACAACTGGAAGAAGCTGTTTCTTACTTAATAGTAAGCGTAAATGTTTATGTACTCATTCACTTATAGTTGACTCGCACAGCAGAAGTACAATGGATACGCAAGTAGCTACTACGTAGCCACAACATTAAGCAACAGAGCTTCTTAAAATTTCACTATTTCTCTGGTGGACATTACATTAAATCCTACCAAAATAAAACCTCACATTCTGTCACGATAACTATACGGTAACTGTATGTATGAGTACATACACATTTATGCTTACTATTAAGTAAAAGTAAGATGCAAAACCGAAAATGTTGTCTTATAATACAGTCTGACTGAATCTAGTACAAAATATTGTTTCTTCATAAGAAACTGCAATTAATTATAAAACCATTTCAATTCCTCTTTACATATTAGAATAAGAGGTAAAAACATTACGTATTTTAATCATTTTGAATACAAGACAATAACATTCAGCTGAAACAACGAAGAATAATTCGTGATGAAGTGAATGTATTTTCTATCGCGAGAATAAATTACAGCGGCAAAGAGCTGCTTGTTGATACGTAGAACCACCAAAGGTCAGGAGATCGCGGGAACAGTAAATGATTGCAGTCTTTGATTTATTTATTACGTGCTGTTGTTACGCGCGACCTATACTGGAGATGACAAGCCGTATGTTGAAATACATGTAATAGGCTTATACAATTTAACAAACGCTGAGTAAACGACTGGTTTCAAACATTCGGACCATAATTGGCTTCACTGAAACCTTTTGTAGGTTTTCCAGAGAAAAACCACAATATGCCGAGAATGAACTTTCTACATCAACGGATATAACGGAGGCGAAAATTTTGGACAGGAATGCAGTATTCAGTGGAACTGCATTTTCCGTTAAGGCCCTTCAGACCGGTGTTGTTCACGACAACCTCATCAACTTTTTTCCTGTACTTTTCCTTCCACTTCATCTGCACTTCATTAATTTTCTTTTTCACTTCCTCCAGAAAAGCAGTATTCTCGTAGATAGATGCAATTTATCCTTTCTTCTGCAGCTGTGTAACGTGACGGGATTCAAAACTGTTTTCATTGTAGGACCTGCAGCATTGAATATATCGTAATACCACATTTGTGTGAAGAATATTACCTTTGAATGCATCTAAGTAGTTTTATTTGTTCACTAGAGCTGTTTCGCCTTCATCGTATTGTCAAGTGGTATGCAAAAGTTTAAATAAGTTTCTTCACAAATATTTTTCATAACGAAATATAGGGCTTTACCGTAATTTTAATGCCTTACTTACATTTCGTCTCTTGTTATTACATATAGCACCTGTACCACTATATTATAAAATGTGGGTACATTTGTCAGCAAGTCGTTTTTAATGATTTATTAATGTAATGATTTTAATTTTAACAGCTCTTGAGATGCTATATGTTTACAAAGATTTTACACAAGGAGATTAGAATAAAGGGAGGTGGCGTTATCTACGCTGGGAAAAGAATTGGTTGAAGCCAAAACAAAGTTTTCTCGTTTAAACTTTGAGTGACTATTGCCCCCCCCCCCCCTTTACGTAATGTCAGTATATTGAGGTTACATCGGAGTATTTATTCAGATATGACGTACATTTCAACGACTAGATCTATTATAGAAACGCAGTACGACAAATGTTTTGGGCACAAACAAATGTCAGATTGCCCAGTTTGCTGGCTTTGCTTTTTCAATGTCAGGGCATCTCCAGAGTTTCTAAACTCCTTAATTTTACATCATTGATCTCTATGCTACCTGGATGTTGAACTTCAGCTATCTGAGCGTACCAGCCACAGATGTTCATATTTCGTTTCTAGCCAAATTCAAATATGACTGCTATGAAGCATTACTAGAAAAAGAAAAGAAAATACGTTTCGATTGTAGCCCCATATTAGCCTAAGGTAAGAAAAAGCAACCAATTCTTTGTCATGTAATAAATGATGAAAATTTGTTTTCCAAATTTAAACATTGCGTACAATACGGAAAAGTTTGGAAAACATATGAATGTGCAGGCACACTGCAGTTCTATGCTCAGACACCAGAGTTATACATCCAGTATGTATAGAGATAACTGTTTTACATTCTGTATATCATGCTGTCTTTGGTTTTTCGATGTCTGTGCTGCCTTTGACTGTGAACATGATTATAAAGATTTTATAATGTGAATTTTATAACCAAAGACGTACAGACATACATTACTAGACTGGCAAACTCGCCTCTGCGACTGAAGCCTGACGCCGCCATCTTGCATCACCTCTCGTCAAAAGTTACCGTATGCTACTACTATGATCTCCTAACTCGAAAGGACGTTGTAAGCTTTACTATTTAGTTTAAACATGATCTACGTTTGAGCTAATACTTCCGTAGTACGGGTAATTAACATATTTATCGTAAAATCGTGTTATGGGAAGATCATGTCACATACAGTTGAAGCAGACTGTAATTGTCATAAAAACAGTCAAAATAATTAAGATGCGTGTGATGCATGACAACTAGAACAGTGTATCGGTCGTACTACTGAAAGAAAATCCGAAGTCAATCGAAACGTAATGGATTAATAAAAATATCAAATAACTCGACTCATTAATGTATGTGTGAAAGCACAATGTAGCTTTCGTAAGAATGGTCACAAGAATAAAGATACGTGTTATCCACGACAAACTGCACTTTCATAACGACAATACTACCGCAAGGAAAGTCGAAGTTGTATGAAACTGATAACAAAAGAATAAAAACTGGAAATCAATGCAACTAATTGTTGTATGAAAAATTATAGCCACATACAACAAACTACATCTACATAGATACTCTGCAAATCATTTTTAATTGCCTGGCAGAGGGTTCATTACCCACTTTCATAACTTTTCTCTACCGTTCCATTCTCTAATAGCGCGCGGGAAGAAAGAACACCTGAATCGTTCCGTTTTCGATCTGATTTCTCTTATTTTATTGGGATGGTCATGTCTCTCTAAATAGGTGGGTGCTAGCAAAATATTTTCACATTCAGAAGTAAAAGTCGGTGATTTTAATTTCGTAAACAGATCATGCCGCAATGAATAACGTCTTTCTTTTAATGATTTCCACCCCAATTCGTGCAACATTTCCGTGACGCTGCCCTTCTCTGAACCTTCTCAATATTTTCCGTCAGTCCCACCTGGTGAGGGTCCCACAATGGTCAACAGTACTCCAGGAGAGGACGCACAAGCGTGGGCAGTCTCTTTGGTGGAGCTGGTGCATCTTCCAAAAGTGCTGCCAATGAAACGCAATCTTTGGTTCGCCTTCCGCACAATATTTTCTAATGGACCATTATGCCAAAACTATAAAGACAGTGTAGTTACGTCGGTTCATCCGTATGTTTTCTGTAATTGAACACGCGTTTCTGGTATAGAGATATGGCGGCGAGACTTAAGTGATACCAATAAGGCTGCATACGGCATTGCCGGTCTAGTAACACGCGACGAATTCAGAATGTAGACTCTTTGTAAACATGTGGCATCGGACGACTTGTCAAAGAGGAAAGTCATAAAAATAAGAACGTTTGTCTGACAAATTTACCCGAATACTAGAATTAGAGGTACGGAAGCTATATGTAATAACTAGAGATGAAATGTAAAGTAATGCATTCAAAATTACGAAAATATTTTGTGAAAATGGCATGAAAGCGAAAAAGCTGTAGAGAACAAATAAAACTTCAAGTATAATATTCTTCATGTAAAATACCTTCAGCCACAAATCATTCCGCTCTTCATTAAAAATAACTGCAGATATTCCGCACTGTCGTGCTATAGGCGCGAGTTGAAGCGCGCGGCACTGGATCAGCTGTTGTGGGCCGGCAGTGCGCATGCGCCGGGCTCACCTGGCGGCGCGGCGCGGCGGCGTGTCGTGAGTAGCGGCTGCGCCTGGTGCTGCGGCTGGCGCTGGTCAGGTCTGCGGCGGCTGCTGCGGCTGTGTCGTGGCGTCAGCTGCGGCTGCGGCCAGCGGTCTGCATGTCAGGCTGAGCGCTGAGCGCGGGCACGCACTGTCACTGTCGCCGGCACACTGGCCGAGAGAGCCGCGCGCCGCCACGACCCACATCGCATCCCCGCGCCGCGTGCCCAGATGTGGGTCACTCTCTCTCATCCCGCGCGCTCCTCCAATCACGAGACTCCGGCGTCCCATTGAGCGGCGCGCAGCCTCCCTCCCCGGCCGGTGGGCAGTCCCCCGGCCGGCACCGCCCGGCAGGGGCAACACCTCCACAGAGTGCGCCGCCAGCTGCCAGCTACCTCTGCACCAGCGGCTCACCTAGTCGCGCTGCCCGACGGCTTCCGGCCAGACCACATGCCGGCAACTGTTGACGGCACCTGCATTATGTGCTACCTGGCTGAGGATGATGGAATTCAATATGGTCTTGGCCCACTGCCACCCTTAATGACAGGTTCCACTCTCGCAGGCATACGTTCAATCAGGTGCTGGAAGGTTTCTTGAGGAATGGCACCCCACACATTGTTGTTGTTGTTGTGGTCTTCAGGCCGGAGACTGGTTTGATGCAGCTCTCCACAATACCCTATCCTGAGCAAGCCTCTTCATCTCCACATAAGAACGGCAACCTACATCTGTCTGAATCTGCTTACTGTATCCATCTCTTGGTCTTCCTCTGCGATTTTTTCCCCACACACTTCCCTCCAACGCTAAATTCACAATTCCTTGATGCCTAAGAATGTGTCCTACCAATCTATCCCTTCTTTTAGTCAAGGTATGCCAGACATTTCTTTTCTCCCCAATTCTGTTCAGTACCTCCGCATTAGTTACGCGATCCACCCACCTAATCTTCAGCATTCTTCTGTAGCACCATATTTCAAAAGCCTCAATCCTCTTCCTGTCCGCACTGTTTATCGTCCATGTCTCACTCCCATACAAGGCAACACTCCACACAAATGCTTTCAGAAAGGACTTCCTTAGGCTTAAATGAATATTCGATGTTAACAAATTTATCTTTTTCAAGAACGTTTTTCTACCCATTGCCATTCTGCATTTTATATCCTCTGTACTGCGACCATCATTTGTTATTGTACTGCCCAAGTAACAAAACTCATCTACCTCCTTATTGCTTTGTTACCTAATCTTATTCCTTCTGCATCACCTGAATTTCTTAGACTGCACTCCATTACCCTAGTTTTGCTCTTGTTAATCTTTATCTTATATGCACCTTCAGCACACTGTCCATTTCGTTCAATTGCTCTTCCAGGTCCTTTGCTGTATCTGACAGAATTACTATGTCGTCGGCAAAACGCAATGTTTTTAATTCTTCAAAATGTTCAAATGTCTGTATAGCTCATGGCACTTAAGTACAGGGTCATCAGTCCCTAAACTTACAAACTACTTATGAGACCGTGACTGGAGCGCCTCAGTCCCCTCGGCCACCGCGGCCGGCTTCAATTCTTCCCCCTGAAATTTAATTCCTTCTCCAAATTCCTCCTTGCTTTCGATTATAGCTCAAACTTAGTTCAATCTCTTCCCGTGAGTGGCGCTGTCACAGTATGTCTTCAAGATGGCTGCTACACTTGACGTATGTCAGAAGCAACGTGCTGTTATTGAATTCCTGTGGTGTGAAAACGAGACAGTGGGAAACATCCAAAAGAGGTTGAAAAAGGTATGGAGATGCTGCTGTAGATCGCAGTACAGTTAGTCGGTAGGCAAGCAGGTTACGTAATTAAGGCGGGTACGGCAATAATGATGATTGTCTTCGCAGCGGCAAGCACACATTCCAGACAATGTGCAGAGAGATAACGAATTGGTGACTGCTGACAGACGCATCACAGTGCGAATTGTCACGCTATGTTGGGATTGGGGAAGGAACTGTTTGCAGAATACTGTAAGTGTTGGCGTTAAAAATGGTTATTGCTAGGTGGGTTCCCAGGATGTTGACAGTGGCTCACAAAAAAACACGAAACACCCGCCCTACAGTCCTGACAGTTGTGACTATCATCTCTTTGGAAACTGAAAGACTCTCTTCGTGGAGCAAGGTTCGAAGATGAGTCCCTTGTGCACGCTGCAGTACGTGTTGGTCCAGAATTTTACCGTGCGGGTATACAGACGATGGATCCAAGATGGCGTAAGGCAGTTGAGAGGGGAGGGGATTATGTGGACAAATGAAAATATTGTTCCTGAAGAATGTATCTACACACTGAAAACTTTCAAACTTGCGCAATAAAAACTGTATTTAATATATATATATATATATATATATATATATATATATATATATATATAGTGTGCATTTCTATTGAAATGACCCTCGTATAAAGAGTGGTGCACTGATGAGACGTATGTCGGTGACGCCTGGCACGAAATCGATGTTGCCAAACATCCCGAAAGTGTTCTATAGGATACAAATCAGGACTCTGCGCAGGCCAGACCATTACAGAGATGTTATTGCCGTGTAACCACTCCGCCACAGGCCGTGCATTATGAACAGGTGATCGATCGTCTTGAAAGATGCAGTCGCCATCCCCGAATTGCTCTCCAACAGTGGGAAGCAAGAAGGCGCTTAAAACATCAATGTAGGTCTGTGTTGTGATGGTGCCATGCAAAACAACAAGGGGTGCAAGCCCCCTCATGAAAAAACACGATCACACCATAACACCACCACCCGGATTTCACTGTTGGCAATACACACGGTGGCAAATGACGTTAACGGGCATTCGCCATATGCACCCTGCCGTCGGATCCCCACCACGGTACACCGTAATTCGTCACTCCCACTGCTCAATCGTCCAATGTTTCAGAACATGTAAGACATTTCCCGCCAACATATGCATTAAGTATGAAGAAGAGCAGATAGAAGAGGTTGACAGTATTAAATTCCTGAGTTACAGCTTGATAATAAATTCAGTTGGGAGGAGCACACCACAGAACTGCAGAAACGACTCAACAAATCTGTATTTTCCATACGACTGTTATCAGACATAGGAGACATAAAAATAAAAAAGCTTGCATACTTTGCTTACTTTCATTCCATAATGTCATATGGTATAATATTTTGGGGTAACTCTTCAAGTCAGTCAAAAGTCTTCAGAGTCCAAAAACGTGTAATACGTTTTATTTGTGGTGTAAATTCACGGACATCCTGTAGAAGCCAATTCAAAGAACTGGGTATACTAACAACTGCCTCTCAATATATTTATTCCTTAATTAAATTTGTCATGAATAATATATCCCTTTTCCCAACAAACAGCTCAGTTCATACATACAATACTAGGAATAAAAATGATCTACACAAGGACTTAAAAGCACTTACTTTAGTTCAAAAACGGGTCCACTAATCAGGAACACATGTGTTGTGGTCTTCAGTCCGGAGACTGGTTTGACGCTTCGTTTCCCAATCTAATTCCTTCAGCATATTTTCAACACTTTACCATCAAGTATAAAAAGTTTAGCTACAAATAAAGATCGGTTTAACAGGAACCTGAAAGACTTTCTAGTGGCCAACTCCTTCTACTCCATTAGTGAATTTTTAAATTGTACCAAATGATGCATGTATCGGTACTCATACTATATTAGCATTATTATGTTATCAGCTGAAAGTTAAAAAAAAAAAAAAAGAAAAAAATAGGAATCTTAAAAATGTATGTATCTGTATTTATATTATTAGTATTATCTATTATTCAGCTTGTAAATTTTGTGTCTTGACATGTTCCACCTCCACGAGGATCTCCTCAACATGGATTTACGGAACGAAAAACTAATCTAATCTAATCCTTACATCAAGAGAAGCGTCGTTTAGCCTTGATCTGCGTCATGCGTGAATTCTGGGCAGCCGCGTGACCACGAAATCCAAGTGTCCTCATCTCCCGCCTATCATACCACTTAGAGTGGATCGTGATGCATTCTTGAATCCCTGTGTGATGGTCTGAATAAATGCCTGCCTATTGCACTCTTCAACTGTCAGCGGTCTCTGTCATTCAACAGACGACCTCGGCCGGTACGCTTTCGTGCAATACGTGTCCCTTCACTTTTCCACCTCCCTATCACTCCAGAAACAGTGGACCTAGGGACGTTTAGAAACGTGGTAATCTCACGTGCAGACTTCTGACACAAGTGACCCCCAATCACCTGACTACGTTCCAAGTCCGTGAGTTCTGCGAAGCGCCCCTTTCTGCTCTCTCACGATGTCTAATGACCACTCCGGTCCCTGATTTGGAGTAACTGGCGGTAGATGGCAGCACAATGCGCCTAATATGAAAGACGTATGTTTTCGATGTCCAGATACTTTAGATCACATAGTATGGTTTATGTTCAGGGAATCCACAGCTAAGAGGATTATACAGTTTAAATGGAACGCACAAACAGATAAAATTATGAAACTGTTAAAAACGGAAAACTAGCAGAGAGTCCGATATTCCGCTGTACCTGTTTAGCTGGCCGCGGTGGCCGAGGGGGTCCGGACGCCGTGGCTCAGCGCGCACGGTCAGGGGGCTGAACGCTCTCTGTAATAAAAAAGCTGAGTCGGCCATTCAACGAACAACCAGAAACAAACTGGACGAACGACCGCGAAGGCTAGATCTACCAGATAAAAAAAAAAAAAAATAAAATAAAAAAAAAAGGGGGGGCCTTAGGCGCTCCAGTGACGGTTTGCGCGGCCACTACGGTCGGGGGTTCAAATCCTCCCTCGGGCACGGATATTTGTGCCGTCCTTAGTATTAGTTAGTTCATAAGTAGTTTGTAAGTTTAGGGACTGATGACCCCGTAGTTAAGTCCCATAATCTATACAAACAATTCAACACTTTTGTACCTGTTTATTATCTTTGAGGATTACCCCACTGGTTTCATGACCTTTAGACGCATCTTCAGGCGAATAACTACCTAAAATAGTGATAATAAAGTAACAAATTCGAATATCTTCGAGATATAGGTGAGTAATAATTTAAAAGATAAAAAAGCAGTACATGAAGTTTCCTCAAAATCTCTTAAATTAATAGTATACTTCGAATCGTTTAGACAGTTTAAATTATTTCTTATGAGAACGTTAGATACTTATTCACCTAAAGATGTGTCTAAAGTACTTGGTAGTGTCAAGAATAATGAACAGTTACAGCGAAATATCGGTTTCTAAACCAGTTTTATTATATTTTTAACACCTTCATAGTTTCAACTATTTCTTTGTTCCTCTTAAATTGTAATTGTTGAGGGGTTAGTGACTCAACCATGTCAAGCGCATTTTTATACCGCTTAAAATTAATCCTGAGGAAGTCTAGCAACAAAGGATGTGACTTATGAAACACTCATTCGACCATTACTTAAATATTTTCAACGGTGTAAGGTCTGTACCAGACAGGATGGAGAAAGAAAATCCAAAGAAGAACAGCACATTTCGTGATACCTATACCTGCATCCATACTCCAGAAGCCACTTCACGGAGTGTGGTGGAATGCAGTTTGCGTATCATTGTCACTTCCTGCTTCTATTCTAATCGCGTCTGGTTCGCACGAAAAACAATGTCTCCGTGTGGGCTCTTCAAAAATATTCAAATGTTTGTAAATCTATGGTACTTAACAACTGTGGTTATCAGTAAACTAACCTTAGGACAACACACACGCCCAATTCCCGAGGCAGGACTCGAACCTCCGACCGGAAGCAACCGCGTGCGCTGCAGCAAGGCGCCTTAGAACGCTCGCATGTGGGCTCTCACCCATCTAATTTTATCCTGGAGGTCGTTTAGCGAGTTATAAGCTGGAGGAAGCCATATATTGCTTAACTCTTTGAAAAACGAAATCTTTCGGATCTTCAACGCAAACTCGTGCTGTGTTATAGAACGTCCCTCTTCCAGCGTCCACTATTGGAGTTTCGGAATCATCTCTCTGATGCTTTCGTGCTTACTAAAAGGGGCCGTAACGAAGCGTGCTGCTCTCCGTTGGATCCTCTGTATGTCCTCTATCACTCCCACGTGGTATGAATCCCACACTGAGGAGCAAATACTCAAGCGCTGACCGAACGACAGTTTACCAAGCTACTGCCTTTGTTGACTGGACGACACTTCCTAGGAATTCTTGCAATGAATCTTTGTCTGATATCTACCTTAAACTGACTATATGGTCGTTTCTTTTCAAATCTTCCCTTATGTATACTCATTCGGAAGACGGTGGTTCAAATACACCTCCGGCCATCCAGATTTAGGTTTTCCGTGTTTTCCCTAAATCACTGTAGGCAAATGCCATGACGGTTCCTTTGAAAGGGCTTGGCCGATTTCCTTCCACATCGTTACCCAAACGCTTTGAGCGTAAGCTCCGTCACTAATGACCACGCTGGCGACGGGACTTTAAACACCAAACTTCCTTCCTTATATCTACTCCCAGATCTTTTATGGGAGTAATTTTTTCCAGTAAGTGTCCTGCTATTGCGTTATTACGCAGCACTGTACACTTCTTTACGTTTAAGCTCCATTCCGTCCTCTACATATGCGTCGACACACTATGTTATCTACGTTGTTATCTACGTGCTCATACACGACCGTTGTTTTTGACTATATATATTGAAAAACAACGTTCGTTTAAAACTCTCTTTGGACACACCAGAAATTACTTTCACGTCCAAAGAGGTTGAGAAAGACATGTGCGTTATGTTAGCGACAAACTCCTCAATCCAGTCGCACAGTTGGCCTGATATTCCTTTTTCAATCACGTTGTTCATCAGGGGACGTTACGAAAGCGTATCGAAGGCCTCGCTGGAGTCAAGAAACGCGGCATTTACCTAGGTACCTGTATCAACTGTGTTTCACCTAAGCGTCATCTACGAGTAGTCCACCAGCGGTATGAAACACTCACTGAACCACTACCTTAATATTGCGTTTTCATTACCTCACTTAGGCCCTGAAAAGAATTCATCCGACGAAATAAACATATTGTACAATACGTAGTGTTGATCTATGAGTTAATTCTTATTCGCTTAGGATAAGAAAAACATCACATAACGTTAATGATCTAACTGACCCCAAACGGTGATAGTTTTCTAAGATGAAAATACAATGGAGATGAGAAGCGGTATGTTGAAATACATGTAATAGGCTTGTACAATTTAACAAAAGCTGAGTAAACGACTGGTGTCAAACATTCGGACCATAATTGGCTTCACTGAAACATTTTCTAGGTTTTCCAGAGAAAATCCACAATATGCCGAGAATGAACGTTCTACATCAACGGATACAACGGAGGCGAAAATTTTGGACAGGAATGCAGCATTCCGTGGAACTGGATTTTCCGCTAATGCCCTTCAGACCGGTGTTGTTCACGACAACCTCATCAACATTTTTCCTTTACTTTTCCTTCTACTTCATCAATTTTCTTTTTCACTTCCTCCAGAAAAGCCGTATTCTCGCAGATAGATGTATCTGAGTCTTGTAACTCGAAAATAACTGTCACCATAAACGGGCAGTTGGCTCCAACGTAAGTCTAGTCCCCCAGTACTGAGGGATCTTCGAGTAAAAGTGTTGCATCTTTCAAAGCCAGAGGCACTTTATTTTCAGCTACGCCAATTGAATCTAACACCTTTAACCCGGTGTTGCCAAAGCGATCAATTATTTGGTCTTTAGTCTTTGGCCTTTGCTTTGAACAAATCAAATGAGCTGTCGATAACGCATTTTCGTCTAGCATCCAGCAATCAGTTTTGGAATGTGTCGCAGTTTCATCCACAGAAGTCCATATGCAAGACTCTGCAATACCTTATCGGATACTTTGGGCAGTGCGCTCGTGTAAATACAAAAGATGTTCAAATGTTTTTAGTGCTTATGGGACTTAACTACAGGGTCATCAGTCCCTAAACTTACAAACTACATACTAAAGACGGCACAAACATCCATGCCCGAGGGGGGATTCGAACCCCCGACGGGGAACGGCCTGAATGCGCTCGGCTGCTCTGCCGCGGCGTGTAAGTACAATATACATAATTTTTACCCAACGTTAACTCTAATAAATGTTCTAATGTTTGTAAATCTAAAGTACATAATTGCTACGGTTATCAGTCGCTAGGCTTACAAACTACTTAATCTAACTTATGCTAAGGTAAACACACACACACACACACACACACACACACACACACATTGTTCGAGGGAGGACTCGAACCTCCGACGCCGAGTTCCGTGCGTTCCGCAGCAAGACGCCTTAGAGCGATCGGCCACTCCATCGCAGCAACGTTAACTCTGCCGGCAGAGACCGATGGGAGTACTTTTTTTTTCCTGTAACATCGACATCAGTGCTTCTTCCTCTGATTTTTCGAAACAAGTCTTCTAAAGCTGAAATGAGCAAAAGCATTCATTGAAGTCGCAATAGGTTATTTTAGGTGCTATAAAATTAGCTGTTCCGGTTTTAATTAGCCATGAAACGCCTAAGTACGAGTTTATTTGCAACTAGCAACTCAGGAAAAGAATTAGCTTTGACCGAAAGATCCGCGGTCTGCTCATCAGTGTGGGATCCGATCAGACGGGAAGGAGAAAGAAAGTCCGGAAGAGAGCAGCACGCTTTGTGACATCTGCTTCTAAAACCATACTGGGTTGCCACTTCGCATTGTGCGGCGGAGAATACTTGTGTATCTTTGTGGCTTCCTCCTCCTTTTCCAGTCGATATGCTTCCGTGTGGGCACTAATCCCTCTACTTTTATCCTTGAGGGCGTTTCGCGAGATAGAAGAAGGAGGAAGCAATATATTGCTTGACTCTTTGAGAAACGAAAGCTCTCGGACCTTCGACGCCAGCCGTATCGAGATACAGGACGCCTCTCTTCCAGCGTCTGCCAAGGGAGTTTTCTAAAATGTTCAAATGTTTGTACCGTTATGGGACCTAACTGCAGTGGTCATCGGTCCCTAAAGTTGCAAATTACCTAAATTAGCCTAAGGACGACACAAACACCCATGCCTGAGGGAGGACTCAAATCTCCGACGTGGGATGCCCGCGCGCACCGCAGCACGGCGCCTCAGCGCGCACTGCTATTCCGCCGCGGCTGGTGTTTCCTAATCATCCCTCTGACGCTTTCGCGTTTGGTAAATGAGCCCTTAACGAACAGTGCCGCTCTCCGTTTGACCCTCTCTATGACCTCTATAAACATCACCTGGTACGGATTCGACAATGCTAGGAAATATTCAAGCGATGAGTCAACGAGTCTTTCGTCAACTACTTCCTTTGTTGCCGCAAAACACTTCCTGAGAATCCTTCCAATGAATCTCAGTCCGCCCGATTGATTTTTTATGGTCGTCCTATTTTAAATTTCCCGGTATGTCTACTAAATGTAACGGGAAATTTAAAATAGAACGACCATACAAAATCAATCGGGCGGACTGAGATTCTGCCTCGGTTGCACAGTGGTAGAGTGCCAGACTACAAATCCAAAGGTCGTGTGTTCGATCCCCGCCAGGTCCTGGGATTTTTATCTGTCACTTTCCACTTCTTTCACTTCTGGCAGTATTGCTCATGTGAAAAATACCGAGTAGCACCGTGGTTCGGAACCCACGATAAACTGTAGGTCCCCCTATAACTGGTTGGGTAAGTCAGTTCCAAGGTCGGAGGAAGGCAACGGCCTACCACCTCCAAATAGGACCATGCCTAGTAAAGCAGTGTTGTGTTCAAACCAATCTTCGGATTGTTGACTGCTTTAAACTTTTAACTACTAAATGTTTAAAAATTTCGCGTAGTATTTAGTTTCCCGAGCGCCTGCCGTCCACCCATGCTGGTGAAAATCGTTTTTCAATATCTATTGTTATTCCAGAGATATTTTTGACGGCAAAGTTAGGTGAGAAAACTTGTATGTACAACTTATATAATCAAGCGTAGACGGGAAATGATCCTTTCTTCAGTGCAAAGGCACTCGTAGGTCCATACTCTTATGGAACTAAGTTTGAGAAAACCGCGAGTTTAATAATGGGCAGGGAAAAGTTGAGAATTTGTATCTGACGGGAACCGCGCTAGAGTAATCCGTGCAGTTGCGATGAACCCTGTGCCCCAGTAGTGTAGGGAACAGCGCAACTGCCTAGCAAGCAGGAGACCCGGAATCCTAGATGCATATACATTTTAAACTTTACCAATTCGCAGTTAAGGGTATACGGAACGCCCTGAGCTTACAATGTTAAACTGCGCTAAAAGTTAGGAACTATACTCTTGATTTTTTTCACAGAACGTAGACATATGTTCTGCTTTTATGCAGGGTTAATAATTTTGGAAAAAATAATGTATTGTTTTACAGATATTTTATTTTTGTAAATGTTAAAAAAGTTATACATTTTAATCAGTACTTTAAAATACATGTCCATTAACAGAAAATAATTTCACATAGCTTTTAATTCAGATATATTAGAAGGTGTTAAGGAACAACTACAGAAAATTTCATCTTTCTACTATAAATAGGACCTGAGAAAATGTACCTTATAGACAAAAAAAAACTGAAGTTACAGGAAATTAGCTTCGAAGTTTTTACTACAGTGCATGCCTGCTCCATAGCTTGTATCATCAAAATTATCCAACAGCTTCCTCTTGAGGGCTTTCCTAAGCTGATGCTGCCTATCCATCTTTGAATATACTTTTATGGCATTATCTGAAGACCTGAACCGTTCCTTGTTTAAACAAAGCATAGCTGCGGCAGTTCGTAACCCTACACAGAGTCCCAACTTCTGCAGGACTCTGCACTTTGTTATGTTGTCCTGATTTAATGATGAAACAGTATCATAAACGCCAAAGAGCGGAGTGTTTATAACCACAAACAAAGTTTTAGGTAGTCTATTCCATATCACATGGCTCACACACTTATTTGGATTTTGAGTACGGCCATGAAGACATTTCTTTAATAGAGTGATATCTGCGAGGATAAAGAGACGTAAATTATCTCATAATTTTTAATACCAGCATTTAGTTTCTTGTATTCTTCTTCAGTTTCAGCTAGTTTTCTTCTTGAAGCACTTTCCGGTGTAGTGGCAGCGGCAGCACTTAATGTATCACTACCAATGTTGAGGTTATTCGTTACTGGGACGTCAAATACTGATGAAGATGAATCAGACGAATTCTGAGTACACTTTACTTTCTTGCGCCACTGTACATGCTTTCTAAATTACTTTCAGACTAGGTCTTGGCATGTTGAAGGAAAGAAAACTCAATGACTTCTCCAAACACGACTTTCGAAACAAGGATGTGGATGTACTCAAAAAGGAAACAATACAAACGGCACAGAATCTACTGTCAACTGTCTAGCAGTGTAGCCAACAGAAAAGCTCAATCGTAGCTCTGGAAAGGCTGTCAATATCGGTATATTTCGTGTCTCATAAACAAGGTGTGAAACGTCGTATGTAGAAATTCTTTTAAAAAAATTATTTAATATACTTCTATGCACGTCATCTCAGTATTTTATACATGGCTTTAAACGGGAGACTCTAAATTTTTCTAAAATGCATTTACCCAAAAATCGATTTTTTTTATCGAAAAACTCATTCCGTACATCCTTAATTTATCATAATTTTCATTAATATTAAGTAAATAACTACCTTGCTGTAGCAATTTTATTTGTCGTCCTGCTGTTAGCTGTAAACTAAAGGATCGTATATTTTGAGACCGAGGGCGAAATAAATTGCTCAGTAAAACTTATAGGGCATCGACAAACCTGAGAGTGGCACAGGGATGTTTTTCTTCTTATCATGTGTAATGCGATCTTCGGTAACAAACATGTACAGACATTACCGGCGATGTCTTAATGAAATGTCAGATCCCAAGATTCCCACATTTTGAAATTAGCATACCAGTTCCATATTTTGATGTACCCAATTACAATTACAAATAAACTGTGCATTTTCATCATAAAACTAAATTCATTATAGAGATCGCTCTCTCTCTCTCTCTCTCTCTCTCTCTCTCTCTCTCTCTTTCTCCCCTGTGCGTCCGCGCGGGTGTGAGTATGTGCGTGGGCGCGCGCCCGCGCGTGCGCGCCTGTGTGTATGTGTATACATGCTGCTGTAACTCTTCTTGTACTCTCCTCATCTTTTTAAATAGTCTGCCCCACAAAAGGCAAGCCACATTTAAAATGTGGCTGGAGTAGTAGTACCATGTCGCAGAATCTGAAGCAGGTCACTGGGTCGAAAGTCGAAATATCGAACAGAAAAACGGAATCATCAGCTCAGTTGAACAATCCCGTCGATGATATTTTTGAGATGACATATTGTTCCATTACACCCCAAGACCGTGTTAGAGCAGTAAAGATATGAAACTTCAGTGGCAGATTAACATTATGTGTCGTTCCGGGATTCGAATCCGGGACGTTTGTGAGTCGCTCTACTGTCGGAGCTTCCATGGCACTACTCACGGCCGGTGCTCACAGCTTAACTGTGGCATAACTTCACCTCCTATATTGCAAACGTTACAGAAATTGTCTTGCTTACCTTACAGGACTAGCATTCCTGGAATAAAGGATATTGTGGAGACACGGGTTAACCATAGGCCCAGGGAACGGTATTTTCACTCTGCAGCGGAGTATGTGCTGATATGAAACTTTTCTGGCAGATTGAAAAGGTCTACCGTACCGGGATTCGAAGCGGAGACTTTCCTCTTTCGAGGATAAGGGCTCTACTGTCTTTGCTACCCTGGCAAGCTCGAGGGCCCTTCCTTACAGTTTTATTTCAGCCTGTGCTTCCCTTCCCACCTTCCAAACTTCACAGAAGTTTTCCTGAGAATCTTACATCCCTAACACTCCTGGAGACTTTGCTTAGCCACAGGCTAGGGGATGTTTACAGAATGATATTGCCACTCTGTAAGCGGAGTTTGCGCTTATATGAAACTTTGATGACAGATTAACTGGTCGATCGGAATTCGAACGCGGCAGCATTGTCCTCGAAAAGCAATGATCCTGTGTTCGAATGCTGCCGCGACACACAGTGTTAATCTGAGAGTAAAGTTATGTATCAATATATACTCCGCTGAAGAGTGAAAATATCATTCTGCCGTCTTTGTTTCGCCGTAACGTGTTGTATTCATGCCCGTAGGTACAGTTTACAAGTCGGTAAAAGACTACATACTTATGTCTCCGTGTCTTTCCTGCGTTTGTGCTCACATGTTAACGGTTGGGACACGCGCGATGCTTGTTTGTGGACAGGAAATTAGTGGTAGCTCAAAAACAAAACACTGTCATTTCTCTGTAGTGTAGATCTCTAATACTCAGCGTATTGTGTTCGACTTGTTGCGTGTTCTAATCCTGGTGAGAGAAGAAATTGTCGCCACCGATGTTTGGCCGACGAGGGGAGGAGAGTAGGTGGCACAAAGAGATTATAGGCACCAGTCATTGCCTGAATATCCCGGATTAAATCCTCAGTTCTCCTGTGTGATTCATAGAGTGTGAGAATACGTGACTGTAACAGTAATCTGTACGTCGGATTGGGGAGCTAAGCTTGTAATTCATCTTGCTGCTACGCTGGGTTTCATCCTCTCCCGTCTGCCCCAATCACTCAACACAAACCTGACACCATGCTATCCATTAAAGAGATATACTTAACGACTGCTGTCATTCATCATGTTGATGTTTAGGCCTTCATTCTCCCTGCTGATCAATTCTTTGGAAACCTCTTTACCTCTGAATACCTACTACCTGAATAACTACTGCCTATTGTACTTACGTGTAACTGTCCTTCAGCAATCAAAAATCTATTACTTCGTGCATCAGAACATGTCAATAAATAATTTCTTTTAGTTAAAATATGTCGCACAGTTACTTTTTCCTCTTCATTTCATTGCCTCTTCATTAGTTATTCGTCACTGGGCCCTCCCATATAACAGTTCTTGCGTTACGGAATATACCATTTTATACCCAAGTCATTCGAGTGTTCAAATGGATGATCTCTACTACTGATCTTAGTGGTTCGTTTCATAACATAATTGCCGCACTGTTGCCTAATTTACTTCGACTGCATTGCATTACTGTTATAATTTTAATTCTATAATTTTCTTCAACACTATAAATTCCGTTAAATTGCTCTTCCAAGAATCTACAGGTTTTTTGATGTCGTCCCCTAATTTCAGAGATTTAAATTCTTTCTCTTGAACTTCAATTAACTTTTGAAATTGCTCCGTGGTTTCCTTTGTCGGTTTGATAATGTATATTCAGACTAACCTCACGTTGACAGAGTCCAAACATCATGGAAAGTCATTACTGATATGGACATATTAAAAATATGTCCACATTTACAACACCTCTCTTTTGTAGTGGTGTGTGCTGTACGACTGTTTATAAGCGAAGGTACGCAAAATGTCCCTTCCTTGGTAAGAACCATAGTTCACTGGAGGTCATTCCTCATACGAATGGTAAAAATATTTATTGCGATTGCAATTTGGATAATTTGTCATTTTCAAAGATAGTGCTATGGTACTCAGAAAGGTCCTAACGTATATCGATGTGGTACCGAACAATCCGAATCAAAATACGCATTGTGACCTAAGTATATCCGCTGTCCCGTAAATCACTTTACACCGAGTAATGTGATGCAAGCACAAAAACAATAGTGAGCTGCGGCGACTAATTGTCGAAACTTTTTAACATCCGTAAGAAGAGATATCAAAAATAGTTTCATTTTTTAGCCACGATATTTTCTTTTAAAATATCAGTGTATTTTTAAATGATTTTAGAGTCAACCTTTTATAAAAGTTGTCGTATTTGGGGGACCGATCCTTTCAATCAGTTTATTAAGGGCAAAAGCGGATATCGCTCTTAATTTTTATTTATATTACCGGTTACGGCAGTTTAAGTGCCATCTTCAGATCTTTCATTTACTACTTGTGATGTGAGGAATGAAATGAAAGATACTTAGATGACAAACTGCCGAAACAGGCAAAATAATAAAAATTGGAAGTGATCTTGGCTGTAGTACTTTGTAAAAAAAGTTACATTTTTGTCAATGTCGTTTTATGGCCAAATTCGATATCTTTTTGCCTAATTTGGTGCTATTTCTTTCACAAATTCGGTTATAATTTTGCTATTTTGGATGCTGTTTCGATGTATCTGTCTGCAATTTTGGTCTATTATTTGTACCGGTTTCTTTCGGAAGTATTTTTCTCCATATTTGGTACTATGTTCAACCAAGCTCGATGTTTATAGCCGATATGCTAATATTTCGTGCCATTTTTAAAGCAAATATATTCTCTTTCCGGTGATATCTTTACTAACGTTGAAATTTTTAAATGAAATTCCCTAAGCCCATTTTCTAATTCGATGATGTTGTCTAGTTTCCGTGTTATATTTCTCAGATTTTTTTTTTTTTTTTTTTTTTTGCCTAATTTACATATGCCTATTTTTGGCTATATTTGGTAAATCTTTCATTATTTTTTGCGGAGTTCATTGCAAATTTTTGACAAAGTTTTATTGTCTATTTCAATTTACGTATTTCCGATTTTGATGTTCTGACAATTTTAATGTTTTTATTGCCAGTTTCTGTATTACCAATTTAGGTGTATTTATTGAAAATTTCGGTGTTCCTTTTGCCAGTTTATGTACTGTTTTAACGGTTATTATAGTTCACGGGAGATTAACCATTCCATGTTTTTACAAGTACTTCAACCATGAGTAAAAAAAGAAACGAAATTCTCTTTTGGTCGTTCGATATGGATCAGTTACGAATATCCAAGAACTTTACTTTTTTACGTAATAAAATATCAAATGTAGCAATATTCCTTTAAAAATAGCTAATGTCAAAAAATTTCTCCGAAACACGGCTAAATTCGACTTATTGTTTTCAGTGTCCCTATCCAAAAGTGGAATGACCACTTACAATAATTAGAAAAATCTGGATATGACAAAGTCGTAGCGAATCGCGATCTAAGTAACCACTGAGCCCGGAGTAAGAAAGCTTTTCCATTTACACTGTTAAGCTTGACGTAAGGATCCCATATAGAGTTATGATTGTCCAGCGTATATAAATCATTGAATTTAGTTAAGAGGCTTTCGCATACATAATAGTAATAGGTAACCGACAGGTTAAAAGCAAGTACAATTATAATTATTCAAAAACACACATGGAATAGACGAAATCAGATACATAACACGACGTGGTAGAAGCAGCAAGTAACAGGACATTGCAAAGAAGACTAGGACCTCCGTCTGCAGAACGAATGGTAATGTTACGGGAGCGCCTCAAAGCCCAGACTTGAGCTGTGTTTTTATCGGGAGGAGCGTGTTACAAAGCATTGAATGCAAGTCAAGGTAACGAGTAGTACATCCACAGCAAAAACGAAATGGCAGATAACGTAACCGACAGGCTTAACCCACGAGACGAGATGGATGGTTACTACTGCCGAGTGTCTGCCTTTATTCAGTGTGTTTCGGACGCCCGTGAAGTATGATGTAGTAAGAGAACGAGAAACAGACCGAATTGTGCCTTTCTATTATGTTTAGCTTTCCTCTATTTTCGCACTTCTGCCTCCTTCTGTGATTGATGAAATTTCTGAAATCTTTCATCTTTTCATGTTCGCTGCCGCGTGGTCTGAGACGCCATATCGCGAATTACGCAGCCGCTCCCTCAGAGCTTGGATTTCTCCCTCGGGAAAGGATGTGTGTGTGTATGTTGTCGTTAGCATAAGTTAATTTAAGTAATTTGTAAGCCTAGGAACCGATGACCTAAGTAACCTGGTCTCTTATGCTTAGAAACATTTGAACACATTCGCAGTTGGTGACCTGATCCTCTCTTTCACAGTGAAGACCGACTCCAGGACATGTGCTCTTTGACGACACGACAGCATGAGACATTTTTGGATTCCTTGTAATGAGGACGACCTTGATACTTCAAGTTTCAAGAAGAACGTGAAGTACGCAAACGCGTGAGTACGTAGTTCGGCCAACGCCTGTCACTTTTTGTCTGCGCCGGTACTGTTTCCGTCTCAAATAGTACTTCGTCTCTTATTAAGACATTCGAAAACCCTTCACAGTAGGTGGTAAAATATTGGAACGTTTTTAAAAAGACGACAGAAATTCTAAGTTTGAAGAACAGACTAAGAAAAATAACACAGAGTTCCATGTAAACATACCACAACAGGCTAACGGTTCCTTATTACAAACCCTCGTAAATGCTTCCTTCGTTTTGTTGTAGATATTTTACTTTATTGTAACACTAATTTGTGAGAGTTGAGACTCAAGATCAATTTTGAGATACCTGATCGGAAAGGTATTATTTCCGTTTCCACAGTAGCTTAGCTTTTTTTCTACCTTGGTAAGATATTTACCATACTCTTTGTAAAATCTTCAAGTAACTGAAATATAAACTATAAATGCAACTTAAAATATAATTACAGAAGAAAGCGCATCATGAGGCAGCATACGCGAGTACTAGCCTATATATAGCGAATCGTATCATGGTAAGGTTGTTACAAGAAATCCAAAGGATTTTATGATCACTGTTTCATCAGTTATAAATAATTCATTAGTGAGTATTTAACTTAGCACATCATGCTAAGTGGTTTAAAGTGGACTCATTTAAACCCAAAAATTTTCCACTGAAACTAAGCTTTCTGATAATTTACATCTGAATCGTCGAATGAAGCTGTCATGATTAACAATAGAGACTTCAGGTTAGACCACAAATATTAATGGTGCGAGAACTCATCGCACGTCTTCACAGAGAGTTGGTCATTGTATCTGCGAAATCCATGTGCCATTCTAGTTTTAGTGTGCTTTGAAAGCTAGATAGATATCATTTAAATGCCAAAAGGATAAGAGCGAATCCATGAGCAGACTTCCTGTTACAGATTTTTTATGATTAAACAGCACTTCTATATTTATGCCCAAATTATCTGTGTAACATATTATGCCGATATTACTTCTGTAAGAAGGAAAACACTAATAAAAGCATTATTAGCTCATGTGAAAAATAATCAATCTACGTTAGAAAGAAGAAACTTTTGACCAATTAACTGATGTGGTGATGAACTTAGTCACTAATGATTTACTACAAAAGTAAATAATAATTTACGTAATATTCGTAGAACAAAATGGAAGAGCAATTTGTGTTATTCATATTCACACAATAGAAGCAAAGGAAATGTTTATAATGAACCACTTTGTGACTAATATATATCATTATATCACTTGAAACCCGTAATTTGCCGAAACCGATAATGCTAAATTATGATTTTTAGTCTTTTTAATCTTCCTATCGCAATATTTCCACTATAGACATTTACAATCATTAGAATTTTTATAACTGACTTATTTTCCAAGGTTTTACACTTTAAACATGCGTTAATTAGTACCTAGACAACTTATCTCGTTAAATTTGAATCGCTAGAAGACGTCTGCTTCGAAAATTATTTTCGTATGTGACGAGGGACCGGACAGATTAGCGTGCACACATCAACGTCTACTTACGAAGCGACATGTTTGGACTAATACTGAGGAAATTTTAGTTCCTTTAATTTCAATAAATGACCAAATGCAAGTGTCATGATCGTTCTTATACCAAAAAAATGGCTTTTATCATTTTTAGTTCTTTTCTGTCATTCTCCCACAGTTGCTTCTTACATTAATATGCAGATATTTATTTATTTAAACCGGCTATGCAACCAAAATAAGTATTCGCTCTGCCTTTATTTGCTAGAAATTGTTATATTCAGAAATGTTTGAACTACTTTTTTTTTCTTATTTAAGCCAGTTTGGTATCATCAATGTAGATAAATGGGCTCCTAGTCTTCCATTGTTTAGCCTTGCCGTATCGTGTACTTTTAGTTCCCATTACATACTCAAACGTCAGAATTCTCCAATTCTCTACATGTCAGTACAGTAGATGGCTGAGACAATTCGGCCTAGCTAATAAAAAGAGAGTTAAAAAAATGTTTCAAATGTTTGTATAGCTTATGGGACTTAACTACGGGCTCATCAGTCCCTAAACTTACAAACTACTTATCAACTAGCTTATCCTAAGGACGGCACAAATATCCATGCCCGAGGGGGGATTCGAACCCCCGACCGTAGTGGCTGTGCAGACAGTGACTGAAGCGCCTCAGTCCCCTCGGCCACCGCGGCCGGCAAAAGAGAGTTAGCAGAAATCAATCTATAGCTCTCGGTGAACACACTCTTCACATGTTTAGCATAAGGCGAAGAGTACCAAACTGGTCATACTATGCAACATTACAGCAGAGGCATATTCATTCCTCGTGCATAAACAGACTTCGTTTAATACTCCAGTGGAGTTTAGCTATTTTGCAAGATATGTTTCTTCATTGACGTTGCAACTTTTATGCAACGCTTCGTAAGTGGATTTCCTTGTCGAGTGATGAAATCACATGTATTAGTCACGGACTTGTAATTTGATACTTCATCGCTTTTACTTCCTCTTGATTGTCTATTTAATTGTAGGGCGATAACTGGAGTCTTTTCATTGGTGGATATTAACTGCAGCAGTTTTGGAGAATGGTAACTGTGAAACTGATCAATTCACTGTCCTTTCTTAAATTGTAGGCTTATTCTCTTTGTTGACAATTTCATCTAGTGTCTAATGATTCACACAATTATTCTTACCCAGCTGTTGTTCATCAATGGTTTATGAATGAAACTTTGAATTATTACGAAAATCGTAACGTTTACGTGTGTCGTAGACTAGTAGAAAATACTGTTAGCGGAATCACTTGCCTGTTTCGAACGTGATTCTGGTTTATGGAACTGCGGGCGTCGTTGCTTCCTTTAGATTGGAAACGAGTAAAATTGGCCTCCCTTGGTAGCCCCGTTCCGTGTGCACAGTGGAACGCTACACGGGCGTTTATTAGAATTGTTTCCCGTAACGACGTCTGTTAAATAACGAACAGCCAGAAGTGCAGAGCGGGAGAGAGAGAGAGAGAAAGAGAGAGAGCGTGCCGGTTGCTTATTGTTCCGCCACGTCGTGACTGGAGCGCTAGGGCATTATTTCTCTCCAAGATGCCTCCGACGAGTCGTTGGAGCTGCTGTGCAGATTGCCATTCGGAAATCGTGACTAACCCAGAATGTATGAATTCATTACGACAGCAGTTACGGACCGTTTCTTTAGCTCCACAGGAGGGATCCGTGATTGCTTCGGAAACGTGCTACAATATTCCAGTAGTTAGGATACAAATGCAGTCTCCAAACCTGGCGTACGAACGGACTGTACAATTACACGCTTGTCATCGCGACTGAGAACAAGGTAGCTTGAGAGTATTAACTGGAAACGTGTGTACGTCTCACCCCATTCAAGTTGAATATGATAGGTAATCTATGATCTACTAGGAGGTGATATACCACAAGTGAATTGATAGTTTCTGGGTGTGACTGCACTTATTGATGATGTAAATTTGCATATTAGGTGACTAGAAGGGGACGTTATCATGTTTAGTACCTGCAGAAGTAATCGGGATGTTAAACTTTATAGTAAAATACATTCCGTAAACATACGACTCAACCTCCTTAAACTAAAATGTATTTCTTAAACATACGACTTGAGACATATTTCCTTTTCTTAAACATTATTGTTTCTTTAGGGATGACAGCGCCCTTATGATAATTACACATATCATGGGCGTAGAAAGAGGGGGGGGGAGGGTTATCTGGAGTTCAAACGCCTCCCGAAGTGTTGACAAAGTTAACAAAAAGTGACATCATTTTGTAGCAGAATAAAGCCCGCCTACGTTTTGCCACGGCTGGGAAGCTATTACATGTGCTCCATAAAGCCCCGATTTTTCCCAAGCGATTCTCATATTTTTTGGAGCCCTAAGGACATTCATGGCCATTGGTATGTTTCAGACGAAGAGGTGAACACCTGAGTAGAAATCATAGTTCTGTAGTTAACTTCAGACATTTGTGCTTGGAGGAATTAACAGTTTCACATTCGGTAAAATGTATTAACAGTTATGGTAATTACTACTGAAATAATTTACTCTGTCTCTTCCTAGATGTGTTCTTTCAGTTTGTCTGCTCCCCACAGACGATAGTTTTCTAATATCTAGAAACCATTTCTATTTTAGAGTTGATAATTGAACAATCATTGTGTAAGCACGCTCTCATTGCCAGCATTTGCACTTAAGCCGATTTTTTTTCCTTTCATCTTTCAAAAAGCAAGCGCACCATCACATAAAAATGGGAAGTCTTCGACAACGGCGTCGCGAACTGATAAAAATCAACAAATGTAAACACACAATCATAGACGGATGAGTCTGCTACTTGTCAGCTCATACCAGTCACGATACTTGTCCCGATAGCGCATGTGTAACTGTTATGTACTACAACCACTCGCTCAGCGAATGATCCGTGCCCAAAGACTGGAAAGTTGCACAGGTCACTCCTGTATTCAAGAAAGGCAACACGAGTTACAGGCCTATATCATTGACTTGGTTTGCAGTAGTATTTAAGAACGTATACTTTCCTCAAATATTATTAAATACCTTGAAGAGAACGACCTAACACTGATTCAGAGAGTATAGTTATTGTGAAACACGGCTGGCTCTTTACTCACATTATGTGATGAGTGTTATCGACAAGGCATATCAAATAGATTACGTGTGTCTAGGTTTTTCACTAGCGTCGTTTAATAAAATTGCGTGCTTATCTAATTTTGCCACAGTTGTCGATTAGATTCGTGATTTCCTGCCAGAAATCAGCAGAAAGGAAGTGATATTTGGCGTTTCAAAAAATGTTCAAATGTTTGTTAAGCTTATGGGACTTAACTGCGGGGTCACCAGTCTATAAAGTCACAAACTACTTATAAACTAACTTATACAAACAACCATGCCCGAGGAAGGATTCGAACCCCCGACGGGGAGCAGCCTCGCGCATCGGAGCATAGCGCCTCAATGCGTTCGGCCACTCCGACGCGTCTATCTGGCGTTTTGTAAACGATTTAGAAGACAATCTGAGTAGCTCTCTCAGACTGTTGGCGGATGATGTTGTCATTTATCGGTTAGTAAAGTCACCATAAAATCAAAAGCAACTGCAAAGTGATTTAGATAAGATATCTGCATGGTGCAAAAATTGTCAATTGATCCTTAAAAATAAATGTGAAATCTATATGATCACTAAAAGAAATACGTTCAACTTACTTTACGTGGTAATTCAGTCAAATCTGCAGGCCGTAAATTTCTCTAAATACCTAGAAGTAACAATTACGGACAACTTACATAGGAAAGAACACACAGGAAATTTTGTAGGGAAGGCGAACCAATGGCTACGTTTCATTAGCAGAACATTTAGAAGATTCAACAGTTCTACTAAAGAAACTGCCTGCACTACACTAGTTCGTCCATTTTTGGAGTATTGCTGCGTATTAATGATTCACCTATTACAATGTGAATCATTAAAACAAAGGTGTTATTCGTTATGGGAAGATCTATTTGCCAAATTTCTTTCAGCAGTTTTCTCTTCCGCATGAGAACATCTTTTGTTAGCATCCACCTACGCAGGGAGACGAGATCATGATAATAAAATAAGAGAAATGAGAACGAAAACGGAAAGATATAGGTATTCCTTTTCTCCCACGAGCTATTAGAGACTGGAAGTGTTAAGAAATATCGTAAAAGCAATTCGATGAACCCTCTGCCATGCACTTGAATGTGACTTGCGGAGTATTTATATTGACTAGTATTGACTGTGGTCTAAAATCGAACAATTGTGTTTACAATGGTCACTGGGGGTAAAATTTTACGTATCATGTCGGCGGCCTCGCGTGATTATGTTGGTAACGTGAACAACACGGTAGAAAATCTTTGCCCATTTGTTCGAACCACAAAGAATGACTCGAATAGTGTATCGTACAGACCATAATAATGATGTTTCTGCTTTATGGTTAACAGGTTCTTGTATGTACGCTCGTCCGCTCAGTAAAAATAATTGCCCTCGTAAAGCGAAGAGAAAATATCAGCGTTGTCAAGCGATTGGCTAAAACGAAGACTCACAGGATTCTCACTATTCAGCATCTGTTGCCAACATTATCATAATAGGCCGCTGGGATATTTGGTAAACTTTAACCGGCATTGGGAGGTATGAAACGGTATCTTTTACGTGTGAAGGAAAATGCCTGACACAATAACAACAAATAAAAACGGAAGTATATACTTCTCGTGCCATTTTCGAATTATATAACTTTCATTAGCCTAATATTTGAAATGGAACTACAATTTCGGTGTTCGTATATTTATACAACGCCAATAAATAATGTTATTTCGATACTGCGATATTCAGAATTCCAGAGCTGTCAACATGTCAACGTCGGGAGTTCCACTCGTGCACCGCTACATGCCTCTCCCGGCGCATCATCATTTATATCGGCATTCTCGACTTCGTAGTTACACCCGAGCACCGCTAGATGCCTCTCCCGGCGCATCATCCTTTATATCGGCATTCATATGAAAACATCCATTTCCTTTAACCACTCTTGATCACTACGAAAATGAAGCATTTGAACGGCACAAGAAAGTGAGTTGGGAGCACTCCATGTTTTGATATTCACTTATTTTAATACGTTATTTTAATACAGCATTGCGCTGCATTACAGCGTCTTTGGTCGAGACGAATAGCCAATCAGTGAGCTGATTGTTGGAGAATGTAGCACTTAATCCAAGCTGTAGGTAGGAAAATTTCTACTTCCTTTTGCCACTTTTAATGGCTAAATGCACATGTAATATTTATATACGTGAAATCTACGAGAAATAATATTTCGAATTATGTATCTTTCATTGGCCTTCTTGTACGAATAAATTAGTAATATTTACCACAATTTTCGTGTTAGCGTATGTATATAATGATGTAGAAGTCATATATACATGCCGCGCAAATCCCAGTGTAAGTGTACCTTAATAAAAACGCCAATGGGATTGCGACTGATTGCTGTTAGCCTACCGCGGTGGAGTAGCCGAACGGTCTAAAGCGTGTTGCTGCGGAGCGCGCGGTTGTTCGCCTTGGAGTTTCGAGTCCTCCCTGGGGCATGGGTGTGTGTGTTGTCCTTAGGTTAGTTTACCTAGGTTTAAGTAGTTTGCAAGCTACGGACTGATGACCACGCAGTTTCGTCCGATAGATTTACAAACATTTGAACATTTTTGCTATTAGCTGGTCATAATGTACCGTCGCAGTGCGCATCGCTTCCCGGTGGGACCAGCGCTGGCTGAGACCCACACGCGGCCTTCTCGACCCCGCGGCCGGCTCCTGACCACGGCTCGGCCACAGAGGAGCGGCCGCGTCCCTAGAATGGGGTCGCCCCTTATCTCCATGCGTTGCCGTGGCTGCGGCGCTTTTCTGGTGTGGTGGCTTCCCTGAACGATAAGATAACTCGACAATGAGCCGTGCTTTCACCGCGCCTCACCTTTGTTCCTGCAGCTCCTTGGTTACGCACGCATTCAAAAGCCTTCTTATACGTCCCGACAGCCATGCTTACTTCCTGGTAAGTAAACGCTTCTTCAACTGAAGAGAACGCGGACCATATGCGAGAGGTGCCTTTGTGCTTTGCACTATTAGAACATTTATATTACCATCACTGCGTATCAACAGGTCTAGTTTCTATCGTGGAATTACTCTTATCTGAAGAACAAAGGGAAAAATAAAACGAGAAGAAATATTTTTTTCTTAACTCGACTCTGCACCTGTTTTGCGTAACGTCCTAATACGCTTGTAGTTGAAGAGTTCTCAGACGCAACATTCATTGCAATAAAACACAACGCATGTATAAAAATGTAGTTATTATGACTTGAACTGCTACTGAAATTCATTAAACAACAAGTCATCTGACTGTCATCATCTTAAGAAATAATTATAGCATCATAATAGGCGAATATATATTTACAGAAGTATGGAAAAGCTGGTGGAAGCCGACCTTGGGGAAGACTAGTTTGGATTCAGGAAGAATCCTGGAACACGGGAGGCAATCTTCACTTTACGACTTATCCTAGAAGATAGATTAAGGAAAGGCGAACCTACATTTTTAGCTTTTGTAGATTTGGAGAAAGCTTTTGACAATATTGATTGGAATAAACTGTCAAATTCTGAAATGAGCAGGAGTAAAATATAGGAGACGGAAGGTTATTTACAACTGGTACAAAAATTAGACAGCAGTTATGAGAGTTGAAGGGCACGAAAGGGATGCAGCGGTTGGAAAGGGGGTAATACAAGGTTGTAACCTTTCCCCAATGTTATTCAATTTGTACATTGAGCAAGCTATAAAGGAAAGCAAGGAGAAATCTGGAGAAGGAATTAAAGTTCAAGGTGAAGAAATAAAAACATTGCGTTTTGCCGATTACATTGTAACTCTGTCAGAGACAGCAAAGGACCTGGAGGAGCAATTGAACGGAATGGACAGGGTGTTGAAAGGAGCACATAAGAATGCAGTCTTACAAAATCAGGTGATTCTGAAGGAATTCAATTAGGTAACGAATCAATGAAGGTGGTAAATGAGTTTTCTTACTTGGGCAGCAAAATAACTATGATGGTCGCAGTACAGAGGATATAAATTGCAGAATGGCAATGGGAAAAAAAGAGTTTTTGAAAAAGAGAAATTTCTTAACATCGAATATTAATTTAAGCAGAAGAAAGTCCATTCTGAAGGCATTTGAGTGGAGTGTTGCCTTGTATGGGAGGGTAACATGGGCAATAAACAATGCGGAGAGGAAAAGGATAAAAGGTTTTGAAATGTGGTGTTACGGAAGAATGCTGAAGATTAGAATTGGGGAGAAAAGGATTTCTGGCATACCTTGACTAAAAGAAGGGATCGGTTGGTAGGACACATTTTTAGACATCAAGGAATCGTGAATTTAGCATTAGATGGAAGTGTGTCGGGTAAAAATCGCAGGGGCAGACCAAGAGATGAATATAGTAAGCAAATTCAAATGGATGTAGGTTGCTGTTCTCATAAGGAAATGGAGAGGCATTCTCAGGATAGACTAGGGTGAAGAGCTGCATCAAACCAGTCTCCGGACTGAAGACCACAACAACAAAATAATTCACTTTAGAGAATGAAACCATGCCTTTCTCATTGTTGTGATATCGCAGTGTTAATTATATCGTCAACATGTAAACTGAGCTCAGCAGTGATCAGCCGTGCAGTCGGCTTTACGTGCTGCACTTCCGTTCCTACCGCTTACGCTGATTGCTGAAGTAGCGAGAATGAGGGTCCTGCCGAGAATAGTTTATTATATCGATGAAATAATTGCTTATATTACGATGTAACAGTGACAAAATCGTGGTTTTATTATCTCACATCAATAAATTTATATCTGACCAAAATCAGGCAGTTAAATTGGTGATGTTTTCTTCAATAAAGAATTGTATCAGCAGATCGAAAATCGAGCTTGAACTCAGTCTCTAATAACCAAAACGTTGACGGGCCGTTAAATACTAATCTTCCTTGCTTCTGTCATCAGCCCGAGGTCGTAATCACGACTTCTTCAAAATTTATCTAAGAAGTGTGGGATCCACCTTGTGAAAAAAAGGAATCTAGTTTTTTACAAAATGTTCACTTAATGTTGCCACTTTTGGTTTCCTACGTTGGTAATATTTAATACTGGTAATATTGTTATTGGAGTAGAAAATTTTTCGAGACTGGTTGGGAAGTTCTGGTGGAGAATAATTTTTTATGACTTTCTGAAGAAGATGACGCTACCATTAAACGATTATGAACGGCAATTGAAAATTGTTTACTTTAAATATTTATATTTCTTAGTGACATACAATATTTTACTGCAATTAAAACTTACTCAAAACATTTTATTCCAAAATTACGCCATCAGACCCAAGATGGTATTAATCTGTAATTCCGTCATAGATTTAAATTTAATGGGCGACGATATTTACCTTTACAGAGCAGTGTAACTACTCGTTTATGACATTTTTGATGAAGAATTTTTATTTTTCATAGTAATAGCAGCACCAAATAACCGAACGCATCGTGGCTAAACGACATTTAACTATATCCGAAAAATAATTCATAATGTGTACTTACTCAATAGTTAGGCATTCTGAATCAAAGAAAAACCGTTCTCTTAGACTAATTCATCCATCGTATTCTGCAAATTTATTCAAGAAGCAGAACTTTCATCAATATAGAAAGATTCAAGGAAAACATTATCAAAAAAACAGGCGTATGATATGAGCGTAGTCTGTGGAAACCTACTACAATAAAATGTTATTATTGCCTATGCCTGATAAAATGAAGAAAGTAAACTACTGGCAAAGCTGATACTTTGAAATAAATTGCTGCAACCTATCTTACATGAGTAATTAGTGTTTATCTCTTATTGACAGTTCAATCTAAAGCCACAAATATAAAATTCTGTTTGCAATACTTATTTTAATGAGCACTGCTTCAGCCACATAACTAATGTTAACTATATAAGCTTGACAAATATTAGTAACTTGTAGAAGAGTGATTAGTCCACTTCTCTCTAAATGTTCTTAAAAATTGGCGAGGATCTCGGTATTCTACTTTATATTAGGTGGCAGTTTGTGAAAATCTTTCTACCAGAGTGCAAATATATAACTTGTGTTATTTGTTAACGTCACAATTATTCTTTCAATGTACATACACTATGGACGTAAGCCAAGACCATAAGAAAAATGTTGGGAAGATACATATAGTAGGAGACAAGGAATAGGAAGGAGAGTACAGAGTAATTTTTCCTCTAAATTTTAAGACGATATTTCTTTAGTTTATTCAGAAATGCAATATATTTCATTTGATCCAGTACATGATAAAGAATATATCGATTGCAGATCAATTACACAGCTACCATTAAAGACCTCTGACTGAAAAAGCGGAAGTTAGGTGAATAAACATAGTCTGCTACTAAATGCAAACGTAGGTTTCCGCGGCTGTTGTCACTATCAATAAAATTCTTCCGGATTTGAGACCGCGTCGTCATTTTATAAACTTTACCGACTTTTCGGCCACCGTTGCAGGCGACCTTCATCAGGGTATGTGTCTATGTCTGTGTCAGACACAGACCATGATGAAGGCCGCCTGCAACGGTGGCCGAAAAGAGTTTGTGACACTTGCGGGGAGTGACACTTGCGCGGAAAGAGAATGTGTAGACACTTGCGCGGAGACCCGGACGCTGCAGTAGTGAACAGGCTGTTCCACAAGTAGGGATAAACCACCCCTACTCCACGCCCTCCAGCCGCTACCTGTGCCGTATTCAGGGAAAGGCCCACCGAGCGAGGTGGAGCTGTAGTAACGGCCCGGAGATATCACAGCCTCATTCAACAGGGAGATAACACGTCATACAAATATCACTCGATTTACAATACAGCACCATGTGAAGAGGAATGTGATGAAATCGGAATTGAACGCAACCGTTGCTAACTACAATTTCGGATTTACTGCATTTTGAGTCACAATTCGCATCTATATTCGCATTTATCGCAAATGCGAATTTTTCCTGTCCCTAGTAATACCTTTAAAAATAAACAGCTGATCAACGCACTAAAAGCAAGGGCAGATCTTTGGGTGTATTACTACAAACAACTAAAATACAATTTGATCGTGGAATTATATACAATCTCATTATAAAGGTTTTTTGTAGGTGGTTTTGAGCAGCTTTTAAATATGTTAGGAATACCATTATGAAATAGAGACAGCTACACCTTATGTTTATTATGAGATATCGATTTCGGCTAATTTCAGGTCATCTTTAAGTCTCAAACAACAGGTGTTACTTACGCATTTTTCCAGTGCCACTCATAACCTCTAAGTGTTTACACACGCCGGCCGCGGTGGCCGAGGAGACTAAGGCGCTCCAGTCACGGTCTGCACGGCCACTACGGTCGGGGGTTCGAATCCCCCCTCGGGCATGGATATTTGTGCCGTCCTAGTTCGTAAGTAGTTCATAAGTAGTTTGTAAGTTTAGGGACTGATGACCCCGTAGTTAAGTCCCATAGACTATACAAACATTTGAACATTTTGTTTACACACGAGGTCTAACGTTGTTAACCGCGTTAGCGATGAAAACAGAACCCAGAATCTTTGCGTCTAAATGATACATATATTGGTGTGATGTCTTATTTCGAAAGAACAGACATCACACCAATACATATATAGCTCTCGGTAAAATGGAACGGTACGATGTCGTTACGTAGCACAGCACAGCCGACTGGAAACGCAGGAGAAGTGCAAACAACGTTCTCTCCTCAGAGGTATGATTAGGTTCGACGTAGACATCTACAACATACAGTCTACACGGCGAAGATTGCACCAAAAAATTTAACGTTTCGTCTACTTTGGCGATAGCAACCAAATTTTAAAATCGTGTCTACTATGTAAAGATGTAGCAACACAAAACGCTTCAAGTCCAAAACTTCACTGATTTTCGAGTTCTGAATTTTTAATATGTTTTTAATGTTATTACAGAAAAAACATATTTGAGACTCACACTACAATTTTCATATGGCAGAATTTGTAGGTACATTCACAAGACATAAGTCAACGGTTGTGTGCATTCATCTTATGAGAATTTCTCTTTTAAGTTTCTTTAATTATTAGTACTTAAATGTGGTTATGAAATAAATAAATTACGTGTATATGTGTAGTCTTATGCGGCCAAACTACTTAGATCATTGGTCGCTAGACTTACACACTACTTAATCTTACTTAAAATAACTTAGGGAAAGTACAAACAAACATACCTATGTCCGAAGAAGGACTCAAACCTCCGACCGGACCGGCCGCGCAATTTGTGACACAAATTACATGTTTGATAATATTAATGCATACAAGTATGAAATCACGTCAAGACTACTTCCTGCAAAAATTTCGACAAAAAAGGTTGGCACTGAATTTAGAAAAACAAAATTCTGGTATATTGGATTTTAACATTTTATCAAAAATTAAATGTTACTACAAGAGATACAGCCATTCAAATTTACGGGCACCATAACGTTTTCCCTTCCTGAGTAAATGAGCTGCTTCTTATAGTTTCAACACCTTTTTCTTGAATGTTCTGAATATAAATCTTCACACAGACTTCTTGAGGAGGAGAGTGATACGGATATCTGATTATAAACCACTGCCTATTACCTTAGACCTTTTTGACTGTACTGAACAGTAGTTCCGCGTATTCCGTAATTTATATTTATACAGTTAACAGGCAATGTAATTTATAACCAACTATTGGTTGCCAATTTCGCTTCATTTTTCCTGGAAGTCTTGCAACTTGTTTCTCCCTGTTGGTTTATGCCAAGTTCTACATGACGGTGATGGAAAATAGAATTTATCTTTAGCATTTTTCGGTGTGTGACATTCCCTTACACATTCCGTATTTCATATATTTATTAGATGTATTTGTAATTCGAATACAGCCAAATCGTTTTGGGGTCTACGAATAAACGCTTTAAGTATGTAAAATACTCATTGACTTATTATTAACATTTTTTAATTGAAGGTTTAAGGTTTCATCTCCTATTAAAAAGCATAGTAGCTATTTTTAAAGAGATGGAAGTTGCGTGATAGTGGGGTTAACTACATAGCGGTCAATTACATCAACGTATTTGTGCAGGATGCCTGATATATTTATTGCTTGCGCAGGTGTCTTGATACGCTTAGTGTTCTGAATAATATGCTTTTAGGAGGTATGACTGTGGAAAGTCATAGTCTTGTAGTAGCAGAGACTAACTCTCCAAACATTATCACTATTAAAATACCTTTTTGTTTACAGGAGGAACACTCAACGGATTAATATGTAGTTAGAACAAGTTACTATATTGCTCTTCAGCTTGCAAAGGGTTGTGCAATTTCACTGAGTTTCGTGTTATGTTGACAGTGTGGAAACTTGACAACAGCAGTGCTAGACTTCTTGGTGTGCCTGTACCCAAGAAAAGCCATTAGTCGCCCCAAGGGCCCCGGGTTCCGCGCAAGTGTCACTCCGCGCAAGTGTTCCAACCCCGGCCGAAAAGTCGGTAAAGTTTATAAAATGACGACGCGGTCTCATACCCGGAAGAGTTTTATTGATAGTCTCCTACTGTTTGTCAACAGAACCAGACGTGACGTATAAGTTGTCTTAACTTTTGCGAAATATAATAATATAAAAAACTTTAACTAGTGATTATTTAGATTCAGTGTACAAAGATACTCTAAAATTTTCATAGGTAGTAATTTCATGATTCAAGAACCTTTTCAACCAATGAATAACCCTATGAATCAATTTTTCTATTATTTTAAGTATTTATTAATTTTAGCAGTGAAATGTGCAGTAAAAGGCACAGAACATATTATGACTCTAAATCATTGTAAAGGCTTTTTCAAATGGAATATCTTATAATATACATTTCTTACATTAAAATTGTGTTCCAGATGCTATGTGAAAAGAAGACATCTATTTTTCATCAACATTCCTTCAAATTTCCTGTTCCGACTACAAAATCTCACCTACAATGTACAATGAAATACTTCTGACATTTACAGTTAGTACTGTTACAATGGAGGGTCAGAAAGCTGGATTACAGGTCAAGTGTCACTCACAAATAATGGATTCTCATGGTGATTCAAGCAGTGAGAAATTCTTGAGATGAAAATTAATGTGCATAAAAATAACGAAATACGACATATAAAATTTATAGCTATAAATGCAGCTTAAATAAAAATTTAATTTCTCTATCAGTTGCTAAACGAGCAAGATACCACATCAGATTTTCGTTGAATCGTTGATACGCAAATAAAATTTGGAAAATTTCAAAATATTAATTTCAGTAAGTCATACAAAAGATTGTAAAGTAGAGAAATAATGTTCTGTGTAAATATTTCAGGTACCAGAACTTGATATGAGAACGGGTATTGTTAATCACGGAAATAAAGAAGAAATAGGAATTACTGAAAGGTAATCTTTTTCTTCAGCGACCTCTTCTTTAGTAATTTACAGATATGCAATGTGAATGTTTTGCTCTCGATTGTCTTCCAATATTTGAATTTCGGAAGACAATGATTCGATTATAAATAAACTGCTAGCTCATAGAGGGAAAGTAAAGAGGCATTGATAGTTTTATTGGCCAACAATCCATTATTATGTAGTTGATAATCTATAAGTAGTTATCGCTGTTTAGTTATACGAGTGGAGGATATCTGTCCAGTCACAAATTTATTAACATAGCTTTGGCTGTTGACACCTCAATTTTCTTGAATTCGGTTTTATTAAGTCACCCATTAACACATAATGGATAATGAGCTACTTTCCCACAACCATGAGAATGTATTAAGGGATAAGGTGCTTAAATTGTATCTAGAAGAATGTCGATCTTCATCATGATGTTCAACATCTTCACGATGTTCAACCTCTTTCTAATAATAGACAGGAATGGTGTCTGAAAAATTATTTTATCCATTTATTTCCGTTATGTTAGTTTCGTGGTTCGTAATATCATCATCACTATAATCAACAATGTCACAGTCGTTTGACAGCCGTTGCTGTATACAGGTCTCCGACAGATTTTTTCGTGCAAACTATGTGCATAGCTTCAGCCATATGTTTGGTAATATTGTAAAGAAATTACTTTGCATATCTATAATACATTCCACGTCAAGCTCACTTCCATTTTATTTTAATTCTAGTCGTAAATAAGTTTACTTTTACAGTATCTTATCTAATCCAAAACATATTTTCTGTTTTATCTCGTGGTAACTTTCCATATTCGTTGTTCCATTGTCCGCTGACCTGATTGTTTTCTTCATTACATGACAATGTCCATTGCCACAGGTACAACTATACTGCTCAAAAGAATTAGGTCATCAGGTGAGGTATCATAAACAATATACATACGGTAATGTATTTTATTCAGATATTGGTTACAATTGTAATTTGTGTAAGATACTGTACGAGACTTTGCTGTTTCAACACATTACTTCATTTTGATAAAAAATCCGCTTCGGTTGCAATTAACTTTTATTTAAAAAAGCAGTACTGCCTCGGCCAGTGCCGCGCCAACACCGCTTCCACGTGGCACGGTTTCACCTGCCCTCCACCTCCCAAAATATTTGAAAAAAGATGACTAACGCAACAGCGTTCAAGTTTTATATTTTTAATGAGGACGTAAAGTTAAGAAGCTTTTAATTGTTTTTTGAATTTTACGTGAACGCTGGGGAAGGCTAAAAGGCAGATATGTTTTCCTAAGGAATTTTAAGCAACTGATGGTGCGTCTACAGGACGCGAAACGGAAGTTTTTTAAAAAAAATAAAAGTTAATTGCAACCGAAGCGGATTTTTTTATCAAAATGAACATATATGGCTGCTGATGCACTAAATTCAGAATAACATTACTTCAGTTTTACATGGCCTCTACTTAAAGCGAGGCACAATGGATCTATCATAAAATAAGCCGGCCGCGTTGGCCGAGCGGTCTGCGGGGCGCCAGTCACAGTCTGCACGGCCACTACGGTCGGGGGTTCGAATCCCCCCTCGGGGATGGATATTTGTGCCGTCTTTAGTATCAGCTACTTCATAAGTAGTTTGTAGGTTTTGGGACTGATGACCTCGTAGTTAAGTCCCATAAGCTCTTACAAACATTTGAACATTTTGGTATCATAAAGTGAAAAAGTCGGTCTCGAGCCAGTATGGTGTGTGGTCACCTCGGACGGCCAATACAGTTTCACACCTGCGTTGTGTGGACAGTATGAGGTTATTAATCACCTCTTGAGGGATATTTGGCTATTCTCCTATGACTGCAATATCCAGTTCTGCAACCGTTGTGGGAGGTGCTGGTCTGGCTGCAATGCGTCTGCCAAGTGCATCCCAGACAAGCTCAATCGAGTTTAAGTTCGATAAACAAGCTCGCCACTGTATTCGTTCAATTCCCTCAGCTTCAAATACGTTGTCCGCCAACTGCGAGGGTGAAGGTCGGGGTGAGAGTTTAAAATAGAGAAAGTTTAATTTTTTTTAAACTCACAACCATCAGCTGCGAACCAATTTCCTAAACATGCAAAAACACTGGAACTGTGATTGCGACTGACTCGTTTTCTAGGGGATGGTATCACACATTCGCAGCTTTCCTTCCCTGCATATGATTAACAAAACAAATTCATAATAAGATCAAGTTCATGAGAGAAAAGGGTGTACTAACTACTATTTTTGAAAACACGTGAAAGTTCACTTTATGTTGTTTATTTCACAATATTTGAACCCTGTGGCTGTCGCGTCTGTACGTCGGTAAATTTACCAAATGAAGCTATAGCTCGAGAGCCCCCAGACAAAATGAATATTTGTCGCGAATTGTTTTCACACCACGTGGCTGTCTCAAACACCGTTTATGTTCATGCCTATGCGACGACACGTGTTACATTAACAAATCACAGTCACTTTAATTCAATGCGATGCACACCTTGTTCCACCGGTAAATATTCACCAACACACAGTAGCACTCGATTTAACTTGGTGCAGTCTACGACGAGCAACCACACGTGGCGATTGCCACAGACAAATCTAAAGTCACCACTTCGAGATCCACATGCCGACTGCTGCAGAGCGACGCCGCCCGGCCAGCTACACCACGTACTCGCGTCTCCTCCCTTCCTGCCCTCGCGCGCGCCAAAACTCAACTGCCGGTGTTTTTTCCCCTACGTCATCAACTTCCCCATGTGATCTGTTGTAACCGATTTGCCAACGTACAGCGCTCAGCCTATACATTTCTAAAACTTTACTTAAAATCAAAATAATTACACTACACATTAACAAATATTTTCTTACGTTTTTATATTAGTATAAACATCCTTTGTACTATTTATTACAATCGTGCAATTTCTTATATCACAGATAAGTGATTTAACTGCATATTTCAAGGTAAAATACACAAGATTAATTGAAAATAAAATGAGAAATAGTTAATATATTATTTTTATAAACAAACATTGCCATGCTAGTTGTGTAACTGTCTTGTCTTCGTTGGTAATTTATTACTTTATTACAATATTTGTGCATTGCACTGTGCCTGGCACTCGCCATTGTCCCTCTCTCCCCTCACCGGAAACAAACTGGAAAATCCTAAGTTGGAACAAGCCACCAACGTCGGCCTGCTCGCTGGCCTCCCGTCAGCTACAAGCACACAGCAAATCTCAACGGGGAGAATTTCTACCTATGGCCTAACTATAAATGTTGTCACCCAGCTGTGTACATACATTGCTACCATAATTAATAAGGTTAAAATTGTGTAACATTTAGTGCATTGGCATGGTCAATGTTTGCAGTGAGCTTCATACTGTTTAATTATCAAATGCTATTAATTACCAGTATTTCTATTAGGCGGTAATCTCACACAACGTAGCTCTCTGGGAACGTGCATTATTGTCCACCAGAAAGAATCAATCTCCTATGGTACCTGGTTAGGGCACAACAAAAGATCGAAAGACCTCTGAGCAGTTAAAGGCGCAAAGTGGACCGTATGTGCGCTAATACTGATTCCTGACTACACCATTCATCCGACACCATGATACGATCATGTTTCCTGCACATAAGCAGGATTGTTCCACATTTTCTCCGGATGAGGGAACGCCGATTGTCCGGTTGCATGCAAAAGCTTGAACCTTGCGCCACTCGTTACGACTCCAATCCTGATGTTCCTCCGGCCAGTTTCTGCGGGCTAAACGGTGTCGTGGTTTAAATTTGATAATTAACAAAGGCCTCCTGTTTGTGTTGATACTGCGCGTCCTGTTGCTGCCTGGAGGATACGTTGCAGCTGAGTTGCATTCAGCCTCCTTGGTCTTGACTCCTTTTGACGGTTCCTGTTGTCTAAAATCGTGTCCAGGTCCTGGAAATTGCGCTTTGGGGCACTCCAATAGCTGCAGCTACCTCTCTCTGCCCTGCTTCCAGCCTTCTCCATGCCATAGCCGGGTAAGTTACATTGTTGTTGCCTTGAACTACCTGCTCACTACACTATCCGAAACCAACTGCTTGTGTAATTCCTTTGGTAGAGTAAACACAAGTCAACATCAACCCCTTATGCAGCAACTCTCGGTTACCGGTATGTTCTTGTCTACAGTCCATAGAACCGACAGAAAGACGTCGAAACATTTTATTTCATTCTGCCGATTACAATACTTCACAACATAGATATCACAGCTGATCCCTTGATTGTTTTGACCACTATAGTACTACACACCGATCGTAATTTTTTAGAGACATCGTGAAATTTATAAATCTTTTTTTTAGTTGATCAAAGCTATTCACATCATAGTTTACCCTTCTGTTTATTTGTTTTGTAGTCCACTCACTCGCTACAATCAATACCGTCAGTAACTATAAACAAAACATAAAGGGAAAACAGAAAACGTGAAGATTATTTTTCTGGTATTATTAGCATCGTAGTATTAGTCTTCGGAGTGCGGCAGACATATATGCCACTTATCTTCCAGATCAATTTCTCTAGTCCCTTGTTCTATTGCACTCATTCTTCACATCTTATATAAACTCTTCTCGTAGGTTCGTAATATCACTAAGTTTGAGTCTTCTTTTATTTACTGAATCCTTGTTGTTACCCATTTTCCTTCCTATCTGTTTTCATTAAAATGTTCAAATGTTAGTTAAGCTAAAAGGACTTTACTGCGGGGTCATCAGTCCCTATACTTAGAAAGTACTTATGAACTACATTTTACTAAAGAAGACACAAACATCCATGCCCGAGGGGGGATTCGCTCCCCCGACGGTACCGGCCGTGCAGACTGTGACTCGCGCGCCGCAGACCCCTCGGCCACTGCGGCCGACTGTTTTCATTATCTATATTCGGGGAGAGAGGTAACACATTATTTCAAGACTTGGTTGAGTCAACAATACATAAAAGTGAACAAAAATAATTTAGGGGTATTGAGAGTAATAGGACGGAAGCCAGATTTTTGCCCTGGTGCCGCTGAGTTCTTAAAAATTTTATTCCACTGTACTGACTGTAAATTTTCCAGGAAAATTGTCTTGATCTACTATAATACAAATATAATTGTGGAGAATGAATGCTTAATCTTTCTCTGTCTATCTCTCTCTCTCTCTTTAAGAGATTCGTGACAAATTGTACTTCTGTGAAGGGGGGGGGGGGGAGGGGACTCCAGCCAAATTTATTGCAACACTGAAGTACACAGTGTTGTAAATCCAACCAACTGTAGTGTCTGTGAACACTATATATTATGCCGATGACATCGTAATAATCTTGAAACGCTCACAGAGCCAGCGTTGCCTGGATATGATATCATGTTAAAATTAGTCACAGATTATGCTACTCCAGAAGTTAAGTAGCTGCAGCATTTAATATAATGCTGTCGGCAGCGGGAAATACGATACGAATGGATGCCGTGAGGATTTTTGCGCCTGGTTTTCTCACTCTCAGGTTCAGAGAAAACTGATGCTCCATGGATAAGCTTCCAGCAAGTTTTCGTTCTTACTGAGAACTTATTTATCGTCGAACGCTCAGAACCAAACGAAACCATGCTAGCCCAGGCAAATTAGAGTTTTGATGGCTAAAAAATATCACAAGCTGGAATTACTGCCACCGATGTTAGGCATCCCAAATAAAAGTAACTTGAATTTGTGACGGTTTCTGGCTTGTGGATAAGTTTTGCAATTTTTTGCTGGTAATTTGAAAATTTTGCGTCCTACAGAAATCTTTGCGAATACCAAAATGAAAGAGCGTAAAATTTTACCGAGAATGCCACAATTGCTACTTAAATCGGTTCATTTGTTTAACCACCATCGATCGCCATATATCGTTTTTTTTACTAACTCTGTATTACTTTATAATTTTTTATGTTAATTACTTTTGTGTATGGTCGTAGGAGTCCGCAAGGAAGGGCAAGGAGCCTGGAAGTGCCACACGCTTGTCCGCGAACTCCAGTACGTTAACCCTTAAACAATGATAATTTACATTTTTATAGAAAACATCTTGTCACTAGACACCAGGTGACCCAAATTCCCAGTAAGGACTTTTAGGAAGGAGCTGCTGAGAATGTATACATTATAGCATGTCTCGCACAACGGTGCTCTATAGACTATCCTTTCATCAATATTTTTGAGCAGTTCATATGGTGAACTGAGGAAATGTGAAACTTCAGCTTTTCAGTAGCCTTTTTAAATCGTAACCAAGAACTCAGTCACAGAAATATTTTCGACAATGCAGACATAAAACCGGATGGCGCTTTTCTTGCAATGGGGAATATTCAGTATTTTACTGCCAAATTAAAATGTTTGTAAATCTATGAAACTACTCTGGTCATCTGTCCCTAGGCTTACAAACTACTTACGCTAAGGGCAACAAATACACCCATGCTCGAGGAGGACACGAACCTCCGATGGCGAGAAGCGGCGCGCTCCACAGCAAGTCGGCTAAGAGCGCTCGGCCACTCCACCACGGCTGTGTGTGGCTTATAGCACATACTGTACCAAACTCAATTTCCTGTCTACCTCTTCCAAGTCTGGTACTAACAAGTCAGACTTTCAACACAAAACTCTAATTTACCACCATGTTCATTACGAGAGACGCGTGCTAGAAGAAGGAACATTTCTTATCATTTAATTTTTTAACTTCTCGTGTTTTTATGAGAACGCTCTGGCCGATGCACAACATATTTCTTGCCAACGCTTGTTTCAATTACTGATACATATTAACTACAACTAAAGAACTGCTCGGATGAAGGCTTTGTAAGTGATCTCAAGTACTAGGATTATTATTTGTCACAATCATTACAGTAGTTAAAGCTTTATCAGGTTCCTGCGATCAAATAAAGAAAAAGGGACGGAGAAGATTTCTTTGGTATCACTGGAAGACATGGCAACTAAACAACGTTCAAGTTTGACTCTCCAATCTCTAAGCCTTGAGACATTTCATCAGACTTTGAAAAATGTAAGGCGTGGATAAAAAGTAACGAGAACTGTTATTTTACTCTTTCTGTCATTGGTGCACCTATAGCTACACATCTTCAGTTTAATCGCTCCCGTTATTTATGACCGTTAGCTAAATGTACGAACGTAGGCTTACGCGAGAAGGCTTCTGCAACGGATCCGAAACGTTGGAAAGATTTTATTATCATGACGCGGCAAATACCTCAGAAGAATTTTAACGTTAGCTAAATGTCCGGAAGGCGTAGTAAAACATTTGCGCGTCTATTCCTGTTCATGTCCCGTACTGACTGGCCAATGGCATGTATGAAATCATTTGTTATTGTACCTGAACCGAACAGTTTTTTGTTTTTGTTTTTTGTTTATTATTATTATTATTTGGCAAAGACATCGTAATCACAGGAGGTGATGTTGCGTGAGTAAGGTGAATGTTCCAGAATTTCCCATCGCCAACTGCGCAACAGGTACTGGCATCGTGCATTGTCATACAGAATGATGTCTTAGAAATTACGTTTTTCGCCTTAGCGCAAGATGAAAGTAGTGTTTGCAGAAGTGTGGAGTGTTAGTACTACCGCCTGTGTTCCACGCATTTTATTTGGCTTTTCACTGATAAATTTAATAACATTATGTAAAATGTGTATGAAAATACTGTTTACATTGTGCCACTGATGTAAACACGTCATGCCACCAAAGAGAGAAAAATTCACTGATTATAATTATATAAAACATTATTATCTACGTTATTATTAATGTATAAATAATAGTGAGCAACGCTTGTCATTCATCTTGTTACTCAAGTCTAGGTTGAGAAAGAACATCTTGTAAGAGATATGTAATATTTGTGCAGACGTCGTTAGATTGTTTTATTAAATGTAATCTGAAAAATGGATAAGGTGTGTGTTATATGTAAAAAGGTTATTGAATTATGTTGAAATATACATATCGAAAATACTGGTGTGATTTTAATTTTCAGATTAGCGTCGATTTCCAAAATATTTCAGAAAGACTTAAGAGTTGTCGGAACGACAGTTGTTAACAATTTTATTTCATCTTTCCTTAGGCGCCGCTTTGAACATAGGGTGAAATATATTACAAATTGCGACAGTATTTTTTAGCGCGAAAGTAGCGTTACAACGCAAAGAAGTGCAATAAAATAATGATTGTGACTTTGTTCAGTTTTAGTGAGAAACGACTGTGTTATTTGAATTAATAATTTTGGTCAGTGAAACTTAATGATCAATTCAAGGGACAGACAATAGGTTATTTTGTCATGAGATTCTCACTTACTTGAGATCAGTGTTTTTCTTTTAAAATTCATTTATTGACAGAATCATTTTGACAATTTCCGAACAGTGTTGAACAGACTATTGACTCAGAAATACTTTCTCAGTTGTGAAGGTAGACAGTTTTTGTAAAAATACTTGATCACTAAATAATTTTAACGGGCTAACCGGTGAAATAACAAATCAAATTAAAATAACTAGTGTTGCCTGTGGTCGAAAATCGACCAATTGTGTTTACAATGCTGACTGGGGGTAAATTTTTACGTATCTTCTCGGCGGCAACATCAACAACACGATAGAAATTCTTTGCCCATTTGTTCGAACCACATAGAATGACTCGATTAGTGTATATTACAGATCATGAAGTAAACAAATAATTCTGTTCCTGCTTTATGGTTGACAGGTTCTTGAATGTACCCTCGTCCGCTCAGTAAACATAATTTCCCTCGTAAAGCGAAGATTCCATGAGGAAACATCAGCGTTGTCAAGCAATTTGCTAAAATGAAGACTCACAGGATTCTCACTATTGAGCATCTGTTGCCAACATTATCATAGGAGGCCGCTGGGATATTTGATAAAATTTAACCGGCACTGCGAGGTATGAAACGGTATCTTTTACGTGTTAAGGAAAATGCCTGACACAATAACAAAAAATGAAAACGGAAGTATATAATTCTCATGCCATTTTCGAATTATATAACTTTCATTAGCCTAATATTTCAAATGGAACTACAATTTCGGTGTTCGTATATTTATATAACGCTAAGAGTTAATGTTATTTCGATACTGCGATATTCATAATTCCAGAACTGACAACATGTCGACTTCGTAGTTCCACCCGTGCACCGCTACATGCCTCTCTCGGCGCATCATCGTTTATATAATCATTCCCGACTTCGTAGTTCTACACGAGCACCGCTAGATGCCTCTCCCGGCGCATCATCCTTTATATCGGCATTCATATGAAAACATCTATTTCCCTTAACCACACTTAATCACTGCAAAAATGAAGCATTTGAACGGCACAAGAAAGTGAGTTGGGAGCACTCCATGTTTCGATATTCACTTATTTTAATACGTTACTTTAATACTGCAGATGCGCTGCATTACAGCGTCTTTGGTCGAGGCGAATAGCCAATCAGTAAGCTGATTGTTGGAGAATATAGAACTTGATCCAATATCTAGATAGGTAAATTTCTACTTCCTTTTACCACTTTCAATGCCTAAAAGCACACACAATATTTATATTCGTGAAATCTACGACAAACAACCTTTCGAAGTATGTAACTTTCATTGGCCTTCTTAAACGAATAAGTTAGTTATCTGTACCCCAATTTTCGTGTTAGCGTATTCATATAATGATAATTACAAATGAATTTTCAAAAACCTACAGATCAAGTTTACCGATCATGACAAAATAATATAAACCCGCATCCCCCCCCGCCCACAAAAAAAAAGAAAAAAAAATCATTTGTTGGTAAATCTAAGTACTAAACTTCTATGGTCATCAGTCGCTAGGCGTGCCCGAGGGAGGACGCGAACCTCCGACGGCGAGCAACCGCGCGCTCTGCAGCAAGGCGCCTCAGAGAGCTCGGCCACTCCACCGCGCCTATATTTTGCAAGTCGTGTTAAACGTCACCTTTGGTGGTACAGGGTACAGCTGCGAATGGGAGATTCTGGAATTCTGGAACCTCCGCCGTAGACACTCTACACGAGTCCCTGTCATTACGATCTCCTTCCCATAATTACAGAACCACTGTTGTCGCGCGGGGATGGCCGTGCGCTGTAATGCGACCTGTTGCGGCAGTGCGTCGCTACTCTCCGCCGGAAATAAGAGTCCTCTCTCGGGCACGGTTGTGTATGTTGTCCGTAGAAAAAGTTAGTTTAAGTAGTTTGTAAGGCTAGGAACTGATCACCACTGCAGTTTGATCCCATAGCTTTGCAAACATTTGAATATCTTTTAAAAGAACCGCTGCGAGGGAACCAGTGCAACACCAGACGTGACATTATTCATTTCGCAGGGCGGCAACAGAGATACTTGCGAATTGGATATATTGAACATTAGATGACCCGGTGAACTTCGTATCACTTACCTCTTAATATAAACCATATTAATTTGTATCATATGTATTTTAGACCCAGTAGCTTATACAGTATACAGTGTTCTAGGATTCAACTCTTTCAGTTTCACGCGAATTTTCAATATTTCCGGGTAATCTTCCCAAATTTTTAGTTCATAAGAACGTTCATCTTTCGCTGAACGTCAAATGATCAAAATGAACGGTTCTCAACTTATAGTGCTGAGTACATTTAGAAACACATTGAAATAGGAACTTGGTTCGAATTTTGTGAATTTTCTTTTCAACTGTCACTATTTTTCTTTAATTGAAAACTTTTTTAAGACCATAATGAACACAACAAAAAAAGATCTACTCCTCTCATACAAACCTTGTCCTGTCAAGCTGTAGTCAAGTGATGCTTTCACAACCATATGGCAATTGATTTATATTCATAGAAAAAATCGCTTTCTGGTATTCCTAAATTTTCCTACTTTCCGGGCGACTTTTCCGAATTTTTATTTCATGCGAACCTTCCTCTTGCTTTCAACATGAAATGTACACAATTTTATCGCAATTGGACGAATGGTATTGATAGCTCACTGGAAAAAAAACTGTTTGTTTTTCCCGATTTCCCTCTTTTCCGGACAAATTTTCCGTATTTTATCAACGCTTAAATCTTCCCTGGACTAACACGACTATTTCAAGACTAAAATTAGCCAAATCGGTTCAACCGTTTTAGCGAGACTAACGAACAGCAATTCACGTTTCGGGGCGTTGAAATAATTACAACGGCGAAGTTGAAAATTTGTGGTGGGCGGGGATTCGAACCTGGATATCCTGCTTCGCGCAAGTGGTCGCCTTAACCAATTACGTTATTCAGGCACGCTGCAGTTCGAACCCAAATTCTCAACTTCTGGCCCCCTGCCCATTGATTCGTCATGCTCGCAGCCTACACTGTCTGGATTCCCGTAAGCAATTTAGCGTTTGAATGCATCCACATTGAAATTGTCAAGTGCCTGTTGCTGGCATATTTTAAAATTATTGAGATGATATCTATTCTTTCGGATATGTCATGCCTTCTACTGTACTATCACATATTTTAAAGTTATTATGTCGTCCTGTACCGTCGAAAGAAAAAGCTAGTAGTACACATGCACTGTCAAATATATAGAACTCTTCCCTCGAAAACATATGTTACCGCTTACCTCACATTCGCAAAGCACTGTTATTAAGTAAAGACAACGTATTTATGATAGCCACCAACTATGCCCCTTTCTAGAGTAAGGGATTTGAACGTTCTGTCGTAGCAAATCTTAAAAATCAATATGTTACTAAATTGCAGTAATAGTATCAATACAGAAATCAGCATAAACAATACAGCTTAATGAACACTAACAGAGTTTGGTAGTTATCCACTTCATTCTTATAACAATTCTGAAATTCATTCATAAGTTTTATTCCAATTTTAGTTATTTTATGCCTCTATTTATTCTACATCTACATAGATACTTTGCAAATCACCTTAAGTGCCTGGCAGAGGGTTCATTAACCACTTTCATAACTTTTCTCTACCGTTCCATTCTCTAATAGCGCGCGGGAAGAAAGAACACCTTGAGAAAGATTTGGTACATTTTCTTGAATGTAGCCGACCATAGACACTTTCGAAACGTAGATACTGCAATAACTAGGATCCTTGTGCTAAGGCAGGTTTGCTATAATTTACTGCCATTAATGTCACTTGGAAAAGAAGTGTCCCGTCGTTAACATCACGAACAAAATTATTGACAAGAAACAATAGAGGAATTTCACCTAAAGCAATTTAATAATTTATTGGACAATAAATTCTTGTAGTAATCTTATACGGTCATGGATGACAGTGAGACAGTAACATCGTTTCTAGCAAAGTGCTCAAGGCTGTGAAGCCCTACGCCAGCTGCTGTAGCAGCGATTCGCTGGAATATTTTATCCCCTGAAAGGGCCTAAACTATGTCGAAAACATCGACAGTCATTTTCTCAGTAACTGTCGAGTATCTTCGGATACAACCAGAAAGTTGCTATTATTATTTAGAATCGTCTTCCACAGAGTCAAGTTTCTGGAAAATCGGGTTATGACACCTGTATTGTTTCCCTCGTAAGCTTTTCTTCCGCTTTTGCTTCGAATCTTTAATCAAATCGAATATCTGTTCTGATATACTGTATGAACGTATTTCATTTAATAAGAAAAGGTACTGAAGTGTACTGTATACTCATGTAAGTCAAATGAGCGACGCGTGTCTTTGCTTTCTGGATCCTACTAACATAGCAACCATTTGTATTACATTTTCGATTGTTGGCGGAAATCGTGTTGAATCATAGAGAGAAGGTTTCCAGAAATATCAGCGTCTGCCCTCATAAAACATAATTAATGATTACAGATGATTATAGATGATACTGACTTTACTGTCTTATAATGGGGTTTTTCTTATGTTTGGCTGTAACTGTTATTCAAAAGTTAACGTATCTAAGGCAGTCAGCTTATTTTCTTATTTTTGCCGCCAGTGTCTTTTCGAATGACTCCACGCATGAACAATCAACCTATAATATCATTTCAAACACATTGTAAAGTTCAGAATGAGATAATAGTACGAGAAATAAAGGAAAAGTTATGTAATTCAATAATCCAGAATAAAATTTTCACTCTGCAGCGGAGTGTGCGCTGATACGAAACTTCCTGGCAATTTAAAATTGTGGGCGGAACCGGGATTCGAACCTGGGACCTTTGCGTACGAAAGGCAATATTTGCATTACTGAAACACGTCTATAATTCAGCCTATTTGTTCTGGGCGTTTCTTATAAATTGGTACAAGCTGCTTTTATTGCCAAACATGGCGTGCTTCCTTGTTCCAGAGACCTACGTGTTCAAAGGAGAAATACAAGTCTTAATAACTTAGAGTACTCACAGTACTGAGGAACTAACTGAGGCAACATATCAAGGCGTGCAGTAGGCCTACACGTCTGTTTTAAAACATTGAATCAAAGTCAAAGTATGCATTCGCGACAATTTCTACCATGAAAGTTCTTACCATCAAGCCATTGGAACGATACTAGTGCCCCTAGCGGTCTAAACGTCTTCCGTAAGAGAAATTATTCTTTTTAACCATACAAAGATAAACGTTTTTGTAGACTCATAAAAATTGTAATGATTCAGACAATAGTGCTCAATTGACTTTCTGATTCGTGAATATTTTTGCAAATAGGCGTATAATTAATTTTGATTTAGCTACAAACAAGAGTTAGTTTGTTGCCGTTTGTTACTTAGAGGAAGCAATAATACTGAAAATGATTCCTACTGTGTCGGGAAACCATTTTTTTTGCTTGTTTTATTGTTATCCCTGTGTGGTTCTTCTCAAATGTTCAAATGTTTGTAAATCTATCGGACCAAACTGCGTGGTCATCAGTCCGTATCTTACAAACTACTTAAACTAAGGTAAACTAACCTAAGGACAACACACACACCCATGCCCCAGGGAGGACTCGAACCTCCGGAGCGCTCAGCAGCGAGGCGCCTTGGACCGCTCGGCTACTCCAATGCGGCGTGGTTCTTCTCGTTCAGTTAGTAATTTGGTTCGTTAAATGAAGTACTCATAGCATCCAGTAAAAATTTCCAAAGGTTGGTGTATACAGATTGGTCTTGGAATATAGTGAATAAAACTAAATTGTTAAGCAGAGATACGACATTTTCCAGTAAATGTTAGGTCTTTTGCTATGTACTAATCTTTTCTCCTAAAAGAAGGCGAAAATCTTTAGTAAAAATCAGTGTGTTTCGAGACAGTCGTAAATAAGCTGCCCTGTAATTATCGTTTCATAGCTCCCAGTGTCGATAAGAAACTAAAGGTAGATAAATGTAGTGTCCGTTTTAGTTGTCGCTTCTTTCTTCGGCACCACATTCGCTTCCGACTGTAGAAACTACGTTTCAAATCAGTGATATCATATTCAGTAGTGTAACTATCTATCCGCATGGAGCGCTGCTGCCACAGTTCATAAAGAAAATCAGCACGGGTATCTTGAATGTGTGTGTTGCTCTAAGGTTGAACAGTATCCTAACGCTGTGATACGTTAGAACAGTGCTTTCCAAACTTTCCCTCATGATGACACCCTTTTATAGCTTACAGTTTCGCGCGATACCATTTCACTAATAGAAATGGTAGAATTTAGATGGTTCTAGCGGGGGGAGGGGGGGGGGAGACGGAAATAAAGTATCGCTTAAATGTAATTTGTAAACGAAACTGAAATCCTCGTACGCATTGACATGTTTAATATTGAACCTGACTGCAGCAATTACGTACACTCATCGCAAGAAAAGGAAACATTATGAACTACGGAGATGTACAACAGAGTAACACCGCTGACAACAGTGCCTAACTCACACAGTAATACTTGCTTCTTCTACATGCGACCCAACTTCAAGAAATAAATAGGATGTATTTATGACACCTATCAACATTAGGCACTAAAATAATGGAAAGCAAAATGTATTAATTACATCTGCTTTGATAAAACCAATATATTAGACATAAAAACGTCAGTCCTTAGCTAATGTGAAAGCAGGAACGTCACTTATTGCGAAAGCAATACATTTGGTACAGAGTTTAAATTTTACTTATCATCGCCTCGCGTGATAATGTTGGCAATCATGTGACGTTGGCATTAGCCAATCGCGTTACATTGCGAATGTTTTGTCATGAAATCTTCGTTGTACGATGACAATTACTTTTAGGCCTACTGAACGGACAAGGGTACATACAAGAACCTGTCAACCACAGAGAAGGAACAGCATTATTAATTATTGACGTAATGGACTGTACGAAACACCAATCAAGTCATTCTATGCGGATTTCTAAGAACATAAACATCTTGGCAAATATTTTCTACCGTGTTCTTATTGTTGCCAACATAAACGCGTGAGGCCGCCGGGGTGGTAGGTAAAATTTTGACGGTGTAGGAATCTATAACTGCACCTGAATAAAAGTTTAATTTTTTCTCCTACAACTGCTGGCCTCGAACTATATGGTACTGTAGGAATACTTACACAGTACACGTTGACCATGTTATAATAAACAGTTCCATACTATTACAAACCAATGTTTCGAAACCTCACACTGTACGGTTTCATTTGTCCCTAAACCGTAAGATGTTTCAGTTTTCTATCTCTATTACATTACAGTTTAACATGGGTTTTCATTTTTTAACTTCATTTTACGTCTGATCAGTTTGGAAAAAAAAAAAAAAAACCGCAAGGATGGCGTTAAGAAACTAAAACTTAGTGCGGTACCTAGTATAGTCATTGTCATCAAATTAAGGAACGAAAGCCACCAAAAGATAGGGGTGTGCAAAGTGAATCTGACTGCACTTCCACCGCACAGGCAGAACCAGGTACCGTTTACATAAATTGTATGTATATAAAAAGATTCGTATCTTACTCATTTTACGTAAATTTATCGCAATGTATTTCGACAAAACTTTTTTATACATTTTGAGATAGTGAACAATCCTGCTTGCACATAAATCAATCAGTGAACTTGTTCAAAATATTCCGTCATGTCACAGTGTTGTAGAAAAGTTGTGCACGTATTTTTAACCACTAGAATATATATTCTTCTAAATAAATATAACCGCCAGGCGGAGAAGGATTCCACAGCAAACTGCGGTAGTAAAAGTATTGGCATGATGAATGCAGTGAAGGTATTTTAAGACGCAGTTACTATGTAGATAAATTATATTTCAATTTTTTAGACAAATAAAATAATTTGTAATTTTGCAATTCTTATTCTTTGCCTCAGCGACGTAAATAACTAAAGTACAAGTTTGTATTTTAATAAGTACAGGTACTTCAAATCAAATATGTTAACTTAAATGACTTGCAGTCTCTTATCATTACAGCTTATATTACTTTTGACAAAACTTATTACGAACAATTTTACAACTACTTTTCTAAAAAATAAAAGGTCTTGATCTCGATCTCAGATTACTAGTTTTTCCTTAATATTCGCAGTAGAATTAATGAAACGATTAAAAACCTTAGTTCATTGTTTAACTTAACGTACTGTCATACCACGTCGATGTTCAGACCGGTTCCCTTCATCATAAATGCTAATTTAACAGATCCGCCCATAGCGCTGCTATGGCGAGATAGGCCTACAATAGCGGCGGCAGCCCGGTTGGCGGTACTCTCCCAGTACAGGGCTCTACTGCTGCTAAAGCAGAGCTGCCGCCTAGCGGCTGAGCACGCAATTAATGTGCACCGATCATTCCTTTAATACGTGATCTGTGGTGCAGTGAATGAAGGGTGATTAGCAGCAGGCGAGTCTTCAGGGTAGTATGAAGAGAAGGGTTTTTTTTTGTGTTATTTTATGACATGTTTTTTTGTTTAGAGTCTAAATTTGTTAGTCTCGCGACACCCTTGGTACTACTACGCGACACCCACTTTGGAAAGCTCTGCGTTAGAACAATATCGATTAACAGACTAGCAGTGGGCAACAAGTTCACAATAGAGATTTCTTTTACTTCGTCGTAAGATTTAAAAAAAAAAAAAAAATAAAAAATAAAAAAAAAATAAAAAAAATTTTTAAAAAAAAAACTGCCTCTTTAGAATGAGTCATTTGAAAGACGTCAAGATATAAACATATATTTCAAAATCTAAAAGTACGCCTGCAATAATATGTTCCTTGATAATGCAGGTAGTTTCGTATCGTTTTTGTCAGACGTAGGATAAATTGTTATTTTAATGTAAGGTATCAGTGGGTCCAGAATTCTCTATATTAACAACTGCGAATATTCCAACACATGGATCTACCAATTGCTAGGAAAGCCTTCGCGTGTACAATTTTTTCTTTATATCAACCCGTCAAATAAATATATAAAAATGCCTAATTCTGGTGTACAAAGCACACAAAAGAATCCCGTTTTCCTGTAAATCTGTGAAAACATCATAAAGTAGCTATTATAAAGTATTTGCTTTTTTAAGCACATGAGATATTGGTATAATGCTTGTGCAGTCATCAAGGCGATACAATGCAACAAATGATATATTTGTATTAAACCAAATATGCCGTCTGATAATTGAGTTACGTTGCTAAAATCTGCCAAAAAGACAATGCATTTACCATACAATACATAGAGCTTTGAAGTAAATAATGACTTAAACGAAAGGGGAAACATCAAAAGAATTGAAAAAGTATTCAGATGAAATGGTCGTTTTTTTAAATGCATCCTTAGAGTTACAGTGAAGAACGAGACAGGCACCTTTGAAATTTACAATAGATAAATTTTCTCTTACTATGTTAACTACCAATTGATCAAAAATATAGATTTAGTAATTATATTCAATTCATGTAGTAACCGAATTACATTACAACGCGAGCCTGTTTCAATGAGAACAAATACAGCAGCATTTTATATTTTCGATTCATTATGTTACTTTTAGACAAATAAAACTTTATTGCAAGAAATTCTAGAAATTAGATACTCACTGCAGGGTCTTTGAAATGTATTTATGACGATCCACAAGACATCACGCTAAAATCGCAAATGACAAACTGTTCGAGGTAGTCCGTTACATAATATCAGTTTCGGTGACTTCGTGGAATGAACGAGCAGCCTGACATTTAATCACTTTCTCTTTCGGTTTTTAAATATTTTTTACTTCAAGGTTCAGCATAACCAATAGACTGCTTAGAACCAGGCACTTTTTTGCAACTTTCTTTGATGCGTTGAAGAAACTACATTCTTTTATCAATTGTTTACAGCGATTGCAGTAGACAATAATATCTGTGGTGTCATCACAGTCTAACTACAGATATAACATATACAGTTACGAAGTTACGACACTCCCACAGAGTTTTGTTGTTAACTGCCATGCGGTCGGCGAGCTACATTCTTCAATACGATATCGGATGAGGGCGAACAGTATCTTTTATATTGATTTTAACATAACTTTTACAATGGGGAACGTATGTAGAGCCATAAGAATTGGTAATGACTAAATAAATATAACTTCGCATTTGTTTTTCTTAGGTTTCCTCAGAACTTTGGGAAGAACATAAATTACAGTATATCAGAGTTTATTTACAATTCTCTTGTAACCTACAGGTTTTTTTCTGGAGAATTTAGTTTCCTATTACGGACAAAAGGTGGCCAGGAAAGCCGCGGTGAAATAGCCGAGTGGTCTAAGGCGCCACGCTGCGGAGCACATGGTTGCTCGCCGTCGGAGGTTCGTGTCCTCCGTGGGGCATGGGTCTTTGTGATTTGTCCTTAGGTTAGTTTACTTTAAGTTGTTTGTAATATATATTTTTCTCATTAACGTTAAGGTTTCTTTACTACATTTCCAATCATTTCAGAGAATATGGAACGTAGGAAATTTATATGGTACGCAACACCTACATTGATGTAAACAAATTAGCCACCAAAACTGTAGCTGAAGGAAAAACCTCACAGACGGGGCAATAAAACATAAAAAGCATTAAAACTGTTACGCGAAAAAGAAGAAACCAATTTCACAATCGTTGCTTCATCTGAACCACAAACGGCAAGAATCTTCAAAACATTCGCTTTTTAAGCAAAAGTAATTAAACTCAAAAGAATACATATATGTATAAGAAAGAAAAGTGAAGAATAATATCTTCGAATCATTAGACTATATACTCTATTCTTACTCACTAAAAAAACGCCTATCGTAGCAAGAGCAGACCACAACAGAAACTTGTTTCTCTGGTGCCTACTATAGCGTAGAAATTTCTCTGAAGTGAACAGAACATTCTGCGCATGTTGTCAACAAAGACATATGTCTGTGGTTGTCAACCAACCTACGCAGTCTCAACACTCACTGATGTGAAAGTTGTTACCAACTGACAGTTGCAACGGCACTAGCGTTCGTATTGGCAGACAAGCCGCTACATAATTAGCCAAATAGTTCATGTAATTTTTGCATTCCAAGGATTAGTGAAATATCTAGAAACGTAAATAATCGCTAAATAAATGTAAAACTAACCGAATTTCACTGATTCAGTGATATAAACAGTCAGTTTTTCATAAAGAAATACTTACGAATAGGGGTATATTTGCAGCTTATTCCGCTGAAAGTAAGTAGAATATAAACACAAGAGAAACATAAATTGTTGTTACGGTATGTTCTTAGGTAATAGGCAGTTTCTTTAAGGTGCAAAAATTCCACGTGGAGTCTAATGGTTAACACACTTTTACATTTCTCTCTTTCTCTTAAACGCATATACTTTTAAGTGTTTAAAACTTTTGATTACAAAACAAATGGCTTGAAGTTTATGTAGTTTGTGGTTCAGATGTAGCAACATTTGCGGATTGGTTTCTGCTTCGTTGGGGAACGGTGTTTTTTGATTTAGTTGTTTCATTCTCCGCTATTTTCCTGCAGTTGCAGCTGTGGTGGCTGATCTGGTGCATTAAATAATGAAGATATTGTGTTCTATATAAGTTTCTTCCGTTCAACACATTCCGAATTGACTGGAATTGTAGTGAGGAAACCTTGACGTTTCTGAATAGAAAACCAAAGTCTTCCTGCATATGGTCGGGTGTTCTGTAGTTAATTAGCCATTTCTTGTTCATAACAGAAAAGAAAATCTTCATTAAAAAGCCGTAGATTTCAAGAGAATCTTAAATAAACTGTCCTGCAATATGTCGTTTCATACCTTTCATTGGTTCTTAGGAAATCAAATAAAGACAAATGTGGAGTTATTTTGTATTTATTATCGATTTTAATGTCGCTACATACCTTCTCTTTCGTAAAAAGTATTTTAAAATTAATTTAAACAACGCTATTCCCACTTATCAGATACCATATTCAGAAATGTAGCTTGCGAGCCGCTTGTAACGCTGTTGTCGTGGCGTATAACAAAAATAAGTCGGAGTGCTGTACCTGTGTTGTCAACATTAAGCTGGGATTGTCACGTGATCTTGGGACGACGCTGTTCGTTAATTCACACTAGCCTAAGCGTCATGTCACGTCACGTCGTGTTACGGTTTCTCGGTAACAGGGTCGTCGTGTGGTATCTGTGCAGTGATAGTAGCTGTGTTTTTAATGTTTTTAATGTTTCTTAATTGTCAGTTTATGACTGTGATTTGTTTCCGTGGTAATCTGAGAGTGTAGCATTACGAACAAATGTATTATTTTCATAGAGTGTTGTTGCAGAAGCAATGTCAAAATGTCAGATATCTCAAAATGAAAACTTATTCAGGTGAACAAAGCTGACTTTACTCTGTGTAAGAACAAATTAACGAAACATTTTTCATCAAATATCGTCAGTGAAAATTTCAGACTTATGAAAGAGAAAAATAGAGTAGCTTATGACATTTGTTACGCAAGATAAAATCATAATGGAAAATATGATCAAGGGCTGTTTGTTCCCTTACAAATATTGGTTTATGTGTTTGTATATGCGTCTATGGTTCCGCTAGAAGATTTATGTCAGTAATCTGAAATGATGTTTTTCTTTTTAACACTTCCCCACATACAATTAATCAAGAATATGACGTTCACACTTTTACTGTGGTCATTAATTAACTTCATCGTTTCTATATCACAGATTGTAGTTCATAGGCGTACTTACATTGCTCGGTACAGGGCTAAGAAACCTGACGTCACGTTACATACAACTGACGTAATGGTGCCATGATATGGCGTGACGGCCATTATTGATTATCCTTTTGCTTTCTGCAAAGTTGAAAGGTTATGTTGCGTTTCATTTATTTGTTTATACAAAATAGTACTGATGAATTACCTTCGTTGTTATATGTGCTAACAGAAAATTTTTTGTAGCAAGTTTATTTGGCTGTTTCCTTTATACTTACTTAATACTACTGTTAATTACTGAAGACTACGCGTAGAATGCACGAAGTATACACATAAGAGTGTTACCAGTAAGCAAAATTTCGTTTTAGCTTGCAAAAAAAAAAAAAAAAAAAAAAAAAAAAAAAAAAAAAAAAAAAAAAAAAAAAAACACAAAAATAAAAAGTAAGAATCAGTTTGCCTCATTGTCCATGTCCGTATTTTTAAAAACACTTCCGAAGACACTGGCATACTAGCAAGTCATTTTGCAATACCTTTGGATTTTGGCTGTGTTTACATAATCTGAGGTTGAAACGTGATCACTCGTTCGAAAATTGTTGAAAACAACGAATCTGAATGCAGAATAAAGTTTTATGCAAGAGACTGACGTATACCACAGCCTACTATCACGACAAAATCGAAATTGCTTTACCAAATGTCTAACAGTAGCCCATTCATAAAAAGGATATTTTTTAAGAACTGCCATTCACAGGTAAATTTTTATCTGGATGATTTCTTAATAGTACTCTTTTCATTTGTATTTCAGTGGCTTTAAAATACCGTACACAATCAATTATAAGGATGGAAAATTGAGAAATAGGGAACACCTTTAACAAGATAACAGAATTTTACGACGCTTCTTGTCGGGCTCCAGTACTTATGTTGGCAACAAATGAAGAATGAAGTGCATAATTGCGTTAATATTTTCTACGAGCTACAGAGTGAATGTTATTGCTGCTCGTTTCACTCGCGGCAAAATTAATACTGTACCTGCTTTATGGTTGACAGGTTGTTGTATGTACCCTTATCCGTTCAGAAAAAAAAATTCGTTTTAATTGAAATTGTCACGAAAACACATTTATTGCTCATCTGAGTTGCCGTCATTACCATTGACGCCAACATAACTACTGCAGCCCAGAGAGAAGCGTTGTACAATTTAACCCTCAGTATGTGTTTCAAATTAATTATCTCTTTGCAATCGCTTAATGACTTTAACGATATACGGTTCAAATTATCAGTTTCCACACTTTACATACAAGAATATATCACTTCCGTTACACTGGCACAATTCACCTGTACCGAAATATGGTTAAATTTTACTTACGGCTTTGGCCGCATAGTGTGCTAATGTTAGCAACAAAATGCTCAATTTGCGAGGATAATTAACTGCATGACTGGGCATGAGTACATACAAGAAACTGTCAACCATATAGCAAGAATAGCACTTATTTCACAGTCAACACGACAAATTATTCCCTCTCATTCTGTGTAACTAAATTTTTCGAAGACAATTTCAAGGTTGTTGCCAACATCAGCATACTACGCCGCTGAACCTATAAGTAAAGTTTTACCTAGAATTACCAGTTAGCATATATATTTATCAGTGATTGCCAGTTGCCTTGTCTGAGTCACCTTGGGGGAGCATCTCCTGTTATTCATCATAGAATTCGCAGAAACTGCAATTGGTAAATATCAGAAAGGATAATGACGTGGATTCAAAACTGCTGTTTTAACCGTGCCAAATCACAAATAAATGTCACAGCTACCCAAAAGTAGCATTCACAGAAATCACTGTAATCGGACAGTCACTGTTTAGGTCATCCTCATCACAGACAAATTAACGTCGTCCCGAGACCACGTGACCATAACGGCAATATGTGTTGACAACACAAAATCTATTATGCACATCACAATGCTCACTCCAGAGATATGTATACTCTATGGTGCTTACATTCCCATACTTTCAAAAGAGTAAGTTGCAAATATATACATATGCACAAGTATTTATTCCGGATTGAATTGTTATTTATATCACAGATTCCGTGAAATTCGGCTGTTTTTACTTTTACTATTATTTACTCTATGTTTTCAGGTAGTTTACAAAAACTTGAAAGAATTGTAGTAAGAATTACATTAATTACGTGGAAAAATAATTACAAACAAGCATTAATCTTGCAGTAGCTTACCCACCGTTACGAGGGGTAGTGTCATTACAACTAACAGTCGGTGACAGCTTTAAAAACATTGAAGGTCGGGTCTGTATATGTAAGACTGTTACTGCAATAAACACGTTTCACCCTTTTCTTGCGATTATATACTTTTATTTCGTGTCAAATGTAAACATATACAGTGTCATCATCCATGAGGACTAATGACTGTTGACACCGTAACCAAACCCGCGTGAATTACTGCAATAAACATGAATAGTGCTTGATAAGTCACTGCAAGCTGTTGGAATGTAATAACAGCCAAATTGTAATAAATAAACCTGTGAATGTAACACAAGCACATATTTCAAAAAGCGCGTTCATGTCATACATGATATGAAGACTGTATCAACACTTTCAAACATAGCGTCTTGTTGAAAACGTATGTTCATAAGTAGAGAATTTATTTTTGCATTTGATATGAATCGTTTGAATGCATTGGAGTTACATTTAAAGAAGATGTATGTGTGAAATTAATCCGTTATCTGATACTGGGAAATGTAAAATACCTGATGCATTGGTATAGATGTTTATCACTCAATAAGCCAAGTAGACTCTCAGTACGTAATAGACTGATCACGTTTATTCATTGCTATTCTCAACGAACACATAATACTTTTTTTATTGAAATGCGAAGAAGGGTAGTAATCAGTCGCAAAAAGCTGTAATTTACTGCTGCAGATATAGATTTCCACTATAACATAATCATCACCGGTACATTACATACAGTCATACAGGTGGAGCTATCAAATTGTAACACGTGATATTAATGTGTGCATGACACATACAGAACATAAGAACAAATAGATCCCGAAAAGAGGAATTTTTTTATTTAAGTCTACATTAGGGTGTAGCTTATTTCAACAATAGAATGGAAGAATTAGAAAATATGGAGCTCAATTTTGTACGCAATCGAAGTTATAATAAGTATAATCATGTTAAAGACAGTCCTTGTTTCCGCATGTATTAAAGAAAGTCACCCGAATCATTCTGGAAAGGAACTCCATGTATACAGAAAACTGGTGTGGTTTGACGTGCTAAATAATAGCTAACAATACACAGGAGTTGCACGGCTAAACTGAATTCACATGTCCGCTGTTTGAGCTACTGGTCAAGACAAAGTAGTGTTGCTTGTACTAGTTATACATAGCTGTATTTGCCAACTTTATGCATGCAACTGGGGAAACAAGATTATGGGCCTTCACATTATTATCGCCTATTCGCGGTTGGAGCAAACGTGTAATAACAGGTCGTGAAGCCAATGCCAAAATGAATGTCCCAGAATACTGCTGGAGTAGGCAGAAAAGAACGAACACTGACATGGATATTAACTGGCACCACAGAACTTGTGAAGAACTTGAAACGATAGGTTTTTAATGTAGCCGTGGCATGAATACGTTGACGAATTGAGTGAGAGATTTAATGCAGTAACATTGTGAAAATTATTAATAAAAGAAAGCAAACACAAATAAATAATCCCATACCAAATTCTCTAATTAGAAATCCAAGAAAGTATACAGATATAATGACGGTCAGACGAATGTCTACACAAGGAAGTAAGAGGCAACACGAAACAAAAAGTAAAATCTTTTCACAGATCACTACCAGTAACACATTTGGTGATTTACTTAATGTATTTAATAAACCAACATGTTTGGAAACATAAATTTTATCTTCGGTTTACAATGGTAATATACTACGCATTCAACAAGAATATGAAAGGGATAAAGGTTTAAAATCTATTCTTTACGTCTTACTTTGCGCTGGAACCAAACTCCAGAGAAATAGAAGGATCGTTCAATATGACAGAATATTTACTTGTTTAATTAGTCTGATATTCTCAGAATTGAAAAAAAAAAAAAAAAATAGCCGTGTTCATATGAAAGGTCAAATTATTTTAGTGTATCCTGTGTGGTAGTGTGTTGAAAAGAGGTTATGAGTTTCAACTAAAATAAAACAAGATAGATGCATTAATACTATGCAAAGTGGATGTGATATAACGACGATTACGTGTTTTACAGTAATACGTTGGTAACAATCAATCATATTGCTATGCTACCTATAGAACATCAACGCGTTTCGAGAGACAATGCTCTCAAAATGTCCTATAAAAATTATCTAATCAGATCTGGCAACAATAATAGTTGTATGATGGATAAGATAAAGGAAGAAAGCATTTGACTTTGGGTGAACGTATTACATAAAGTACCACATACCATACCGCGCTATGCTCCATTGATCTGTTGTAAGCTCCAAGAGGGTCTGTTTAACACTTCTGCCGAGGCCCAAGTGGTTGTTGTTGGTTGTTCTGAACTAACATACCTGAGATATTTCTGTGGAATCTCTCCTACTGGCGCAAAAATAATGCTGTTGTATTGGTCGCCCACTTCTGCAGTTTTCTTGTCTACGATCGTCAGGCTTTATCTTCAGTAGAATACAATATTGGTTATTATTCCGTTTTAGCTTATTAACATAGCAGTTATTATTGTTGGTAGACATCTTTGTGTTTGTATCACAATAGCTAAGTTATTGAGTCTGATGATTAGAGCACAGTCTCTTGAAAAGTGTTGTTGACGCATTTGTACGTTAGAAATTCAATTTAATGCTACCAATTATTGCAGTAAAGAGAATAAAGGAGCGTAGTCGAAATGAATTGGACAGTGCTGTAGCAATCAGAGTAGGACTCAAGACACAAGAGCTGGAACGAGGAACGTCGTTAGTAGTGTTTCGGCTATATGCGCATATATATGCGTACTTCAAATGTCGCTTCAAAATGGAAAACATGGTTTTCCCATCTTTGTCTAGACATGCACTGCCCGCCATCGTTCATGGGTCGAAGTGTAAAATAGTTGATTAATTATACCATTTGAACATCAAAATTAGTGACAGTAGCCAAAATATAGAAGACACAGACGTACATCATTGTGCATATCGTTCTGGTAAGTGTCGAATAAACACTTAAATGTTAGGAAATACTTTTACAAAGTGTTTCTCTTATACGGAAGTGTGAGAATGACTAAGAATCAATAATATTTATTCAAACGTGTCTGAAAACTGGTAAAGCTATTAACAGGTTTACGTGAATGAACGTAAATCCATTTTCTCTAATCCGATAACTCTTCCAGTCATAAGTAATATTAAAAAATTGGCCAGCTGTGAATGATCGATAAACACAATCGCAGATATGACTGCATTTCCCGCCAGAAATATTACTGTCGTTCATTCAAAACTGATTAAATAATATGTCAAAGATAACAAACATAACAAAGTAGAACCGCTTTTATAAGAAGAAGTTAAAAAGCAACTAAAGAAATCAATTTTTCTTTTTGTATCTTTTGTGAACTAAAGTTTGAATGATATTTGTTGTTCTTTACACAATAACCAATAATGACAAGTAAGCGAAATAGGAACAATATTACAAAAAGTCATCAACAATTCTGTATGTATTATTGAGAATTATTGACAAATTAAAGTTATGCACTATAGTGCTTTACTATGTGGTATGATAACATAGGATCTACCCAAGATAGAAATACAATTGATGTCACTCACATCAGTATGTAACCGATCGTGAATCTCGTTACTGAGGCGGTACAGTCATCCACTTTATCATCACTTTCTACATCATCCAAAATTAATCTACGCCTTTTCAATCCTGGAGCTTAGTATTCACTCAAAAGTCACCTCTTCAGATGGGACGTCTTGTTAGTATCATGTGATAGCCTTCCATCAAAACGAACTGTTTTCGTTCACCTAGTGGTCCGAAAGTTAGAGATATCTGTGAACTCGGAATTAATCAAATCACATGTTCAGTGACTGCAACTTTTACTACTATTTTTAATGAATAGTTGCTTTACGAACGATAAATCTAACAAATGTTTTCGTTACGTATAAAACAGGAGCTTTCTGTTATCCGAGGCATACATAATCATTCAAAAACAGAAAGTTGCTTACTGCTTGTATAAGCCTATATAAATCACCTTAGATACTCTGCGTCCACGCCAGTGTTATGTCTTGGGGAAAAAAAAATAAAAATAAAAAAGGGACGCACGGTGTCAAAAGAGGACTTTGTAAGTGGCAAACAGAGACTTCTAAGATGAAAACGTATATTTTTGAGCTGCGCGGTAATAGCTGTGTGGTTCTAGGCTCCAAGTCAGGATCTGCGCGACCGCTTCCTCGGGCATGGGTGTGTGTGTGTGTTTTGTTCTTGGGATAGTTTGGGCCGGCCGCGGTGGCCGAGGGGACTGAGGCGCTCCAGTCACGGTCAGCACGGCCACTACGGTCGGGGGTTCGAATCCCCCCTCGGGCATCGATATTTGTGCCGTCCTAGTACGTAAGTAGTTCATAAGTAGTTTGTAAGTTTAGGGACTGATGACCCCGTAGTTAAGTCCCATAAGATTTACAAACATTTGAACGTTTGGGTATTTTGGTTTATGTAGTTTGTAAGTTTGGGAATGATGACGACATCAGGTTTCTTCCATAGATTTACAAACATTTTTTATTTGAATTTGTAGTTTTTGAAACGTGGTGTTAGAGAATAATGTTATGACTGCATAAAACAAGCTAACCAGTTAAGAGGTACTCAATTAGACTAAACGAAAGCATTCGTTAATAGATCTCACACTTAGGTACAAAAAATAGTTAATTTTTTAATGTGGAGAACTGCGAAGGGCAGACAATGTAGGGGGTACCAAGGACCAACTACAATAAAGAGAAAATGTCTCTGGAGCAGCTGTGAGAGGAACAGAACCGATGTGTAAAGCCGCAAAGGATGAGCCTTAGGTCAGTATTCCACGAGAAATACACTCTAAATGATGTTGGTCATAATGTAGGAGATCATCTGAGACTATACGAGAATAACGTGGTTGTGTACGTAATGAGGTCAAGAAATTGTGGCAAAGCCGAGGAAGGCACAGAGCTCTCAAGCGTCTGGTCCAAATACGCACAGCTTATCGTCTGCACATCAAATTAGAAGTTGTTGTTGTTGTGGTCTTCAGTCCAGAGACTGGTTTGATGCAGCTCTCCACCATACTCTATCCTGAGCAAGCCTTTTCATCTCCTCATAAGAACGACAACCCACATCCAATTGAATCTGCTTACTATACGCGTCTCTTGGCCTCCCTCTGCGGTTTTTACCCCACACACTTCCCTCCAACGCTAAATTCACAATTCCTTGATGTCTAAGAATGTGTCCTACCAATCTATCCCTTCTTTTAGTCAAGGTATGCCAGAAATTTCTTTTCTCCCCAATTCGGTTCAGAACCTCCTCATTAGTTACGCGATCCACCCACCTAATCTTCAGCATTCTTCTGTAGCACCACATTTCAAAAGCCTCTATCCTCTTCCTGTCCGCACTGCTTATTGTCCATGTTTCACTCCCATACAAGGCAACACTCCATACAAATGCCTTCAGAAAGGACTTCCTTAGGCTTAAATCAATATTCGATGTTAACAAATTTCTCTTTTTCAAAAACGCCTTTCTACCCATTGCCATTCTGCATTTTATATCATCTGTACTGCAACCATCATTTGTTATTTTACTGACCAAGTAACAAAACTCATCTACCTCCTTTATTGTTTCGTTACCTAATCTAATTCCTTCAGCATCACCTGATTTTCTTACACTGCACTCCATTACCCTAGTTTTACTCTTGTTAATGTTCATCTTATATGCACCTTTCAGCACACTGTCCATTCCGTTCAATTGCTCTTCCAGGTCCTTTGCTGTATCTGACAGAATTACTATGTCGTCGGCAAAACGCAATGTTTTTAATTCTTCCCCCTGAACTTTAATTCCTTCTCCAAATTTCTCCTTGCTTTCCTTTATAGCTTGTTCAATGTACAAATTGAACAACATTGGGGAAAGGCTACAACCCTGTCTTACTCCCTTTCCAACCACTGCATCCCTTTCATGCCCTTCAACTCTGACGACCGCTGTCTGGTTGTTGTACAAGTTGTAAATAACCTTACGTTCCCTATATTTTACTCCTGCTTGCTTCAGAACTTGAAAGAGTTTATTCCAATCAACATTGTCAAAAGCCTTCTCCAAATCTACAAACGCTAGAAATGTTGGTTTGCCTTTTCTTAATCTATCTTCTAGGATAAGCCGTAAAGTGAGTATTGCCTCCCGTGTTCCTACATTTCTCCTGAACCCAAACTGATCTTCCCCGAGGTCGGCTTCTGCCAGCTTTTCCATCCTTCTGTATATAATTCGTGTTAATATTTTGCAACCATGACTTATTAAACTGATGGTTCTGTAGTTTTCACACCTGTCTGCACCCGCTTTCTTTGGAATGGGGATTATAACATTTTTCTTAAAGTCTGAGGGTATTTCACCTGTCTCATACATCTTACACACAATGTGAAACAATTTTGTCATGGCTGGTTCTCCCAGAGACTTCAGTAGCTCTGACGGGATATCATCTACTCCAGGGGCCTTGTTTCGACTTAGATCTTTCAGTGCTCTGTCAAATTCATCTCTCAGTATAGTATCTCCTATTTCATCATCATCTACATCCTCTTCCCTTCCTACAATATTGTCTCGAAGTTCATTTCCTTTGTAGAGCCCCTCTATATACTCTTTCCACCTTTCAGCTTTCCCTTCTTTGCTGACAACTGGTTTTCCATCAGTGTCCTTGATATTCATAGAGCTGTTTTTCTTATCGCCAAATGTTTCTTTTATTTTCCGGTAGGCTGTATCTATTTTTCCCCTATTTATACATTCTTCTACATCCTTGCATTTGCCTTCTAGCCATTCCTGCTTAGCCATTTTGCACTTCCTGTCAATCTCATTTCTTAGTCGTCTGTACTCCATTTTGCCTGTTTCATTTACTGCATTTGTATACTTTCTCCTTTCATCGATTAAATTTAGTATCTCCTGTGATATCCAAGGATTCTTTGCAGGTCTTGCCTTCCTACCTATTTTGTCCTCTGCTGCCTTCACTATTTCATCTCTCAATTTTACCCATTCCTCCTCAACGGTTTTATTTTCCGCTGTTTCTGTCAATTGTTGCCTGAAGCTCCCTCTGAAATTCTTAAGAACTTCAGGTTCCTTCAATTTATCTAGGTCCCATCTCCTTATTTTCCTACCTTTCTGTAGTTTCTTCAGTTTCAGCCTACAGTTCATAACCAACAAGTTATGGTCAGAGTCTATGTCTGCACCTGGGTATGTCCTACACTTCAAAACCTGGTTCCGAAATCTATGTCTTACCATTATAAAATCTATCTGGTATCTCCCGGTGTCTCCAGGTCTCTTCCACGTATACAACCTTCTTTTGTGATTCTTAAACCAGGTGTTTGTTATAACTAAATTATGTTCCTTGCAAAATTCTACCAGGCGGCTTCCTCTTTCATTCCTTTTGCCCAGACCATATTCACCCACTATCTTCCCTTCCCTTCCTTGTCCTACTACCGAATTCCAGTCTCCCATAACAATTAAGTTTTCCTCTCCCTTTATTGTCTGAATAATTTCCTTTAGCTCCTCATATATTTCTTCGATCTCCTCATCATCGGCAGAGCTAGTTGGCATATAAACCTGTACTACTGTTGTCGGTGTTGGCTTCGTATCTATCTTGACAATGATAATGCGATCGCTGTGCTGGTCATAGTAGTTTACCCGCATTCCTATTTTCTTATTCATTATCAATCCTACTCCTGTGATACCCCCAACTGATTTTGTATTTATAATCCTGTACTCACCTGACCAGAAATCCTGTTCATCCTGCCACCGAACTTCACTAATCCCCACTATATCTAACTTCAACTTATCCATTTCCCTTTTTAAATTTTCTAATTTTCCTACTCGATTAAGGGATCTAACATTCCACGCTCCGACCCGTAGAATGCCAGTATTGTCTTTCCTGATGATCACATCCTCCTGAGTAGTCCCCGCCCGGAGATCCGAATGGGGGACTATTTTACCTCCGGAATATTTTACCCGAGAGGATGCCATCATCATATTTCATACAGTAGAGCTGCATGTCCTCGGGAAAAATAACGGCTGTAGTTTCCCCTTGCTTTCAGCCGTTCGCAGTAGCTGTGTGGCAAAGCCACATTAGCTGATGTTACAAGGCCAGCTCAGTCAATCATCCAGACTGTTGCCCCTGTAACTACTGAAAAGGCTGCTGCCCCTCTTCAGGAACCACACGTTTGTCTGGCCTCTCCACAGATACCCCTTCGCTGTGGTTGCACCTACGGTACGGCTATCTGTATCGTTGAGGCACGCAAGCCACCCCACCTCGGCAATGTCTGTGGTTCGTGGGAGTGGAATTAGATGTAAAGGATACAATTAGTATAGAATACAAATGATAACTGTACAGAATATCGGCTCTAGTGAGTGGAATCAACTACAACAAGAAAACATCTTTAGGTAGCATTCCAGAGAGTTTCATGGTAGTCGACGATTCTATTTTTGGGAAAAACGACCATAGATTAGATTTATTGAATGTATTTGAAAGAAATGTATTTCATCAACAAAAAGATCGCTATACAACGCTGAGTAAACAAGTATCGTACATAATGCCTTCAACAGGTGTTTCATTATTGGAAGCAAAACTGAAACTAGTAAAAACCAAAACCAATAGGTCTCGTTTGTTCCCGTCCTCTATCTATGCCGGATCGCAACGAACGTCATACGTTGTCTACATGTTTTGTATTAATGCACCTTACCTGTCGCTTGAATCTACAAAAATTTATACCAACGAGTAGAA